>CM022297.1:63795653-64995653 GCA_011799875.1 Thinopyrum elongatum
GAAAGAGGAAAAAGGAAAAGAAGGAAGAAGAAAAAGAAGAAGAAGAAGAAGAAGAAGAAGAAGAAGAAGAAGAAGAAGAAGAAGAAGAAGAAGAAGAAGAAGAAGAAGAAGAAGAGGGGAAGAGGAGAAGAAGAAGAGAAGAAATTAGGATATGAAGTATCATGATGATCTAAAAACTTCCCGGGGTTTGTCACGTTGCTCGGTGAGGGTCAGCTTCCACAACTAGGATTGAGCTGGGAGAACTACTTGGCTGCCGTGGCCCCGCCGGAGGAGATGATCCATGGTGTCTTGTGCCACACGAGGGCAGACATGGTGATCAGAAAGTTCTGGGTAATTTCTCCTTTACATAATTAAAAATCTTCAAATAGCTAGTTATTGTACTAATCAATGTTGTCTCGTTTGATTGCAGACCTTCTATAGGTGTGAGGAGGGATACGAGGAGGCCGCGGCACAGGTTATCGATACCGAGTGCAAGCGCCTACTACAAAACTTAATGCACGAGGCTCGGGTGCAGGCTGTTCGAGACTACTACGCCTTGCGTGGTATTAAGAAGACCAAGTTGGCGTGCCGCAGAAAGTTTCTGAAGAAGGAGCAGTACATGACGGTAATTACCTATTCTTAAGGCCTTGAACTTAGTTTCCTTGATTTGATTCATAGGTGTAGCGCTCAAGTTTCTCTTTACTAACTTAGGTGCCCCCAAGATGGTGTGCAGATCAGATGGACTATTGGGAGGTGTTGGTGGATGAGTGGTGCTCTGACCAATGGCTAACCCTCCACAACAATGCGAAGGACCGGCGTGCCCAAATGGAAGGTGTGGCACACCATCAAGGCAGCGCCAACTTATATTAGTTCGGGAGGAACTGGGTATGTGGTTTGCTTCATGATTCATGCAATTCATTCTTCATGCTAGCTTGAGCCCTTTAATTACTAATTTACTCTGTTCCTCTCTTTCAGGCATGACACAATAAGGCAGAGGTGCCAGAGGTGTACGACCTCTATGCCATGACCCATACTGCCTCGTACAAGAAGTTCAAGGCATTCTCTGAGTCTGATCTCGATCATCCAGAGAAATTCACCAACATCTCCTCCCACAACAAGCTCATGAGGTACAAAGATGTGGGGAAGGCGACGAAAGGGGAGGACTTTAACCCGAGCCATCAGTTTGATCCAGAGCTGGTGATGTTATCTGGTGGCGGGAGGTCCCATGGCTCGATAGCCATTGGAGATGGACTTATCCGTTGTCCTCGCACTCTCCCGGAGATCAAGGCGCGCCAGTCGAGCTCTGCTCCTGAGATACGGCCTCGTCAATGGCCTTATGAGCTCGCCTTCGAGGTTAGTTATATGGACTCAGCTATCTTTCCTCCATTACATTGTGTGTGCGGCCATCGATGATTACAATGCTAACGAGGAGTGGTGTTGCAGGCTGCTCTTCAGAGAGAGAGAGAGAGAGAGAGAGAGAGAGAGAGAGAGAGAGAGAGATAGAACCCAGGCGCTTTTGGTGGAGAGGGACCGGCAGGCGACGGAGAAGGAGTGGGAGTCGGAGGAGAGGACTGCTAAGATGTTGGAGGAGGAGAGGGCACGGAATGACATGTAGAACCGGGCCATGTACGAGCTCCTCGTGGTAAGTTTCTTTTGCATATTAGCCAAATCATGCACTTAATGTTCATTTCATTACTAACTAGTATGACTGACTCGTCAAACCAAATGTGCAGTCTGTGTGTGAGAAGACCGGTCAGACCCCTCCGCCGATGCCAGTCATTGCTCCGGGGACCACGGTGAGTTTCATTTAAATGGTCATTAGTTACTAGTCTTAACATTTGAGTGTCATCATGCTAACGAGACATTGCAAATGATCTTTGGTGCAGCATAACTCCAGGCAAGCATCGCACGATCCTTCTCCAAGTGTTACCGGCACGAGCAACCCCAGTGCTTCACCTCCGTGATGAGGGTAAGTTTTCTCTAGTGTTTTTCTTAACAAATGCATAATGACCTAGACTTAGCTTTATTTCCTCCAATGTGCCTACCATAATGACCTAGACTTAGCTTATTTTCCTCCAAAATGACATAATAACCTTACTTAGCTCCAAAATGATCCATTTTACGTAAGTTAGCTCCAAAATGACCTAAGTTAGCTCTAAGTTAGCTATAACATGCTAAGTTAGCTCTAATATGCTTAGTTACCTAGGTTAGCTCAATAATGACCTATACTTAGATTACTTATGTCAAAAATGGCATAATATGCTTAGTTAACTCAAAAATGGCATAATTACCTAGGTTAGCTCAATCATGACCTATACTTAGCTTATTTAGTTCATTTATGATATAAGTAGCTTACTTAGCTCATAAATGGCATGATAACCTTGGTAAGCTCATAAATGTCATATACTTAGCTCACTTAGCTCAAAAATGGCATGATAACCTTGGCATATTCTTCTTCTTCTTCTTCTTCTTCTTCTAGTCTTCTTCTTCTTCTAACTTTCTTACTCCCATTTTTGCAGGTTTGATTCACTTCATGGCAGTAGGCATTGATGGAATGCTAGTGTTTAGTTTTTGTTTTCATTTGTATTGATGAACAATGTGAAACTATCTATGTATATATGGATGAACTCCGTGAAACTATTTATGTATTGGATCTTTTAATACCCTATGTGTTCTGTTGCATTGATGGACTGCTAGATGTTGGATACATGGGCTAAGTTTGAGGTTGAAACTATATATATCATATATGTCTTTTGAAAATGCAGGGATATAACAGAAAACAGAAAAAACAGTAACCATGCAGGCTCTTTGCCGTCTGCCACCGACGGCAAAGGGGACTTTGCCGTCTGCAACAGACGGCAAATAGGCCATGTGGCAGCAACCTGTGCAACCTGGGAGCTGACCCATTTGGCCACTTTGCCGTCTGTGGCAGACGGCAAAGGCTGGGGTGATTTGCCGTCTGTGGCAAACGGCAAAGAGCTGGGTGGAGTGACGGGTCTGCTGACATCATATGGCAGACGGCAAAGGGGAGGGCATGTTTGCCGTCAGCTGGCAGACGGCAAAGCCTCCCGTTAGCCACCTAACGTGGCTAACGTCAGTTGTTTGCCGTCCATATTCTTTGCCGTCTGCCACCGATGGCAAAGGGGTCTTTGCCGTCCGCTGCCAAATGGCAGACGGCAAATCAGCTGTTTACCGTTACTTACTGTGTCGGGCATGTTTGCCGTCTGCGGCTGACGGCAAAGGTCTTTGCCGTAAGCTTTCTGGTCCTTTGCCGTCTGCCATGGCAGATGGCAAATCAGCTGATTCCTGTAGTGTAATATGACAACAGTGGTACCTTGCTAGCCCTTTCTGAAACCGCAAAACATAAATGCAGAGCACCTCCAAAGTTCAAGCGGCGACTAAACATTGTAATTCATGGTAGAAAAGATCCAGTCATGATGCACCCAACATTAACTATACACAATGCATGAGGATGAGAATAGTGCTCTCAGATCTGGCGCTCATTTGAGAAGGTGATGACTCAACATAAAAGTAAATAGATAGTCCCTTCATAGAGGGAAGCAGGGATTTGCAGCGGTGCCAGAGCTCAAAGCTTTAAAATAGAGATAAATTAAATTTTGGGAAATGCACCCTTCCTGTTTACGTCATGATCGAAAGTTATCAATATCTTCCATGCTAAACACATTAGTGGCGGTTCCCAAGCGATAAAAGTAAAGCTTTACTCCCCCTCCACCAACAAACACACTCCACGGCTAGCCGAATCCACGGGTACCGTCCATACTAACAACAATCCTGGGGGAGTTTTGTTTAATTATTTGCAATTTTTGAATTCGGGATTGTGAATCCCTATTACCGCCCCTCTCGTGCAAGGACGAGTGAATAAGCACTCATCATGAGAATAACCCGCTTAGCATGGAAGATACTGACTACCCCCTATCGCTCTATGAACAATCCAGGCACACAAAAATAGATGTTCATTTGAAATTTTAGAGGTGGCACATGCAAATTTAGTTAGAACGGCAGGGTAATACCGCATATAGGTAGATATGGTGGACTCATCTGGAATAACTTGGGTTTTGGGATTTTGATGCACAATCAGTATTTCCGCTTAGTACAGGGGAAGGCTAGCAAATAGGTTGAGAAGTGGCCAGCTAGAGAGCGAAAACGGTCATGAACACGCATTATGCATAATAAACATTGAATACTAGCATGAGTAGGATATGAACACCATGAACATAAATATCATAGAGGCTATGTTGGTTTTGATTCAACTACATGCATGAACATGTGCCAAGTCAAGCCACTTGAAACATTCGGAGGAGGATACCATATCATCATACTACATCACAATCATTTTAACGCAATGTTGACATCCATGATAAATCATTATCCACTCCTAGCTACTTAAGCATGGCATGAGAAACTATAATCTCTAATTGTCATTGCAAACATGTTTAATCATAATATGCTGAATCATGGATACTAGGTTAAACATATTTACAAAAATAGAACAAGTTGAGTTCATACCCGTTTCTCTCTGCCATAGCCAGTTCATCAAATATCATCATTATTGCCTTTCACTTGCACGACCGAACGATATGAAAATGATAATAGTGCAAGAGTGCCGTGGACTAAGTTGAAATCTGCAAACATTTTATTCAAAAGGAGAAGACAAGGTAATATGGGCTCTTTGTTAGATCAACAATAATGCATATGAGAGCCACTCAACATTTTCATCGTGGTCTTCTCCTTGGTATGACTCAATAAAAAGAAAAGAATTTCAGAGAAACACACTGAAATATTTTTTGGAGTTTTTAGGTTTTCTTAAAGAAAGCAAATTAAAGAGAAAGAAAAACAAAAAATGAGAAAAACTATTTACACGGGAACGCTCCCAACAAGCGAAAGAAGAACAAGGAAATCTTTTTGGGTTTTCTTTTTTTAATACTACAACTAACTAAACTAGAAAGAAAAACCGAAAAGAAGCAAGAAAGATTTTTTTTGGATTTTCTCAAAGTTTTTCAAACACACAAGAAGAGCGAGAAAATAAATCTAGCATGGATAATACAATGGAAAAGTGTGAACACCGACAACTAGAATGAAATGTGTGAACATTAATATAATGTCGGTGGAAATACGTACTCCCCCAAGCTTAGGCTTTTGGCCTAGCTTGGTGATCACCATCCGTAGTAGCCATCTAGTCCCATCTCGAAGTGCTATGGGGCGGGCACCTGAGCGTCCCACTCCTGAGGCTCCTCCTCTGCCTCTGCTTGGGCGTTCTGGTAAGCAACAATATCCTCAAGCATGATCCTATATCCGCTCCTGGCAATAGAATCAAACAAAGCAGGTGCAGGCAACGGAATAATATCATGGGTATCCACACTGAAGACCAGGTTGTAAGAAATATTATTAATAGTATTATCAATATCAGTAAACTGGTGATCCAGCATCGCCTGGTGATCTAAATAAACCTTGGGTAAACGATAATCATGTTGGCGGATCTGAACATTAAAGTGACTTGCTAAACGAGTAGCATAAATTCCTCCATTAATTTTGCCCTTGGTTCGGTTAAGGTGCAGACGGCGTGCAATAATGGCCCCAAGACTAAAGGTGTTATCGCCGTATAGTGCACGGCGTAAGATGGCGAGGTCAGGAGCACAAAGTGCACCGACCTTCTCTCTAGCAATTAAACACTTAGCAATGAATAGAGCAAAATAATGCATAGAAGGAAACTACAAACTAGTAGCAGTGACACTGGACACGCCTCTCTCATCTCCCACTGACAGAGTACGATAAAAGTCCTCAAACTCTGCAGGCCTAGGCTCTCTTATTTCCCCGTCAGAAGGGATCAAGCATACATCGCAAAAATTAGTAAGTGGCATCTGATGGGTTTCGGCATATAAATTAAACTTCACCTCAGGGGGGGGGGGGTTGTTCCTACTCAAAAAATGGAAACTTTGCACAAAGGAATTTGTGAGCAGATGGTATTGTTCACACTCAGCTGCTATGAAGTCGGTAAGCCCAGCATTAGCGGCAAATTGTGCGAACTCTTGACGGATCCCAGCTCCATCCATGAAGGGGTTATGCGGCCATTCGCATGGCCACACCTCCACCCTTCTCCGAGTACGGAGGTCGTTGTCCGATGATTCCCCAATGACCCCCTTAGAACTTTTTTTGGAGGCAAACTTCCTAAAGAAACTCATCTTATTCCTATGAACAAAATTCTAAAAAATTTAGTGCACAAAATTTTTGTCAACAAAACTTCACAAGATCGATAACAACTACTCATAGGGATGCATAGAGGCCATATTAAGCATTCAAACTACTTAGAACTCTAAGAATTCAACATGCAAGCTCATCTGCTGCACCAAGAGTAGATAATTATTCAAAATATAATCCGCTAAAGCAAAAACTAATTGGAGCAATGGAGGAGTCACATACCAAGTAGGAATCCCCCAAAACAGTTTCGGAAATAGAGCTTCAAGCAAAGAGATCGAAATCTGCAGGTTTGAGAGCAAGACCACGAGAGAGAGAGAGAGTAATGGTGAATTTTTTCTGGAGGTAGGAGATGGAATGGGCTGAAGAGATAAGTGAGGGGACCCACGTGGGGACCACAACCCACCAGGGCGTGCCTGGGGTTGTTGGCAAGCCCAGGTGGGCTGTGCCCACCTGGTGCACCCCCCTCTGATGTTATTTGCACTAGAAATTCAGAAATATTCAGAAAAAATCGTATTAAATTTTCAGGGCATTCCGAGAACTTTTATTTTTGGGTCATTTTTATTGCACCTGAAATTCAGAAAATAGACAAAGCATGGCATTTTATTTTATTTAACTAAGAAAAACAAAAAACAAAAGTTGGGAGCAGAAGATTGTGCTTACTAAATTCATCAACTTAATACCTCTCAAAAATGATCCATTAATAAGGTTGATCAAGTCTTATTAACGACCACTTTTGATTAGCATGAAATCGAAGAACTTTCATAAAACACTAAGTTACCTCAACGGGAATATGCATGTCCCCAACAATAAGCATTTCATATTTCTTTTTGGCAGTAGGTAGAGGTAGTTGAAAACATCTAATAGTGAGTGTCGGAGATTTTTCAATAACATTAATACCATTCACTTGGAATTGTTTCTTCGGAAAGTGCACCATATGCTCATTACCATTGATATGAAAAGTGACCTTGCTTTTATTGCAATCAATAACAGCCCCTGCAGTATTCAAGAAGGGTCTACCAAGGATAATCGACATGTTGTCGTCCTCGGGCATCTCAAGTATAACAAAGTCAGTTAAGATAGTAACATTTGCAACAACAACGGGCACATCCTCACAAATACCGATAGGTATGGCAGTTGATTTGTCAGCCATTTGCAAAGATATTTCAGTAGGTGTGCGTTTATTCAAATCAAGTCTTTTATATAAGGAGAAAGGCATAACACTAACACCAGCTCCTAGATCACACAAAGCAGTTTTAACATAATTTCTTTTGATGGAGCAAGGTATAGTTGGTATTCCTGGGTCTTCAAGTTTTTTAGGTACTCCATCCTTAAAAGAATAGTTAGCAAGCATGGTGGAGATTCAGCTTCCGGTATCTTTCTCTTATTAGTGATGATGTCTTTCATATATTTTGCATAAGGGGCCATCTTTAAAATATCAGTCAAGCGAGTACGCAAAAAGACTGGCCTAAGCATTTCAGCAAAATGTTCAAATTCTTCATCATCTTTTTTCTTAGTTGATTTAGGTGGAAAGGGCATGGGTTTTTGAACCCATGGTTCTCTTTCTCTTCATGTTTTCTAGCAACAAAGTCTCTTTTATCATATCTTTTATTTTTAGGTTGTGGGTTATCAAGATGAACAACTGGTTCTATTTCAACATCATTATCTGGTTGTTTATCATTGTCTGGTAGAGTGTCTTCATGAACATCATCATCATCTTTTTCATTATCACTAAGTGAATGTTCAGTACCAGATTGAGTTTCAGCATCAGAAATAGAAACATCATTATTATTATCAGGAGGTTTTTCTATCTCAGGTTCACTAGAGGCATGCAAAGTCCTATCATTTTTATTTTTCTTCTTCTTTTTAGAAGGACTAGGTGCATCAGTGTTGATTCATTGAGAGTCTTGTTCAATTCTTTTAGGGTGTCCCTCAGGCTAAAGTGGTTCCTGAGTCATTCTACCTCCTCTAGTTACTACTCTTATAGCATGAATATTCATATTATTATTCATTTCATCAAGTAATTCTCTTTGAGATTTAGCAACTTGTTCTAATTGAGTTTGAACCATAGAGGCATGTTTTCCTACACCTCTAAGATCATTGGAGATTCTAAATAACAAGTCACTCAAGCGAGCAATCATATTGGAGTTGTATTTCAATTGTTTCATGACATTTTCATTGAAGTGATCTTGTTTTCTAATGTAGTTGTCAAACTCATAAAGGCATTGACTAGGATGTTTATTGTAAGGGATATCACTTTCATCAAATTTCATTAAAGAATTTACCTCTACCACCTTTGGTGGTGGTGTGTCAAGTCCATGTATTTCTTCAATAGGAGGTAAATGTTTAACATCCTCTACTTTAATACCCTTTTCCTTCATACTTTTCTTTGCCTCTTGCATATCTTCAGGGCTTAGATATAAGATACCCCTCTTCTTCGGAGTAGGCTTAGGCGGTGGTTTGGGAAGAGTCCAATCATCATAATTTTTCAATATGTTATTCAATAATTCCTCAACTTGTCCAACAGTTCATTCCCTGAAAACACAACCAGCACAACTATCTAGGAAGTCCCTAGAAGCCTCAGTTAGTCCATTATAGAAGATATCAAGTATTTCATTTTTCTTAAGAGGATGATCAGGCAAAGCATTAAGCAATTGGAGAAGCCTCCCCCAAGCTTGTGGGAGACTCTCTTCTTCAGTTTGCACAAAGTTAAATATTTCCTGTAAGGCAGCTTGTTTCTTATGAGCAGGAGAATATTTTTCAGAGAAGTAATAAATCATATCCTGGGGACTACTCACACGACCAGGAATAAGAGTGTTGTACCATGTCTTAGCATCACCCTTTAATGAGAACGGAAATAATTTGAGAATATAGTAGTAGCGAATTTTATCATCATGAGCAAAAAGGGTGGCTATATCATTCAACTTAGTAAGGTGTGCCACAACAGTTTCAGTTTCATAGCCGTGGAAAGGATCAGATTCAACCGAAGTAATTAACTCTCGGTCGACAGAGAATTCATAATCCTTATAATCAACAAAGATGGGTGAAGTAGTAAACTTAGGATCACATTTCATTCTAGCATTCAAAGATTTTTCTTTCAGTTTGCTTAATAATTTCTTAAGATCATCTCTATCGTTGCAAGCAAGAAAATCTCTAGTTGTCTCCTCATCTATAACACAACCTTCAAGTATCTTAGGCAATTCATATCTAGGAGAGCTAGGTCTAACATGTGTTTCAAGATTTTCAGTTTCAAGTACTTCATCAGTTTCAATAATTTCAATATCTTTAGCTCTAGCAATTTGTTCATCAAGAAATTCACCTAGTGGCACACTATCATCAAGCAAGGTACTAGCATCATCATGAGTAGCATCAATAGAAGTAGCATCATCAATAACTTGCGACATATCAGGATTAATAGCATGTGGTGGTGTGCAAGTCTACTCAAAACAGAAGGTGAATCAAGTGCAGAGTGTGATGGTAGTTCCTTACCTCCCCTCGTCTTAGAGGGAACGATCTTTGTTTTGGTATCTTTCAGATTCTTCATAGTGATAGATAGATAGATAATAATCCCAAGTGACTCAACAAATATAGCTATGCTCCCCGGCAACGGCGCCAGAAAAAGGTCTTGGTAACCCACAAGTATAGGGGATCGCAACAGTTTTCGAGGGTAGAGTATTCAACCCAAATTTATAGATTCAACACAAGGGGAGCCAAAGAATATTTGCAAGTATTAGCAGTTGAGTTCAACCACACCTAGAGATTAAATATCTGCAGCAAGATAATCAGTAGCATAGTAATATGATAGTTTTGATAGCAGTGGTAATAGTAATAGTAACGGTAATAGTGATATCAATGATTTTGTAGCAGTTGTGACAGTAGCAATAGCAATAGTAACTTAGCAAGAACAATATATGAAAAACTCGTATGCATTGGATCGGTGAATTCGTTGGATGATATCCATCATATAACAGTCATAACCTAGGGCGATACAAAACTAGGTGCAGTTCATAAATATAATGTAGGCATGTATTCCGTAAATAGTCATACGTGCTTATGGAAAGAACTTGTATGACATCTTTTGTCCTACCCTCCCGTGGCAGCGGGGTCCATAAGGAAACTAAGGGATATTAAGGCCTCCTTTTAATAGAGAACTGGAACAAAGCATTAACACTTAGTGAATACATGAACTCCTCAAACTACGGTCATCACCGGAAAGTATCCTGACTATTGTCACTCCGGGGTTTGCGGATCATAACACGTAGCAGGTGCATATAACTTGAAAGATCAGATCTAGAACATAGATATAATGGTGAAAACATAAATGGTTCAGATCTGAAATCATGGCACCCGGGCCCAAAGTGACAAGCATTAAGCATGGCAAAGTCATAGCAACATCAATCTAAGAACATAGTGGATACTAGGGATCAAGTCCTAACAAAACTAACTTGATTACATGATGAATCTCATCCAACTCCCTCACCGACCAACGAGCCTATGAAGGAATTACTCACTCCTGGTGGGGAGCATCATGGAATTGGCGATGGAGAAGGGTTGGTGATGACGATGATCGAAGATCCCCCTCTCCGAAGCCCCAAACGGACTCTAGATCTGGCCTCCCGATGAAGAACAGGAGGCGGCGGTGGCTCCGTCTCGTGAAACGCGATAATTCTTCCTCCCTGATTTTTTCTCCAAATATAGGTATTTAAGGAGTCGGAGTCAGGGTCTGCGGGGCCACCAGGTGGGCACATCTCACCTTGGCACGCCTGGAGAGGGGCCATGGGGCATCCCCAAGCTTAGGCTCTTTTCACTCCTTATTCCTTCATCCATCGTGATCTCACCCAAAACTTGAAAACTTCAATCACACAAAACTCAACAAAACCTTTGTGAGATCCATTAGTATAACAAAGCAAATCATCACTCTAAGTACTGTTGCAAACCCATTCATATTTTATTTTTGCATTATATCTACTGTATTCTAACTTTACCATGGCTTATACCCCCCGATACAAACCATTGATTCATAAAAATAAGCACACAACGCAAAGAAAACAGAATCTGTCAAAAATAGAATTGTCTGTAGTAATCTGGAAACTTCGTATACTTCTGTAACTCCAAAGATTCTGGAAAAATTAGGACAACATAGGCAATTTGTATGTCAATCTTGTGTAAAAAATTCAGAATTTATCATGCTTCTGTGATTTTAAACAATTCTGTTACTGGCGCACAAAGTTTCTATTTTTCAACAAGATCAAACCAACTATGACCCAACATGATCCTAAAGGATTTACTTGGCACAAACACTAATTAAAACACACAAAAAACACAATCATAACAGTAGCATAATTGTGTAAACACTCAAGAACAGAAAGAAAAAGGCAAAAATAAAATTTATTCATTGGGTTGCCTCCCAACAAGCGCTATCGTTTTATGCCCCTAGCCATGCATAATGCATAGATTCAAGTATTGTCATCTTTGGTTTCCAATTCCTCGATCACACAACCAATATTCTTCAAAGATTTATCATATAAATTATCAATACCAATACTCCTAGGAACGAGATTGAAAAATTCATTCTTACAAGTAGGATCTTTTATCACTTAAACAAAATCGGGGTGAATACTAATCATTTTAAGATCTTCCTTGTTGTTATTACAAGTGGCACCCCTGTTCTTAGTGGCTTGAGTAAACTTCCAAATTTTTACGGGAGTTTTTTCAATAGTTTTAACAGAAGAAAAGGTGGAGCTTAAGTTACTAAAAATTTCTTCCAACTTATCAATCCGAGAGGGGCTTTCTTCAATTCTTTCATTGATTACGGTTTCCTTTTCCTTTAGTAGCTTAAAAAAACTCTCCCACTTTTGACCCAAATTTATTAGCAAGATTATGCATTCTTTTATCCAAATTTTCAATTTGTTCCTCAGTAATCATCTTCTTTTCAATAGCATCTAATCTTTGCATAACATGCTCGAGAGTCAAATTTGTGTCATTAACAATGATAGGTGGTGAACCCACACTGGTACAGAGAGGTGCTATACAAACGGTTTTTAACCCCTTTCCGCGACGGCATTTGGAACCGTCGCCAAGTGAGTGTGGGCGATAGGGGGGGTCCTTCCCACACGACCCAGAAACCGTCGGGGATAGGGAGCCATGATGCATATACAGTACTCGCTACTCGTTTGTGCTTGCATTGCCATCGCAGTCGGCATTCTGTGGTGCTACGTTTATGATGCGCGGCCCATCACAAATGGTTCACTATTATAGAACGTGTATGATAAGCAGACAATCACATACATTCGCTTTTCCCAAACCGTATGCGATAACTAATTAAGAAGATTAGCTAATCGTCGTACGACTGTCGGACAGGATTACGAAACGTCAGACCGTCGTAACATCGTCGTACACGACAACTATCGCACACGCTATTCTGTGGTGCAATGTTTATGATGCATACCACATTAGAAAAAGTTCATGGTTGCGAATCGTGTGCGATAAGTCAACTATCACAAACATTTAGTTTGCCCGCACCGTTTGTGATATTGTCTGACATCGCACACGCTTTGCAAACGGCAACTATGTGCATGCTTGCACACGTTTACTCTCTGTGAACCGTGTCAGATTATGGTGTATATCGCAAACGTTTGTGTTTTACCAACCGTGTGTGCTGTAACGACCTGCAGAGCGTAATTTCACCGTAATTTAATTGCTGCTATTTCAAATTGTACCAGATTTGAATTTGAATGTATGCTATAGCTTTATTCATATCCATCAGGTTCAAACAACCAATGCATTATTCGATTCATAGGTACATATGTTCAAGAATTACATAAGAACCAAATAAAGAATGATGAACCACAGTTGTATACTTGTACTATTAAAGACAGTAAAGAAAGAGGCAAAATACATTCTGGTTGCTGAACAAGGTGAAGCGGAATGCCCATATTGTGCCGTCCTCCATGCAGAAGGCATGCACGACTCTAGTCCAACCCCTTGTGATGGCCGACCACCCATCCTTCACGGTCTTCATGAAAACATCTAGATAATCATCGTGTTCTGGTAGAAATACTTTAACCTTTGCATGCCCACCAATCATGTAGTTTGAGAGGTAATCTTGAGTAAACTGCTTTGGGAACCACTTCAAAGGAAAAAGATTCAGACATTCTCATCTAACACAACTCATTATGGGCAGTAAAAAGAAGGCTGCAGAGTTCTTACTTACCATCCTGCAGTTCGCTATTGTCTTGGATAAAGTATAAACAAATAGTTTAATTGCCATCTTTTGACCCATTTTACTAACAATCTTTATCAGCTTCCTAACTTGATGCTGGTTCATCGATATCTCATTGCCCCATACGCAGAAAGGGTCGAAGCACGGATCTTTACCAATGACATATGTACCTAAATGCACCAAGTTAATATTAGAAGCTAAACAACAATTGCACAATGATGTAGTACAACACTCTTCTATAATATCTTATAACATCCAATATACTCACATATTAGATGAATTAACATCTTATATTATGGGCCGGAAGGAGTTTATTGCATTCTTACAAATTATCAGCTGATTAACTGCTGCTGTATCCATGGGTTAGAGTTAGTTTGAGCTAGTTCGGGCTCAAATAGCCCTAAAGTATATCCAAACATGAGGGCTAGTTTGAGCTAGTTGCATCTAACCCACCCAAAAAAACTATCCAACCCAAGAGGTGCTAATTGGAGTTAGTTCTCCTAGTGCATTTATTGTCAATCTAACCCTGTCATCCAAACACCTCTTTGGATGGAGTTAGTTCAGGGTTAGTCATGAGCTAGAAACTAACTCTAACCTCTAGCTAAGTTGAGTATCCAAACAAGGTTGTGTTGTTGTTGTTGTTGCTGCTGCTCTTCTACGTATATCTAGACATCATCAGAACATTAAGGTAACACTCTTCCTTGTTGCTATGTAGCCTAGGATTGCATATTTAGACATTAAGTACAGTGCATGTTGCTATGTAGCCTAAGATATATTACATATGGCCCTAGTTAACCTAACGATAAATGGGTTACAGATATATTCAGTTAAAAGTCCGATTCACCGATTAGTCCCTTATCAGCCTCCGGCCTATATGGTACCAGCTACCGATATCCTGAACAGTGAGTATATATAAGCCATGCGATGAAACTAACCTCGATGGAAAACAGCAGTCGTTCCCAAAATTGTCCTATGTAGGTACATCGAGAGGCATGTTAAGCACAACAGGCTAAACATCAACCAAATATATCCATGGCAGACAAAATAATCTCCAAAAGATAGCTTCAGTGTGCAGGTTTAAGCATGCTAGTAAAGCAAAACAAGTGAAAAGGTGTGTTAACTGCAACATGCCTAACATTTAACAACCAACAAACATAGTCATTCAAACTGGTATTGTGCCAGTCTAAGTACACTGGTTATTGTTAAATAAAAATGGAAAGACGTGTTAACTACAAGATGCAGCAACCAAATGTAGTCATTCATAGTGGTATTGTTGAAACTGGTATTGATGAAATTGAACTGCACAGTTCATACTTGCACATATAGAACATCACGTTGTGAATAACTGGAATAAACAAGGCAACTACGAACAAACAAAGATAGCATTTGAAACTGGACATATGCTAACTACAAACAACCGAACAATCAAAAAACTTTAAAAGAGGCATATGCTAGCTATAACAGGCTTAACAACAAGCAAATATATGCATTCCTATCGGTATGTTTAAAACTGGATTGATGAAATGTACTGCATAGTAAATAATTGCACATATAGAGCATCACATTGTGAACAACTGAAATAAACAAGGCATACTGCAAACAACCAAATATAGCAATTAAAACTGGACATATTCTCACTACACTACAAAAGGGACTCGACAAAACAAATCATGGGTTCTCCCCTGTGAAGAGGCATGGCAAAAGAAATCATGGGTTTCCTCACTTGTCACAGATGGGCTCATTCCCGTGGGAAGAGCACGAACCCTGGATGGGCTCCATGTTGTCGCAGATGGGCTCCTTCCCCTTGGAAGAGCACGCCTGTAGGGTGCCCTCCCTGATGTCGCAGACGGGCTCTTTCCCCTTGGAAGAGCAGATGGGCTCTTTCCCCTTGGAAGAGCAGGAGAGGGTGCCCTCCTCGTGGTCGCCATCGATGAGGTCTGACTTGGAAGCTGTGGATCCCAAGCCAGCGTCGTAGAACGTGTCCTTCAGAAATGACAAAAGGGGCTCAATGGCGATGTAGGATGGCAAATTCTTGACCGCGAGTCAGAGGAGATCAGCGGCGGGGCCATGGATTAGATCGACGACGGTTGAACCCGAGGGGTTGGGGGTGGTCCACTTAACCTGTGACATAGCCCGCCTTAGGCCGTCGCTGTGGACGACCTCAATGTTGTAGCCGGCGTCCGCGACATACCCGCATACTCTAGCCCGCTGATTGAGTGCCTGCGGCCAGTAATGGTCGTTAGCTTCCTCAGCGACGTCGGGCGAAGAGACCGCGATACACCTCTTTTGGGTCAGTCGCTCCTCGAGCTCCACGGGAAGTGTAGACGGGCTTAGGCTGTGACGCTCTGGAGTGGGGGATGGGGATGGGGATCTGTGGGAAAGGGGGCGTTTGGCAGGCGTCATCCAAGAAACTCAGGGTGGCCTGGGTATGGAGATCGGTGGGTAAGCTGCACGGGCAAACCGGCAGATGTTGACAATGGAGGCCTTGCGGCGGCGGCGACCTTGCTAGGGTTTTGAGCGAGGGAGGGGTGTGTGTGTGTGTGTGCGCGCGTGCGCCCGAGGAGGTTTTGGTGTGTGTGTGTGTGTGTGGAGGGGGGGGGGTGTGTTTGAGGAAATGACGCGGCTACTGAAAATTTTACTACACGGGAGTCAAACGCAGGAGTGAAATGTCGGGGCTATTGAAAATTTGGATGATGGTGCATCGCACATGGTCCGGAGATAACAACCGTGTGTTATGAAACAGAAAAACCCTCGAGGCGGGCAGATATTTTCGAGGGATGCAGGCGGGAGCGGGAACAAGAAACATCACACACGGTCGAAACATAATAACCGTGTGTTATCAAACAGAAAAAAGCTGCAGGCGGGTAGATATTTTTGAGAGGGGAAGCCTCGTGGAGCCCAATGTACTGTGCGGATGTGCGTGACAGGGCACCGGCGTGGCACACGGTTAGTGTGAGTGAACCGTGTTTGTTGCGTCATCTGACTTGTCTAATGTTCATAAATTTGGCGAAAAATGACGTGGGAGAGGGTCAGAACACGAACACACTTGCATGTGGACCAAATATATGTATGAAAATGGTGGTTTGATGTTCAAATACCAAATGCAACTTCGATGTGGCACCTATCTCGCAAAGCGCACGGTATTGCTTGGCCCCCCACCTCGTGTCGGCGGGAAGGGAATCCTAAGCTATGAATGCATGCCCCCCCCACGAAGGTTCACCTAGCAAAGCGCGAAGTAGTAGTCCCTCCACCCCCCCCACACACACACCCACTTTTAGTCGGCGGGCCAGAGAGGCATCTCACCAAGATGGATCATAAAATGGACCAAGAATAATCCACCTTGGTCGTACTACCTCTCTCTTGTTGTTGGTCAAAGTGATGGCCGTCCATGCGACCCCGGAGATGGGCTAGCTCGCCAATAATCACGCAAGTAGCTAGTCCCCAAAGACAACCACTGCCTGCGTGTGGCCCAAACATATGTATGGAGAGGTGTGTTTGAATACACAATGGAACAACTTTGATATGGCACCATGCTTTCGAACCAGAAATCCCCACACTGAGTGAGGGTTAGTTGACGATGCATATATATGTCACACCACACTTCAAGCCGATGACAGGGATTCATGCATGCATGCGTGCATAGTATGCGCTCAAACTTAATTAGGTCTGAATCTCACCATGACCTATACAACGATAACACGAACCAAAGGAAGAATCCGCCATGGTAACCTATCTTGTTGTCGATCAAGGTGATCATGGATGTCCACACGGGCCCACAAATATATAGGCTTGTCGCTGATAACCACGCGAGGGAGTGTACCATTTGAAGACAACCACTACATGCATATGTATGGAGGTGATGCATGCATGCATGTTTGAATACCATTTCACAACATTGATGTGGCGCGTGCGTCAAAAATCGTACAGTCCCCACACAGAGCGAGATCGGTTCATGATGTGTCGTGGTACTAGCCACTTCGACTCGATGGGAGGGATTCATGCGTACACATGCATGTGTGTGCTCAAACTGTATCATGTCATCCCAGAGCATGACCTATATATATACCGTATTACAAACAAAAAAATAATCCCCTCCTAAGTCAAATTAACGTCTCTCGTTGTCAGGCAAAGTAGTGATGGACCAAGCGGGCCCACAGATGGAAAGCATTGATATCGCTGATAACCGCTTAAGTGGGTGCGAGAGGACAACCACCATCGCTTTGCATGTGGGCCAAACATATGTTGAATACCCAAAATGCACAACTTTGATGTGGCACATGCCTCGAAAACCGTAAAGTCCCCGCACAGAGTGAGGTTCAAGAAGCGTACTACATATGATGGTCCCCTTCCCCTTCTTCGATGCATATATATGCTCCTACCGTAATACAACCCAAAAAGAATCCTCCTTGATGGTGAAATTAATTAACCTCTCCCAATGTAGGTCAAAGTGATGCATGCATCGACGATGGCCTCGTGGGCCCACAGATGGAAGCGTCACACGTGAGTGTCCTAGGATAACCACCGCTGGCATGCATGTGGCCCAAAGAGGTGTTGTGTGATGTTTGAATAGCCAATTTCACAACTTTGATGTGGCACGTGCCTCGGAAACCGAAAAGTCCCGACACTGAGTGAGGTGTACTTGTTCACGGACGCGTACGTATAGTATATATGCTAGTCCCCTCCCACCTCTTCGACGTGTACTATATATATACTCCCACCAAAACACAAATAAAAAAGATTCTACCTTGCTGGTAAAATTAACCTCACTGCCGGCTGTTCATCAAAGTGATGGACGACGACCTTGCGGGCCCACAGAAAGCGTCACACACGAGTATCGAGTGTCGTGTAGGACAACCATCGACTGCATGTGGCCAAAACATGTATGTATGAAAGGGTTGTGTAATGTTTTAAATAACGAATTCATGACTCTAACGACTCGGTGGCTCACGACTCGTAGTGTACTGCGAGCCACCCGCCATCCCCAGACGCACACACACACACACACACACACACACACACCGCGAATCCACCGCAACTACGATGCATGTTAAATTATCCCGCGGTGAACATATGTTACCAAAGGAGGGACGTTTTAATTTTGAAAAAAAACAGAGATCATTAAGACGTTTTAGTACATTGATTGATTTTCTAGGGGTATAATGTGCAAAAATCAAATTTGAAATACATGCACACTGGACAGTGCACCTAAATGGATTGCAAAAACACATGTGTCTCACTGGGTGCATGTTTACTCCCCGTGCAAGAAATTTCAAACATTGAAAATCTTGATTTTTAAATTCTAGTACATCCAAAACTTATTTGAAATTCATGAAACTTATCGTGTTGTCATATGGACACCAATACAAAGTGGCATTGTACTTTTTTTGGTCAAATTTGAGACCAGTTTTCATGTAATCTTTATCTTCTTACAAACGGGAGATTATTAATAATTGGGAACCAATATCCCAAACGGATCATTTATTCGAACCGTGAGCGTTAGACCAACAATGGATACATGCCATGCTTCGGTTAAGCAATAAAGCGGCAGCATTAATCATCCAAATAGAAAAACAATATACGTGCCGCCACGCGACCCGTGTGTCGTGCGAGCAGGCGTGAGTTGACGGGACGCATGCGAACAATCCACCGCGCAGGCAGACCGGGAGGCGTGCGTGCAGGTGTGTGAATTGACGGGAGGCGTGCTCGCTGCGCAGTGTCATCGGGAGGCGTGCAAGTAGCTGTGTGAAATGACAGTAGGCATGCCAGCAGTCCGGTGCGCAGGCTCACCGAGAAGCGAGCCAGCGGTTTGACCGCCGCCCGCCTCTCTCCCACTACTCCATATTAATGGCGCACCCGAGCGGCCGCACCCCCCATCCTCGCCACACACAATCCTCTCTCTCCGCTTGCATCCTCGACGCCGCTCTCAGTCCTCAAAAGCTGTCAGTGTCTGAGGATGCCGCCGAAGTGCCCCATCGGAGGGAGTGGCGACGCCGGGGCTGCTAAAGCACCGGAGCACAGCGTGGAGATGGACACAGAGGTTGCCGTCACCGCCGGCGAGGTATCTCTGCACCCTGACATCGTCGACGGCGTTGAGCTTCCACAGCCGAAGGCGGAGGTCCACACCGACTCCGGTGACGACTCGGGCGACGACCCCGGCGACGACTTCAATGACCACTCCGGCGATGACTCCAACGACGACGGACAACTGGTTAGTCATCTATACCCATTCATGTGTCAAATAGATCCTAGGGTTTCTCTGGTTACTCCTGCCTCCCCCTTTTTGGAATAGAAATCCTATGGTTATGTTCTCCCAATCCATGAAATCTGAGTAAGTTTCGTTAGATCCGTGTAGTGTATTGATTGTTTGAATGGTACAAGTGATAAGTGATTAGTTGTTTCATCTGTGCAAATGATTTCTGCTAGTAATCCGACTAGGGTTAGTGTTCGTGCTAATAATTCCTAGCTAGGACTTGACAATTGATTTTGAATGACCTACATATATTTTTGTGCCATTATTTTCTTCAAGATTGGTCTGTACATAGACGACTGTGCTTAAAAATCAAACCATAATCTCTGGATATGTATAAAAAAATAGCCATAAATTACTAATCCTACTTTACGGCATGTAAACATTGATTTGATGCCAAATTTTGGCAACTGCCAAATGTTCGCTAGAGATTAGTTTGTAAACATTAATTTGACGCCACAATTTTTTTACTATTTGTATAGGTGCTGTCTGACGATGTGGACAACGAGGATGAAGATGGCCAGAGGAGGTACAAGAGGCAAATCCTGAGGGAGCTTTATGCAGGAATGCATAACAGGCGTATTAGGACCTGGGACGGCGGCTATCGATGCCCATTTTGCCACCACAAGCTTCATGACACGTATGAAAGTGTTCTGGCGCATGCAAGAGGATGAGCCGTTGGCTCCTTCAAGCAGAAGTATTCTCGCAGGGTGGCACACGATGCGTACGCCGAGTACCTGGAGAAGCTTCTGGATTGTGCCGGCAGATGAGATGAGATGTGGGATCGAACTATGTATGGCTATGTAGTGTCTTAATGATGGTTGAACTATGTACTTATGGTTGAACTATGCTTGTGTATGCGTATTATATATGTCTGAGTATGTTTAGTCTATGTTTACTTATGTCTAAATGTGGGATATGGATGCAATCAGTTCGGTTGATGGAATCTACCTCCGTCCTGGTTTATTGGTCCCCTTTGTAATTTGTGTTAAATTTTGACCAAAGATTTAACTGTCAAAATGTTAGTGCAGGTCAGCAAAAATTATATCATTGGATGCATATTTGAACATAGTGTTCAATGATATAATTTTTGGTGACATGCATAAACATTTGTTAGTTAAATATTTGGTCAAAATTTGGTACAAATTACAAAGGGGACCAATAAACCAGGACGGAGGTAGTACGTCAATCACACACGGTTCCCAAAATTGGAACCGTGTGCAATGACTTTCATTTTGCCTCTTACGTCAATCACACATGGTTGGCTCTAGCAAACCATTGCCTCTGAAACTCTTTGTGGGACAGAAAACCCTCACCACCCAATTCAAAAAAGAAAAACCTCACCATCCCCACGTAAAAAAAACCCTCACCCTCACCCCGCCCACCACCCCCTCCGGTCCCCATTCACACCTGCACAAGCTCCTCCACGTCTATGCATGGCACCGCCTATCGCGGTGGCAACCACTTAGCTCGATGCCTGCCGCCGCCGCCAGGCTGCCGGCAAACCCCACCGCATTTCGCCACTTCCGCTTGCCGCCGCCTATCGCCATCGACTTTCTCGACGCTGCTCACAGTCGACCCAGCTACCCCCGGTTGGGGAATCCGCCGTACTGAGGGTTTTTTCTCATGGACAACAAGGTAACTAATTTATTGAGATATTATCTCATCTCTTATCCCAGTTCATCTGCCTCCTTTAATCACCCGGCCGAAATCACCGTGAATTCATTTTTATTCGAGCTGATTTGAGGGTTTTCTTTCATTCATAGAGTGTACAGTGCGCGGACACATCAGGACTTTGCGGCCTCCGCCAGATATCCATGGAGTTCTATCTCACCGTACCAGATGACTTGAGGATGCGTGCGGTATGTTCAGTCTCACCCTAAATCGGTTGGCATGGCCTACTTTCCTGAACATATACTAAATATTGCTACATTTGGATAAAAGGTGCCACATGCACCATATACGTCAAAGGGGATTTTTTTCCTCTTCTTTCTATATTAGGCAAATTAATGATGTATTGTTCTTTCGATTACTCTCATATTTCCATGACATCATGTTTATCCTATCTATTTAATTATAGATTTTTGTCCTTCGATTTCAACTGCTGTACAATTCTTTCAATTTGGGCCCATATTTAATTTGCATGTCACCATATTTTCTTTAACAATCCTACCATTTTCTGCAGCGCGTCCCTTGCTATGCAACAAAATCTGTAGTGCACAATCTTTCCCTTTACATAAATCAAGACTACAGGGATGTCATACTGAACACAAACCATGGATTTACAATCGTTGCTACTGTAAGACTTGATGAATGTGGTGACTCCTATTTTGGCACTGGCCTTTGCAAAGAAATTTCTAAGTTTTATGTACTGAAAGCTGGCACTGAAATTGCACTGCACATAAAAGAGCCTGGTCATGAGATATATGCTAACTTCCCTGACGATATCATCCGCCCAGACTTTGTTCGAAGTAAGTTTTCTTTTCAAGTATGTGCATTTGACTTACCCAGCAATATCAAATGAATTGTGTAGTATTTAAGCAACCAATTGTTATTCCATTTTCTTACTATATTCCTACCTACTAACTTCTAGTTACCAATACACTTTTCTATTGCCCTATTTTAACTAAATATTCCCTGTACTCCCACTTCTATCAGAAAGTGCCGCTGACAAGGAGACTCCGAAGGTGGAGAACGGGGCTGCCAACAAGCAGAGGCGGGGCGAGCAAGAACCGCAAGCGACTCCAGCAGGCCTAGACTTCATCAGCAGCCTCCCCGATGATATGTTGGCAGTCATCATCTCCCTCCTCCCAATCAAATATGGGGCGCGGACAACCGTCCTTTCCCGATGGTGGCGCCCCCTATGGAACTCCACCCCTCTCGACCTCATCGACACCCACGAGCTCTGCCATGGCTATCGCAAAAGCTTGGATGCGTTCTCCAAGATCCTCGGCAGTCACCCTGGCCCAACCAGAGGCCTTAGAATGGGCAAGTTCCGTTCCAACGGCAAGAACCAAGCCAAGCTTGACGACTGTTTTCGATCCCCCGCCCTAGATCAGCTCAAGGAGCTCACTTTTGATGATGGGCATATGCACTCGCTGCCAACGTCTGCGCTCCGCCTCACGCCCACGCTGCGCGTCGCCAAGTTCAGGAACTGGCATCCCCCCTTAATGACGCGCCCGCTCTTATTCTACCATGACTAAAGCACCTCGAGCTCGTTGCAGTCTGCCTCCCAAACGGTGACATGGAGCGCCTGCTCCGTGGCTGTACTGCACTCGAGTACCTTCGTCTTCAGGTGATCAATGGGTTGAGTAGCTTCCACATCACCTCCATTACTCTCCAGACTATTTATGTGTGTTGCTGGTGCGGCAAGAAGCCATCACAAGATGTGTACCACGGTATAGTCATTGAGGACACACCTTCAATTAAGAGATTACTTGTAGTTGATCAAGAAGGTCCAACAAGAATCAATGTCATTTCTGCGCCGAAATTGACAGTGGTGGGCTACTCGTCTGACAAATACTCTGAACTTGTTATTGGATCCACACCCGTTCAGGTACAACAGCCGCCTTCTACCACTCCTAGAAATTAAAATTATTTCTAATTTTGAAGATGTATGTTCGTCTGTCATCCAGAAAATGATTCCGACAAGCTTGACCCCAAAACTGCGCACAATGAAGGTCTTGGCACTAGAATCTATCGGCCCCAACCTGGAGCAAGTTGTCAGTTTCCTGAGATGCTTTCCGTGCCTGGAGAAGCTATATATCGAGGTGATGTTCCTTTCCTGTTAAATGTTAACCATAAGGGAGTTCAATTTGTGACACCTTTTTCCAAGTTTACAATGACAATGTACTATGATTTCTGAAGGATTTTTTGGAGGATTTCAGTACATACATGTCCCCCCGCATATTGGTTGCTTGATCCATATGGTTACGATCCATAAGCATTTCTCCTTTGGATTCATCTGTACTAGTTTTCTTAGGGAACTTTTCATCCACTCCAACCTCTTGTGAAGAAGGCTACATTTTTCTAGATTGTAATCAAATGCCCATGTTAATCATGTCGGATCGAAGATGGCATGTTAGTGCATTTTACAAATCCTGCAAACCAAATAGGCCTGTAGTAGTGTTCAAAAATTCATGTAGGCACTAACACATTTTCTTCTTTTGCAGATAAGATTAGGCCCGGTGGTGGATAATGTGATACAATATAACAATCACGTCGAATGCCTAGATCTGCATCTCTCAGAAATTACTTTGAACTCTTACCGAGGGACCTTACCGGAGATTATATTCGCTAGGTTCTTTTTTGTCAGAGCAAGGGTGCTGAAGGTAATGAGGTTTGACCTACATTTATTTCGCAAAAATGAATGGTTTGTTGATCAGCGCCGGTGGCTGCGGCAGAATGGAATAGGCTCCGAAAATGCTGAATTTCATTTTGGAACTTCAGATGACAGAGTAATCGGAAGTTATCGTGTCAACCCCATACATGACTTCTTAGTGGCTGACCCCTTTGCAAAAATTATGAGGTTTCGAAACCAGACTTAGGAGTGGTAATATTAGTTTGAACCTCTCTCATATCCATGTTCAGCGGATCAGCGCGAGCGTTTGCAGCTGATGAGCTGAATTTCATTTCTAATATCAGTTTAAACCTTGTAATCTTCGAATTTGAGCCATATAACTCTGGAATTTGAACCTTGTAATATTTCGAGCTTTTGTGGTACAATCGTTGAAATGGCATCATATGAGACTCGTATATTGGTAGCACTATTTTGACCTTAATATGTAATGGACTTAGATTTTATTAATCATTCTCGAATCTGTTTACCTTGTCGATCTCATAGCACACGATCTGTATAGCTAACTCGACTGCGATTTTTGACATTATTGCACACAGTTGGTTTCTTCAACCGTGTGCCCTATAGAGCGCAGAATTAATTATCGCACTCAAGTGTCCATCATCACCCTTCTGTGTAACTTTGACCTCATCACCCACGGGTAAACTTATGACCGAAGTCATTCCACAGACTTCGTTTTTACAAAGCTTTTTGCCTATAAACGCCCACGATTTGTCCCTCTTCTAGCAGACGCATGGCCAAACTAGCCGGGCGGGAAGCTTGCGCGGTAAACTACGTGGTAGTGTGGGAACAGGCTCACCGACGATACATTTGGCGCCTCTTCGAGCCTGTGCGTGGTCAAATGAAACGCGTGCGGTGCGCTGTTGTCAAGCGTGCACTGGAATCCTCTGCTATGAACGCCATGACAAGACGTGACGATTACAGGCCGGTCGGCCCCCATTTATTACAGCGGCCATTTAACCCTTGTGTCTCTTCAACCTTTCGATCGCGCCCCACCATTGCAAGAAGCACACCCACCACGACAAATTCTTAGAGGGTATCCTACGCGGCTCCAATGGCACTCCGAGCGGCTGCCGACGACGAGCAGCAGTTCACCATGCATGCCGTGGTGGACACCCACAGAAGGTTCACAGAGATCTCGGTGGTGTACACCAACAACCCGGTCTGGGTGGAGCACTCCATCCACATCATGGAGCTATTGCTTGCCGAGGAGAAGTACAAGGTGGTCGGGTTCGACCTCGAGTACACCCGCGCTCGTGCCGGGTCTCGTCCCAAGGTCGCTGTCGCCCAGATGTGCATGCGCAACCACGTCCTCGTCTACCACTACTGCCTGGCCACAAGGCCTTGCGAGCGTTTCGCCAGGTTTGTCAATAGCCCCCACTACATGTTCGCTACGGTGGACATCACCAACGATGTAAAGGTGCTCAAGAATTCGGGCATCGCCTGCCAGAATCTTGTCGACATCCAGGGCCAATACAAGACCTGGGGCAGTAAGGAGCATGAGAAGGACTCACTGGTTCACCTCGCCGAGGCCATCATCGACCCCTACTACAGAGACATGAAGGATTCCTGCAACAAGGACAAGCGTGTCTGGCACTCGGCCTGGATGGAGAAACTCGACAAAGCTCATGTCGTGTACGCGGCCAAGGAGGCGTACACGAGCTACGACATGTACAGGTGGATCGTTGACATGAGGAAGTGCCTCCTTCCCCAAAACGGTTAGGGATCCAGCCGGAAGCAGAGCAATGGCAAGCGTTGTCGCAACAATAAGTAGATGATTAGATCCTCGTTTCCCCTAGTTTAGTATGCATGTAATTGCTTACTTTGGTGTGTGGAAATGTTATGTATGTAGTCACTTGTGTAATTGTATGCTTAATTTGGTTTTGCAATGCTGTCTTTTTAAGTATATATGTTGATGCTCTGTAGACAGAGCAAATCACATCGCACACGGACTCAACAATGCAACCCATCGGTGATGATTTCATCAATCACTGACAATTGTATATCAGCAATCGTTTGCTCACAACACACACGGCTTGTTAACAAGAATCGTCTGTGTTGTTATCGGTCTTCCCACACGTTTCCGATTACAAACCTGTTTGCCGCGTATCACACACATCTTGTTAAGTTGAACCGTTTCTGTTCTCTTGGCTCAACGCAAACAGTTCATCCGAGTGAACTGTATGCCGTATATCGCACACACCTTCATCTGGCTGCCCATTTCTGTTGTTCCGCCTCATCACAAATAGTTTATCCGAGTGAACTGTATGCCATATATTGCACACGCCTTCATCTGGCTGCCCGTTTCTTTTGTTCTGCCTCATCGCAAACAGTTCATTGAACTGAACCGTATGCCCCGCATCGCACACGCAACTAAAATCTGAACCGTGTTTGATGTATCCTTCATCGCAAACGTTTTGCATCTTTTTTGACGGTTATTTTACATCACCGTTTGCGATTAATGCATCACACACAGTTTTGTCAAAGGGTCTCTGATCGTAGTGTCGCGTTAGCAGCATCCTGCAGTTGTGCCACTAGATTTCCCATAGCATTAAAAGCATCCAAAGATGGACACATCAAGAAATTTCCAATGGTAATTGTATCTAGGACGAATCTATACCAAGTGGTAATGCCCACATAAAAACTGTGAAGAAGAACAACGGTAGATTGCTTATGAATAGATCTATTATGAGCATTGCAAATTCTATACCAAGCATCTTTTAGATTCTCCCCTCCCCTTTGTTTAAAATTAAGAACCTCATTCTCAGGAGTACGCGCAACAGAGGGAGAACTAGCCATAATGACAAAGCAAGCAAGATTGCAAACGAAAATAGATCTGATGAGAAAACGGCGAACGAAAAGGAGGGCGAATAAAACGACAAATTTTTGTGAAGTGGGGGAGATGAAACGAGATGCAAATGGCAAATAATGTAAATTGCAAGGAGATGAGATTTATGATTAGGAACCTGATAGATGTTGATGATGTCTCCCCGGGTCTCCCCGGCAACGGCGCCAGAAATTCCTTTTGATGTCGCTTGAACTACGTCGGTATTTCCCCAAAGAGGAAGGGATGATGCAGTACAGCTACGGTAGGTATTTCCCTTAGTTATGAAATCAAGGTTATCAATCCAGTAGGAGAACCAAGCAACACTATGTAAATGGTACCTGCACACAAAGAACAAATACTTGCAACCCGACGCTTATGAGGGGTTGTCAACCCCTCTACGGGTAACGGCGCCAGATATTGTCAAGTTGACGGGATAAAATTGTGATAGATTGGATAAATAGATCTCGATAAAATGCGAAATAAAATATGCAAATAAAAAGTCCAGCAAAGTATTTTTGGGTTTTTGGAATAATAGATCTAAAAACAAAAACAAAAGCAAATAAAAATAGATCTCAAAGCAAATATGATAAAGAATAGACCTGGGGGCCATAGATTTCACTAGTGGCTTCTCTCGAGAAATAGCACACGATGGGTAAACAAATTATTGTTGGCAATTGATAGAAAATCAAATAGTTATGACGATATCCAAGGCAATGAATCAATATATAGGCATCACGTCCAAGATTAGTAGACCGACTCCTGCGTGCATCTACTACTATTACTCCACACATCGACCGCTATCCAGCATGCATCTAGTGTATTAAGTTCATGGAGAAACGGAGTAATGCAATAAGAACGATGACATGATGTAGACGAGATCTATTGATGTAGGAATAGCCGCCATCTTGTTATCCTTAATAGCAACGATACATGCGTGTCTTGCTGCCCCTTCTGTCACTGGGAAAGAACACCGCACGATAGAACCCATCACAAAGCACCTCTTCCCATGGCAAGAAAAATCGATCTAGTTGGCCTAACTAAACCAAAGATTCGAAGAAGAAATATGAGGCTATAAATAATCATGCATATAAGAGATCAAAAGAAGACTCAAATAATATTCATGGATATAGATCTGATCATAAACTCAAAGTTCATCGGATCCCAACAAACACACCGCAAAAAAGAGTTACATCAAATAGATCTCCAAGAGACCATTGTATTGAGAATCAAAAGAGAGAGAGAGGAAGCCATCTAGCTACTGACTATGGACCCGTAGGTCTATGATGAACTACTCACGCATCATCGAAGAGGCACCAACGAGGATGATGAACCTCTCCGTGATGGTGTCTAGATTGAATCTCATGGTTCTAGAACTTGCGGCGGCTGGAATTGTGTTTCATTGACTCCCCTAGGGTTTCTGGAATATTTGGGTATTTATAGGGCGAAGAGGCGGTGCGGGAGGTCACCGAGGGGGGCACAACCCCCTGGGCGCGCCTGGGCTCCTGGACGTGCCCTAGTGGGTTGTGCCCACCTCGGGCCTCCCCTCTGGTACTTCTTTGGCCCATCTTGTGTCTTCTGGTCCAAAAAAATTCTCCAAAAAGTTTCGCTGTGTTTGGACTCCGTTTGGTACTGATATTCTGCGAAGTAAAAACAAGCAAAAAACAACAACTGGCACTGGGCACTATGTCAATAGGTTAGTCCCAAAAAATGATATAAAGTTGCTATAAAATGATTGTAAAACATCTAAGAATGATAATATAACAGCATGGAACAAGCAAAAATTATAGATACGTTGGAGACGTATCAGGGTGCGGCAGGGCGACCCCTTCTCCCCGTTCCTCTTCAACATGGTAGTCGACGCCCTTGCCGCCATCCTGGATAAGGCCACTGTGGCGGGTCATATTCGTGGCATAGTTGCGCATCTTGTGGGAGGGAATGGTGTCTCCCTCCTCCAATATGTGGATGACACCATTATCATGGTTGAGGGCCCGGATAACAACATCACCAACCTGAATTTCCTCTTGCTCTGCTTCTAGCAGATGTCGGGTCTCAAGATTAACTTCGATAAAAGTGCTGTGATGGTGTTGGGCTACTCCCCAGACGAGCGCCAGAGTATCGCGGATTGCCTGAACTGTCAGCTTGGATGCTTCCCCATGACCTATCTGGGGATCCCCATTAGCGATTCTAGGCTCACAGTGACTGAGCTACGCCCCACGGTGAACAAGCTCCGACATCGCATTGAGCCTTGGTAGGGCAGATGGCTATCTAAGGCTGCTCGGACGATGCTCATTAACTCATCCCTGTCTAGCCTGCTCCTGTTCATCATGACCTTCTACAGCCTGCCAGAGACCCTTCACCATGAGATTGCTAGAGTCCAGGGCCGCTTCTTCTGGGCTGGTGAGGGCGATAAGCGGAAGTACCACATGGTATGATGGCCTGAGATCTGCAAGCCTCGCGACCATTGCGGCCTCGGGATCATGTCTTCCAAACGCATGAACATTGCCCTGCTTACTTGGTGGCTGTGGAGGATTGCGAGCAGGGAGGGTGGCCTTTGGCTACGCATCATCCAGGAGAAATACCTCCGTGGATAGCCACTTGCCTTCTGTCAGCGCACCGGAGGCTCCCAGTTCTGGCAATCCATCATCCAGCTGCTACCAGTCCTCCGCATAGGGACCTCGATTGCAGTTGGCTCTGGCACTTCCACCTTGTTCTGGTTTGATCGATGGGCCGGCGATGATCCCTTCGCGGCCTGATTCCTAGATTTGTTCGCCATCATGGTCAAACCTAGGATCTCTATTGAGGTGGCCCTTATTGACTTAGGGCACCTTGCGTTCCGGCGGCCGTTCGGCCCTTTAGAGACTGCCGCATGGCATGAACTTCTCGACTGCATTGTGTTGCACGAACCTGCCTTGGCACACGAGGATGATCGCACCTTGTGGCGGCTTGAGCCTTCAGGCAAATTCTCCACTAAATCCCTCTACCAGGCTATTGCGATATCTCCGGGTCCTGAGCCTCTCACGGCAATCTGGGAGATCCGGCTCCCCTTGAAGATTAGGATCTTCCTGTGGCAATGGATCCGCGGCCACCTTCCCATCGGTGTGGAGGTGCTTAAGCGCAACGGCCTCGGAGACGGGTTGTGTCCTCTTTGCGGGACGGAGGAAGACTCGAATCACATCTTCTTCTCCTGCGTGTCCGCGCAGTTCCTCTGGAGCTGTTTCCATGAAGTGGTGGGTGGAAGTTGGTGCCACAACAACTTCCCCGCCCTCTTCACCGAAATCTAGGCCCTGCCCCCCACGTCCCGCCACATTAGGTGGCTGACCATTGGGGTGCTCGCCTGGACGCTGTGGACGGTTCAGAATAAGCTTGTGATTCAGCGTGTACCTCTTCGACGTGCTACTGACGCTGTGTTCAAATGGTGTGGTTACTTGCAGCTTTGGCGGCCACCTAGCCGCCCCAGGGATCGGGACGCCATCAACTCCATCATCTCCCAGCTTCACGCGATGGTTCTCTGACTGGCACCGCCGCTCCCTCCCCCACCACCGAGCCAGACTAGATCTTCTCCATCCCGGCCACCGCCGCCTGTGTTTGTGTGTTTTTTATTATGTCCTTTGGGCTTGTTGAGCTGTGCCCTCAGCAGAGTCCCTGTGGTGTGTCTTGTGTTGTGAGACTCTGTGTGCGGTGGCGTTGTGTGTGTGTGTATGCTTGTTGGACCTTGTGCTCGGTGGTTTGCTTATATATAAAGCGGGGTGAAAGCCTTTTTCGGTAAGAATAACTTTGAGGTGGTTCCGTACCCTACAAACAATTTCATCTTATGTTCTCCGCGATAGGAACTTTGGAGTGATTCTTTGTTGCACGTTGAGGGATTGTTATATGATTTAATTATGTTAGCACTGTTGAGAGATTGCACTAGTGAAAGTATGAACCCTAGGCCTTGTTTTCAAGCATTGCAGTGTCGTTTGTGCTCACTTTTGTTACTTGCTACCATGATGTTTTTATATTTTCAGATTACAAAAACCTATATCTACTATCCATAGTACACTTGTATCACCATCTCTTCGCCGAACTAGTGCACCTATACAATTTACCATTGTATTGGGTGTGTTGGGGACACAAGAGACTCTTTATTAGTGTGGCACCCTGATAGAGGGCCGACGTAAGCCAGCCCCAGGATAAGACCTGGCACCCGTCAAAGACATGATATAGCAATTCCAAGCATAAAAATGGCTTTATTATATGAAATGGAGTATTACAATACTGTTGCTTACAACAATATTACATAGCTCCAAGGCTAACTAAAATGGCAGTGAAGGTCTTGGTTCAGCAGCAACGACGTCTCTGGCTGGGCTCCAAAACTCACAGGACTGGCTGGGTTATGATCTGGCACGACGGATCTTCTCCTGCAACTGGCCACGTGCAAGGCCAGGTGAGTACTTTGAATGTACTCGCAAGACAACCAAATACATAGCATCCAAACAAGTAGATGACAAAGCAAGCCCTATGCTATTATAAGGATTTATTCTAAACATGGCATGGAATTAGCAGGAGAACATGAATCAAGCATGGCATAGCATGGATCGAGTATATCAACTACATAACATAGCATGGCAATGATCACATTAGGTGCTTAAAGTGTTTACTATTACCGAATACCAACTTACTCTCTTCTGGGTTGTCCCACAACCCTCGAAATGCTCATGATCCTTTGGGCACTTCCGAACATAAGACAAGTTCTTCCATCAATATTATTACTGTTACAGTTGACCACCTAGTGAGGTCTGGACGGGCTGTCCAATACCGTGGACGCGGCTATTCGAATAGATTTTACATCTGCAGAGGTTGTACACTTTACCCACACCATGGAGCACCTGACCTCGTGATCCCATTCGGGTGGACCAGCGTTGCTCCAACGAAACCTGCCTAACCCGTGACTCCTCCATCGTACCACCGACAATCATACCCTCCCAGGGTCATGTCCTGGGTGGCCCCTGTGTCACTCTTGACACCTGCCACCGTTGTGGCCAACACAACTGTCCCAAACGGGGACTCCCGGGCTAAACAATCAACTGGGCTCACAAGGTTATCGCCGCCTACCTGATCAGGGCAGCACGCACGCATAACCTTCCCTAGTTGGTGGTACCGGTGAAAGAGCACAAAGCTAGACCAAGTCAAGGCCGTCCCATACCGGCAAATGTGGCTGCACGGATAAGCCCGGACAGGTGGCTCTGGATCAACCAGCTAAGTTTGGTTTATAAATTCAATTTAACATCTCTATCATTCGCACCATTACCTCAACAATTATAAGCACGAACAATCACTTAACATCAGCATAGCAGAATCATGACAACATAAACATGGCATGAGATCAAATCATGGTACTATCATGATAATGGTATTCAAAATATTGTTACTAGCATGGCAAGATATGGCATGAAAACAAGTCATGACATTAGATGAAAGGTAATGCTAACATCTAATACAGATGACATAACAGGTGTATGCAAGTGCAGACTAACAGGTGATACAGATGTACTACGATAAACACACAGGGTGCAAGCAAAGTCATCACGCAAGTCCAGAGCTCATGATAAGAGGCTGGCTTGCCTGGGGGTCGATGAATACGCCAGGAAGAAGTGTGATAAATCTCCGGGAAGATTTGTCGGAAAAGTTTCCCTCCCGGAGGGGCTGATCGAAGGGCAAGGGCAAAATGGTCATTTTCATAGTGTAAAAACATTATGAAAATGATGCCATCGGAACGGGCTCGACGACCTGAAGATGTGGGCGTTGGTTTTACCTCAATCGGAGTTACGGTCGCGGAGAAACGGCCGTTCGCTCGTTAGGCGATAAAACAAACAAAATCTGTCCATTCTGGCGCTTAAGAGTGAACATTCACTATTTAGGCAGTTCGGCCGGCAACTGAGATAATGAAAGCGTACTTCTGGAAATACGCCACTGCACAGAGAAAACGTATTCTCTTCTGCAGCTGCGGCTGAATACGTTTTCACAAGTGGAAGACGTATTATTGGAAATACGCTTCCACTTAACCTGACGCGCGGGCCCGGCCGAGTCAATGCTGAGGGAATGACAGGCGGGCCCTGCCTTATCCCCTTCTCTCTCCTTCTTCCCTTCTCCCCTTCCAACCGACGTTGCATAGGAGGGAGGCTGCGGCCGCTCGGCCATGCTTGCCGCCGGCGCCTCGCTGCCCGTCCGGACCTGCCGGCGAGCGGGACGGAACCGCGGGCCAGGCCGCACCCTTGGGAGCCGGCTGGCGGGGCCGGGAAAGGCCGAAGTGGTGGCTGCCCATCCACGACGGACGGCCAGAGCAGGCATGGTCGGGGTGAGCTAGGCGAGCTTCCTCCGGCCAAGCGGAGGACGGCGGTGGCCTCGTGAGCTTCAGGAGAGGCCTAGGACGTGGACAGGGTGGAGAAGAAGGGCCATGGGGGAAAGAAGAGCTTTGAGCTCAAGGGAGAGGGCTGGGCTAGTTGCTGGTTGGGAGGGGCTTGGGCACACGCTTATATAGCGGCGGGAGAAGGCTCGAGAGGGAGAAGAGCTGGCACCGAAGCTCCACGAGGCATGGCATTACTCCGGCGAGGAATTCATGTCGGCACAACCGGCCAACGGCTAGGGGACGAGGGGGAGAGAGCTCCAGAAGAGCCACGCGTGTGGTGGGGAGCTCGTCGGCGCTCCCGGACGAGCTAGAACTCGCTGGAAAGGAGCTCCTGAAGGATCCAACGCACAGAGCACCAGTTTGGCACGCTCTGCCCATGGTCACCGCGTGGCCACGGCAGTGCCACGCTCCACTAGTTGCTAAAGGGTGTCTAGGGTGTTCTCCATGCATCACTGAGTTGACCTATGCGTCTGGAAGACACGGGGGAGCTCTGAGGTGACTTCACCAAGGTCAAATAGTTTCCAGCAGCAAGGTGTTTAACACGTGGTGTGGCCATGACAGTGCTCCTCTTGACTTGATCTCTAGCATGGGTCAATCATCTAGCAAGGTGGTCATCCTGGCCAACTTTCAGCACCAATGAACCAGTCTAAATGGTGCTTCCTTTGTAACCTTGCCCACTGACCAGAAATGAAGATGAGGATGCTGGGGTCAAATGGCTGGATGGATTTGGATGATTTTTGGTGTAGGGTGATGATTTGGTTATGAGAGCTAGCTAGAAAAGTTTCAGCTCATTTTGATCATCTATGAAGGTACTTCCTTCACAATGATACAATCTGAACAGAAACTAGATAATTTACTGAGGAAGATTGGTTAGATGGAATCGGCTGATTTTTGGTGTCCAAAGGTAATATATCATAATGAATCACCCTGCAAAATTTCAGCCCAAGGAGATCAAGGAATCAAGCACTTCCTTTGCAAACAGGAAATCTGGACAGAATTTGCAAAGTGGTGTTGTGCTCAAAATTTAATTGGTGGAACTTGTGATGTTGATGTAAATGGTGAATATATGAATGGGACAAGGTCCACAAATTATTTGGGATTTTTCCTAGCTACCAAAATGGTAGTTCCTTTGGAAAGGACCCCAAATTGAAATATTGACTTTAAATGGGAAAATGCAATTTCCCTATTTAATTATGGCCAATATTTTTATGGGAGCTCAATATGATCACAAAGAATATCTCCACAAGTTTTCATGAACTTTGGAGATGGATAAATATTTTCCTGGATTTAATTCCTCAGATAGGCAGAAAAAGGAATTAATTCTAGATGAGAAATATTGCATATGACTTGGCAACATTTTTGCACATCTAGGGTTTATGAGTGAAGGAGGATCTCCGGAAATTTGGGAGGATTAACAGAGCAAGGAAAATGGTAGCTCGTTTGTAAACACAAAGGCAGGATTTCCAATTCCGACATTTTGGAACTAGGGTTTGAACGAGATTCGGGATTTACTGGCAGGAGCTTGACTGGCACAAGAGCATGAGAAGGCACTGAGAGGTTGAGGATTGTCTGGATTCACCTGGTCATTCACCAGATTTCAGAGGAAAATTTTGGGAGAGAAAAGCTAGGAAGGAATAACAGCACAAAAATCAATAACACATTTTTTGGGGTGTTACAAACCTTCCCCCCTTAAGAGAATCTCATCCTCGAGATTCCTAGGGTTAGCTCAGAACAAAAATTACGCCTCCTGAAAAAAAACCTATGGGTTGAGTTTTAACCCTGTGGTTGAAAACAACCAAGTTAAAAGTACCGAAAATTGGTACACCCAGATCGAGATACGGATATCGCGGGATTTACTCCACGGGTAGGGGCCGTTGGGTAGCCCTGACATTTTTAGGAAAAAGCAGAGTTTCCTCTTCCAAAAATGCTTGGGGCACGACAATGAACAGTGGCCTCTCTTGCTGACAGGTGGGCCTAGGGCCCACTGGTAGCCTTCTTCTTTATCCAGCCAACGTCTCTCTCTCGCTCCCGCGCTGTCCTGAGTGCGGCTAGGCATTGTGCACGCCTAGCTCCTGGGGCATAAAACACCCTATGATGATAGTGCGCGGCGTGCACGAGGTCGACACAGAGAGCACTCCCATCGCGGGCCAGCGCCGGTCGGCACTGCTCGCGGATTCGCCTCCTGGACGCCGGTGATCGAGCGACACACGGTTCTCCTGGACCTCGCTCACCGTACACCGGACTTGGGCTATAAAACGACAGCAGTTTCTTCTTTGTCCTTCCACCTCGCACTCTACTTCACTCCTTCTTCCTCTTCTCCTTTTTCCTTCTAGTTGCAGGAGCGCGAGGCAAGGCGTTAATGGCAGACATGGGTTCAGAGCTGATCACGATCCTCCTGGCGGGTCTGCTGGCGGCATTGGTTGGCTCCTCGCTGCTGCTGTGTGCGATGATCCTCGATGATCGTCGGGATGCCGTTAACCGAGCGGTGGCTGGTAATCATCTACGCCGTCTTAGGCCGGCGGAATAAGCGTGGGCTGCGGCGGGGCAAGGGGGCGGCCGGTCAGCATCACACAAGATGGTGATAGAGGCGCCGCTGGGTCTGGGGTTAGTTCGGTGTGGTCAGCGGAGCTCTACCAGTGTGGAGGCCACACTACTGGTTGCTCCCCGCTGAACGACATCCACAACGAGTGGGGGGGTTGAGGTAGAATCGAGGTTTAGATCTTAGACTGGAGGGGTTGTAACGGTTTATTTTGCAATAAAATTTCTCAGAATTTCTCCGAGATTGCAACCGGGTTCTGGGAAAAGATTTTGGGACTGGGGAATTATTGGGGAGAACTGGCTCTCCAAAATGTTGGGTTCGGGAAGACTGGCAAATGGAGTAAGCATAGATGGGTATGAATAGGTGGCTTTGCATTCTACCCGAGTACTGCGGCGGCTGTACTCAGGATAATGAACTTGGCGTGCAGACATTGCTCACACGATACACATGCAATCTATTCAGATTAATATGCAGGCAAATGCAGAATGCACATCGTAGCAAAATACAGACAGAGAAAAGAAACATATCGAGCAGATTACACTAAGGTGTTTTAATGCTAGTGGGTGTATGTACTCCTGGTATACATACACCTACACCAGCTCGCATTAGGGACTCCAGGCGAGTCTGTTGTTATTAGGTGTAGGTGCTCTACTAGCTAACATCTTGTTAAGAATCCACTACCAGCTCTGTTAAACATTTTTGTTTAACAGAGAGACAGATGAAGCAAACACACAGAGCAAACAGGCATACATAACATTACAACAACGCCCAAGCAATACAAGCATACAACAACGCGCAACCTTACTAAGCAGCTAACAGCAACAACTCACTCCGAACTATAGGATCCTAATCGAGGACGAAGAAACAGTCTTTGCAACACGCATACTCGCGGCATCTCCAGACTACACTCACTGCCAGAGCCACAAATGGGCCTACTCTTGCTGGGGCTCTCCTGGGGGACGAAGGTTGAGCCAACTTCCATCTTCATCGTCGGACACCTCTATAGGTTGGGGTGCATTTGCTGGAGCTGCGGCTAGAACTTGATGGAACACATCCTGACGACGAAGACGCCGGATAGCTCCTCGAATGGAATTTGGGTGGATGATGCCGGGTAGACATGGGTTCACGGATTGAGAGGGTGGTACTAGCCGCGAAGGTGGCACTGGGTTTGGCAGCAGGGAATGGGTAGTCTGGGATGCAGTTTGACGGGCCGCACGGTATGCTTCTGTAACAACCCGAGTGGTGTCATGGTCAACGAATTTGAACTCTCTAAGAATGTCGGCGAGTAGCAGTCCCTGAGCAGTAATGAACTGAACCAGACGAGCCACTGCCGGGTCGGCATCTCCAACTACGCTGGAGAACTCGCAACCTACGTCGGACGAAGAGGGAAAGTAGCGGAACTCCTGCATCTCTGCACTTGCAGAAACTGGAAACGAAGACGGGTGATGGCTTCCGCAGCAGCTATCTGGACAGCCAACGCAGGGGTGGGCATGGGTTTGCCCCAAAAATTCATGGGCTTCCCATCCGCTGTTGGACCTGGGTTGATATGCACCTTCACATAGAATCGGCAAAGGTGGGGAACGGGCTCCGATTGGAACACCAGATACATCGGAGGAGTACTACGGCCAAGGGCTTGGGTGAGCATACTCAAAAGGATGGGAGGAAAGCCGGGATAACCATTAGCCAAAGTTCGGCTATGGAAAGTGGGTGTTCTGGAGGAACTAGCCATGGCTGCGGGTTTGAGGATACTGGTCTGGGTTCTCTTGCGGGGATCTAGCTTACTGAATGGAGAGAGCTACGACTCGCAGGTGGGAGGGGTTAAATAGGCAGTCGGGCTGGGACACACCAGCATGGCCTGGATCCTTCTCGTGCTGGGTAGAAGATACGCCGGCATGGCCGACAACTGGGTAGGGTCGCGGTCTAATCCGGGATGGCTAGGTGGGCGGACAGCTGGGTAGGGACACATCAATTCCGACTGTGCCGCCTATTAATCAACAGTGGCTGTGTCAGATACCAGCGATGGGTCAACTCTATAGGGCTCACTACCGGTTGGAATTAGGGGTGGTTTGGGGCTAGGATAACCTACAGCCAGCCTGGCTCTGATACCACGTCCTGTGGCACCCCGATAGAGGGCCGACGTACGCCAGCCCCAGGATAAGACCTGGCGCCCGTCAAAGACATGATACAGCAATTCCAGGCATAAAAATGGCTTTATTATATGAAATGGAGTATTACAATACTGTTGCTTACAACAATATTACATAGCTCCAAGGCTAACTAAAATGGCAGCGAAGGTCTTGGTTCAGCGGCAACGACGTCTCTGGCTGGGCTCCACAACTCACAGGACTGACTGGGTTACGATCTAGCACAACGGATCTTCTCCTGCAACTGGCCACGTGCAAGGCCAGGTGAGTACTTTGAATGTACTCGCAAGACAACCAAATACATAGCATCCAAACAAGCAAATGACAAAGCAAGCCCTATGCTATTATAAGGATTTATTCTAAACATGGCATGGAATTAACAGGAGAACATGAATCAAGCATGGCATAGCATGGATCGAGTATATCAACTACATAACATAGCATGGCAATGATCACATTAGGTGCTGAAAGTGTTTACTATTACCGAATACCAACTTACTCTCTTCTGGGTTGTCCCACAACCCTCGAAATACTCATGATACTTTGGGCACTTCCGAACATAAGACAAGTTCTTCCATCAATATTATTACTGCTACGGTTGACCACCTAGTGAGGTCTGGACGGGCTGTCCAATACCGTGGACGCGACTATTCGAATAGATTTTACACTCTGCAGAGGTTGTACACTTTACCCACACCATGGAGCAACTGACCTCGTGATCCCATTCGGGTGGACCAGCGTTGCTCCAACGAAACCTGCCTAACCCGTAACTCCTCCATCGTACCACCGACAATCATACCCTCCCAGGGTCATGTCCTGGGTGGCCCCTGTGTCACTCTTGACACCTGCCACCGTCGTGGCCAACACAACTGTCCCAAACAGGGACTCCCGGGCTAAACAATCAACTGGGCTCACAAGGTTATCGCCGCCTACCTGATCAGGGCAGCACACACGCATAACCTTCCCTAGTTGGTGGTACCGGTGAAAGAGCACAAAGCTAGACCAAGTCAAGGCCGTCCCATACCGGCAAATGTGGCTGCACGGATAAGCCCGGACAGGTGACTCTGGATCAACCAGCTAAGTTTGGTTTATAAATTCAATTTAACATCTCCATCATTCGCACCATTACCTCAACAATTATAAGCGTGAACAATCACTTAACATCAGCATAGCAGAATCATGACAACATAAACATGGCATGAGATCAAATCATGGTACTATCATGATAATGGTATTCAAAATATTGTTACTAGCATGGCAAGATATGGCATGAAAACAAGTCATGACATTAGATGAAAGGTAATGCTAACATCTAATACAGATGCCATAACAGGTGTATGCAAGTGCAGACTAACAGGCGATACAGATGTACTACGATAAACACACTGGGTGCAAGCAAAGTCATCACCCAAGTCTGGAGCTCATGATAAGAGGTTGGCTTGCCTGGGGGTCGATGAATACGCCGAGAAGAAGTGCGATAAATCTCCTGGAAGATTTGCCGGAAAAGTTTCCCTCCCGGAGGGGCTGATCGAAGAGCAAGGGAAAAATGGTCATTTTCATATTGTAAAAACATTATGAAAATGATGCCATCAGAACGGGCTCGATGACCTGAAGATGTGGGCGTTGCTTTTACCTCAATCGGAGTTACGGTCGCGGAGAAACGGCCGTTTGTTCATTAGGCGATAAAGCAGACAAAATCTGTCCATTCTGGCGCTTAACGAGTGAACGGTCACTATTTAGGCAGTTCGACCGGCAGCTGAGAAAATGAAATTGTACTTCTGGAAATACGCCACTGCACAGAGAAAACGTATTCTCTTCTCCAGCTGCGGCTGAATACGTTTTCACAAGTGGAAGACGTATTATTGGAAATACGCTTCCACTTAACCTGACGCGCGGGCCCGGCCGAGTCAATGCTGAGGGAATGACAGGCGGGCCCCGCCTTATCCCCTTCTCTATCCTTCTTCCCTTCTCCCCTTCCACCCGACGCTGCACAAGAGGGAGGTTGCGGCCGCTCGGGCCGTGCTTGCTGTCGGCACCTCGTTGCCCGTCCGGACCTGCCGGCGAGCGGGACGGAACCGCGGGCCAGGCCGCACCCTTGGGAGCCGGATGGCGGGGCCGGGAAAGGCTGAAGCGGCGGCTGCCCATCCACGGCGGATGGCTAGAGCAGGCACGGTCGGGGCGAGCTAGGCGAGCTTCCCCCGCCAAGCGGAGGACGGCGGTGGCCTTGTGAGCTTCAGGAGAGGCCTAGGACATGGACAGGGAGGAGGAGAAGGGCCAGGGCGCCGGAATCACAGAGAGGACCCGGCGGCAGGGCTTCGGCCATGGAGGAAAGAAGAGCTTCGAGCTCGAGGGAGAGGGCTGGGCTAGTTGCTGGTCGGGAGGGGCTCGGGCACACACTTATATAGCGGCGGGAGAAGGCTCGAGAGGGAGAAGAGCTGGCACCGAAGCTCCGCGAGGCATGGTGATACTCCGGCGAGGAATTCATGTTGGCACAACCGGCCAATGGCTAGAGGACAAGGGGGAGAGGGCTCCAGAAGAGCCACGCGTGTGGTGGGGAGCTCGTTGGCGCTCCCGGACGAGCTAGAACTCGCTAGAAAGGAGCTCCCGAAGGATCCAACGCACAGAGCACCAGTTTGGCACACTCTGCCCATGGTCACCGCGTGGCCATGGTAGTGCCACACTCCACTAGTTGCCAAAGGGTGTCTAGGGTGTTCTCCATGCATCACTGAGTTGACCTATGCGTCTGGAAGACATGGGGGAGCTCTGAGGTGACTTCACCAAGGTCAAATAGTTTCCAGCAGCAAGGTGTTTGACACGTGGTGTGGCCATCACAGTGCTCCTCTTGGCTTGATCTCTAGCATGGGTCAATCATCTAGCAAGGTGGTCATCCTGGCCAAGTTTCAGCACCAATGAACCAGTCTAAATGGTGCTTCCTTTGTAACCTTGCCCACTGACCAGAAATGAAGATGAGGATGCTGGGGTCAAATGGCTGGATGGATTTGGATGATTTTTGGTGTAGGGTGATGATTTGGTTATGAGAGCTAGCTGAAAAGTTTCAGCTCATTTTGATCATCTATGAAGGTACTTCCTTCACAATGATACAATCTGAACAGAAACTAGATAATTTACTGAGGAAGATTGGCTAGATGGAATCGGCTGATTTTTGGTGTCCAAAGGTAATATATCATAATGAATCACCCTGCAAAATTTCAGCCCAAGGAGATCAAGGAATCAAGCACTTCCTTTGCAAACAGGAAATCTGGACAGAATTTGCAAAGTGATGTTGTGCTCAAAATTTAATTGGTGGAACTTGTGATGTTGATGTAAATGGTGAATATATGAATGGGACAAGCTCCACAAATTATGTGGGATTTTCCTAGCTACCAAAATGGTAGTTCCTTTGGAAAGGACCCCAAATTGAAATATTGACTTTAAATGGGAAAATGCAATTTCCCCTATTTAATTATAGCCAATATTTTTATGGGAGCTCAATATGATCACAATGAATATCTCCACAAGTTTTCATGAACTTTGGAGATGGATAAATATTTTCCTGGATTTAATTCCTCAGAAAGGCAGAAAAAGGAATTAATTCTAGATGAGAAATATTGCATATGACTTGGCAATATTTTTGCACATCTAGGGTTTATGAGTGAAGGAGGATCTCTGGAAATTTGGGAGGATTAACAGAGCAAGGAAAATGGTAGCTCCTTTGTAAACACAAAGGCAGGATTTCCAGTTCCGATATTTTGGAACTAGGGTTTGAACGAGATTCGGGATGTACTGGCAGGAGCTTGACTGGAACAAGAGCGTGAGAAGGCACTAAGAGGTTGAGGATTGTCTGGATTCACCTGATCATTCACCAGATTTCAGAGGAAAATTTTGGGAGAGAAAAGCTAGGAAGGAATAACAGCACAAAAATCGATAACCCGATTTTTGGGGTGATACAGTTAGTTGGTTGCAGGGTTGTTTGAGGCAGACCATCTTCATCCTATGCCTCCCATGGATTGATAAACCTTAGGTCATCCACTTGAGGGAAATTTGCTACTGTCCTACAAAACTCCGTGCTTGGAGGCCCAACACGAGTCTACAAGAACAAGTTGTGTAGTAGACATCAACTACATGACACTTCACCATCTTTGGTCCTAAGGGAAGGCATTGTGGAGTAGTTATTAGATGATGGGTTGCTAGAGTGACAGAAGCTTAAATGCTAGTTTATGTGCTATTCCGTAAGGGGCTGATTTGAATCCATATGTTTCATGCTATGGTTAGATTTATCTTAATTCTTCTTTCGTAGTTCCGGATGCTTGCGAGAGGGGGTAATCATAAGTGGGAGGCTTGTTCAAGTAAGAACATCACCCAAGCACTGGTTCACCCACATATCAAATTATCAAAGTAGCGAACGCGAATCAAACAAACATGATGAAAGTGACTAGATGAAACTCCCGTGTGTCCTCAAGAACGTTTTACTTGCTATACGAGAAAGTTCCGGCCTGTCCTTTGCTACAAAAAGGATTGGGCTACCTTGCAACACCTTTGTTACTATTGCTACTTATTGCTCGTTACAAATTACCTTGCTATCAAACTATCTGTTACTGACAATTTCAGTGCTTGCAGACAATACCTTGCTGAAAACCGATTGTCATTTCCTTCTGCTCCTCGTTGGGTTTGACACTCTTACTTATCGAAAAGACTACAATTGATCCCCTATACTTGTGGGTCATCAAGACTCTTTTCTGGCACCATTGCCGGGAGTGCAGCGCCTTTGGTGAGTGGAACTTGGTAAGGAAACATTTACATTACGTGCTGAAACTTACTGTCACTTGTTACTATGGAAAACAATCCTTTGAGGGGTTTGTTCGAGGTATCTTCACCTCGACCGGAAGCACAAAGAGTTTCTCCTCAACCTACTGCACCTACTGAAATTTTTTATTATAAGATTCCTTCGGGTATAATAGAGAAACTGCTAGCTAATCCTTATGCACGGGATGGAACAATACATCCTGATATGCACCTAATCTATGTGGATGAAGTTTGTGGACTATTTAAGCTTGCAGATCTACCCAAATATGAAGTTAAGAAGAAGGCTTTCCCTCTATCTTTTAAGGGAAAGGCATTGACATGGTATAGGCTATGTGATGATATTGGAACGTGGCATTGGAACCGTTTGAAATTGGAATTTCATCAGAAGTTTTATCCTATGCATCTGGTTCATCGTGATCGCAATTATATATATAATTTTTGGCCTCATGAAGGAAAAAGTACCGCTCAAGCTTAGGGGAGGGTTAAGTACATGATGTACACATGCCCCAATCATGAGCTCTCAAGGGAAATTATCTTACAAAATTTTTATGCTCGGCTTTCTCATAATGATTAAACCATGCTTGATTTTTCTTCTACTAGTTCCTTTACGAAGAAAACTATTCAATTCAGATGGGATCTTCTTGAAAGGATTAAACACAACTCTGAAAATTGGGGACTCGACAAAGGTAACGAGTCAGGTATAAATCTTGAGTTTGATTGTGCTAAATCTTTTATGGATACCGATGCTTTTCATAAGCTTAGCACTAAATATGGACTTGGCTCTGAGATAATAGCTTCTTTTTGTGAATCATTTGTTACTCATGTTGATCTCCCTAAGGAGAAGTGGTTTAAATATCATCCCCCTATTAAAGAAAAGGTTGAGGAACCTGTTATAGTTAAAGATGAAACTATCATTTACAATGTTGACCCAGTTATTCCTACTGCTTATATTGAGAAACCTCCTTTCTCTTTTAGGATAAAGGAACATGCTAAAGTTTCAACAGTGGTTAACAAAAGTAATGTTAGAGCACTAAGGCCCTCTGAAAAAAATTAAAGTTGAACCTAATGTCGCTATGGTTAAAGATCTTTTAGTCGATGATATTGATGGGCATGTTATTTACTTTTGTAATGAAGCTACTAGAATTGCTAAGCCTGATCTTAAGGATAAGAATAAGCCTGTTGTTGGCATGCCTGTTGTCTCTGTTAAAATAGGAGATCATTGCTACCATGGTCTATGTGATTTAGGTGCTAGTGTGAATGATATCCCTTTTGTATCAAGAGATTATGAATGATATTGCACCTGCTGAAATAGAAGACATTGATGTTACTATTAAGCTTACGAATAGAGATACTATTTCACCACTTGGGATTGTTAGAGATGTTGAAGTCTTGTGTGGAAAGGTAAAAAAACCTACTGATTTTCTAGTCCTTGGTTCCCCACAAAATGATTTCTATCCCATTATATTTGGTAGACCTTTCTTGAATACAGTTATTGCTAAGATGATTTCAATAAAGAAACTATCAATGTTAACTTTGGTGCTGTATCTCATGAGTTTAATTTCTCCAAGTTTCGTAGACAACCTTGAGATAGAGAATTTCCTAGTAAGGATGAGATTATTGTTCTTGCTTCTATTGCCATACCTCCTACTGATCTGTTGGAACAATATTTGCTAGACCATGAAAATGATATGCATATGAATGAAAGAAATGAAATAGATAAGATGTTCTTTGATCAATAACCTATCCTTAAACGTAATTTGCATGTTGGGACCTTTGGAGGTCCTCCTCCACCTAAGGGTGATCCTATGTTTGAATTGAAGCAATTACCTGATACTTTGAAATATGCTTATCTTGATGAAAAGAAAAGATATCCTGTTATTATTAGTGCTAACCTTGCAGAGCATGACGAGAAGAGATTACTTAAAACTCTTAGGAAGCACCGTGCCGCTATTGGATATACTCTGGATGATCTTAAGGGCATTAGTCCTACTCTCTATCAGCACAAGATTAATATGGAGCCTAATGGTAAGCCGGTTGTTGATCACCAATGACGGTTAAATCCTAAAATGAAGGATGTGGTAACAACTAAAATATTAAAGCTTCTGGAAGCATGTATAATTTATCGCATAGCTGATAGTAGATGGGTAAGTCATGTTCATTGTGTTCCTAAGAAAGGGGAAATAACTATTGTTCCTAATGATAAAAATGAACTCATCCCACAAAGAATTGTAACTGGCTATAGGATGGTAATTGATTTTAGGAAATTAAACAAAGCTACTAGAAAAGATCGTTACCCCTTGCCTTTTATTGATCAAATGTTAGAAAGTGTAAGTGCATCTAGTGCCACCCCTAGTTGGTTTTGGAGTATTGACGACAAACATGGTTGAGGGACTAATGTGTTTGTGAGAATTGCAGGATAACACAGGTAGAAGTCCCTCATTGATTCTGTTTTCCTACCAGAGATGACCCCTAAAAATATATGAAGACATTGAAGACAATGGTGGTTCATGAAGACATTCACATTGAAGATAATGACGTGTGAAGACATTCACTTGAAGACTATGGAGTGCGAAGACATAGTTTCTTTCGTAGTTTCATTTTCTTCTTTCTTGAGTCATAGGAACCACCGTACTATTAAGTGGGGTCCAAGTGAACAAAGTCAGAAGATTGATGTGATGCTCAACCAAAATCCTATGTCTTCGAGTGAAGACAATGAGAGCAAATCTTATCCAGAGTTGGATGAGTCAGCTTTGCTTGTAGCCCAAGCCAAGATGCTGCGTGTGTTTGAAATCCGACCGTTGGACACATGTCAGTTCCTTAGTGACCCAGGGTCATTTCGGACATATCATGTCGGGTTGCCTGCTGGCTATAAATAGCCCACCCCCTCCACCATAAATTGGTGGCTGCTCAGAGTTAGTGCATGGCTTTTGTCGTTTGAGAGCAATCCAGCTCCGAAGCCTTTGAGAGAGAGAGAGATCCATGCGAGGACAAAGCCCAAAACACCCAGAGCCAAAGAGTGTTAGGCATCACTGAAGTCTTTCTGTCCGCGTGAATTGAAGACTTATTACACTTGTGGACTGTGTATCCGCCAGCCGGTTAGGCGTCACGTTCTGAGGATCCAAGAGTCATTGTGGATCTTCGATGAACGGAGTCTGTGAAGGTTTGGAAGTCTACCTTGAAGACTTACCAGAGTGATTGGGCGAGGACTAAGTGTCCTTAGCTCAAGGGGAATAAGGTGAAGACATGGTCTTCTGAGTTCAATCTCAGCCTCCCTAACCAGACGTACAGTTGTCACAACAACTGGAACTGGTTTACCAAATCCTTGTCTTCACCAAGCTACTGGTTCTATTCCCTACCTCCTTTACTTTTTAGTTTGTCTTCATGAAGCCATTGCTTGTTTGCCTGATCTGTTTGACTTCACTGAGCGAAGACTTTCACCTGTCTGGCTTCATACTGTCTTCCATTCTGATCTGTTCTACCTAGCTGCTATTAGTCTTCGTGCTTTCATTATATTGCTTACTTGACTATGGTCTGTCTAGCGTAGTTTATCTTCAGCTGCATATCCTATAGGTTCAATTTGATTGTCTGTCTTCGAAGACCTTGCGTTTTCGAAGACTTTCATAAAAATCGGCTATTCACCCCCCCTCTAGTCAATAACTAGCACTTTTAATTGGTATCAGAGCAAGGTGCTCCCTTGTTCTGTGTGATTCGGTTTAACCACCCGGAGTTTTAGCTATGTCGACTGTAGGGATAATCAAGGTCTCCGCTGCGTGCCCCGTCTTCGATGGCACTGATTACCCCTACTGGAAGAATAAGATGCGCATGCATCTTGAAGCCATTGACAACGACCTCTGGTATGTCGTCAAGACTGGAGTCCCCAAGGTCGGTGAAGGTGTCACCGTGGCTGATGTGAAGAGATTCACGCAATTGGACTCAACCGCCAAGAACATCATCTGTGGTCAGCTGACCAAAGGGCAGTATGGCCGTGTGAGTGCACTAGAGTCAGCGAAGCTAGTCTGGGACTGGTTATCCAAGGTTAACGAAGGCATCTCAACTCAGAGAGACTCCAGGATTGATGTACTTCGCAATCTTTTCAACCGCTTCAAAGGGCTTGACAATGAGATGACAATGAGAACGTCCAGCACACCTTTGACTGTCTTACTGATATCACCAATGAGCTGCGTGCTCTTAGCGCCACAGAGATCACCAAGCATGAAGTTGTGAAGAAGCTACTAAGACGCTTGACAGCTCATTTGATACTCTAGCCTTGATGATCCAAGAACATCCTAACTTCAAGGATCTCGACCCATCTGACATACTTGAGAGGCTCAACACACATGAGTTCCAGCTATCTGAGAAGAGAGATATATATGGCCCCAACTATGGCCGATCTCGTGCTTTGAAGGCAAAAGTTGTTTCCTCATCTGAAGAAGAATTTGACTGCAGTTCTGATGATCTTGAAGACATTGGCAAAGAACTAGCCATGCTTGTGAGGAAGTTCCAGAAGTTCTCCAAGAAGAATCACTTCGGAAAGTCTTCAAGATCCAGCTCAAGGAATGATGAGGCTTCCTCTCGTGACTACTAGAAGAGAACATGCCACAAATGCAAGAAGCCAGGCCACTACATATCTGAATGTCCTCAATGGGACAAGGAAGCTAAGAAAAAGAAGAAGAGCAAGGAATATGATTCTGACGACAAGAAGAAGAAGAAATCCTCAAAGTCTTCTTCAAAGTCTTCATCTTACAAGAAGAGCTCATCTGGCAAGGAACGTGCATTCATTGGCAAGGAGATGGATTCAGAGGAGGAGTCTGCTTCTGAGGAGGCGGAGGTGGAGTCTAAGGAGGAGTCTGATTCAGGCGTGGCAAGCCTGGCTCTAGCTTCGACATTCGTCGCCAAGTCCATCTTCAACACTGAAGACAATGGTCATGCCGCCGACGCTGAAGCCGATGCTGAGGACGACTCTGCTCCAACCTACTGCTTCATGGCACGAGGTGCCAAGGTAAACTCACGTGATGCTTACTTTCAAACCTCCAGTGAAGATGACTCTGAATGTGAATCCAAACCCAGCTATAAGACTCTTTCTAAAATTGCAACTGAACAACAAACTGCTATGGAACACATTCAAAAATTGCTAGACAAAAGCGATGACCTATTGGACAAGGAAATGAATCGAAGTCAGTCCTTAATCGAAGATGTCAAAAATCTTCGTGTTAAGTACGAAGAACTTGAAAGTCATCATGAAACCCTCTCAGTCACTCATGAGAAGCTTTCCTATGATTATCTTCAAAGGAAGCAAGATCTAGAGAAACTGAGAGCATCTCATGAAGATCTTCAAAAAGAGAATGATTCACTCCTCGCTCAACAGATCAGTTTCGCTCAGGAAGATTTTGTGCCACCTTGTTTAAAGTGTCTTGAGTGTGACAATGCTGTCTCTGTTGCTGAATGTTCTACTGCTTCTGAAGTTGCAATATCTTCAACTGTTGATGTGGTAACTAACCCCTCTTCTGAGGATACCACTGCTATTGCTGATGAGAATGCCAGGTTGAAGACATTATTTGAAACAGGCATGTACAAAAGCCTCAAAGGGCATCAGACACTCTGTGATGTCCTCAAGAAACATATTCTGAACCGAAACCCTAGGAAAGAGGGTGTTGGTTTCGAGAGGAAAATGAATGCTGATGCTTCTCACTAGAAGCCTGAGCAGTACCCCAAAACCACATGGGTTGCTGCAAAGGGTCCTTCAGTAGATCCATCTACTTTATCTGGCTTCACTTGTGCTGACCCCATTATCATTGATGAGTCCTTTGACTCTAATTATAAGCTGTTTAAGAATCAGAATGGTGAAGTGTTTGCTAGGTTTATTGGTACTAACTGCAGAAATGGGCCACCCATGAAGAAGATATGGGTTCCTAAAAGTTGTCTTGAGAAGCTTCCTGTGAATGTCATCATGACACCACCAGGGAAGAAGAAAAACCCCAGACCAAAGGCTTCATATGGACCAAAGGCTTCGTATAGACAGAGGACATCACAAGGTAACCCTAACGCCAATGTTTTACAGGGAAACCAGCATTAGACTCATGAATATGAGCGTGTTTCCTCGAACCGCTATGTTCACAAAACAAAGAACTTTTTTGCATATTATTTTGAGTACTATTCACCTCCTGCAAAACTATTTGCTAGGGCACCAAAGCCAAAGTTCTCATATGCTGCACTTAGACTCATTGCTTCTAAGCCACCCCTTAAGATGTGGGTGGTTAAGAAGAATTAACTTCTCTTGCAGGGAAAGGTCTCCAGCCAGAAATCATTGACTTCTGAAGACAATCCTGGGGACCTAAAATAACTTGTGGGACGGAAGATAAAGTGCCAAAATGGTCTTTCCATTTATTTCATCCCTGGGTTTCTTGATGAGAATCCTATCTTACCATCCAAGAATCTTAACTTTGATAGTATGCTTGTTCGTCAAATGTTTGTGCTTCACAATACTCTTGGTGAAGCCTATCCCGCTAACTGCACTGTATGGTACGACTCCGAAAGCTACTGAGTGGATAATGGACAGTCGATGCACTAACCACATGACTGGTGATCGAAGTCTTCTCATGGATTCAACCCTACGTCCATCTACTAAAACCCACATCACATTCTCTGACACTGGTAAAAGCAAGGTATTGGGCCTAGGTAGAGTTGCTATCTCAAAGGATCAACACATGGATAAAGTGATGCTTGTTGAATCCCTTGGATACAACTTAATGTCTGTCTCAATGCTTTGTGATCTGAACATGATCGTGATATTTGGAAAATATCATTGCCTTGTGCTTATGGATTCTGACAAATCTCTAGTCTTTGAAGGTTATCGAAGAGGTGATCTGTATATGGTAGATTTCTCCGCAGAACCACAGCTTGCCGTATGTCTTCTAGCAAAAGCTTCAGAGTGTTGGCTTTGGCATCGAAGGCTAGGACATGCAGGCATGAGGAACTTGCATACTCTCATGAAGAAGAAGCATATCGTTGGCATAGAGGGCGTCAAGTTCAAAAAGGATCATCTATGTGGTGCTTGTGAAGCCGGGAAGATGACTAGGGCAAAACATCCCTCGAAGACAATCATGATGACTTCGCGTCCCTTTGAGCTGTTACACATGGACTTATTTGGCCCTACTCACTACTCTACCCTTACTACTACTGCACATCTTTATGGCTTCGTTATTGTTGATGATTACTTGAGATACACCTGGGTGCACATAATTCTCTACAAGACTAAAGTGCAGGATGTCTTCAGATGGTTCGCCAATCGCGCCATGACCAACTATGGCATCAAGATCAAGCACATCAGGAGTGACAATGGCACAGAATTCAAGAACACTGGCCTTGACACTTATCTTGATACACTGGGCATCACTCATGAGCTCTCTGCTCCATACACACCTCAGCAGAATGGCGTCGTGGAGCGCAAAAACAGGACCCTTATTGAGATGGCTCGTACGATGCTTGATGAATACAGGAATCCAAGAAAGTTCTGGCCTGAAGCTATTGATACTGCAAGCCACATCATCAACAGAGTTTATCTTCACAAATTCTTCAAGAAGACATCCTATGAACTACTCACTGGTAAGAAGCCAAACGTAAGCTATTTCAAAGTCTTTGGTGCTAGGTGCTGGATCAAGGATCCACATCACACTTCCAAATTTGCACCGAAAGCACATGAAGGTTTTATGCCTGGTTACAGAAAGGATTCGCACACCTACAGAGTCTTCAACCTCTTTCACTATAAAGTGGTTGAAACTGTAGATGTGTGGTTCGATGAGACTAACGGCTCGCAAAGAGAGCACCTGCCAAATGTGCCAGCTGAAGCTTCTCCTAGTGAATCTATCAAGCTAATGGGTACTGGAGAAATCATACCCACCGAGGAACAGGCGGAAGAGGAAATTGTCGTTACAGCTCCTACTCAACGTGAAGACAATACTCAGCTTGAAGACAATGCCGAAGGCGAAGACAATGATCAGCAGAACCAAAGTCTTCGTCCAGTTCATCCTCACGTGGCTAATGAAGTTCAGATTGAGAAGATTCTCGATAGTATCAATGCACCTGGTCCTCTCACTCGATCAAAAGCAACACAACTAGCAAACTTCTGTGGGCACTTTGCATTTGTCTCCATATCTGAACCAAAGAAAGTTGATGAAGCCTTCATGGAACCTGAATGGATTCAAGCTATGCAAGAAGAGCTTCAACAGTTTGAGCTGAACAACATCTGGGAACTTGTCAAGCATCCTGATCCTCGCAAGCACAACATTATTGGCACCAAATGGATCTATCGCAACAAGCAAGATGAACATGGTCAAGTTGTCAGAAACAAAGCTCGTCTCATTGCTCAAGGTTACACACAAGTGGAAGGAATTGACTTCGATGAAACCTTTGCTCCTGTGGCTAGGCTTGAAGCCATTCGTATACTACTAGCCTATGCTAACCACAACAACATTCTTCTGTACCAAATGGATGTGAAGAGTGCCTTCCTCAACGAAAAAATTGAATAAGAAGTGTATGTTACTCAACCACCTGGTTTTGAAGATCCAAAGCGTCCTGATATGGTCTACAAGCTCAACAAGGCACTGTATGGACTCAAACAAGCACCTCGTGCTTGGTATGACACACTCAAAGACTTCCTAAAGAGCAAAGGCTTCAAACCCGATTCTCTTGATCCCACTCTCTTCACGAAGACATATGATGGAGAACTGTTTGTATGCCAAATCTATGTGGATGACATTATCTTCGACTGCACTGACCAAAGATACAACGATGAGTTTGGGCATATGATGCAAGAGCAATATCAGATGTCCATGATGGGGGAGCTAAAGTTCTTCCTTGGTCTTCAAATGTGTCAACAAAGAAATGGCATCTTCATATCACAAGAAAAGTATCTCTAAGATTGCCTGAAGAAGTTTGGGATGCAAGATTGCAAAGGGTACACGACGCCAATGCCAACCAAAGGCCAATTGGGCCCCGACGACAATGGTAAAGAGTTCGATCAAAAGATATACCGCTCCACGATTGGTTCTTTATTGTACTTATGTGCATCTAGGTCAGATATAATGCTTAGCATTTGCATGTGTGCCCGATTCCAAGCGGCACCAAAGGAATCGCATCACCTCGTGGTGAAGCAAATTCTTCGATATTTGGCTCACACCCCAACGCTAGGATTGTGGTATCCAAAGGGCTCAGAGTTTGATCTAGTTGTATTCTCAGATGTTGATTATGCTGGTGACAAGGTTGATCGCAAGTCTACATTAGGCACATGTCACTTTCTTGGACGATCTCTTGTCTGTTGGTCTTCAAAGAAGCAGAACTGTGTATCACTCTCCACTGCTGAATCTGAATACATTGTTGCTGGATCTTGCTGCGCTCAGCTTCTCTGGATGAAGCAAACACTAAAGGACTATGGCATCAACATGAAGAATGTGCCACTCTACTGCGACAATGAAAGCGCCATCAAGATTACTCACAATCCCGTTCAGCACTCGAAGACGAAGCACATTCAGATCCGTCATCACTTTCTCAGAGATCATGTGTTGAAGGAAGACATTGATATCATTCACGTCAATACTGAAGAGCAATTGGCAGATATCTTCACAAAGCCTTGGATGAGAAAAGATTTTGCAAGCTGCGGTGTGAGCTAAATATCTTAGAATCCTTAATTGTCCTATGAGTGGACACACATCCTAACGCTTATGCATATTGATGACTTAGGTGTGCAACACACAAAGTAACGTATGTCTTCAATTCATGAAGACATGCCCTCTGAGTGTGAATACATTAATGCGGAATATGACTTTGGAGCGCCACGATAATTGTGAGCCGTGTCTGGGTCTAATACTTCCTATACGGTGGGTAACGCCACCACAAATATTTCTTGACAATTTTCCATTGGCGTCATGTTGCATTATCTTCATAGTTGGTTTGTCTTCAGTATTGGTTTATCTTCATGATTTATCTTCACAATGTTGGTTTGGTTCTCATTGCTTCTCTATACTTGTACTATTATATGTTCTATCCTCTACAACATTCACTTATAGCTATGTCTTCAAGTTGCTACTTTCTGTGCAAAGTGAATGTGATCGGACCCTAACCCCTTCAGTGCCTATCTCTCCAACTCTCTCTATCTCTTCATATGCATTCTATTAACACGTGTTGATTGTCTTCACTGTGTCCTTGTCAGTCAAAGATAGAGAGACCAACATTTAAAAGGTTTTCATTATCTTTATCCCCTTTACCTGAATCCGGAGAAGCCAGAACGACTACCCGACAAACCTGGCGCGCATGGGGTCGTGGCACAACGTTTGAGTTGTTGCATGCATGACACGTGTTCCTCAGATTTGAACTGCCAGGGGCAGCTGAGTAAATTCACTCAGCCATCACCCCTCCTTATAAATACACCCCCCCGACTGTCATTAAAATCTACTCCCCTCGCTGTCTCGCTCGAACCCTAGCACCATCGCTAGCTTCCGTCATCGCCGGAGACGAAGCGCTTTGCTGTCGTGACTTCTCTGACGTCGTCTTCACGCCGGCCGCGGACATCTTCCCCCCGCCGCCACCGTAGGTGTCTTCCGCTGCCAAGTTAGGGCGCGGGAGATTGGACTGCTCGGCCTCCATCCTGCTCGTCTAGCAGTTCTTCGTGCGGTAAATAAGAACTCACTTTTTATCGTTTATCTGATCCGTAGAAATCTCCGCATCGTCCAAAAGTTGTTTTTACACTTCGAAACCTGGATCTCTTCTATTTTTAATCTCATAATTTGCAAACAACTTTCACTTATGCTTCACAACTAGTTAGATTCCTCACTTGTACCTATTCATGGATTCGTACAAATCTGGAACCAACTCTCTTCTATAAGTGAATGTCTTCACACTGTGAGGTCAATGTCTTCAAATTGATTTATCTTCAAAATCTTCTAAGAATGCATATGACCTCTTCCCCTTCCCTCATATCTTTAATGCTGTCATAGGTACATGTTCATGGGAGAGTCCCTTGGTTCTCATAGTCTGCATTCATTTGCAGAGTTTTTACAGCATCATATTGAATCACCTGAAGCCAATTCTTGTCTAACAAGTAGACTGAAGCCAAACACAGTTGTGAAGCCTTTCAGTCTGAAGCCAATGGCTGGTGGGAAATCTGCACCTCCTGAATCTAGTGTGCAGTCTGAAGACTTATCTCGCACGACAAAGAAGACTAAGAAGATCACAGGGCAAGCTCTTACACCAGCAAGCATCCTGCGAAATGAAGAGGGTGTTATTGATCTTTCAAGTGATGAGGATCTTGCTGATGATGCTCTTGAGATGCTGATCAAGAGCAAACATGAGTCTGAAATATTTAGAGATTTGCCTATGTTTGATGCTGATATTCTGAATAACTTCATCAACGAGTGGTTTGAAGATACAACTCTCACCATTGATGATCTGCAGCTGCCTATTGACATCAGTGTCACATTCCAGAGCTGCATTGCTAAAGAGCTTGCTGTGGCTCAAAAGGTTGTTGAGCAGAAGAACAAGATTGACCATGAGAAGGCTGTCTTCAAGAAGCACATGGCCAAGCTCAGTGCCACTGATGTCCAGAACTTCAAGACCATGATGGCAGATCTCAAGGAAGAGTTCCGTAAGCGTCGTGATGAAGCCAACGGCTCCCGCGATCGCCTGAAGTACTATGGAGAGAAGTGCGTACAGGCTCACAATGAAGTTGTGAAGAGAAAGGCCCTTGGGCGTCCTGGCATTGACCCTCGAATGGCCGCCAAAAAGCCAAAGAAGCCAATTGTGGCTGAAGCTGAAGCTCCAAGGCAAGAAAGACCAAGCATTGTCTTCCCTGCCAGCATGACTGGCTCGAAGCCCAAGGTCCCATCAGCTGCTTCTGAAAAGAAGAAGACAAAGTAGGCTGAGGCTGAGGCCAAGAAGTGCAAGCATTATGAAGCCTCCGATGCCGCTCCCTCAAAGAAGAAGCTGAAGACAAAGCCTTGAAAGTCTTCAAGAAAAGATCAAACTGCACCACAAGAGCCGCTGCTTGTTGAACCCATCTCTGTTGCCTTGCCTGCCTCCTCCAACCGCGAGCGCCGCCTAGTAGTACATGAGCCTGCTACCACAGAGGCTCATGAGTCTGAAGACATTCCAGCTGCCGACACCATCGCAGCTGAAGACATTGGTCGCGAAGACAATGTAGTTGATGATGAAGTCCTTCCTTAGTTTCCCCATATCATGCCCAAGCCGGTATCATCGCCTGCTCCATCGAGCAGTGAACAGATAAGTATTGGCGGTCCCACGACGCCAATCACACATGATGATTTCTGGGAAGAGCAACACCCTAACACTCTGCTCCATGAGGTCATTGCTCGCACTCCACCAGCTCATGTCACTACTCCTGTGATTGAGACTCCGCAAGACACCCCTGAAGACATGGAGAAGACCACCCCCTCAGCACAGGCATCGCACTCTTTCCGAAGGCTTCGAAGAGGCCCTAGGCCCACGGTCTCCATGTCGAGCATTCCTGAAGAGGATGTGCAAGCCACAAGCTGAGTAGCATGCCAAGTGTTCCCTGAAGCCATCCCCTCAGAAACTGCTCATGAGTCTGAAGCCAAAGAGGCTAAAGATATTCCGGCTGCATCAGCCGAAGAAAACGGAGAAGAACCTGAAGTTATTCCCCCTACCATTGAACCAGTTATGAATCAAGATGTGATTGTGCCTGACCCACCAGTACTTGAAGCCACTGAAGCCACAACAAATGAGGCTGCCAATACCACCACTGCTGAAGCCGATGACATTGTCATGGCTGAAGACAATGTGCAGCTCGTAGCCACCCTTCAAACTGAAGCTAATGATGCCATTGAAGACAGGCAGCCATCCACCTCGGATGTTGCTGCTGCTCCTCCTGTACCTCACACCATGGAACGGGCATTCTATCGTGGTGAGCTTGTAACTGTCAAGTGGCCTATCATGACACCACCTGCTGCTCCTGGTCCCCAGTATGATTACCATGTGGAGCAAAGGCCTCAGACGCAGAAGCCAAAGCCCAGACTGGCAAGGCTTCCCAGTGCTATTACCACCAAGGCTCATTCAGTGTGCTCAGCTTCAGAGAGCACAACACATTCTTTGATAAGGCCAAGAATCCTTACAAGAAGCCCAAGATCTCCTCTGACAGGTTCTGGAGCCACCAGCAACGAAGCTATTACTCATGTATTCTGTACAACAAGGACAGGATCTTCCCCCACAAGCGCCTGTGCTGCGCTGCCATTGCTGGACTCCCCTGCCTTGAGGAAGCTCTTGACTGCTTTCGTGAAGTTGGCTTGCTCCCATTTATCGTCGACAAGGAGCATTGGAATGAGGAACTCTTGCTGCAATTCTATGCCACTCTCCATATATCAGGCTACAACAGGGATCCGAAGACATGGGTCCTTGAGTGGATGTCAGGTGATATACGCCATGAAGCCAAAGCTTAAGACATCATCGAGCTAACTTCCTTGCCCACTCCTGGTGATCTCTACGAGTCAGGTTGTCAGCGTTATGCACAAGAATTGCAGAGCATCTTCCAGAAGCCTGAGCCCAACATGAGCCAAATGCTCAGCATGATGAAGCCATTGCCAGTTGATGCTGAATACCCCAAGGAATTCTTCGTCAATGACTTCGAGTACCTGCCCCGCACCATCTATCATATACTGAGGCATACTCTATGGCCAATCAAGGGGCATTCTCCTCACACCAAGATTGAAGGCACTATGAAGACATTGGTCTTCTACATCATCAATGGCATCAGGTTCAACACTCAAGACTTCTTCATCCGTCAATTGGCAGCTTCAGGCATTGATCTGTTCGGTCTCAAGTTCTATGCTCCATGGGTCATGCGGCTGATTAGGCTTCACTCTACCATCGATTATCAAGCTTCATCGCGGAACCATGTTGTCTTTCTGCCTGAAGTGGATATGTCACATGAAGCCATATATCCTGAGCCTGCCAAGGAGCCTGTTCGTGAAGACAATGCTGCCTTCCAAAGCTTCACTCAACCTCTCGAAGGGGTTCATGTGCCGAATCCACCTCCTACTGCTGCTGGTCCTCTTGTCGGTCAGCTTTGGCTGCCGCATCGTGTCAACACTGATGCAACAGCCAGCATAGTAGCCCAAAGGCCTCAGAAGCATGCTCGTGTCCTGAATGACCAAGAGCTTCTTGTTTCACTTCATCAGAAGCAGGATAGGCATCATGACTGGATGAAGCACCAGATGCAAAGTCTCCTTGTTGATGTCAATCGCATACGCAACCTTGCAACCAAGAACTCGCTTGTTGCTCATGAAGCCTGTTGGCGTGCCTGGAAGAGCCTCACACTGATATGTTCTGAAGATGATCTTCAAGTAGACGGCTTCACTGAGAAATTCAAGTTTGACTCCAGGCCTCCACAGTCAGCAAGCTGGCGTCCAACTCCTTCCATTGAAGATTCTGAGTATTCATCTTTGGCTCCAACTATTGTTGCGCGAGTCATTGATGAAGAGGACGATGCCACTTCACCAGCTATGGCTTCACTGCATCATGATTCTGCATCAGGCCCCTCTGCACCGCTCAACTCCACCGTCAACCCTGCTGCCCCAACATCTTCACCAACACCGCATGGGAACGCTTAGGCGCTCTATGTCTTCAAACCTTTTTGGTCCTTCCTGACAAAAGGGGGAGAAGCATATGAGTTGATAGTCTTCAAGCGGGTCTATATGGGTCGGGTGCTTATTTTTGCTAAGTTTTTACAAATCTTGTTCTTGAACTACTGGTTTTGAGTTGTAACACTTAAACTTTGATGGTCGTCTACCACTCTTGTTGCTACTATTTATTGCGATGATAAATTCCACATGTAGTCATTCTGCAGATACCCATTTCTCATTGTGCATGTCATTATCTTCATTACATTTGTGTATGCATGATGAATTGTCTTCATGAGTTGAAGAAGAGCTTCACAAAGCAGAACCTGCCATGTGCATTTGCATTCAAAGGCAAATTTCTTATATGCACATCTTCAGGGGGAGCCCTTTCAACTTCATGAAGCCAATGACCACATTATTTAACTTACACATATTTTTATCCCTGTTGAAAACTTCAACTAGTTTGTCATCAATCACCAAAAAGGGGGAGATTGTAAGTGCATCTAGTGCCACCCCTAGTTGGTTTTGGAGTATTGACGACAAATGTGGTTTGAGGGACTAATGTGTTTGTGAGAATTGCAGGATAACATAGGTAGAAGTCCCTCATTGATTCGGTTTTCCTACCAGAGATGACCCCTAAAAATGTATGAAGGCATTGAAGACAATGGTGGTTCGTGAAGACATTCATGTCGAAGATAATGACGTGTGAAGACATTCACTTGAAGACTATGGAGTGCGAAGACATAGTTTCTTTCGTAGTTTCATTTTCTTCTTTCTTGAGTCATAGGAACCACCGTACTATTAAGTGGGGTCCAAGTGAACAAAGTTAGAAGACTGACGTGATGCTCAACCAAAATCCTATGTCTTCGAGTGAAGATAATGAGAGCAAATCTTATCCAGAGTTGGATGAGTCAGCTTTGCTTGTAGCCCAAGCCAAGCTACCATGTGTGCTTTAAATCCGACCGTTGGACACGTGTCGGTTCCTTAGTGACCCAGGGTCATTTCGGACATATCATGTCGGGTTGCCTGCTGGCTATAAATAGCCCACCCCCTCCACCATAAATTGGTGGCTGCTCAGAGTTAGTGCACGGCTTTTGTCGTTTGAGAGCAACCCACCTCCGAAGCCTTTGAGAGGGAGAGATCCTTGCGAGGACAAAGCCCAAAACACCCAGAGCCAAAGAGTGTTAGGCATCACTGAAGTCTTTCTGTCCGCGTGATCTGAAGACTTATTACACTTGAGGACTGTGTATTCTCGGTTAGGCGTCACATTCCGAGGATCCAAGAGTCATTGTGGATTGCCGGTGAACGGAGTCTGTGAAGGTTTGGAAGTCTACCTTGAAGACTTACCAGAGTGATTGGGCGAGGACTAAGTGTCCTTAGCTCAAGGGGAATAAGGTGAAGACGTGGTCTTCTGAGTTCAATCTCAGCCTCCCTAACCAGATGTACAATTGTCACAGCAACTGGAACTAGTCTACCAAATCCTTGTCTTCACCAAGCTACTGGTTTTATTCCCTACCTCCTTTACTTTTCAGTTTGTCTTCGTGAAGCCATTGCTTGCTTGCCTGATCTGTTTGACTTCACTAAGCGAATACTTTCACCTGTCTGGCTTCATACTGTCTTCCATTCTGATTTGTTCTACCTAGCTGCTATTAGTCTTCATGCTTTCATTATATTGCTTACTTGACTATGGTCTGTCTAGCGTAGTTTATCTTCTGCTGCATATCATATAGGTTCAATTTGATTGTCTGTCTTCGAAGACCTTGCGTTTTTGAAGACTTTCATAAAAATCGCCTATTCACCCCCCCTCTAGTCGATAACTAGCACTTTGAATTGGTATCAGAGTAAGGTGCTCCCTTGTCCTGTGTGATTTGGTTTAACCACCCGAAGTTTTAGCTATGTCGACTGCAGGGATTATCAAGGTCTCCGCTGTGTGCCCCGTCTTCGATGGCACTGATTACCCCTACTGGAAGAATAAGATGCGCATGCATCTTGAAGCCACTGACAATGACCTCTGGTATGTCGTCAAGACTGGAGTCCCCAAGGTCGGTGAAGGTGTCACCGCGGCTGATGTGAAGAGATTCACGCAATTGGACTCAACCGCCAAGAACATCATCTGTGGTCATCTGACCAAAGGGCAATATGGCCGTGTGAGTGCACTAGAGTCAGCGAAGCTAGTCTGGGACTGGCTGTCCAAGGTTAACGAAGGCGTCTCAACTCAGAGAGACTCAAGGATTGATGTACTTCGCAATCTTTTCAACCGCTTCAAAGGGCTTACAGAGGACACCATGCTAGATATAGAACCGCACATAAGGTATTACAATCTGGTTTTTATTGGCCTACTCTATTCAAGGATGCACATAAGTTTGTCTTATCATGTGATGAATGTCAAAGAATTGGTAATATAACTAGACGTCAGGAAATGGCTATGAATTATTCAATTGTTATTGAATCATTTGATGTTTGGGGATTTGATTATATGGGACCTTTTCCTTCCTCTAATGGGTATACTCATATTCTAGTTGCTGTTGATTACGTTACTAAGTGGGTAGAAGCTATTCCAACTAGTAGTGATGATCACAACACTTCTATTAAAATGCTTAAAGAAGTTATTTTCCCAAGGTTTGGAGTCCCTAGATATTTAATTACTGATGGTGCTTTTCGTAAACTGCTTGCTAAATATGATGTCAACCATAGAATTGCATCACCCTATCATCCTTAGTCTAGTGGTCAAGTTGAATTGAAGAATAGAGAAATAAAGCTAATCTTGCAAAAGACCATCAATAGATCTAGAAAGAATTAGTCTAAGAAACTAGATGATGCATTGTGGGCATACATAACTTCTTATAAGAATCCTATGGGTATGTCTCCATATAAAATGGTCTATGGAAAAGCATGTCATTTACCTCTTGAGCTAGAACATAAAGCTTATTGGGCAATTAAAGAACTTAACTATGATTTTAAACTTGCCGGCGAAAAGAGGTTATTTGATATTAGCTCGTTAGATGAGTACATGACATACGCTTATGAAAATGCCAAGTTGTTTAAAGAAAAAGATAAAAGATGGCATGATAGAAGAATCCAAAAACGGGAATTCAAAATAGGAGATCAAGTTTTATTGTACAACTCTCGTTTAAGATTCTTTGCAGGAAAGCTCCTCTCTAAATGGGAAGGACCGTATGTTGTTGAAGAAGTTTATCGTTCCGGTTCCATCAAGCTAAACAACGACGAAGGCACTAATCTGAAGGTGGTTAATGTGCAAAGAATTAAACATTATATCTTAGGTACACCCATTAATGATGAAACCAATATCATCCAAACTATGACACCGGAGGAACACATAAGGGAAATCTTCCGGAATGCTCCAGAACCCTGAAAAGGGGTAGGTACGTGGTATGGTAAGTAAACCGACTCCAAAAGTTCCATAAAATTACTTTCTGTCTGTTTTGGAATATATAAAAAATTAGGAAAATAATAAACAGTCCGAAAAGTGCACGAGGGAGCGACAAGCTCGAGGGGCGCGCCCTACCCCCCTGGGCGCGCCTCCCAGACTTGTGGCCCCCTCGTGGACTTTCCTGACTCCGTTTTTATTCCATGTTACTTGTCTTGCACAAAAAAATTCATTATATATACTTTCGGATGCTTTGACCACCGTATCACAAGATTCTCCTATGTTCTTGTTTCATGCTGTTTTTCTGACAGATCTAGATCACCATGGCTCCTCCAAGCTCATCCAAGGACAATTTCTATGAGAAGGTCATCAACCCCTATCTTCCGGAGGTGATGAAACCCCATCAGGAGATCTAGATGCATGAGGGGTGCTTCACATCCATGACTTTCAAGGGCCTAAGAAGACCTGAAGCGAGAAGGCTAGGCTGGAGGCGGTGGAGCAGGAGATCTTCAAGTGCCAAGGGATGGTTGAGCATGGACTCAACGCCCACCACTCCATGATTGTGGAATTCACCCGAGAGCACAAGTTGGACAGCAAGGAGATTTGAGACGCCATCTTCAAGTTCAATGACAGGATTGACTACCTTCAGGCCCAAATTTATGATTTACAAAATCAGAATTTCGAGTATGAAGCCAGGTTTAAAGGTTATGAGTTTAGCTGCAAATTTTAGGACCCCGGAGACACGTTCATCCTTTTATGATGGGGAGCCTATGCCTTGGAAGCCAGAGGACAAGCCTACTACTTCTTCACCACCACTATCATCGAAGAAGGAGACTTGAGTACACGGGTATGGGCACTCCCCTTGGCTTGTGCCAAGCTTGGGGGAGGTGCCCAGGTATCATATCACCATCACTTTTTATCATCATTATCTATCTTAGTTTGATCCTTAGTTATTTCATGATTTAGAAGAATAACATTTTAGTATGATCTATTTTCGAGTGTTTGCTTAGTGATCTATCTATCTATGTAATCGTGTGAGAGAGATATAATAAAGAGTAGTTTGAGTTTTGTTTAGCTTTCTTGTTTCAATCTTAGCAATGGAAAATAAAAGAATAAAAAGATCATATGCTACTCCCATGGGGAGTACTGACTTCACATAAAAGAAGTATAGTTGATAAAATTTGTTGGAAGTTGACAAGCATAGCATTGGTCATTGGTGCAATACATGAAAAAAGTAGTAAAGAAATAGGGGTCTCACATATAAATATACTATCTTGGACATCTTTTATGATTGTGAGCCCCCATCAAATATTCTATATCAATTAGTTGACGTTGGACAAGGAAGACAATGCAATGAGTTATGGTTGTTTACATTCACATAAAAATTATATTGTTATGGATCTTCCAACATGTGGTGCTTGTCTAGGATCTTTTGCTAGCCAAAATTCGCACTAAGTAGAAGTACTTATTGTGCATCCAAAACCCTTAAACTCAGTTTCATGTCATAAGTCTACTATACCTACCTATGGATTGAATAAGATCCTTCAAGTAAGTTGTCATCGGTGCAAAAGCATTAAAAATTGCTCATAAAAATGGATGATCTTTTATTGTAAGGGAAAGTAAGCTTTGTACGAACTTGTGATGGTGAAGAAATAAAAGCGACAGACTGCATAATAAAGGTTGCTATCACAAGGGGCAATATAAAGTAAGGTTCCTTTACATTAAGAGCTTGCACATGCAAAAACAAAAAAGCACATGACAACCTCTGCTTCCCTCTGTGAAGGGCATATCTTTTACTTTCATATTTACTTTTATGCAAGAGTCAATAGTGCTCATCGCTATTCCTCTCTATATACTCTTTAGTGGCAAGCATCGTGTGGTAGATAGATCCAGACACATATATCCAGTTGGATGTAGGTGATCATGAGTTATTATTGTTAACATTACCCTTGAGGTAAATAAGTTAGGAGGCGAAATCATAAGCCCCTATCTTTCTATGTGTCTGACTAAGACTTTTGCTCTATAAATATGCCTTGAGTGTGAGCAATCATAGAAGACTAAATGATAGTTGAGTATGTGAACTTGCTAAACAAAGCTCTTACATAGACTCTTTCTGAAAATATGATGGATTGTGATTGTTTCAATGACCGAAAGCATAGTTTGTTAGTTTCCAATAAAGTTTATGTTCCATACTTTAGCTTGTGAATGAATCATTACTCTAGCATGAGAAGTTTTATGATGATATATTGCTGTTATGATAATGACCATAATGCTCTCATGTCCGTATTTTGTTTTTATCAACACCTCTATCTCTAAACATGTGGTCATGATTATCGATATCGACTTTCGCTTGAGCACAAGCGAGGTCTAAGCTTGGGGGAGTTGATACGTCCATTTTGCATCATGTTTTCATAGTGATATTTATTGCTTTATGGACTGTTATTTCACTTTATAATACAATTCTTATGCCTTTTCTCTCTTATTTTGCAAGATTCACATGAAGAGGGAGATTGCCGGTAGTTGGAATTCTGGACTGGAAAGGGCTACATCTGAGACACCTATTCTGCACAACTCCAAATGAGCTAAAAATTGATGAAGAATTTTTTTGGAATATATTAAAATTATTGGCGAAAGAAATACCAGAGGAGGACCCATCGGCAGACACCCCCCGAGCTTGTGGCGCCCCTGCCAGGCCTCCGGGGCCCATCTTCTCCTATATGGTGTCACTTGACATAGAAAAAAAATTCAAAAGGAAGCTTTCGGGATGAATCGTCGCCGTCTCAAGGCGGAACCTGGGCAGGAGCACTTTTGCTCTCCAGCGGAGCGATTACGCCGAGGACACTTCCCTCCAAGAGGGGGAAATCGAAGCCATCGTCATCACCAACAACCCTCTCATGGTGGGAGGACCAATCTTCATCAACATCTTCACCAGCACCATCTCATCTCAAACTCTAGTTCATCTCTTGTATTCAATCTTTGCCTCAAAACCTCAGATTGGTAGCTGTGGGTTGCTAGTAGTGTTGATTACATCTTGTAGCTGATGCTAGTTGGTTTATTTGGTGGAAGATTATATGTTCAGATCCTTAATGATATTCAATACCCCTCTGATCTTGTACATGAATATGATTTGTGAGTTGTTACTTTTGTTCTTGAGGACATGGGAGAAGTTTTGTCATAAGTAATCATGTGAATTTGGTATTCGTTCGATATTTTGATGATATGTATGTTGTTGCTTCCCTTAGTGGTGTCATGTGAACGTCGACTACATGACACTTCACCATCTTTGGGCCTAATGGAAAGCATTGTGGAGTAGTTATTAGACAATGGGTTGCTAGAGTGACAGAAGCTTAAACTCTAGTTTATGCGCTATTCCGTAAGGGGCTGATTTGGATCCATATGTTTCATGCTATGGTTAGTTTTATATTAATTCTTCTTTCGTAGTTGCAGATGCTTGTGAGAGGGGGTAATCATAAGTGGGAGGCTTGTTCAAGTAAGAATAGCACCCAAGCACCGGTCCACCCACATATCAAATTATCAAAGTAGCGAACGCGAATCAAACAAACATGATGAAAATGACTAGATGAAATCCCCGTGTGTCCTCAAGAACGTTTTACTTGCTATACGAGAAAGTTCCGACCTGTCCTTTGCTACAAAAAGGATTGGGCTGCCTTGCTGCACCATTGTTACTATTGCTACTTATTGCTCGTTACAAATTACCTTGCTATCAAACTATCTGTTACCGACAATTTCAGTGCTTGCAGACAATACCTTGCTGAAAACCGCTTGTCATTTCCTTTTGCTCCTCGTTGGGTTCGACACTCTTACTTATCGAAAGGAATACGATTGATCCCCTATACTTGTGGGTCATCATACAACCTCTTGAAGATGACAAGGCAACCATAACCATAATGTTACCTCTTGTTGCAGTGCATTTGTATCTCTCCACTAACAGTGTCGAAGCACCTTCCTGTGTATTACTGGTTTGGTTATTAAGGCAATCTCGTCCAAACTGCCTCATGAACAAGATCTTCAAACTCGACAGAATGATATATTTGTGCTCCAAACACAAGTCCAATCCCTAACGGAGACCCTTTGTGAAACAAGAACACAGATGTCGTGAAGATACGCATGGGTTTGAAACCAGACTATCAGACATTTGCTATGTTCAGGAGCCTAGGAGAAATGAAGGCGAAGGTTCTGGTGCTCCATCAGACACTACAACATGAAAACATACCAGTCAGGTCAAATGATCTGAGCTTCTGAACTTCTGATGGTGCATTTATCTGCCGGGCTATGAACTTTTATGCCAACCGGCCTTTTGTTATATGGCTGTAATTTGTTTTGTTGCGATACAACTTTTGTTCTTAACGGGCAGTGGCCGGCTGTAGAAAACAGCAAGCCATTTTTGTATAGTGTAGGTTTATTATTAGTTAATGCTTTTGGTTTAATCTATCTGCTTGTAGGCAGAAAGCATCATGGGAGGCCAACGAACCAAATCACGCTAAACGGCCCAGAGGCATAACGGGTCATAATTGGGCTGGCCCAGAACTGCCTGTTGAACAATTATGGGCCTTAATGGATCTTTATCCCACTGAAAATAACTGGACCAAAATCAATGAAGGCCCCAAAATATCTGACTGTAAACATCGGGTCGTAATGTGGCCCATACAAAACACGGGCCCTTAACAGGCAGAAACTCAACTCAGGCCTTAATGGGACATAACATACCCAGTGCCGTTAGTAGACCGAAGAAAGTTTGGGCCTGAAATGTGTTGGGAAGCCCATGGGCTATCAGCAGGCCAAACCATACCTTAGACCTGTGCCCGACCCAATTACATGTTTGCCTATTAACTGGCCGAATGCCCGCTTGGGCCATAAATGCGCCGATATACTACACGGGCCTTTAACAGGCCTAATGTGAGGGCATGCCTTAATTGTGACTTAGAGAACATGGGCCATCAATAGGTTGAATGTAACATTGGACTACAAATGGCCCAAATGTCAACCGTTAACAGGCCGAAAGTTACACAGGCCAGGAAAAGGCCCAACTCCTTAACGGGTCGCTAAAAGGCTGAAAGATAGACCTGTTAGAAAATGACCCAATTCCAGGATGGGCCATTAACAGGACGTAAGTTACCTAGGCCAGGAAAAGGCCCAACTATTGAACGAGGCGCTAAAAGGCTGAAATATAGACCTGACGGAAAATGGCCCAATTCCAGGATGGGCCGTTTATAGGCCGAAACAGGTCAAAAGTTACATAGCCTAGGAAAAGGCCCAACTCTTTACGGGCCACTAAAAGGCTGGAAAGTAGACCCGACTGAAAACGGCCCAATTCCAGGATGGGTCATTAACCGGCCGAAAACACAATGGGCCGTAATTGGTCCCATATACATAGCAGGCTATTAACGGGCCGGAAGTGCCGATGGGCCGCAATGATGTCGAATGGACATGAATATTGATGGAACTTGGATGCTACCTCACCATGAAACCTTATGCAACATTAGGTACGAGGATGACCCCCGCCAAAGAGCTAAGGAGCCTCGCCAAGTCTAAGAAGAAGGAGGGAAGATCGCAAGGAAGATGGAGGCAAGCAACAAGAAGAAGATGACGTGCCCAGGCGACCCCGTGCGCATGACCCCTCCTGGACCCCGTGTGCATGACCCGTCCAGAGAGTTTCTGGACACCCCTGTGCATGAGCCTCCAGGACCATGTGCTCACGGGCCCATCCACAGAAGCAGCTGGGAACCCCTTGCCCATGGGCTTACCGTGCCCACGGGGTCCACTTAGCCCGTGCGCACGAGCCCTACAGGAAGATGGCCGTGGACTGCCTGTTTTTTCCCTCTACTCGTCCCTCACCTCCAGCCACCTATATAACTCATACCTACACTGGTACAGCGAGGTGCTATACAAACGGTTTTTAACCCCTTTCCATGACGGCATTTTGAACCGTCGCCAAGTGAGTGTGGGCGATAGGGGGGTCCTTCCTACACGACCCAGAAACCGTCGGGGTTAGGCCCTCTGGTCAGACATGCTGGGCAAAAAGAGATCGTGTGCGACGGGCGAGTGATCAAATACAATTATACAGTCCCAATCGGTTCCGGTCATAAGTACATCCCACACAGTCAGTCCCAGACAAATGTTTCCGTTTGTTATGTACATTTCACACAGTCAATCCAAGGAATACGTTTCCATTCTTATGTACATCCCACACAGTCAATCCAAGAAGTATGTTTCCGTTCGTATGTACATCCCACACAGTCAATCCAGGGAAAACGTGTCCGTTCGTATATACATCCCACATAGTTTTATGTATAGCCTCGTGTGTGATAGGTGTAACTATCACACACGCTCTGCCTCGGTTAACCATTTGCTTTTATTCAACTACATCACACACGATTTGATGAAGAAAAATGTATGGCATTGGGCTATCCATCACAACCGCTTTTACTGCTAGAACCGTTTGCGAAGTTCCATGACCCATTTAGCAGGTTTATTAGTTTACAATTAATAATTCCAGTATTAAGCAAATTCACATTTCATATCGAACAACTGTTTGTCAATTTCATTTCAGGCACATAAATATATTTTAACATCACAGTACGATAGCTACCTAAAAACAACATAGTACAACATATAGCTAGTTCACCTTCATAAGAACAATATTAGAACAATATATTCATTTCCCTAATCGAGATCATCCAGGCTCGTCTTATCCACCTCTGCTTTCAGTTCAGTAAGAACCTGTTTTGCACTGACCAACTGGGAAAGTGCCTCCTCCTTCGCCAACACCATCTTCGCAAAGTCTAATTTAAAAAATCTGAGCTCATTCTCCATCTTCCTCTTTTTTTCCCCGTATCTTGAAATATTCTTCAACGTTGACAACACTTTCTCTAAGCCTACCTCTGTTCTCTTCCTCATACATACTCTAGAGCTTTGCTAGGCACATCTTTAAAGACTGTGGCCACTCTTAATCAACCCACTCCAGGTAAGAACACTTCCGTTCTTCCTATAATATTTAAAACTAGATCAGTAACAATTGTAGGAGAAATGGGTTTCTAGCTACATAGAAAATCACCAAATACATATTTTGAAAAACTGAAGAAACATGTTAATTATGACATATCTTCTAAAAAAGATCAATGTGCAAATGAATTAATTGCTACTGAGACAACAACCAAATTCTGAACCATCTGAAGCTATAATTAACTACAACAACGCTACAAGTTCTTAGTCATGTACTATAAATAACAAATTGAACATTTTATGAGGAAGCTAAATATAACTGCAACAACATAGCGACAATGTTTGGATGACATCAAATTGATACTAACAGGTGTGTACATACACAAATTTAGTAACATAGAACTAATAGCACTAAGGCCAACCACTATGTATGCCAAAACCGGTGTCAAGACAACTGTTGCTACATTTGGCACCGGTGCCCTGCACTGGCGAGCCGATGCAGCGGAAAAAAATCAGGGAACCGGACTCCAGAGCACCTAGTTGCTCTGATGCCCAGTTCCTTCATGCCATAGAGATTTAATATTTTACTGCTTGGCTGCTTGGATGTGTGGGCCAAAGTTGGCTGCACAAACTGCTGAAGCGCTGCCAAATAATTTTCTAATGGCACCGCTGATGAGATGGCAACATTTTTAGATACTAGGTAGAAACTGTGACACTGTCTTAACATCCAGAATAACATAGCACAGTGACAGTGTCTGAATCACATCTAACAAATGATTTATAACAATGAAAGTGGGGCTAACTATCGGTATCAAAACCGGCAGACCTCGGGGTAGGGGGTCCCGAGCTGTGGATCTAGGATCGATGGTAACAGAGACGATGAACACGGTGTTTTACCCAGGTTCGGGCCCTCTCTATGGAGGTAAAACCCTACGTCCTGCTCTTGTTTATATTGATGAAGTATCAAGGTACATAGTTGATCTACCTCGAGATCATATGTTGTGGTCTAAACCCAAAGGGTATGATGAGTAATGTCATAATCTATCTATCAACGAGCCTGGCCTCGGCATATATAATGTACCGGAGGCCTAGGATAACAAGAGTCCTAGTCGGCTACGTCAATGGAGAGGAGTCCTTGTCTTGATCACCAAGTCTTGTGGAATCTTCCTCGTATATGTCATCGGCTGTCCGAACTGGCCCATTAGTGAACCGCCACGGGGGTCCTCGGCCCAACCCATTGGTCGGGAGGCGACATGGTGAGTACCCCCTAGTCCAAGACACTGTCAGTAGCCCCCTGATCCGGTCTTCAAGTTGGGGACGCTCCTCGATTCTTCCGAACTGTTCTTCATCTTCGGTCGTCGGTCTTGAAAACTGGTTCAACAAATCTTCCCATCTCCGATCTTGAGGATCGCCGAGGTGTATCCGAAGAGTTCATACGTCGGGTATCCGAGGAGTCTTTTTAAGTTATCGGCCTTTATCAATGCCTTGTAAGTTTTTTACGCCACACCTGGGGTTTGAAGTGTTTCCCGTGCGACGGCGCCCTCTTGCGTCCGAGCTCCAAGGCCGAACTAAATCTGAGGCGTCTCTTCACAGCCGAGCTCCAACACTACTCGGCATTCAAGGTATCCTCTTGCGTCCGAGCTCCAACGCCGAACTGAATCCGAGGCGTCTTTTCACAGCCGAGCTCCAACACTATTCGGCATTCAAGGTATCCTCTTGCGTCCGAGCTCCAACGCCGAACTGAATTTGAGGCGTCTTTTCACAGCCGAGCTCCAACACTATTCGGCATTCAAGGTATCCTCTTGCGTCCGAACTCCAATGCCGAACTGAATCCGAGGTATCATAGATTACCTTGGCCTCTGAAAATTTGAATGAGTTCATCCGAGCTTAAATGCCAGAGTAGCCTTCTATGGAACGAGCCATTCGAATCTGAGCTTTATGCCGGACCGCTTCTGAGGTGGTGCACCACCCTGACTGCGGGCTGATTTTTTGTGAATATTTTCAATTGGTGCAATTTATTCTCTGTCGGGATATATAGCCAGTAGCCCTCAAGGTGTGTGTCGGTCTAAAACCCGAGATGCACCTGAAGGATGGCATAAAACCGGTGATCCCAGTAGCCCCTGAGACTCAGGTCGATTCACAAAATCGGCTTGAGGATCAACTCCTAGCTCTGTAGCATACTTAGGAATAGAAATGTGGCGTGCATATTCCTCGAGACTCAGGTTGGGTGCGGCCGACCATCCTGAGGATCATAATCCCCTCGGGAACTATTTCGCACTTTGTAAACTGTCTGCATTGAATCGTCGATGCAGTAGCCCCCGAGCCAATGGTCGGGTGGCAACACCAGATCAGGGGATCGATGTGACCCTTTAATATTTGTAACTGAGAAGCGCAAAGCCCAGTAGCCCCCGAGCCTTAATGTGGGCACGGGTGGCCGAATTAAGGATCAATGTCCGGAGTATATCACAATTTATGTGTAATGATTCTATGTATCCAAGTACTTTACATCACTAATGCTCGGATCCGCATTGTACAAAACTTTGTTGACCGACCATCGGCTTCAACCTCTTCGGCCAGCAGTCGAAGAGTGTTCGTCCTACTTTATAAAGCCTTTATAAGGGCAAAGATTTACGACAAACAAGGCAATCCAGCCATACGGTTTTATAAACAAAGGTACGCAGAGAGATATGTTATAAAACATCTTCTGGGAAAAATAGTTCCGTTACAGGTTCCTTTTCCCAGGCTGTCATGTTGATCATGATCATGAGACCTCAACTCCGATCAATGTGGGAGGAAAATATTGAGGATTTAGTTGGGAGAAAGTTCCCGAACTTTGTGGTCCATGATGAACCAGAATTTTCGCTTCCATCATTGCCGACCAATTATATCCTTTAAGATGGCTAGCTTTCGGCTTCACCCAGTCTGCGGTACTAATCCGGATGACCCGGTAGTAACAATCATAGAAGTGCTCCCTTTACTGCCTAGCCGAACAATCGGGAACGTAGGGGTAAGCACAGGAGCCAGGCAACCCAGCTTGGCCAAAATTTTAAATCAAATTGATGCATATTTATGGCTTTATTACGATAATTATGGAAGGCAGCGCTTGTATACTGAATACAAACACTGATGATATATGTTTATTTTGACTCCGTTGCGACTGTTTATCAATTGAAAGTGGCCCATCGTCGGCTTCTACCCCTTTGTAGATACTACGCAGGGTGTTTCCGCAGCAACCAGACAACCCTTAGCCGACGTCTCGGTGCCCGAAGGCGGTTGTGTTAGCGGAAACAAGGCAATCAGATATGCGGGCTTTATAACTTTCACTTAGTCATAGGAGCTTTAAACTGGGGAAGCTAGCTACGAGCCCCCGATTTGTGTTTGGCACCGACCGAAGTCTAGCCATTAACACTTCGGCCAATATTATGAAAGGCCCATTGTTTAACACGGGGTAATCGGTATCGATCTATAGTGTGACACCGTCATCAGATCGCTGACCAGTTTACGCCCATTGTGACAGTCAGTTTTTGGCTTTCTCTACTGAGGTGCTTAACCATTCGAGCTGGAAGCACAATCACAGTGGTTCTCCCTTTGCACACCCAGCCGAATAAAGCGAAACATAGGAGGCAAGCACAGGAGCCGGGCAACCCAACTATTGACCGAAGACACAATTCGAAACCAGTGCATATATAGCAATATCCGAGAGTGTTTTTGCCGAATCTCTAAAGGTGTCCGGCATTGCACTGCGAGACTTATGCTGGAAACACACAAATAGGTTAAAAGTGCCATAGGCTCGAAAAACCAAAAACTTATGTAGAAGCTTGACATCCGGACTAAATCAAGTTTTTTGGTGCCAATTCAAAAATTGGTCTTAAAATAAAATTTTCCTTTCGTCATGCTTTAACATGACACGTCCGATCTCAAAACTTCAAGCGGGTCAGCCTTCGGTTTCAACCTCCTATTCCCGAAGGCGGAGTGCTTCTCAGGCCAGTTTAACGAGCTAAACTCGAGTGGCTTTAGAGAAAAAATAGGCTATCCGGCTATTGACCACACACTCGAGTCGAGAAAAGAGTGATAGAAAAAGACTTTGCAATGTCTTAGAAAAGAAAAAAAACATTTATTATAGAATGGCTCATATGAATTTTAAGAGCCCCCAGTTAACTTGGGTAAAAGAAATGTTTTTAACAAACAACATATGTGAGCATGGTCGAACCGAACACGATTTTAAAATTTAAAAACTTTGAGCATGAAAGCGACTTAGCTGGTTAATGTGTTCGGCGTTGATGACGCGGTTCGGGCTTGTGGCGGGACGAAGACGTAGTCCTCGGCTTGGCCGAGGTCCCAGCCCCCAAGCCCGAGGTAACCAAGCGAGAAGCTCGGCTTGAGGAAGTAGCGACGCCGCACGGGCGATGCGGCGAGGCAAAGCCCTGGTCCAGCCGAGGTGACGAAGCTGGTCGGCTGGTGATGCCGAAGTCCCCGGAGTAGGTTGATGAAGAGACGGTGAAGCCCCCGGTCTAGCCGAGGTGTTAGAGCAGACGACGCAGACAAGTCGACGTCGATTTTTCTGTGCACATAAAACAGTGCAAACCAAAAGTAATAACAAATAATGATATAGTTAAAAAAAATTATACTTAATTAATTTAAGAGAAGTAAATATTTAAAGGAATATGGCCTGAATGCCGAGGTCAGTCCGGTGGAGTGGTCATCATCTAGATCCGATGTAGTATCTCGTCTTAGCAGGGCGAGATTAGCCGGATTGGTATCCGGGATTTCTTCGGAGCCGTCCTCCGGTGCGATGGTGCAAGGGGCGAGTCCGGCCAGGGTTGACTCCTGGTGCTCAGATGCCGAAGTCGCGTCCAGGCCTAGAGCTGGATCCGGAATAAGAGAGGCGAGTCCGATCAGAATTGACTCCCGATCTTCGGACGCAGAGGTTGCATCTAGGCTTGAAGCCGGATGCGAGATAAGAGCCGACACCGGGATCGGGTCGGAGAGAGATCCCTAAGTCAAAGCTTCAGGGTTGTTCAAGTTAGGGTTTCACGATGCCGAACTCTTGCTCGGTTCGCCGAGGTTATGATCCGAGGAGATGTCGTTGGCTTGATGGAGCGACGGTGCAGTCCATGCTGGCACAGCTCGGCAGCCGTGGAGCAATGTGTTCGGGCCGGTTTGACATCGGCCCGACGATGAAGACTGCCTCGAAAAAGGCTTTAAAATTTGTAGGCATGTGTTTAAAAACAACACACAATACCCTAGAAAAAATTTCCTTCAAAAAGGATGTTCAATATCCTGTTCATAAACAAAGATGAATTCGGGTCGGATTCGTTTTCGTGCAGGAAACAGATCCGAAAATCGCTGCGCTCATCAGAGGTTTCTCGGTATTTGAACGGTCGGATTGAGCTGAAATTGTGAGGGGTGGTAGATACAGGAATTCCACAGCTGATCAACGGTTGGATCTTCCAAAGGACATCTGAGCTAGACGCTGGTCTCTACACCCAAAACTCATCCAGATTCCCGTCCAGATTTGACAGGGGTCTGGTATATTGTAGATCGCCGGAGATTCCTCCATCGGAATACGACGAAATTTTACAGGGTTGTTATATACACAATTCCACACTATTCCACCAAAGCAATCATCAAAGCGACACTCGAGGAAGCGGCGACGGCGAATACAAATCTGCTGCATAGAAAAACAGCACGGTCGCCCGAGGACAATGTTGAAGTTGAGCCCCCGAGCTATATGGCTGATTCCTCCATGATCTTGATAGAGATCAGAGTTGAAGATGACGAGGACATATATCCGATCTTGATGATCCGAAGAGGAGTCTGGTCTTCGGCCCAGCCGAGGTGACCAGTCGAGCCGGCGACGAATATGCCGATGTCGCAGTTGATCTGCGGGCGAGCCATTGATCCTTTGCCGATCACACAGCGGAACTCTCAATGAAAGCACCATTGTCGGTGTCAAAACCGGCAGACCTCGGGGTAGGGGGTCCCGAGCTGTGGATCTAGGATCGATGGTAACAAAGACGATGAACATGGTGTTTTACCCAGGTTCAGGCCCTCTCTATGGAGGTAAAACCCTACGTCCTGCTCTTGTTTATATTGATGAAGTATCAAGGTACAGAGTTGATCTACCTCGAGATCATATGTTATGGTCTAAACCCAAAGGGTATGATGAGTAATGTCATAATCTATCTATCAACGAGCCTGGCCTCGGCTTATATAATGTACCGGAGGCCTAGGATAACAAGAGTCCTAGTCGGCTACGTCGATGGAGAGGAGTCCTGGTCTTGATCACCAAGTCTTGTGGAATCTTCCTCGTATATGTCATCGGCTGTCCGAACTGACCCATTAGTGAACCGCCACGGGGGTCCTTGGCCCAACCCATTGGTCGGGAGGCGACATGGTGAGTACCCCCTAGTCCAGGACACCGTCACTAACCTTCTCTGCACATGCCAGAAACTTCCTCCCACTGTCCACAGATTCAAACGCAACTAACTTCATGCATGGAGATTGATGGTGACAACGAGCAGTCAGATCTTCAGCCACCCCGCTCCATTAGTTGCAACTGATGGTCCTAGGGAGCTACAAGAGGAAGAAATGACTCAAATCGACCACCTGGTTAAAATCCTTCATTCCAAGTCATAACCCGAGAGAGAGAAGAGAGGCATACCCGGGTGGTGAAAGAGTTGTCGGAGGAGGAGGAACCGCTGGAGAGGTCATTTAATAAGACCATGGCGACCCCGGCGGTAGGATGCGAGACGACGAGAGCGAGGAAGCAAGCGAGGAAGCGGCTATAGCTTCGGAAGGAAGGAAGGAGGAAACAGGGGAAATGTGACTTGTCAGGGAGAAAAGGGGGTGGGGAAGGGGGGCGGGGGTAGATATTTCTGTGGTAGGCCAAAAATTTTGAAATGTGGAGGGAAACTTTGCGCGTGTTGCCGCCGGACACCATTCACTTTGAACGATTGTGTGCATCGCAAACGATTCTTCTGCTTTACGCACATGGGATGAGTTCGATAATTCAAATTTTGGTGGAAATTTCCCTGGGTACTGTCCTCATCCACGTCATTGCATAATTTAACATCGCTTGCTAATTTGGGCACACAAAAGAGTGTACAACACACAGACCACACTTACTGAATCGAGCAATTTTAGTAATTAAATAGAGCCAGTTGACCTAAACATTGCTCTAACAAAAGACCAGCATTAAAAACAAAGCCTAAGTACGCATAATTTTAACAAACCCGCCGCCGCGCCGGCCTATGCATCGCCGGTGTGAGATGAGACGTCGATGACTTGTCCTGGTAACATGCCGCTGTTGGTGGACTCCAAGTCCCCCCTGCTGAAGTTAACCGCGTCCTCGTCCTTGTCCTCGTCCTCGTCCTCGGCACCACCCTCAAGGTTGTAGTACTCGTAGTAGTGGCTGCGCCAGAGCTCGCGTTGGTACTCCACCGCCGATTCCTCGACGGACAGACTCTTCTCTACCTTGACCTCGGCCACGCGTAACTCCTCCTCCCGGTGCTCCTTGATATCCGCCGCCTCCTGCGTCTCCAACTCCCGCTCGGCGATCTCATGAGGAAGCAGGTGCTCCATGGCCACCGCCGCCTTTTCGGACGTGGGTTGCATGCTGGATTCTGAGGTACGGTGGCCTAGAATATCTTGGCGTGTGCATCCTCGATCTTGGCGTGGATGGCCTCAACCCGGGGCAGGGCGACATCGGCGGCACGGACGGCAGCTCGAGCGCTCTCAGCGATTGCAGCCGCCGTCGCAGCAGCTGCTGCAGCCGTCTCGGCTGCTGCAGCTATCCTGTCGGCTGCCGCAGACGCCCTCTCGGCGGATGCGGCGTCTGCGGCGGATGCGGACGCGCTCAATGCGGATGCGGCGGGACTCTCGGCATAGGCGGTTGCGCTCTCAGCACAGGCGGCGGCGCACGGGGAGGACGCGGCCACCGTACGGGCCCTCACGAAGCATTTCCACGGCGTCATCTTTGCAAGAAGGGGTTGCAGGAATGGGGATCAGGATTCGTGGATTCGGGGGTTGCCGGCACTGGAGCAGACGAGCCGGCGAAGCTTAAGGAGGAAGACTTAAATAGACCCATGAATTTTCGTCACAAACGGTTCCTACAAAAAAATGTGTGTGACGTTGTTGATATTTTTTATTAGCTGTGAAAGACGAATTTGGAGTAAAGTGGCAACAGATGGTGTTTTAAATATACAAGAAAATTTGTAGTACTAATACAACTGTCATGTCAAAATTTGGAAATTTCAGGGGTCATTTGACCTTTTAAGACATTTAAGTGATTTTCTAGCCATTTAATGACCGTGATTCAAATTTGAACTACATGTACATGCAACAGCTAACCATAACGGTTTGAAAAGTCATATTTGTGTACTTGTGTGCGAGTTAATTCCATGTGCAGTAAATTGGAAGGAATTTTCAAACATATTGGTCTCACGGCTATGACACAAAGCATGGAGTGCCATGGCATTTAAATTCTAAAAAATAAAAAAAAATCAGAAACACATGAAACCTTGCTTGATGTAATGTCATGCCACCAAGATGATGTGATATTTTTTTTGCATGTTTTACGAAAGTTTGGACACACACCCCTCACAAACCGGAGCAACTCACTAGAAGGCTCGTGGTTCTGAGAGGGAAGAATGCATGTTTGATGATGAACGGGAGATAGCTTCCTCTTATGGTCTTCAAAAAATTTCTACAGTTAACGTGCACTAATACAACTGTCATGTGAAAATTTGGAAAATTCTAGGGGTCATTTGACCTTTTAAAGACATTATGTGATTTTCTAGCCATTTAATGACCGTAATTCAAATTTGAACTACATCTACATGCAACGGCTAACGATAACGGTTTGAAAAATCATATTTGTGTACTTGTGTGTGAGTTAATTTCATGTGCAGTAAATTAGAAGGAATTTTCAAACATATTGGTGTCACGGCCTGGACACATGCATGGAGTGCCATGCCATTTAAATTCCAAAAAATTAAAAAATAATCAGAAATACATAAAATCTTGCTTGATGTAATGTCATGCCACCACGATGATGTGGTAAAAAAACTGGCATGTTTGATGAAAGTTTGGACACACAACCCTCACAAACCGGAGCAACTCACTAGAAGGCTTGTGGTTCCGAGAGGGAACAATGCATGTTTGATGACGAATTGACGATAGCTTCCTATTATGGCATTCAAATTTTTTCTATAGTTAACGTGCACTAATACAACTTTCATGTGAAAATTTGGAAAATTTCAGGGGTCATTTGATCTTTTTAAGACATTTAAATGATTTTTTAGCCATTTAATGACCGTAATTCAAATTTGAACTATATCTACATGCAACAGCTAACCATAACGGTTTGAAAAATCATATTTGTGTACTTGTGTGGGAGTTAATTCCATGTGCAGTAAATTTGAAGTAATTTTCAAACATATTGGTGTCACGGCATGGACACATGCATGGAGTACCATGACATTTAAATTCCAAAAAATTAAAAAATGATCAGACGATGTAAATATCTGGTGTTAAAAAAAGAAAATGTAAAGATCTGGCAAGACAACCGGGCCCCACATGATTGGCACTCAATTTCGCGCCTCGAGGTTTGGAAGGTGAGTGGCGCGGGTTATTAATCAGACACGGTTCTGTATTGGAAACCGTCAGCTATTAAGTTCACACACGGCTTTTGCTGCGGGAATCGTGTGTAATTCAAACTACAGTACCCGTAAATTCCGGCGACCGCCGTGTGTACTGTTCTCGTCGATCTAGATTCCGGCCGCCAATAAATACTACCTTGCTCACGTCGTCCCGCCTGCATTCTCATCTACATCCTCCCCTCGCTCGCCCTCTCTCTCTCTCAAATCTCTGCCATGGCGCTGCCGATCTGCCCATGCGCCAACGAGGAGAAGCCCCCCCCCCCCCCCCGAGGACGATCAGTCAAAGAGCAGCGACGAGGAGGACCCCTACGCGCCGCCGGACGAGGTTGCGCCGGACCCCCCAACTTTGAAGTGGTTTTGGGGCCAGTACAATCTTTGTCTGTGGAAGTCGCTGCCGCCGGCTAAGAAAGCTAGGCAAGTGGTGTTCAAGAAGGAGATGGCGGAGGAGGAAGCCAGGTACTAGGCGGCCTGTGAAGCCCGTGATGCCGCCTGGAAAAAGGAGGCGGTGGAGCTTTGGGGGCGGGCGCGTCATCGTGCGGAGGAGATGTACGAAGACGGGTACTTTGCGAGGAAGATCAAAGGCGCTAGGCGCCTCATCGCTGCGTGGAGGTGGGCCGATAAGCTCTAGCGTGCCACCGACGAGGAGTTCCGGTGGGCGCCCAACGAAATGGCATGATCGTTCGCGCTCGTCCGCCAGCAAGAGGCAGATCGGTACGTCAAGCACTGCGAGGAGGAGGAGGCGGAGTACTGCCTCCGCGCTGGGAAGACGCCGCGCACCAGGGAGCTGCTGGCAAGGGGCTGCCGGAATACTGCCCCCAGGAGGGATTATTAGTTTTTAGTATTGTTCGTTTTCAATTTTATGCATTGTACCTAGTAGTTAAGTATCATCACGTATATGTGATGATATTATATATATTCTGTGATGAACTAATGAACAATTAATATATATTATGAATTCCATTTTCTATCTGTTTTCGTATACTAATTTGTATCTAGATGTTATCATCCGTATATACAGAATGGAAAGCGTATACACACACATTGAAACAGAACATATAAGAATGGAAAACAGAGCACACACATTGAAACAGAGCAATATTATGATTGCTGTGAATACATAGCGATCCACATCGAAACGACTCAACAAAAGAAAACGCGTCCATGAGACCATGACCAGCAGCTCTTGCCTACGGTAGCTCTTGGCTCTGCCTGAACTCGTGCAGGTGTTCGTCCAAGCGGTCGACACGCTCGCGGTACATCTGGAGCGCGATCTCGAGCTCCAAGTTGGCTATTTCATCGGACATCACCAGCTCGAGGATGCGACGACCATGTTCCTCTACTGCGCCCAGGTGGACACCTGGGCCAACGAGGCGGTCGAGCCTAGCGACAAGCGCGTTGGCATCGAGCGGGCCGCAGACAAGGCGAACGGCGCGACCCATGCGAACGGCGCGGCGGGCGTCCGGTGCAAGTACGACGTGGCCGGCCTCTGGTGCAAGTACAGCGCAGACGGCCTCTACCCACTCCTGGCGAGGAATGGGGGTACTGATGGGATGTGTACCCAACTGCGACGCCCTGTCGACAGCAGGCAAGCGCCGATGGATCTGCTCTTGCTGTGCGGCGCGCCGCGCCTCTCGCTCTGCGGTGCTCCAACGGTCTCGCTGTGCGGCGAGCCGCAGCCTATCAGCGCGGACGCGCCTAGCTTGCTCTGCGGCGCGCCATCGATCATGTTGTGCGGCGAGCTGCAGCCTCTCGGCGCTGACATGCCTATCTTGATCCGCGACGCTGAAGCGCCATGCGCCAAGGGTCTGCTCAACCATGGCGATGGAGCGCATCACGGCGTCGTCCATCGCGTTGCCGGGGAGCGCCTCGGCCTCGACGGGCCATGGCGCCTTCTCGTTTTCCTCGTCGAGGAGGTTGATGGCAGAGGTGGCGCTTTGATGGGTTGGCATGCTTGGAAAGATGGATGTGCTACAGGCTGCGCTTGTTGCCTCCGTGTGTCGCGCGCCGCCTAGGTTTATGCGCAATATCGCTGGGTGGCGGCGGGAAACCAATGAGGAAATGGCGGAAAACGGTGGCGTGTTCATAAAACGCCATCAATTAATGGAAACTTAGCATAGAAGGAACATCGAGCTAGGACGACGCGTGCGGGCACATTGCTCGCCCAAGGCTATGATCCATATACTTGTTTGCCCAACAGAGCACACTATTCACAGTAAAGAATACTGTTTCATTTATCCTAGTAGAGCAGTGGCGGCAAGCATCACAAGAAGTAGATGATGATCAGATGATAGTTTATCCTAATTAATTATGCATGTAATAGTTTACTTTGGTATGTGGAAATGTCATGTGTGTACTAGCCACCTATGTAATTGGATGTTTGCCGCGTATCACACACAGTTTGTTTACACGAAATGTTTCTGTTCTCTTGGCTCAATACAAACAGTTTATCGGAATGAACTGTATGCCCTCCATTGCACACACCTTGATCTGGCTAAACCGTTTCTGTTGCGTTGCCTAATCGGAAACAGTTCATCCGAGTAAATCGTATGTCGTATATCGCACACACCTTGATCTGGCTGACCGTTTCTTTTGTGTTGCCTAATCACAAACAGTTCATCCGAGTGAACTGTATGCCGTATATCGCACACATCTTCATCTGGCTACCCGTTTCTGTTGTTCCGCCTCATCACAGACAGTTTATCCGATTGAACTGTATGCCGTATATCGCACACGCCTTCATCTGACTGCCCGTTTCTGTCATTCTGTCTCATCGCAAACAGTTCATTGAATTGAACCGTATGCCCTGCATCACACACGCAACTAAAATCTGAACCGTGTTTGTTGTATCCGCCATCGCAAATGGTTTGCATCTTTTTTTACGTTTTTTTTACATCACCATTTGCGATTAATGCATCGCACACAGTTTTGTCGAAGGATCTCTGATTGTAGTGTCGCGTTAGCAGTATCCTGCAGTAGTGCTAGGCCATTTGTTAGGGTTAGCAAAGTGCATGAGATGATTTAGAGTGAGCTTTGCTCATCTACCACTCCTGTAGGAGATCAAGACCTCCTAGGAGAAGATCCCAAGTGGATATCAAGGCCCCTTCTAGGGAAGGATCTATCTAGATCATCAAGACCTCATCTCCTTTGGATTTGAGAAGAACCTTAGCTTTGTGCTTTTTTCTCTTAATTGTTCATGTTATACTTATGGATCCCATGTATGCTATTCTAGTGGATGTGTGATTTGGGTTTGTTTGAGTGATTTCTCTTGTTGTTCTTTCCTTTTCCCCTTCAAGTGTGAAAAAATCATCAATTAGGGTTCCACCCTACAACAGACACCATCACCGCTATTTTCACTGCAAAAACAACATTTATCATTAGCGGTACTTTTGCATCAAAAACATGAAATGTAGTTCTATTTTATCACTTTGATTTTTTTTAGGGAAACAACATGTTGCTATGTATTTTTTTATTGATTTTCAAAATAATAATTACAAAAAGAGTTCATGAACAAAATAAAAGAGCCATACACGCTAAGAACCTAGAAAAAGAAAGCAACAAAACAAAGCGGAAGATAACAAGAGAGCCCTAGAGGGCACTATCTGGAAGAGTTAACCCAGGGATACGATTTTCTCTAAGCTCTGTGAAGAATTCATTTGAGTTCCTCTAAGAGTCGAGGACCAATCCCTTGAATATGAAATCATTTCTAGCACAATGATTCCGAGAGCAAATGGAACACCTAAAATTTCCTTCAGATGAGTAAGTGGGTGTCCAGTAGGACAAAATAGGACCAACACAACTGGGCAAAATGGGCAATGTAAAAAGAGACGATCTCTTCTTTCGAGAACCTGCATCCACACACGATGCAATTGTAATCTTCAATAAAGAAGTTCTCCTCCCGACTATCCATGGCTCCCGGATGGTCAACAACTTGTGCGTCATGGGCAACAAGCTGCCCAGGACTCCTTGTGGCATGGTGTGAGGGGGAACAAGCAGGGGTGTGGCGGCAGCGTTTATATGCTAATAGGGCATGGGCTCCCTCGTGTGTGGGGTTGCAGCGTGTGTGGGGTTGAACCTATTGGGGTTGGCTAGCTAATAGGGCATGGGCTCCCAATGGCTAAGTGGGATAGCCCGGTTTATATGCTCTGTCCAATGGGAGACTAATGAAATTTAAGTGGGATGGGCTAGTTAGTCCCACTTAATCCCACTTCCACCTGCAGCCTGACCCAGTAGCAACAGCATGTTCCTTCGATGTTAGTTCTCCTCTCATTCGTCCACGGGAAGGGCAGGGAGCAGAACCGTCGGGCAGAGCAAGAAGACCTGGCAATCCGCGACATTAACAAGGATAGGATGGTTTACCGATAAAAATACCAAGAAAACACACACCCCGATCGTTGGAATGCGTTACTCGGCATTGTCACCTACTTGGCTCGCCTCGCCAGTACTTAGGGGACGGGTGAGAGATGAACATCTCACAAGCGTGGCGGATGTCAGGCTCCATGTAGCGATGCACCTCACCGCCCTTCTCATACGAGAAGCTCTCCAGGCAGGTCTAATGGTTGGTGATGGCTGCCCAGAGGACCGTCATGTCATGCTCCATGGTCGGTCGCTTGCAGTTCCGCGGTGCTGGCCACGAGGTCGTGCATGCCTCCTTGGTGGTCTCGAAAAGACCCATGCAGTTATAGATGGTGGCGTGGTAGCACGTGCTAAGGGACCTCCCGTGGAGGTAGGCGGAGCAGTTGGCAGACATGGTGGTCACCTCGGTCTTTGTGCTGTTGACGGCCACATAGATGACGTGTGTGAGCGGTTTCTTGTGGAGGTCCGACATGTCAGCGAGCATGGAAAGGCAGAGCTCCAAGTATAGCGTGTAGTTGCAGTGCGCCGCTGCAGCCGCCTCTGCGGAAGGGTAGAAGGGAACCGTGTCGGTGGAGACATCCTTGGCTGTAGCGACGGCGAGTGTGAGGGCGATTGCGAGCAGGACGAAAAGAGCCCTTTGCTTCTCGCAATGTAAGGGTGACATTGTGATATGAAGACTCAAACTATACTCGGCTAGCGAAAGTGTGAGAGTGCGAGTGACAGATGGACACTAGGACTTTATCTACTAGGCGGTGTCTGAAGTGCCCAACTATTGACACATGTTCTCGTCTCCAATGTAGAAATATTTCGGGTGGTTCTAGGCGATTCGCGCTAGTAATCGTTCAAGGGCAGCCGTCTTCGCCCTCCCGGACGGCAGCGTGTCTCTCAAGCGCCTCCGTCGCGGCGCTCCTCCCTCCAGGAAAGCACAACCTCGGGCGCTGGACAAGCTAACTAGCGTCGTCTCCGGTGTCCTGGCATTTGGCCTCATCTCCGCCTGAACCGCGCCGACCTCCCACAGATGACCTGGGGCCCTCTCTTTCTTCTCTCATTTGAGCGCACGAGAGCACCGCCGCGCGCAGACAAGAGAATCGCAAATCCTGTCCAAGACCACCCATGGGCTGGCTGATCCAGTTTTGACAGGTTTAGTGGGTGATTTAACCGATTTGAGAGTTGATGGGGATTTGATCCATTGATGGTGAGAATGTGTGTCAATAGTTAGGCCTGATTCTAACGCACCTACTACACGCACACAAAAAACATACAGATGTCACGTCCACGTAAATTGGCTGGCAGCCCCAAATAGGACAAAAAACATATCCTTCCAGGTCTAAGTTATGTAGTACTACTGCCCTAATAATATAGTACTTACTACGTCTCAAAATAAGTGTCTTAACTTTGTACTAATTTTAAATATGATTTATGGAGGGCTTTGCAGAACTGATCAAACTTGAGCTTTGGTCTGGAATAGGCAGAGCTCAGTATGGCTGCTGCACACTCGATCGCCCGCGCCGCGACTTCCACCTACCACCAATCCAGGCGCTGGCGCCACCGCCCGCACGACCCCATTTGCTCCGGCAACCCGACGGCGCTTCCCCGGCCTATCCCCGCACCGCCGCTGCTTCCTCCGTCTCCCTCTAGTCGCCGCCGCCCCTCACGCGCGCCATTCCTCCGGCGAACAGCGCCTGGCCGCCCACTGCCGCTCGGCGCCCACAAGGTGTTCGACAAAACGCTTGCAAGGTATGTATTGCTTCAACTTCACATTTTTTACATGAATTTGGTGCATGTTGTTTGTAGTTTTTATAGACTAGTTTAAATTCAACATTGTAGATGAGTTCGTCATATGATTCTTCCGAAGAAGAATTTGATATTGAAGAGGAGGAGGACCTTGCAATGATCCTAGCTATGCACATCGTAAAAAACCGAAGCACTATGGTTCGGTTATGGGTCGGCAGAAAATTTGGAGGGATAAGATCGATGCCGACAACAGATTGATGAGGCACTATTTTGTGGATAATCCCGTGTACCCCGAGTCGTACTTCCGGCGCCGGTTTAGGATGAGCACCGAGTTGTTCAGGCGCATTGCAGAGAAACTAGCGAGCCATGATTGGTTTTTTCAGTAAAGGAGGAATGCCACCGGAGAACTCGGGCATAGCACCTTTCAGAAGGTGACAGCCTTTTTGCGTATGTTGGCATACGGTATTCCGGCTGATCTAGTTGATGATCACTTGGCCATGGGTGAGAGTCAAGCCATCATGTGTCTCTAGCGCTTCGCAGTCGGAATTGTGCAAGTGTTTGGCCCGGAGTATTTGAGATCTCCCAATGCTGAAGACGCCACAAGACTTTTGAAGATGAATAAAGCTCGCGGGTTCCCAGGTATACTTGGCTCAATAGATTGCATGCATTGGAGTTGGAAGAACTGTCCTAAGGCATGGCATAGACAATTCCACGGTCAAAAAAAGGGTTCCACTATAATCCTTGAAGCGGTGTCCGATCAAGAGACTTGGATTTGGCATGCTTTTTTGGAATGCCTGAATCTTTGAATGACATCAACGTTGTTAATTGGTCACCACTCATGAATAAGATTGCAAATGATGAACTGTCACCGGTGCAGTTTGTAGCAAATAGCCATACATACAACTATGGCTACTATCTTGCGGATGACATCTACCCAAAGTGGCAAATATTTGTGAAGCCGTTGAAAAAACCAGAAGGTAAGAAAAATTTAGATTTCCACAATGCTCAGGCGGCGGGTAGGAAAGATGTGGAGAGAGCTTTTGGGATTTTGCAAGCCCAATTTGCTATTGTGAGATGACCGAATAGATTTTTGGATCAAAAGATGCTTTGGTACATCATGCACGCTTGTGTGATCATGCACAACATGATCATCGAGAATGAGCGTGGCCAAGATTTAGACTACTCTCAGAATGAGCTTTTGGGACATCCCGTGCGAGTGCGGCGGCGGGCTGCAAGGGTGGCCTGATTTGTTACCTCCTATCATGCCATTCGACATGCCGAAACGCATGATGATCTTCAGAAGGATCTCATCGAGAAGTGGTGGGCATGAAATAGACGACAAAACGCATGATGATTTGTATGTTTGATGTTGTATTGTTGAACTATTTGTTGTATTGGAAGATAAACTATTTGTTTGAGTTGTAATAAAATGAACTATTTATTGTTGATTTATTTTTTATGCGTTTGATCTTCTTGGTTTTATTTGGAGTGCATATGTTGTTTGTGCTGAGCGCGCGTGCCGTTTTTTTGCAGCGCCTGCTGGAGCGGCTCGCGCGCGTTATATTTTGCCGCGGCCGCTGGAGCCAGCGCTCAGCTGCGCGTAAAAACTGGCTATTTCAGCGCTGTAAAAATGTTGCGCGCCCCGCATTGCGCGTCTGTTGAAGATGCTCTTAAAACATAGGGTATGCATGCTGCATGTGTGGCGTCAATCTTTCTTATCTCGCCGGGCCGCCACGGTTGTGCCTCGATCGTTCGCAGGATGACCGGCGCCCGGCTCTTGTGCCTCGATCTGCGGGTGCAAAAACTCGGCACCTCCGCAAGCACCGATGCCAACTGCATGTCATGGCCGTCCTAGCTCGTCGGGGAGATCTTGGCATGGATCAGCACCAGCGTCACTCTGTACCCGTCCTCGCCGGCCTTCATGCTCGATCGTGGCCCGTCGCGATTTAATTGGAACCTACCAGTCATCGGCCGCTCAAAGCTTCCTCTTCGTCGGGATGATGTTTTTTGCAGACAACCAAACACAAAAATCGATCGTGCGGTACGTCTGTATCAATTCCGATTCCGTCCATGATGATCGTTTCATTGCCGCCGTCGGCACTGTTGATTTTGAAGATGCCGATCGACACCTAGGTTGCTCCGCTAGGCACGCTCCAATTCCGATGTGCGTTCCACCTCCTCCTTGGGTGCAAAACTCGGTACCGCCGCACGCGAGCGCGAGCACCGGTGATGCTGCAAACGACCGGCGACCTCTGCAATGGTGTTCATGCCCCCGTCGTAGGCTCGTAGCAGCAGCCCGCGATCAAGCACATCTGAGCGGCGCTCTCCATCAAACGGCAAAGAGAAAAGTCCACATTTCAACCCCGAACTAACCATCCGGATTGATTTACAGTCCTGAACTACGAAACCGGCCGAAATACACCCCCAACTAACCACGTGGTTCAAAACTCAACCCTGCTCTCACTGTTCACCGGTTTTGACCTGGTTGACCGGTTTTTTACCCGGTGACTGGGGTGAACAGTAACAAAAATAAAAATAAAAAATGAAAAACATAAAAAAATTAAATAAAAAGTTGAAAAAATATTTCCTTTTTTTCACCGGTTGGAACTTTTTTGTTTTTTTCACGAGATGAACAGTAAAATAAAAAGTTCCGAAAAAATCCGACATCTGTGCAAACAGTGCACGAATAGGTAACTGTTCACCCCCCTGAGGAAAACAATTTTTTTGGGTTTACTGTTCACCTCGTGAAAAAACAAAAAGCCCAATTTTTTATTTTCTTCAAAAAAATTTGTATTTTTTCAACCTTTATTTTACTGTTCATCTCGCGAGAAAAACAAAAAAGTTCCAACAGGTGAAAAAAGGGAATATTTTTTCAACTTTTTATTTAAATTTTTTATGATTTTTATTTTTTGTTTTTTTGAATTACTGTTCACCCCAGTCAACGGGTCAAAACCCGGTCAACCAGATCAAAACCGGTGAACAGTGAGAGGAGTTTTGAACCTCGTGGTTAGTTGGGGTGTATTTCGGCCGGTTTCGTAGTTTAGAGTTGTAAATCAATCCGGGTGATTAGTTCGGGTTAAAATGTGGACTTTTCTCAACCGGCAACACAGAGCTCGTCGCAGCGCTGCTGCTGGCTTGGCTAGCAGCAGCACGCTCTCCCCGCAGAGCCAGCAGCACGCTCTTTGATCCATGCCGCCAACGCCGACGCCACTCCCGTTCCTCGCTTCGGCTGACCGACAGAGCTCCCAAGCTCTGCGCCGGCCAAAACGGCGTCGCCGCCATAGGCATCTGCATGATGCGATTTGACAACGACAAACCCAAGCAGTCGTCGGCGTCGTTGCCGTGTATATTCCCCGCCTTCGGTTCGGCTTGGCTCCCTCCACCCCATCATATCCCCTCCTCAAGCTCCGACGAGGTCCGTCCGTCCGTTCCGTCAAGGTGAGCCCTTCTTTTTCTTCTTCTTTTTACGACGAGGTCCCTTGAATTCATGTGCGGCTGCGGCGTCGGCGGGCCTCGACGGTTGTGCGGCCTCCATCGCAGCATCACCAGCACCCGCCTGGGTGCAAAACTCGATCGGTACCTCCCCGCGCGAGCGCGACCACCGGTGATGCTGCAAACGACCGGCGACCTCTACAACGGTGGTCATGCGCATGCCCCCGTCACAGCAGCGCCCCGCGATCGCCCTCCAACGCCAACAGGGAGCTCGTCGCAGCGCTGCTGGCTGGCTTGGCTAGCAGCAGCACGCTCTCCCCGCCACATCGTCTCGCAACATCCGCAGAGACCACCGCCACATGCATCGTCCCGTCTCGTGGTGGCGGGCGCCATTGCAGGATCCATCCTCTTCCTTCCTCTTGAGGTCCGGTCCGTCAAGGTCAGCTTTTTTCCTTTTTAGCGACGAGCGAGGTCCCTTGAAAACGACATATGCATGCACATCTGCGGCGTCAATCTTACCTCGATCGGCGGGCCGCGACTGTTGGGCCTCGATTGATCGCACCATCACCTGCATGCGGATGCAAAAACTCGGCGCCTACGCAAGCACCGACGCCATGGCCGTCCTCGTCGCCGGAGATCTTGGCATGGATCAGGACCAGCGTCTCTCTGTACCCGTCCTCGCCTTCATGCTCGATCGTGGCCCGGCCGCCGCGATTTGGAACCATGCAACCAGTCGTCGGCCTGGTTGCCGTCTTCCCCGCCTTGGTGCTCGGGCACGGCTCGGCCCTGGAACCTTCTCCTCCTCAGACTAGTCATAGTGAAAGTAACATAGGTAGTAACATGCATGCCACATAAGCAAAAAATGTGATGTGACAAGTAATTAATAAGGGGAGAGGTAAATAAAGTAACATAATATGTTACCATCACATAGCGGTTCCCAATGCAAAATGACTCTACAAAGTAGTAAATGAAGTGATGCATAACACTACACACATGTTACTACCCACTATAGAGGTAGTAACATATGCATGTTACTAGTCTAAATTACTTCCCACTATGAGCAGCCTCAAAGCTTCCGCTTCGTCAGGATGTGGTTTTTTGCGGACACAAAAATCGTGTGGTACGTCTGTACCCAAGTCCGTCAATGGCGGTGCATGGTTTGGTTGCCGCCCTCGGCATTGTTGATTTTGAAGATGCCGACACCTCGATTGCTCCACTGTTCGATATACATGCTCCAGTTTGGGTGCTTTCCACCTCCTCCTCCTCCTACCTTTTGACTCAACCTCGCGTACGGTCCTTTGTCGTTCCTTGTCTCCGGCGCCGACAAATACCCTCCTTCCCCTGGACCTAACCGACCCTTCCCAAGCTAGTAGTACAGTACATATTTTCCCCGGAGCCGACAAGCCCCAGCCCGCGGTCTAGGCCTGATGAGCATGTTCATGTTCTCTCCGTCCGCGACCTAGTTATGTAGTCCGTTTCTTCCTCAGCTCCCCAAGGATGTGCCTTTTTTTTGCGGGGTACCTTACACTTCCCCTCCCGCGAGAATAGTGGTGGAGACAGGCCCCAGGCAGCCCGGGCCGCTGCCTGGGGCGTGAGATGCATTTCCTTTGTAGACTGTAGCAGTACAGTACCTCAAAGGCTGCATGGGTCTTGGGTTATTTCTGCCGCCCCTACTGCACGAGATGATCATTCATTGCATAGTTGAATCGGTTGTTTGCATTTCATTCATGCTATGGCAACATGTTGAGCATTTCGGCATCATAGATCATGGCATGCATGGATTCACGGTTATACCTTTGATACATAAGAGTTCACGTTATGCGACGATGCTAATGCCCTAACCCTTTAATGTGCATGCACATTGTTCATACGTGGATGGAAATATTTCTAAATTGAAAGCTCGATTCTAGCCACCTAACATGCGCTAAAGGGCACAATCTCCCGATTCTCCTATGATATGCATTGCCCAAAGAGACGTGTTACAAAAATACAAACATGCCTAGAAAAGAAGGATTAATGCGAATTACTGGTACATATTGGGGTTTTTTTGTTTGTTTGTTTCCAGCAGATATGACGAGGGATGCAACGTCTATGACCGGAGAGAACAAAAGAACAAACTACAAACCCCATTTGCTCATGGAAGACTCTCATGCATGTTCCTTGCACCGAAGAAGGAACGACCCACTAGTCGACATTATGCACGTCTTCGGTTTCTGCACCATCTTAGTGAGCAACAATAATGGTGTTGAAGAGGAACAACATGAGCTTGTTGATGACCTCGACTTTAACGTCCTGCTAGTCGGCAACTATCATGCAGTGATAAATCATCTCATGGAAGTAACACAAGAACACAAATACCTTTCCTGCTTGTATCTGGATTGCAGTGAGAAAACACAAGTACTACCATATGTGCATAATATACATGTATGTTTATGAAAAACTAATGAAGCATACAGAATTATGATGGAATCATAACAGGAGATAAGTTGAAGCAATTACTGAGTAGTAATGAAGCATTGAAACTTTATCAATGGGGAAGCTAAGATACATAGAGGTTGAGTAATTGAAGAATCATGTGAGATTATCTGTACAGTGGCGGAGCTAGACAAAAATGTCTGGGGGGGCCAAAAGACAAAAAAAAATATGTAGTGAGCTACTGCTATTGAGAGAACAAATTTATAATGCATATAGTCCAATTCAATCAAGCACTAACCAACAGAGAGAAAAAATTGTAGTGCTAAATTCAACTGGATCAAATCACCCAACGGAAGAAAAAGAAAAAAGAAAAATCCACTTTTTTACTCATAATGTACAGCAATATTGATGTAGAGACTTCAGACAAATTGTTCAGGGTCTCCGTTACCATTATCCAATGGCCAGTGGTGATACTGGGCTCGCCCTTACCCCCCAGCGCTGGAGTCATGGCCACTGGCCCAACCGCGGAGCTCCTCCGAACCTCCTTGCCTTCTCCTCGGCAACGGCCGACGTATCCGTCGCGGCGCCGTTGGCTGGTTGAGTGAAGCACACCACAGGAGCTGAGAAGTAGCCGAGCCCACGGCTAGTTGAGTGAAGCACACCACAAGAGCTGAGAAGTAGGCGAGCTGGTGTGTCAAGAGAGCTAGTTCGTTGGTGTATTGTACGTGAAGATGAGCCTGATTCCAAGCCGAACTGCAGCCCGTAGGGGCCAGTACTACGTAGTAATGGAAAATAATCGTTTTTTGGGCTGGGGGGGGGGGGGGGGGGGGGGGGGGCACGGCCCCCTCAGGCCATAACATAGCTCCGCCGTTGTATCTGTATCAACAAATTATTAGCAGGAAAAAAGTTTTTTTTTTTTAGAAAAGGGGGACATCCCCGGCCTCTGCATCAGAATGATGCATACGGCCACCTTTATTAGCAAGCAAATATGTTCAACAATAGTCATAAAGTCTCGAACAAAAGCTGCTCACAAAGAGCTCAGGAACAAAAATGAAAGCCACAACCGGCTGGCAAAAGATAGATAGGAAAACTAATTGCCTATCCTATTACATGACCGCCATCCAAACCGGCTGAAAATATCCCGTGCTACCATCTCCCATCGGATAGATCCAGTAACCAAACGCTCCCTGGCCTCCGTCGGAGTGAGTAACGACCACATACGGATCAACGCAGTGGCTCGGAAGATAACCTGCAAAAAATGAGTATTTGTTGTTCTGTTAAAGACCAAATCATTTCTGCAATTCCAGATTGCCCATAATAAAGCACATACTCCTACACGAATGTGTCTCACTGTTTGGGGCTCAATCCCATCCAACCACGTCCCAAATAACGTGTTAATATTATTCGGAGGAGTAATATTGAAGATTATGTTCACTGATTGCCAAAGAATCTTTGCCAAAGGACAATCGAGAAAGAGGTGTTTGATTGTTTCGTCCTTGTCACAAAAGCTACATCTAGTAGATCCAATCCAGTTGCGTTTAATCAAGTTATCCTTAGTTAAAATGACTTGTTTGTGTACAAACCATATAAACACTTTAACTCTCAAGGGAACTTTGACAAACCAAACATGTTTCGAAGTAGGAATAGAACTAGAATTAATAACATCCAGATACATGGATTTAACCGTAAATTCTCCATTCCTAGTAAGCTTCCAACACAACTGATCCGGACGTTGAGAGAGTTGAACATCCATCAATCTTCTCACAAGATGGAGCCAAACTTTCCAACGGTTGCCGGCTAACGCTCTCCTGAAGCTGATATTTAGAGACGTGGATTGACATACTGACTCAACGGTTGCATCTCTCCGTTGAACAATACTATAGAGAGAAGGATACTGAAGCGCGAGAGGCGTGTCCCCTAGCCAGGTATCCTCCCAGAATCTCGTAGAAGTACCGTTACCGACAACAACCTTGGTCCGATTAAAAAAGAACGATTTAACTCTCATCAGTCCTTTTCAGAAAGGCGAATCCATCGGCCTCACTGTCACCTGGGATAAAATTTTGGGTTGAAGGTACTTATTACGCAGAATCTGTGCCCATGTGGCCTCGGTCTCTCGAGAAAGCTTATACAACCATTTGCTAAGAAGACATTTGTTTTTCACCTCAAGATTTTCGATACCTAGACCCCCTTGGTCCTTCGGTCGACAAATAATGTCCCATTTAGCTAGTCTATACTTCCTCTTCAGCTCATCACTTTGCCAGAAAAAACGGGATCGATAGAAATCAAGTCTTTTCCGAACTCCCACTGGTACCTCGAAAAAAGACAAAAGAAACATGGGCATACTTGTGAGAACCGAATTAATAAGAATTAAGCGGCCTCCATACGACATCAGTTTGCCCTTCCAGCATCCCAATTTCTTCTCAAATCGATCCTCAATGCACTTCCATTCGCTATTTGTTAGCTTACGATGATGAATGGGTATACCTAAATACGTGAAAGGTAAAGCCCCCAATTCACAACCGAACAATTGCTTATACGCCTCTTGTTCCTCTTTGGCTCTTCCAAAGCAGAACAATTCGCTCTTGTGAAAATTTATTTTTAGTCCGGTCAATTGTTCAAATAAGCATAACACCAGCTTCATGTTTCTCGCTTTTGCCAAGTCATGCTCCATAAAGATGATTGTATCATCTGCGTACTGTAGGACTGATACACCTCCATCAACTAGATGAGGTACCAAACTACCTACTTGGCCAGCATCCTTAGCCCTCCCTATTAGAATCGTCAACATGTCAACTACAATGTTGAACAGAATAGGTGACATTGGATCTCCTTGTCTCAAGCCCTTATGTGTTTCAAAATAGCGACCTATATCATTATTCACTTTAATTCCAACACTTCCTTTTTGCGTGAAAGATTCTACCTGTTGTTTCCAGGCTGGATCAAAACCTTTCATCCTCAACGCTTGTTGGAGGAATGGCCATTTGACTTTGTCGTATGCTTTTTCGAAATCCACTTTGAAAACTACCCCATCTAGTTTTTTCGTATGGATTTCATGGAGCGTTTCATGCAGGACCACCACCCCTTCAAGGATGTTTCTATCCGGCATGAAAGCAGTTTGGGACGGCTGCACCACAGAATGCGCAATCTGCATGAGTCTATTTGTCCCAACCTTGGTGAAGATTTTGAAACTTACATTCAGAAGACAGATGGGCCTGAACTGCTCAATTCGTACCGCCTCTGTTTTCTTCGCAAGCAAAGTAATGGTTCCAAAATTCAGATGAAACAAGTGAAGCTGTCCAGCAAATAAATCCTGGAACATCGAAAGCAAATCCCCTTTGATAATATGCCAGCACCTTTTATAAAACTCCGCTGGAAATCCATCCGGCCCGGGAGCTTTATTATTCTTCATCTGAGAAATAGCTTCAAACACCTCTTTCTCCGAGAACGGGGAAGTTAAAATATCGTTCTCATCTGAAGCAAGCTGAGGGACATCCTCATTCCGCGACTCATCTAGAGATACGAAATTATCCTCCGGAGGCCCAAAAAGCTGCTTATAATAATTAGTGATGTATAATTTTAAGTTCTCCTGTCCTACCATCGTCCCTTCGTCTTGTTCAAGCTGAAAGATCCTTTTCTTTCTATGCTTGCCGTTGGCGATCATATGAAAGAATTGAGTGTTGGCGTCCCCCTGGACCACTTTGCGAACTTTCGCCCGCAATGCCCACTTCAATTCTTCTTCTCGCAGGAGCTCTTTCAATCTCATCTCCGCATCTAGTTTAACATGAAGTTCCGCTGAATCTAGGATCGTGGACTCGGCTTTTACATCTAAGGCCTGAATAAGGGAAAGGAGCCTTTCCTTTTCAACCTTATAAATCCCACTGAGATGCTTAGCCCACCCACGCAAGAAACTTCGCAAGTGGCGTATCTTATTCTGCCATCTCTCAATTGAAGTCCTTCCTCCTGAATCTTTAGCCCATTCCCTGGCTATAAGATCAAAAAAGCCTTCTCTTTCAAACCACGCTAATTCGAAAGAGAAGGTATTCTTATTCCCCACATGCGTTGCCTCACCAGAGTCAACCAGTAGAGGGGTGTGGTCCGAGATTCCGCGCGATAATGCCTGGACGGTGACTAGAGGAAACTTCTGTTCCCAGTCAACGCTCGCGAGGACACGGTCTAGCTTCTCAAACGTAGGAGTGGGCAAAGTATTAGCCCATGTGAATTTTCTTCCCGAAAGCTCTATCTCTCTCAGATCCAAGCTTTCAATAATGGTGTTAAACATAAACGACCATCTGCCATCAAAATTATCATTGTTCTTTTCGTCTCTCCTTCTAATGATATTGAAATCACCCCCACTAAGATTGGAAGCTGCTCAGACCCGCAAATACGGACTAGATCCGCCAAAAAGTCTGGTTTGAGTTCTGGCTGTGCGGCCCCATACACCGCCACCAGGGCCCAATTAAACCCGTCGACCATCGACCTAACCCGAAATTTGACGGCAAAATCTCCCATGACCACACTTCGGACTTCCAACGTCTCGCATCTAACCCCAAGTAAGATTCCACCTGATCTTCCTCTCGGAGGGAGACAATGCCAATCAAAATCGACACCTCCCGACAACGAAGTTAGGAATTGAGGAGAGAAATTGCCTCTTCCTGTTTCAGAAAGAGCAATAAAATCCAACCTATGTTCGATAGAAGCCTCTGCTAGAAATCTCCTTTTAGCCAAGTCCCTCAGACCTCTGCTATTCCAAAAAATTCCTCTCATAACTCATCATGAAATTTTTTGGTCATCCGGTTCCTAGCACTTCTACGCACTGCCGACGCTGGGTAAATTTTGCGTTTCCACTTGCGTTTAGGCTTGGGTAAGTCCTCCACCCGGTCCTCACAACCGGGGTCAGTGGGTCTACCGCAAGGATCCTCTATAGGTTCACTATCCCCAAGAGGTATAGACTCTTCCTCCTCCTCGGTCTCAGGGGGGGGGGGGGGCAATATCTGCACAAAGCGTATCTAACACCCTGACTCCCAACTGAGCAATGTCGGAATCGTTCATAGGTTTAACAGCTGCTAAATTGCGAATCATATCTAAAGCACGATCCGCTTCAAGATCCAAGAGGTCATTAACTGAATGCGAGATTTCATTATCATTACTACCTAATGAAACTCCTAGCTGATTTGCATTATGAATAATCTCATCATCAGAAAAATGCAGAATAGAATTGGAAGTGTTGACCGACATACCAGTTGTGACCTCAATATCACGAAGCTTGGCCGCCCGCCTGGCGCACCTCAGCTGCATGTCATCAACATCCGGCTGGTCCTGGATGCGACAGCTCATCCGCCGCCCCTCGGAAACAGGATCCGGGATACCTCCAAAAGCTATGACCTCCTCCCTAGTAGCCTCGATAGGGGTAAGGCCTCCCGCCCCACCCCCACCGCGCGGATGTAGAGGAGCCCCAAGACCCGGCGCCGACACCGGCCCCGGCGAGCGCATGGGGGAAGAGCGCTGGGCCATCTGCCCACGCTCCCCGCCTGACGCTGACAGCTCAGTCGACGACCCGCCCATAGGCTGGCAAGGGGAGGTGAGAACAGGGGCCGCCTGCCCCCGCTCCTCTCCAAGACCAGCAGACAAGCCGACAGGTGATGCACACACGAGAGTCGACGACGGCAGGACCAACCCCTGCGGCGGAGCAGGTGACCGCCGGCCCTCGGAGCCAACAGACACCGCAGGTGAGGTCGGCCTAACCACCGCAGGAGAGGAAGGAACTGAGGCCTCCTGCCCCGGTCTCCCTCTCAACCTCGGCACGTCGCCGAACGGCACCGGAGACACCTCCACCTCGGTCCTCAACTGTGGCGCAGCCTCGGCAGGAGAAGGGGAAGAAGGGGCCACCTGCCCACGATCCTTCCCCCTCTCGGAAAAGCCGTCAGCCCCTGCAAAGCCTAAGGGGGGAAGCGTGCCCTCTAGCACGTCATCAGCCTCCACCCGATCGCTCCAAAGCCTAGGAGGAGCAGAAGCCGGCTCGAACGAACCGAATCTCAAAGTGCTCATAGGTACCGTAACAGAAGAAGCAGCCCCATGCCCGGACGCCTGCAAGGTGGAACTCGGCCCGTTGGCCGACTCATGCTCAACATCATCCCCTCGCGCTTCCGTGTTACCCGAACCATCATCCTTATCATGCATATCCACATCCGTCCCTGCCAAAGCCTCAGCAAAAAGCTCTGCATCCTCAAACTCAATCTCAAGGTTGAAGACCTCGCCCTTGTAGGTCCACTTGACCACGTCAGGCACAAACTCAATATCGAGGACACTCACCAGCAAGCGGGCCACTCCATTAGCTCTGGTGAAAGCCATATCAACCTTCTCGGTTTTCCCGACCAGAATCCCCAAGCTAGCAGCAACTCGAGCATCGTGAAGCGGCTTGGAAGGAGCCCCTGAGAATCGCAACCAAACCTGGGTGAGGGGCTTGCCCTGCGGCTCAACTCGCTTCCGCTCATGGAACTCGAGGATGCACTCAGTACCAGGTACTCTGCATAACCCAAAACTCAGCATACGCTCCAAGTCCTCTGATGTAGGAAAGTCAACCTTATAAGTGTTATCCTCGAGGCGAGTAAGCTCCCACACAAAGTTACCTGGAACTAACTCAGTGAGCCTGCGTATAATCTGCACCTCAGACACATCACTCTTAGTGACTTTGACAATTCCTGAAGTTGTGCTCTGGGGTTCGTCAGGTATCTCCCTCGCACTGGGAGACTCAAAAAACATCAGTTCAGTACAATAGACTCCATAGATGGTGATACTCGGCATCTGATCTCGTAGAATAGGGCACTCCCCTGAGTCATGCGCAGGCTTGAGACAGGTATCACAAAGCTCGGTCTCACACTCGGCAATAAAGTGTCCTCTCTCGCCACACCGGTAGCACAACATCTTCTCCTTTTTACGCGCCCACTTGGAGGCTCTATCCGCGTCAGTCTTGTCAACAGCCCCGACAGCCCCCGTCACTAAGGGCTCCGTCAGCGGCACGTCCGCGGAAGCCAGAGCAATCACCACCTCCATAGCCTGCCCGGATAGCTCCGTCGCCTAACCGGAAGCATCGACCTCCGATGATGCCGTCGGTTCCACCACAGCAGGCGGTGGAGGCTGTCGGTAACGGTACCTACCACCGCGACCACTGCGACCCCCACGATGACCTTGGTAGCCGCCTCGCTGCCTATAATCAGGGCCAGACGCCCCCTCGACAAAACCTCCCGGAGGGCTGTAGAAAGGTCGTTCAGCTGTCCCATCACTCTGCCATGCGTAGCCACGCCCGCCACCCGTAGACGATGAGCCACGATGTTGTCCGTCCCCATAAGCATTGTGTCCATCATCACCCCACTTTCCTCGGGGTGGACCAATACCGCCGCGATTAGCCGGCGCCCGAGCTGCATCCGCACCACCCTCGCCCGCCACAGGTTGCGCTGGCGGAATCTGCGCTGGCACAGCACGCTTCTGAGGCGGCCTAGCGACGTAATGTGGCGGAGGCGCGGCAAACGACTGCTGACCCGGCACCGAAGCCTGCATGCGAGGAACAACCACGGCCGCACCGGGCGTCGGCGGTCTTGGCGGAGCAGCACCACGCCCCACAGCAGCAGAAGATGGCAACGCAGTAGCCGGCGTCGGTGGCCTGAGGCCGTGACCGCCACGCCCAGCGGCCGGCACCGCCCCTGCAGCCGGCGCAGGTCATGGCCCTGGCGGAGTGCCGCGTCCAGCAGCCATCGCGGGCCTCGGCCCCGGCGGCGCGCCACGTCCCGCCGGCAGCGCAGGCTGCTGCCCCTGAGAAACTCCGCCACCACGGCCAGCCGGCGCCGCCCCGGCGACCACCGGAGTCTTCGGACCGGTCGCTGCAGCACCACCCCGTCCCGTCATCACAGGAGGGATTCGAGTGGCCCGCCCGGACCACAGCTGGCAAACCCCGAAGGACCCCCGCGGCGATGAACCCTAGTGCGCAGCGACGGCAGCAGCACGGGGCAAGGCGAAGCACGATCGCTCGATCGCATGCACGGGCCTTTGGCTTCGACAGACGTAGAGTCCGGGTTAGCCTGGGCCTCATACCTAGCTAACCCCGGCCCACTCTGCTCCTCCAGGTAATGGGCCTCATACCCATCCTTAGGCCGGCCCAGAGCCACACCACTCTGTTCGAGCCCACCCGAGCCCAATAGAGAATTCAAACGAAGTATCCTAGCGGCTCGGATCTCACCCGATCCGCCGGTCACCGCCGCCGCCGCCGCCGCCGACCTCGATTTCTTCTTTCTCTGGACAACTTTCCACGCCCCGGCCTCGAAATAATCAAACAAAGTAGGCTTAGGAAGACATACCTTTGGAAGAGGTCCTCGCCATGGCCGGATCGCCGTCGCCGACGTACGCCGATGAACAACCCGGCGGACTACCTCAACGGCGTCGTCCTCAAGTCCCTGCCGGGCCGGATCGTCTAGGGGGATCACCAAGTCGACGAGCCTCGCCACATCCTTCTCAGAGTAACCCACTCGAAACGCCTCGCAAATCGCATCGGACGGCGTCGGCGAACTCGTCGGTGACTCTTCGCCGCCTGGGTCCCCGTCCTCGTCTTCCGCATCGCCGGCGCCGTCGCATAACGCCCAGAAGCGGCCTCCTACCCGCCGATCACCGGTGGGAGGGGTCACCCCCGTCGTCGCCTGCGGCGTCGCCCGCGTCGCCCCGTCCCTCATCCAGTCGTCATGTGATTAGCAGGAAAAAAGTATGTAGCTCATAATGTTGAGGTAGAGTAGCAGTGACTCCCTATAGTATTTGTAATTTGATACATCAAAGAAATCGAAACCTTAATTAAGTTGAATATATGCAAGTCGTGGGTGGTGGAGTTCAGGAGTTGTGCACGCCCGTTGCCTCCAAGATGAACTACAACAAATTAAAGGATGTAATAATATATGGGAGCATGTATTATTATTATGATTATAACTAACGGAAGCCAAAAAAAAGTAGCATCAAACTAGGAAGCTTGTATCAGCAAACCTAGAAGCAAATTAAGTGTTTCCCAATAGAAATGGTCGCCATTGCAAACAGGGTTGCTAAGGTTGATGTTTAAAGAGAAAGCAAAGGCGTGCCGATTAATTCTTTTCGAGTCCAAGCGGCGTTGATAATCTATTTCTTTTAAGAAAAGCAAATGCGAATTGAGAAGCTCTCGCTGATATGCACTTTATCTAGATTTTGGCGTGCACCTCCCTATTGTCGTCGGGTGGCACCGTTGGATGGACATGCTAATTTCTTCTCTATTGCAACACATGTGCATATGTACCATTCCTTCTCCCTAAATAAACTTTTTTTAGGGAGGCCCATTGCTTGCAGCGACACACAAGAAGATGGTTCGTCTGTTCCTTGGCTGGGGCCCAATCAACCACGAGGATGGACGTTTACTTTTTTTTTTTTTCTCTCTGCTCCACAAGTTTCAGTTTCTTCCTGATAGAATAAATCCGAGGCCACCGTCGATCTACCGAGGACCAAGCAATCACACAAGCATGACACCGAGATTTGTTAACGAGATTCACCGATATGGCTACATCTCCGGGGCCTGACTACGGGCGCTCCTCCCCATGATACCGCTACAATACCGCACCCCGGCCGCCCGGGCACCGGCACACCCTGCCGGCTCCCCCGCGTGCCTGTGCTATTATGTTGGCATAGGTTATATCGTGTGTCTACTCTCAATATATATGAGAGACCTAGGATACAAGTGTCCTATTAGGACACAACTCCTACCCTGTCTACACACAGTCCAAAACCAAATCCAACTGTAACCTACCATGTACAATAATATTTGACACAACTCTAACAAACTCCACCTTGACGAATATTCTCCACCACCTTGGATTCATCCATGCGTCGAAGCTCCATGTACATTGGACTTGAGATACGCCATGAGCACCGCTGCTACTCCCAGACTCCATGTGACTCCACTTGCAACTGTAGTCCCTTCTCGTCTTCCTCACAGTCAACACTCGAGCAAAATTAAGTTCCTCATTACTCTACTTTGTGCTCCCAACTTCCGGAGTATCCGCTCAACGCCATCACACACCGATCATTGACCTGCGTGAAAGTGAACAACTCACATATTGGATGCCACATATAAGAGTTACCTGAACTCAACGTCATCGCTCTTTCTTGACTGCTTGTCTGAAACTTGAAGGAATATCACTGTCGCCCTGTGTCACCCTGAGTCAAATTCGCAGTTGTCTCACCCTTCTTCCGGATAGTCTCTGACATGTCCCGTAGCTATAGCACTCCGCCTCCTTTTATACTTGTCATCCGCACTTTGCCATGTGCACTGAACACCACAAAATATACGGCTATGTACTCTCTCAGCCTTTGACAATTTCAGACTTTCCGTCACTTTCTCAGATTCTCCATGGTCAATTCCTGTCCATCAACTAGCACCGATAGACCCAGTCATCAAGTTGAATCTGGTACTTGTCAACACTGCTTCAGCACCCCTACACACTTTGTCTGACCATATGTTTGACCACCAGTGCCTTGGCCTGTCGCTGTGTCCCGTGCTTACCGCACGCCTCGCCGCTATCACCGCGTCGAGCCTCTGCTGTCCTGGTCGAGTCTCCCGGGTAGCTAGCCTACACTATCTCAACCCCCACTGCAGAGAACCACCGATCATCACCGACCGATGCCGAGTATCACGTCTCCATCAGACCACTGGTACCCTGTTCGATCCACGTGTCTCTTGCTATCCCGCTGATATAGGCTTCGACTCTCCGAATTCTTACGCCGTAGCCCCTCCATCAGCACAGAGTGAAGTCTTCCATTAAACTCCAGCTCCACCTTCAACATGACTCCATGGTGGTTGTACGTGCCACCTTTGCGCCCTGTCGACCTCAAGCTCTCATGTGTACACAACCTTGAATCAACCCTGCGTCATAGTCTTGTCGAAGCCGCACAAGCCCTCAGGCCTGCACCATGTGTTTCCACTCTCCAGAAGTCGGCCACCATTAGCATCACGCTCCTATGTCGTTGTTGCCGAAATTACCGCCGTCTTCTGCTTTGACCGACATCCCCGTCGATCCGTCAGACAGTCCAGTCCGACTCAGCTGAAACTATCCTATTGCAACCATACTCCACCCTGCGTCGTGTCCGTCCGCACATCTCCGTGCATTGCTTAACGCCCTGTGTATGCATGATCCTGCCACGACGCAACCAGACTCCTCAAGCCTTATAGCCACATCGCCAACCTGCGAACTTCACGGTAAAACCACGTGTGCACTTAGCAACAAATCCCAAAGAAAAATTGCCTCTTCCGGGTAGCTTCCGTGGATGCACCAAACTTGTCCCGCAACTCCCAATGCTTTTTCTCTTTCCATCATGTTGCTATCCTCAAGCCACGTACATACCAGGTGCAGATCCCTTTTTTTTTTAACTGGGATCGGTCCGGAAGGACCGAGAGCTTCATTGCATATCGTCGGTGGAGTTACATTTTACAAGAAGGGTCTCAAGAAAACAGGAAATAACACATAGACCCTTACAGTTTGCACTTTGGACCTCAAAATAAAACAGGAAAACGCAATCAGGTCCAGCTCCATCTCCACCGCGACCAAACTGGAGCTCAACGCAGCCAACCTCGATACCACCGGGGACTACACCACTTGGGATAGGGAGGCGGGAGCCCGCTGCGCTAGCACCGGAGGGCCTCCGAAACGGCATGACAGCCTGGAGGTTGAAATCCATCGGACGCCGGCCGGAAGGAGCCGTAACCGACGTCAGAGGGGGGAGCGGTTGCCCTTCGACCGAGAAGAACAACGGCGCGCTCGCCGTCGTGAGAAAGCTCCCAGGAGAAGCATCGAAGCTCCCCAGCATCCGATCCGACCACCCGCAGGCCAGAGGCAGGAGACCCCCTTCTTCCTCGTCTCCTTGACGAGCAAAAGAAGCAGATCTTGAGCCCTGACCGCGAACGCCCGAACCAGCACGAACACCGGCCTTATTGACGGAGAATCTCGCAGCTCCAGACCTCACCGCATCCAGCTCCGCCCACCAAAACTCCGCGAGGAGGAGAACTGCGAGGCAGCATCGGATCCGGCCGGAGGGACCCCACGCCTTTCTCCCGGCATAAAGCCGAACTCCAGCATCACGCCGAACACCAGCATCACGCCGAGACAACAGAAATATAAACCTACTATGTACAGAACTACGCCGAGCACCTCTCCCATCTCCGCTCCGGCCGGCAGCGCCGTCGGAGAAGATAAGGGATCGGGCCGGAAGGAGGAGTTCTCTCTCGACTCTCAACGTGCTCTCTGGAAGGGAGAAAGGAACAGTCCACCCTTCCCTTGGAAAAGGGGCAAGAGATCCCCTTTTTTTCTTGAACAAATCTCACGGCTCGCATCTAGCTTTCCTGCACGCTCCGACTAGCCAATCCTGATGGACCACATACCCGTGCATAGGCTGCACCAGGCATGTGCCTTGCAAACCTAAGCACTTGAGCTACGTGCTGCTACTAGGAATCCCGTGCACTTTGGGCAGCAACGCCTTGGCCCTTCCTGTGTCCGTACACGTAGCCACGCCTTGGCCCAGTGGCCCACCTGGCTGCTCGGTCCGACTCGGCCAGAGCCACACGCCCGGACTATCCGCTGCGTTGCTCGCCCGATCGATCGCGCCGCCGCCGCCATGCCATGCTCTGCCACATGCCTTCGCTTTGCTCGCTTCATGCGATCTTTCTCGAGACTGCTCATGCCGCCGTGTACCCTAGCTGCTGCCACGCGCACTGCTGTTGTGCACGAATCCGACTACACGCTCGTACATGCTGCATGCTGTTCCGATTCCGCCGCCGCCGTGTTGCTTCCGATCTCGCCGATACGCTTCCAAATCACATCGATCTTCTTGACTTTCCGTCGACTTAATCTTCGAGATTGCTCCCGAGTTCTGATCGCTCGACACATCATAGATCAAACGATTTTTCTGCAACATCCCGGCTCATCATCTCTAGATCAACGATCCGCAGCCTCTCGAACCTTGCTCATGAAATCACTTGTTAGAATAAATCCGAAGCCACCGTCGTTCTACCGAGGACCGAACAATCACACAAGCACGACACCGAGATTTGTTAACGAGGTTCACCGATATGGCTACATCTCCGGGGCCTGACTACGGACGCTCCTCCCCATGATACCACTACAATATCGCACCCCGGCCGCCCGGGCACCGGCACACCCTGCCGGATCCCCCGCGTGCATGTGTTATTATGTTGGCATAGGTTACATCGTGTGTGCCCCGATATATATGAGAGACCTAAGATATAAGTGTCCTATTAGGACAAAACTCCTACCCTGTCTACACACAGTCCAAAACCAAGTTCAACTGTAACCTACCTTGTACAATAATATTCGACACAACTCTAACACTTCCTTTGGATGGATGGATATGGATCTCCCTCTTTCTTCTTCTTTTTTCAACCGACCAACAAACAAATAATCAGTGCTATCTCCTACGAACTGCATAACTCTCCACAAGTCCAAACTTTTCCTTTTTCATTTCGTTTCAAACTATCGAGTCAAGCCATGCATTAGCGGCCGGGGGGCCAAAACAAAACGAGAATATACACACACGCCCTCCCTCCCTCAATTCCTCCCCGCAAACTAGTTTCGTCTCCTTAGGGCAACTCCTACCAACGGCAACGTAGGCTTCCCCGGGGCCATGAAGAGCCGGCGCTATCCCTGCACGCACGCGGAGACGCAGGTGCTTGTCCGCGGGGTGGCGATACGCGACGACTGCAACAACGACGGCCATCTATAGAATTGGTCAAACTTGAACAACTTTGACTTAGGACAAACGTATAAGTTCAATTATTAATTTTCAAAACAAAGGGAGTAGCCAACTTCTCCAAAGAATTCGGATGTCTAGAAAAAACATCTTACCGATCAATGATCACGTACAAACTTAAACGCCAAACCTAAACTCATGTACCCGTGCCTTGCTGTGGCTGGCATCTGCCTTTCCATTGGACCAATACAACCAACTTACTCACGCACAACACATGCATGCATGTCTATACTACAAGTACGTACTAGCTAGTACTAGTATCACATGCACGTGCGCCAACACAACCAACTTACGCACGCACAACAGATGCATGCAACGTGGCATGAATATACATGGCCTGGCTATGTGATCGATGGGAGGGCCAACGCGTGACCTAGCTAGCTAGCTTGTTGTAAGTGTTGCACAAATTATGTGGGTAGCTCAGGGATGCAAGCGGACGGTGTCCGCATGTCCAAGACCGTCTGCGGAGCAAAAATTGCATCAATCTTTGTTACTTTAATAAATGTGTTAGTCTAAATTTTTAGTTCATGGACAGTCGCGGACATGCGGACGTCATCCACTTGCATTGCTAAGGGAGCGCATGCTCATGCACGACTATCAGGGTACACATGCATGGTAATCGTTCCGGTCCTTTTTACTCCGCATATTAGATTTGTATCAAGTCAAACTTTACAAAGTTTAAATAAATTTATATTAAAAAATATTAACATATATAATACCATGTATATATATATATATATATAGAAAAATGGGTTAGTACTCCTGAGAGTATGTACTCCCATGCCACGTGTGACTTCTTGCTTCAATGCGCACGTCCTGAGTTTTGCCATTTAAATCCACTTACACTACCAGAATAAACCCCTATGCCTACGGCCCAGGCCGTAGGCATAGCCCTGATTCCCGTCGGGACAGGCCTATGCCGACGGCCCTATGCCTACGGGGGCCGTCGGCAACATATGCGTCGGCGTATCCCGGGATGCCGTTGGCATAGAAAAGCCGTCGGCATAGATGATATGCCGACAGCGTCCGTACATCTATGCCGACCGTCAGGGTCGTCGGCAAAGTTCCATGCTAACGGTGGCTGCCGGCGCCGCCGTCAAGTGCTGCCCATAGAGGAGACGCCACGTGACAGGGGCGATGCCGACGGCTTAGCCGTAGGCATAGTTTCTGTTTAATTTTTTTTCCTTTTTTCTGTTTGATTTCAATGCCGACAGCCGCAGTTAGCCCCCGTCGGCGTAGTTCCGACGCCGTCAAACGGTCACCGCTGACCGGGTAGGTGGGCCTCATCTATGCCGGCGGCCCCCGTAGGCGTATCGCCAGAGGTCCCGACGGCCGGAGTATGCCGACGGCCCCCGTCAGCATAGATCGACATATGCCGACGGCTTTTCTACGCCTACGGCCTGCCCTAGGCCGTCGGGATATGTCCATCTATGCCGTCGGCAACTACGTTAATTCTGGTAGTGTTAGCATATAAATAAAAGGATAATAACCGAACAATATCTGCATACATGGCAAGACTGTTTGTTTGAATATTTGTTAGCTCATCCATGTTAATAGGGATTCTGGCAACTCACTTTGTTTAGCTAGCGTACATGTTGAAGCTCTCGGCCAGGCGATGGCTCCTCCGGACATCACGCCGTCGCTTACCACAGCGCCATCGACGGCCAAGCGCTGGTCCTGATGAACCTTCTGAATCCTTCTATGCTTAGAAATAAATATACATAAATGTTTATTTTGGTTCCATGTAAATCCAGCAAGCTTCAACTGTCAATCTTGTAGTGCTGGATGTGGTAGACCATTCTTTTTTGCTTCAGAGTTACTTATTTGACCCCCCCCCCCCCCCCCCCCCCCCCCCCAACTTCCTGTTCTCATGTTTCATTCATGGCCTAGTTGTTTAGCGTACTGTAGATTGGAAAATTAAGGAGTCGTCTGAGAGTCTGGGAATTTCTGTTCCCTAGTCTAGCACTTCATCCTTTTTTTAATTCTGCAGCTTCCAACCCAGAGGTGTCTTCAAGTTGACATTGATACAAATTAATATCCTCTAGTCTGTTCTGAAAAATCATACCATCTCGTAGTGCTCGCTTGCCATCTAGCAGGAATGTATGCTATATCATGTTTGTTGACTTGCTACTGTCTTTCTGGGTGGATGCATTTCTTTTTATCTACTCAACTCGCTGTTTAAGTTATCCCATTTAATTTAATTGATTGTGCAAGTAAATGAAGCAATAATTTCCTACAAATCAGTACTGAACGAGCTTTCCAATGTGTTCAACGCTCAACTTGGATGAACTAATCCATCCGAGCACAAGCAGTTCCACCTTGTTAGGAGCTTCAGCACCGCCTGCCACTGTCACCACCACATCGCTGCTGAAGGTACTCACTCGTCCTGCCCCCAAATATTCCTGCCCCCTAAATCTCCTCTCTTGACCTCCTTTTCATGCAGGTTCCCAAGCATCAGCTAGGTGAGATGCATCATGTGGATTGGCTTCAGTAGTCCAGTGCTTGACTATCACGGACAAGGGGCATTTGTTCCCTAGCCTACTTGTTGAACTCTGCAGTTTGGAAAGACAGACTTGTCTTTGAGAGGTTAAAACTAATTCCTATTCTTCATTTTTGAATTTCCTGTAACCTGTTATTATGAGAAACATCATCTCTTCACTCTGCGAATGTACTTGTTGGTGTGCAAAAGCTGGTCCTGATGAATCTTCTTTTGAATCCTTCTATGCTTAGAAATAACTATACTGGAATGTTTATTTTAGTTCCATGTAAAGTCGGCTATTGTCAACTGTCAATCTTGTAGTGCTGGATGTGGTAGACCATTCTTCTTGCTTCAGAGTTTAGAGGAAATCCAACTTATTTGCGCGCCCAACTTAAATTTTGTTTTTCCCCATTACTGTTCAGAAACCAAACTGGTTGTTTCTCATGTTTCATGGCCTAGTTGTTTAATTCTGCAGTTTTGTTCACAGATTTTTCTTCCAGGTTAACATGATTGCACCATCGAGTGTGTATGCATCTGTCTTCTTTCCATTCTCCATCATGTTTTGAATTCACATAGTGCACCTGTGATGCTATTGGATTATTAGCACCATTAGCACTAAATGAAGTTTAGATTCCCTAGAACGAATTCGTGTGTACCAACCCCTGTGTCATTAATGGATATTTGTGTGATTTACTTGCTGTTTTAGATATCTCCTACTTACTCGTTAGATTTACTTGCCGTTTTAGATGAGCATGCTGCTCCTCTGTTTTGAAATGTAGCACTCTGCATCATATGGGAAGGAAGTAGTTTAAATTATTCCACTGATCGTAATTGCACACCAGGTCTCAGCTTCATCGCATCAACCATGAGGTGTACCATGCAAGGATCATCCAATGTGGATAGCAAAATCTGGGTGCGAGCTTTCGAGAAATCTAATCGTGTGCCACCACCACCACATCGATGCTCAAGGTACTAACTCGCTTGTCTCCTTCACCTTCTCTCCCTGGCCCCAGACCTCCTCTCTTAACCTCCTTTTTCCTGCAGGTTCGTAAGCATCAGCTGGGTGAGATACATCATGTGGATTGGCTCCACTGCTTAACAAAAGCTATTAAGGACAAGGGGCATTTGTTCCCTAGCCTACTTGTTGAACTCTGCAGTTTCAAAACACAGAGTTGTCTTTGAGAGGTTAAAACTGATTCTCATTCTTTGTTTCTGAATTTCCTGTAAACTGTTATGAGAAACACCATCTCTTAACTCTGCAAATGTACATGCAAAACCTGGTCCTAATGAATCTTTTGAACCCTTCTATGCTTAGAAATAAATATACTGAAGTGTTTATTTTATTTCCATGTAAATTCGGCAATCCTCAACTGTCAATCTTGTAGTGTCGGATGTAGTAGACCATTCTTCTTGCTTCAGAGTTCAGAGGAAATCAAACTTATTTGCGCGCCCCCACACTGTTTTGACCCATTACGGCTCGGAAACCAAACTGGTTGTTCCTCATGTATCATGGCCTAGTTGTTTAGTTCTGCAGTTTTGATTACAGACTTGTTTTTCTGGTTCACACGATTACACCATCGAGTATCTATGCATGTGTCTTCTTTCCATTCTCCACGTTTTGAATTTCCTGCTATCTGTTTAGGAAAACAATTAATCTCATGCTGCAAATGTAGTTGATTGGTCTCCATCTAGCAGGAAGCAACGCTATTATAAATTCAAAGTTGTATTGACAGTGTTCTTAATGGAATATACCACCGTAGTTATTATGTTTCTGGTTAGTAGCATTACTTTTCATATTCAACCCACTGTTCAGTTTATCCCAGTCTAACTGATTGTGCAACTAAATGATGCTTAAAGCTTTCATATGATTCAGTTACAAAATCTGTCAAATTATGCTGGTTTGATCTGAAAGCAATCAGCTCACCTTTTCCCCCATGCGGAACTCGCAAAGTCTGGAGCCTTGTTTGGTTAATTTGTTCGGCCACTAAAATCCAGTGAATTGAGTTGAATCTGAGTGTTCTTTCTTCCAGTTGGATCAACTAGACAAAATTCCCCTACTCCTCATGTTCATTTCAATTCGACTGAATTTTTAATTCCTGCCCCGGCATGAATTCTTCATTTTGTTTTTTGTCCTCCACATTTAGTATCCTTCATCTTTATTTGGTTGATTTGATCGGCCATCACAGAATAATTGAGCTGAATCTTTAAATGTTCATCCCATCTTTTGTCGATGTTTTGGTCTTCCAGTAGATAAATTACCCAACTCACCCTGTTCATTTCAGTTAGACTGAATTTTCTTCGTTTCATCTTTTGTGCAGCATGGTGCAAGTCTGGTGATGGAAAGGGAGTCGAGGAAGAACTACCAGACATGAGGCTCCGCGCGTGGGTGCGGCGGCGGAGCGCGACCTGCTGCTGCAGTGGGAAAACCGGAAGCGCCTGCGCTGCGTCAAGGTGCAACGCCGTGACGTCGCGGCCGTAGCCACAGCGGCCGCCGAGGAGGCCGCGACAGCACAGCGGTCGGGCCGCGGCAGCGGCACCCCACCGGCCTTGCCCACCACCGCACCCTCAGGTCCGCCTCTCCCCGCTGCTCTTCTTTAGCATTTTCTCCCTGCGTTTGTGGTGTTGCCTGTTGCCTGTCTTCTCTGACTTCGCATGTTGCTTAATGATAAGATTTAGAATCACCATGGGTTGAAAGAGCAGCTGGCTATCACGTGATGTCCTTCTCTGGGTACGTTACATGGAGCATCAGAAGGTTTTGGTTGCGTTTGATCTGATTTACTTCTAAACAAAATGTGGAGTTGTTTTTTATCTGAGTAACCAATATCCATAGCGGAGCTGGTGATTCAGAATGGGAGCACTCATGGCAGGCAATGTGATGATTTGTTTTTGTTTTTGGTTTTGGGGCAACAATATTGATGTTGGTTGGCTGATGTTATTATTATCATTGGGCCAACCTTCTGTTCTTCCAATAGACGGAGTGATTTTCTTTTTCGTGTTATTTTTGTCCAGTATTGCTGGATTGTCTAAGATGATGTGAAAGTCCTGTGTGTTGAGGTTTTCTCCATTTGAACCTTGATCGATATCCTTGGGGCAAGTAGTACTATTTTTGAATTGTTTACAGTGGGACTAATTGCCGTTTTCTCTTGTGGCTCAACTTAGCCCCTTGAAAGGTTAAAACTACTCCCTCCGTCCCATAATGTAAGACGGTTTTTGACACTAGAGTGTAGTGTCAAAAAACATCTTACATTAGGGGGCGGAGGGAGTACATGATAATCAGATTTTTGCTAGGTTGCGAAGGGGATATCTTTGGAGATGATGGTGCCATTTTAAATGCTTCTCTTGAGATCATAGATTTATGACACCAATGTGTAGTTTAGAATAGGCCAATGAACAATGCGCAAACCAAATGTAGTCTCAAGTCTTAGCATACAAGTTGGTGAATCCACCTGGTAGCTTATAGTTCCAATACGTACTACAGAAATTGCAGCTTGTAGCATGTGCATTTTCTATCTCAAACTGGAAATCTAATACATAACTGCAGTCTGATTCTATAATTAAAGGCACACCAATGTGTAGTTTATATGTCCTTAACATTAGTCTTTCATGTGGTGTTGGTCAACTGGTCAAGAAATATTATGTTATAGTGGCCTGGGTTCGATACAATAGGAATTGATATTGCTTAGGCTTGCATCAGATGTATGTTGCTTTCTTGCTTAGTGGGAGTATGGACGACAGATTCTTAGCTGAAAGTAAGCTGTCCAGGGACAGATCTGCTTTGCTTAATGGCATGCTATATTATGCCTTAGATCAACATCATGTCCTCTGTAAGTGAGGATTGGACAAATAGTTTGGTAAAAATGTTCAGGATTCTGATGTATTGAATAAAGGGTTATATCAGACCAAATGTTGTCTCAGGTCCTAGCATACATGTTTGTCAATCCACTTGGTATCTTATATATAGTCCTACTACAGAGTATAGAAATTGCAGTCTGTAACTTGTGCATTTTCAATCTCAAACTGGAAACCTAAATACCTACTCCCTCCGTCCCATAACATAAGACGTTTTTGAAGCTAAAACAGCTTGCAAAAACATCTTATATTATGGGACGGAGGGAATAATACATAACTACGTTCTGATTCTATAGTTAAAGAATGCGGTTATTATATTTACATGTCAGTAGCATTAGTCTTCCATGTGGTGTTGGTCAACTGCTCAAGAAATATTTATAGTAGGGATACAATTATATTTATATCAGTGGCCTGGGTTAGGTACAACACAACATGAACTGATATTGCTTAGGCTTGCATCAGCTTTGCACCGCTTTCATGCTTGGTCGGATTTTGGATGGCAGATTCTTAGCTGAAAGTAAGCTATCAAGAGACAGATCTGTTGATTAAGGGCATGCTATATGATGCCTTAGATTAACATTGCAATTAACTATGCTGTTTACTTGCTGATTTTTATTATGCAAGACTTCAATCTGCTGCTCTTGTGCCAGAGGTTTAACCTCCCTTTCCAAAAAGAAGTTTGCTGCTCTCTGTGCTTTGGATATGTTAAGCGTTGCGCTTAGAGTATGTTGGTTGTCTTGCCTTTAATGATATGTTTGTTCTTAATTTAGTTTGATTCTCGGTCTTCCAGTGTTGTCTTCCTTTTTTTGCCTGGGTACATAGCAATTATGCCGCTAGGAACACCATAGGCTTGCTTGCGTTTAAAATCTCCATGTACTTCCATGGTTCCAAATCTTCTCTTTTGTAGGTTTGCTGTCCTGTGTGCTTGTAAAACATTTAGTACGTTACTAAAGCAAAATCCATTTGTTTTGTCCATCCCCTTGTCTATGCTCATGTTTGTGATTGTTGAAGGTAAGAGGAAGGGATGGTGCACAAGGAGCTTCAGCAGGCATGGTGGTTCGACAACCACAACCTCGCAAGGACGTTCCCATGGCTCGGCAGCACTCTTTCAGGTTTGCCTCTTGCTCCCTCCCGTGGATGTTATTATTTCGGTTACTCCATGGACTGATAAAACCTGGAGCTTGTTGTTGACTTATTGTGGTCACTCCATGGACTGATATGACCTCTGCGTTGAAACATCTCTCTTACAGGGTTACTACTTTCCATCTAGAGATTTCGCCAACGGTCAATTTCATTTCATATATGCTTAACTTCTCTTTTAGACAATGGAAGATTTGCTCATCTAGCCTCTGTCTGCATCGTTACAATGTTTACATATTTACTTCTGAAGAAGATAGGCATTTATTTTTTCTCGAGAAAACGCAAAGGTGCTTGCGTTTCATTTCATTGAAAAGAGGGGAGAAGATAGGCATTCAAAAGAATGATAAGCAAATCATGACAAATTTACAACATTTCTCTAGCATTGTGCATAAAATTTGTGATGGCATGTACAATCTTGCGATTTGCATAGATCCATAATGGCCTGGTAATTTTGTACAAGGATCATTTCCCTACTGGATTTAATTTGCTTCTTACTAATTGTTCCCTTCCTTCCCTTTGGTTGCAGAACTGGATGATAAGACCAAGCAAATGCTTAAGCTGATCGACCAAGATGCGGACTCGTTTGCTCAACGTGCTGAAATGTATTACCAGAAGTGTCCCGTCCTGGTGGACATGCTCGGCGACCTGTACCACACGCACCGCTCGCTGGCTGAGCAGTATGACCTGCTGAAGCATGGCAGTGGCACACGCCGGTCCAAGTTCACCCCATCTCCCTGCACCAAGAGCTAGTCTCCGGGGTCCATGAATGGCAAGACAACCGAGAGCTGGTCTTCGGCATCCATAGATGGCAAGAACTTTAAGCAAGTAATTTCATTCTATGCGAGTTATCCCGTGTTACAACATATTCTAACAATACGAGGGTTTTGCAGGATCCTGAAGATAAACTGGCCTGTTGGGGCACATCATACTGCCATTGCTTTCTCAGAAGGGGCATCATCTGTTGTTGTTGTTAACGTAAAATCTTCTAGAGTCAATATCTTGTACTGCACGGTTATGGTTAGAGATAAAACCAAATCGTGATTAAACTTACCATCTTCTTGTTTCCCACGTTTGTAACAATCAGATCCTGTACATGCCGTGATGGGGGCTGTTTCCATCCTATATAAACATGCAAACGCGGCCTACTTAGGTAGGTAGAAACGCTTACCAAATTTACATGGTAATCAGAGCCAATCTTCCAAAACGCATCTAGCTTCCACCTTTTCCACCACCTTCCATCCATGGCGTCCTCCAGTACCACGGCGCCGGCTCTCTACTCCAACCAAATCTCTGAGAAGCTTACCCGTGAAAACCATCTGCTATGGAAGGCCCAGGTGCTTCCGCAGATCAGGGGCGCTGGGCTCTACGGGTACCTAGATGGATCCGTTGCAGCACCAGAAGAGGAGATCTCTACCACGGACAAGGAGGGCAAGGCCACCTCCGTCCCCAACCCCGCCTACTTCGCCTGGAGAGGACAGGATCAGCAGGTCCTGTCGTACATCATCAACTCGCTGTCCAAGGAGGTACTCGTTCAGGTTCTTCATCTGGAGACCTCTCATGCGGTATGGAGTGCCCTCACCAACATGTTCTCCTCCCACTCCCGATCCCGTATCAACAATCTGCGCATCTCCCTCGCCAATGCTCAGAAGGGGAACCAATCTGTCCCGGCCTACTTTGCCCGTATGAAAGGTTTCGCCGATGAGCTTGCTGCTGCTGGAAAACCAGTTGGCGAGGATGAGCTCATCTCGTTTATCCTTGCTGGCCTCGATATGGAATACACCCCACTGGTCTCTGCCCTTGATGCACAGACTACTCCTGTATCTCTTGATGCTCTCTATGGACAGATGGCGAACTTCGATCAAAGGGTCGAGCTGCTGCAAGGGACCAACTCTGGCTTCAAGTCTTCGGCTAACATGGCTGCGCGAGGGCGCGGACGTGGCCGTGGAGCTCCTCGTGGTCGCGGCCGAGGCCGTGGCAGCAGCAACACAAGGGGCGGCAGCAGCACCAACAGCAGCAACAACGCCCATCCCTTCAACAACAACAACAGGGGGGGGGGGGGGGGGGGGGGGGGGGGGGGGCGTACGGGCAACATCAACAACAATCGCTGGCAAGTCAGGACATACGGCCATGGACTGCTGGTACCGCTTCACCGACGACTACCTTCCAGAAGAGAAGTCAGCGGGCGCCGCCAATCTGTCCTCCTATGGGGTGGACACCAACTGGTATGCCGACAGCGGGGCGACCAACCACATCACCGGAGAGCTAGTGAAGCTCACCGTCCGCGATAACTACCGCGGAACCGATCAAATCCACACCGCTGATGGTTCAGGTATGGACATAACCCATATTGGTCATTCGGTTATTAACACTCTTAATGATCAAATTCATCTCAGAAATATCTTGCATGTTCCCACCGCATCTAAAAATCTCCTTTCAGTGCATCGAATTGCTGTTGACAATCATGCTTATCTTGAGTTTTGGCCTACTTTTTTTGTGATTAAGGACCAAACAACGGGGAGAATTCTCTATCGAGGCAGATGTAGGGGTGGCCTCTATCCATTGATTCCAATTAGGACGTCGAATAAACAAGCCTTTGGTGCCATCAAGCTATCTCCAACACGGTGGCACGATCGTCTTGGCCATCCATCTTTTTCTATTGTTCAACGTGTGCTTAGGAATAATAAGCTCCCTTGTCATGGAGAGCTAAATCTTGAGTCTGTTTGTGATTCTTGCCAAAGAGCAAAGAGTCATCAGTTGCCTTATCAAGTGTCCACAAGTGTGTCTACTGTTCCTCTTGAATTAGTGTTTTCTGATGTATGGGGTGATGCCCCTATTTCTGTTGGTAAACACAAATATTATGTTAGTTTCATCGATGATTACAGTAAATTCACTTGGATCTACCTCATTAAAAATAAATCCGATGTTTTTGAGGTTTTTCATAATTTCCAAGCACATGTTGAACGGAAATTTGGCCGAAAAATTCTCGCTGTCCAATCCGATTGGGGCGGTGAATACGAGAAACTAAACCCTTTCTTTCAAAAGATCGGGATCTCACATCATGTCTCATGTCCTCACACCCATCAACAAAATGGGTCGGCAGAGAGAAAGTACCATCACATCGTCGAAGTCGGTCTCGCTCTCCTAGCAAATGCATCCATGCCACTAAAATTCTGGGATGAAGCCTTCTTAGCAGCCACCTATCTTATTAATATTCTGCCAAGTAGTGCCATCAACTTCGACATTCCCTTTGAACGCCTATTTCACACCAAGCCTAATTATGCATCGCTCCGTGTCTTTGGTTGCGCATGTTGGCCTAACTTGCGCCCATACAACACTCGTAAATTATCCTTCCGCTCCAAGCAATGTGTTTTCTTAGGCTATAGTCCTCGTCACAAAGGAGTTAAATGTCTTGATGTCTCCACAGGTCGCATTTATATTTCTCGCGACGTTGTATTTGATGAGACTCTTTTTCCTTTTGCTTCGCTTCATCCCAATGCAGGAGCTCTTCTTAGGAAAGAAATCTCCCTCCTACCCGAATCTCTCCAAAATCCTTCGTCCTTTGATCATGGGGGTGATAATAACTGTGATGATCAAAATATGGCATGTGTTACTGATCAACCTGCTGCAGGAAGAAATGCAGGAGATGCAGAGGACGCACAAAAAAATCTGGGCGAAAATCTCGTCGAAAACAGATTAAATTTGGCAAGAAACGATCCATTATTTTATGCTGCAGATGAAGGACACGGAGGTGATCTCGATGCCCAGGCGGATCGCCCTGCCGCAGCTGCAACGGGCAGCACAGAGGCTGTAATCCCGAGCCACATGAGCGAGCAATCACGGGACGCCACGCGAGCCACGCGGGCTGCTGTCGATCTCTCGCCCAACCGCACGCGAGTGCGCGTCGCGTCGTCCGGGCCCGCTGGCTCTCCAAGCGCCAACGCCTCCTCGCCACATGGGCCACCTGGGCCTGACTCGCCTGCGACAAACGCCAGCAGCAGCAACAGGCTGGGTGGATCGGCGACTTCGGGATCGCCCGCGCCTGTCAGCCAGGTGGGCGCTGGATCTCCTGCGGCTGATCGCCAGGTGGGCTCCGGATCTTCTGCAGCTGGCTCTGGATCAGCCTCTACTGGAGCTATTGTTCGAGGGCGTACACGCTCTCAATCTGGCATTTCAAAGCCGCTACTTCCGTCAGATGGTACAGTACTCTATGAGAAAAAAATTTAAAGTCAAGTATGCATCTTTTTGTGCAACAGGAGAGCCGCAAAATGTGCAAGAAGCCTTGAACAGTACAAACTGGAGAAAGGCTATGGATGTTGAGTATTCAGCATTGATGAAAAATAAGACTTTGCACTTAGTTCCAGCTAGTCATAAAAAAAATGTTATTGATTGTAAATGGGTTTATAGAATAAAAAAGAAAGCTGATGGTAGTATAGACAGATATAAAGCTAGATTAGTAGCAAAAGGATTTAAGCAAAGGTATGGAATTGATTATGAGGACACGTTTAGTCCTGTAGTTAAAGCTGCTACTATCAGACTTGTTTTGTCTATTGCTGTATCCAGGAGATGGAGCTTAAGGCAGCTAGATGTGCAGAACGCGTTCCTTCATGGTGTTCTGGAAGAAGAAGTCTACATGAGACAGCCACCTGGTTATGAAGACAAAAACTCACCCTTTCATGTGTGCAAGCTAGATAAGGCCATCTATGGACTCAAGCAAGCTACAAGAGCATGGTACTCCCGTTTAAGCTCAAAACTGCAGGAATTGGGCTTTGCTCCTTCAAAGGCTGACACCTCCTTATTTATCTTTAACAAATCTAGGATGACAATATTTGTGCTCATATATGTTGATGACATCATTGTAACTAGCTCCTCTCAAGAAGCAGTTTCAGCATTGTTGCAGGACTTGAGCTCTAGCTTTGCACTGAAGGACTTGGGAGATTTACACTTCTTCCTTGGGATTGAGGTAAAGAAAATTCAGGATGGGATTGTGTTAACACAAGAAAAATATGCTTCAGAAATCTTGACCAGAGTCGGCATGAAAGATTGCAAACCAGCACCTACCCCTCTATCAAGCACTGAAAAATTGTCCGCTTATGATGGTGACCTTCTTGGACCAGCTGACAGCACAAGGTACAGAAGTATTGTTGGAGCATTGCAATATTTGACTCTCACAAGACCTGACATTTCTTTTTCAGTCAATAAAATTTGTCAATATTTGCATGCACCAACTACTGTTCATTGGACAGCAGTAAAGAGAATCCTTAGATATGTTAAGTTCACTATGGATATAGGTCTTACATTTAGGAAGACACCATCCACATTGGTAAGTGCCTTCTCAGATGCTGATTGGGCAGGATGTGTTGATGATAGAAGATCAACAGGAGGGTTTGCTGTATTTTATGGATCAAATCTAATATCCTGGAGTGCCAGAAAACAAGCCACTGTATCTAGGTCAAGTACTGAAGCAGAATATAAGGCATTAGCTAATGCTACAGCTGAAATTATTTGGGTACAGTCATTACTCAGAGAATTGGGTATGCCTACAAGACAAACTCCGTGCTTGTGGTGTGATAATCTTGGGGCAACCTACCTCTCAGCCAATCCTGTTTTTCATGCTCGTACCAAGCACATCGAAATTGATTATCATTTTGTTAGAGAAAGGGTGGCGAAGAAACTACTTCAAGTACAATTTGTGTCTTCAAAGGATCAAGTTGCAGATGGGTTTACAAAAGCTTTACCGGTACGGAATCTAGAAGAGTTTAGGCGCAATCTCACTCTTACCAAAGTGTGATTGAGGTGGGCTGTTAACGTAAAATCTTCTAGAGTCAATATCTTGTACTGCACGGTTATGGTTAGAGATAAAACCAAATCGTGATTAAACTTACCATCTTCTTGTTTCCCACGTTTGTAACAATCAGATCCTGTACATGCCGTGATGGGGGCTGTTTCCATCCTATATAAACATGCAAACGCGGCCTACTTAGGTAGGTAGAAACGCTTACCAAATTTACAGTTGTGGCAACACAGGCACTGTTAGGCTCATCTCTCTACATGTACGCGGATGTTGGTGCTCCTCATATCGGGGGAAATAAACAACAGGGCAAGCTTTCCCCTCCTGAGATAAAGTGGGAGTACAAGACTCACGACAAATAATCGGTGCTCAACCTTGCGGCAGTTTGTGCAACTCATGGTACTGGTGATGGGATTACAATAGTGATTTCTTGCTCTGAAGGTATGGGTTGCATTACTTTCTTAGGACTATTTCCATTAAAGTAGTTACTCATGAATCAGGCTTGCTTACTATAGTGGTCTTTAAGATCAAGATGCAATGGTCTAAAAAAACTAATTACAAGCAAGCAAGCAGCATCAGCCTCTACTAATCTATCGAATCAATGTATATATCCTTGCGTGTGATAACTTTGGCATCTTCCAACATCCTTTCTGCCAGGATCGTCTTAAGCCATGTGCATCTCAAAACCCAAACTTTCTTCAGAGAGGTCCTAGTTAGAGTGCATCTGCTGATGTGCATCTCAGAATGGCGAAAGTGCTTGCAATCAATCACTATATCTATCAACTAGACTAGATCATTTTCCTGAATATAGTGTTACTGTTTGCAATGTACACATGATGCACTGCACTAGAACCCATAAACTCAGTACACATTTCCTTGTGCTTCTTGCAATTTCATTGGCTGTTGCACTTCGAGTAATTAATCCATCGCAATTATATATACCCTTCCTGTCAAGTATGATGAGCATGGAGTTAGAGTATTGAGTTAATTTGCAATGATGGGATTCCTTACTCGAAAAGGCGCCGCTTCTTACATTAGATGTGACAATTTATGTTAATATGAATAAGTAAACACCCTAACTTTTGTTCTGCTTTCTCTCGCCACTCTCCCTTTGAGACACATTAACTTATGTTCTGCTTTCTTTTGTGATTTGACATTTAGATGACATCGTTGCTCTATGGATGGAGTACTGGGGAGTGCATCATGTCATGTGCACCTGAGTCCAGAAACACCCACCATAAGTCTCATCGAAATCCGAAACTCGCGGACATCAATTGCCTTGGGTTAATAGATCACATGATGTAAACGAAATCCAACCAATGGTGTACGAAAGCATTTTTAAGTTTTGAATTAATATTTTATAAGTTATACCGCTTCACCAAAAAAATATACATAAAAGTATGCTCAGTTCTTTGGAGTGTAATTTCAAATTTAAGAGACTAGTGTTACATCCAGCTTCAGATCAACTTATATGTTGGATTTCAACTTAAACATCATTTTGGTTATGGATGAAAACCGATGACGGGGGTTTGGGCAGTGCATTAATCCTGCTTAACATGGACTGCTGGCCGTGGTGAATTTTGTGCTGGCCATCGAGCCATGGCGACTTCCAGCGTGTTATGTGAGATGCCACATTTGCACTTCTCGATTACTAGGCTTTTAGTTCGAAATTAGCTCTAATTTGTTTGGAACCCTTCTCGTACAGACAGTATATGTGAGCTCTAAATCTCTAATTTGCTCTTGATAGATACATCAACGTGTTTGTAGCAATTTTTACTTTGTAGAAGATGCCTCTTCTGTACATCTGTAAATGATGACATTCACATGATTTAGTCACTAGTATAGTGATGCGCGTACACATATATTTGCTTTATAGCTAGCTTAGCTACTTTGTGCACTGGAGACTTGTGGTGTATGTGTATGACTGATGCACACGGTGTAGGCAGCATGGTAGAGTGGCTACTTCCCTTGGTAAATATAACTCTGTTTTTTTGTGCGACTTGCAATGATGATACACTATAATCACTACCAGAATTTACTTAGTTGCCGACGGCCTCATCTATGCTGACGGCCCCTGTCGGCATAGATAGACATATGCCGACGGCCAAGGGCAGGCCGTAGGCGTAGAATAGCCGTCGGCATATGTCGATCTATGCCGACGGGGGCCGTCGGGACAGCTGGCGATACGCCTACGGGGGCCGTCTGCATAGATGAGGCCGTCGGCATAGCACGGGCCCACCTACCCGGTCAGCGGCGACCGTTTGACGGCGTCGTAGCTACGCCGACGGGGGCTAACGGCGGCCGTCGGCATAGATTTGCTGACATCACCGATCCGCGTCGTCTCCACGTCATCGATCCGAGGGAGAGAGGGCCCGTGGTGTGGCAGAGGTATGCCGACGGCATAGGCCTGGCCCATGCCCTCTGCCACATCATCAATTTGCGTGCAGTGCCACGTCATCGATCCATGGCATCGTAGCTCCGTGTGCGCAGCTATGCCGGCATACCTCTATTTTTTTAAAATTTTATTTTTATTTTTTTATTTATTATTTTTTTTCACAATATAAATGTGCCTTATCTAAACAAAAAACATACCCCGATGGTATATCGATTGTCCCCTCACGAAGGGGGAAAACGGTCGACGCGGAGGGAATCTGGTTAGAGGGGGGAATCGGGGTGGCCTTCGGGGTGTAGCTATGCCACCGAAACATCGCACGGATCCTGATGCATGTGTGAAAGTGATGTGGCATGCGTAGACGCCCGTCTTGGGGCTCCGTGGTGTGGCCCCCCCTCCACGAACGGCAGTGCCGCCGTCACTTGGAGGGGGGAATCATGCGGGTGCGGTAGAACCGGAGGGAATCTAGTGGTGGGTTGGGTCCAGACCGTGTTCGGGGATGTTGCTATGGGCTGACCTATCACAACCAGGTGAAAAGGTCCACCGGTCAAAGCCCATCTGACGAAAGTCAAAGGGCTAGATCTCCGGGTTAACTGGGAATCGGGGTGGCCTTCGGGGCGTAGCTATGCCACCGAAACATCGCACGGGTACTGATGCATGTGTGAAAGTGATGTGGCATGCGTTGACGCCCGCTTGGGGCTCGTGGTGTGGCCCCCCCTCAGGACGACAGTGCCGCCTCACTTGGAGGGGGGAATGTGCGGGTGCGGGGAGAACCGGAGGGAATCTAGTGGTGGGTTGGGTCCAGACCGTGTTCGGGGATGTTGCTATGGGCTGACCTATCGCAACCGGGTGAACAGGTCCACCGGTCAAAGCCCGTCCGGCGAAAGTCAAAGGGCTAGATCTCCGGGTCAACTGGGAATCGGGGTGGCCTTCGGGGTGTAGCTATGCCACCGAAACATCGCACGGGTCCTGATGCATGTGTGAAAGTGATGTGGCATGCGTAGACGCCCGTCTTGGGGCTCCGTGGTGTGCCCCCCCCCCTCCACGGACGGTAGTGCCGCCGTCACTTGGAAGGGGGAATTGTGCGGGTGCGGTAGAACCGGAGGGAATCTAGTGGTGGGTTGGGTCCAGACCGCTTGTGGAAGGGTGGTGGCAGGCGCAGGCACCCCGCACGCGGCTCCGGGGTGTGCCCCCCTCACGGGCGTCGCTGCCGCCGTGTCACAGGCGTCGCACCGGGTCCCATACACACGGTAAATTAAAAATCTAAAAAATGTAATAATTGAATTTATTAAAAACTCCGGCATTCATCATGGAAAACGTACTATCACGGTGAAACCTTCAGTGCCCGGGCACCGGGCCGGCCACTGAAAGTTTCACCGTAATTGTCTGTTTTCTTAACGGAAGTCTAATGAATACCGGAGCTTATGACGTATGGATTAGTGAACTATTTAAACAGGTCATCTTGCTTGTCTTTGGGCGAGGCGGGACTAAATTATGCCATCTAGCAGCCTCCTATCTATGCCGACAGCATAGCCGTCGGCATAGGGTGCCACGTGGCATGGTAATCGATGCTGACGGCATAGCCGTCGGCATAGTATCGCCTTATCCGCTGCGGTTAGCCCCCCACCACTCATTCCCCATCTCCCTCGACGCGCCCCACCCTACACCCGCGCCGCCGCCCGATCCTCTGCTCCGCCCGCCGCCGCCCTTCCCTTCCCTTGCTTCGGTTGCCGCCGCCGCCCTTCCCTCGCCCTGCGCCATCGCCGCCCCACCCGCGCTCTGGGCCGCCGCCGCCCTTCGCTCGCCACTCCCCGCAGCCGCCCCACCCGCGCTCCGCCCCGGCCTCGTCGTCTCGGCCCGCGCCACCGCCGCCCTTCCCTTGCCGCAGTGGGACGCGTCGACTCCTCCCCGGCCACCCCTCTGCCGCGCCCTCGTCGAGCTCGGTCCGGCCGGACCTCCCCGAGCCCACTCCGCCCTCACCGCCGCCCGACCGTCGCTCCGGCCGGCGGCTAGGCTGCACCGGCCCTCCTCTGCCGCTGCTCCGGCCGGCCTAGCCCGAGCCCGAGCTCCCCTCCGCCTCTCCCTCCGTGCCTGCCCTCCCCCCCGAGCCGGCCCTCCCCCACGGTGAGCTCCTTCCCTCCCTCTTTGAAGCAATTTTTTTTGTTAATTTAGTTAGACGATAGATGGATGGATGCATTATGTATGATGATAGATGGTTAGATGGATGGATGCATTATGTATGATGATAGTTAGATGATAGATGATTTGATGATAGTTAGAAATGTGAGAAATGCAAGAAATGCAAAAAAAATTAGATGATAGATGATGATGTTGATGATGATAGATTATGATGTTGATGATGATAGATGATGATGTTGATGATAGATGATGATGCTTTTTTTATGCCTTGATAATTTTTAGACGATGATGATGATAGATTTCCATTTTTTTTCTGGAAGAGATGATAGATGATGATGATTGTTGGATGATGATAAATGATGATGATGATGATTTTTTTATGCTTCGATGATTGTTACATGATGATAGATGATGATGATGATGATGTGATGTTCTTAATTTTTGTCACGGTGCAGGTTCTGTGGTGTTCCATCTCGGTGGAGTGATCGTCGTAGGAGCTGTTGGACCCCGATTGTCCCTCCGATGTTCGACTACTTCCTCTACAGCCTAGGGTGAGCTACGAATCATGTCACTAGATTTCATTCTCAAGTCAAGTCGCGTAACCTAGGCGTCTCCCGTCCGAAAGGGTTGCATTGATAAATATGCATTCAATTGCATATTTATCACCGCAGCTCTTTTGGATTGTCCAGCGTTTTCCACGGACAGCCCGAGTATGTGTAGATTGGGTATGTTCTCCATGTTCTACCCCGTTTCGAGACAGGATTTCGGTGGCGCCTCCCCATTGTTCTCCGGAGCACATTCTCTCGGCTATTTTGCTGAGACGTGTATCTGGAGAACAGCAGGGAGGTGCTGCCGAAATTTTGTCTCGGAACATGGTAGAATGGAGAACGTACTCAATCTACACATCCTCGGGTGGGATTAGGACCCATCTTTACCTATTAGAGATGTAGGTGGTTTCAATGCCATCAACGTGGTAGAAAATGAAAATTTGATGTGATTAACTTAAATGAATCCTTAATTTAGTTGTGTGGCTCCCAATAAAGCAGAGGATGGCAGATAATCAGTGGATGTACAGTGGTTTTATCCGTCAGAATCAAGTAACATCAGAGTGGATCGCGAAAACCGATGTGTATTTGAAGGAGATATTCTGTAGTCCAATGAGAATTATCCCACCATGCCCCTGTGCGAGATGTGCCAGACGTCACCGTAGAAATCAGAAGGACATGACTGACCACCTTCGCACGCACGGATACATGCCAAACTTTGACATGCCGCCGATAAACTTAGCCGAGCAGGACCATGGTAGAGAGGAGGTGATGCGACAACGCATCGATGGTTATGCGGACGACGAGGTCAGGGACATGCTAGATGATGTCATTGCTGCAGAAACGGCACATGCGACACCTTCAGAGAATGAACCGGAGGAGCCGAAGGCAACCGCAAAGGCCTTCTTGGAGGTCTTGGCCTCGTCGAAAAAACCTCTTTATGCGGGTGCAAAAATATCTCAGCTGGATGCCATCTTGCAACTAATTGCAGTCAAGGCTGAGTACGGCTGTAGCCAGAAATGCTTTGAAGCATTCCTGGGAGTATGGGCTAACAGCCTCCCTGAGGGTCATGAACTCCCGAAAAACATGTATGCTACAAAGAAAATCATGAAGGCACTCTCTATGGATTATGAGAAAATAGATGTTTGTTCGAAGAATTGCCTTTTGTTTAGGCACGAGTATGCAGATGACAAGTACTGTAGGGAGTGCGGTTCGTCTCGGTACCTTGAGATGGTCGGTGAGGATGGTGAGAAAAAGCAGCTAGTCATCCCCGCTAAGGTTCTTCGGTATCTCCATTTCATAGAAATACTGCAGCGCCTTTACATCACGGAGGAGTCTGCCAAAATGATGAAGTGGCACAAGGAAGGTATAAGGTACAATCCAAATAAAATCGTACATCCATCGGAAGGCGAAGCATGGAAGTCGTTCGATGAAGAATACCCAGAGGAAGCAGCTGAGGCTGGGAATGTCAGAATAGCCATATTAGGTGATGGGTTCAATCCATATGGTATGTCGTCCAATCCATACAGCTGCTGGCCCGTGTTTGTAATTCCGCTCAATCTCCCTCCCGGTGCCCTAATGCAACGCAAGACCATGTTCTTGTCGCTCATCATTCCGGGGCCTGAATACCCGGGGAAGCAATTGGGTGTGTTTATGCAGCCGCTAGTGGATGATTTGCACCATTCTTGGTACTTTTCGAGGTTGACATACGACCGGGATCTGCAGAGAAATTTCTTGATGAAAGTTTGGTTGCACTATTGCATGCATGACTTTCCCGGCTATGCTCTATTCTGCGGATGGTGTACAAGTGGGAAGATGCCATGCCCAGTGTGCATGCAGGCTCTACGAATGATTTGGCTGAGTAAGGGTGGCAAGCAATGTTGGGGATATCGCTTATCGGGAACTTATCAGTCGACCCAAGATAAGGGGTAAATCGGCCAGTTTATCGGCATATCGGCCAATTTATCGCCATATCTGCTGATTTATCGGTCGATTTATCTTATCGGTTAGACAGCGATAAGCGATAAATCGACCGATTTATCGGCATATCGGAAGATATCTTGAACAGTGGTGGCAAGTATGTAGCCTTTGATCTGCATCGACAGTTCCTCCCTCCAGACCAACTAGACAGGGAAGACAAGAAGAACTTCACGAAAGGCCAGGTTGTTCATGAAGTAACCGAGATTCCAACATTTTCGGGGGCAGATGTTCTTGCTCAGCTAAAAGCTCTCAAGCCTAAAGTCAAAGGCAAAGGCAAAGCCAAAGCCAAAGGCTTCGAGGGATATGGTGAGACGCACAACTGGACTCACATTACCCCCTTCTCGCAGCTTCCCTATTTCAAGGACCTCAAACTTCCTTACAACATAGATGTGATGCACACCGAAAAGAATATCGCAGAGTCCCTTTTCCGCACGATCCTCAACATTCCTGATAAGACGAAGGATAACGTTAAAGCTAGAGCCGATCAACAAAGAATTTGTGATAGACCACGTCTAAACATGAAGCCTCCCACAGGCGGTCGAAAAAACTGGTTCAAGCCAGATGCTGACTTTGTCCTTAAAACGCCAGAAAAAAGGAAGTACTTATCTGGCTGAAATACATTTTGAAGTTCACCGATGGTTATGCATCGAATATAAGTAAGGGAGTCAATCTTTCAACGGGCAAAGTGACCGGCCTGAAGAGTCATGACTACCATGTATGGATTGAGCGGATAATGCCGGTGATGGTTCGAGGCTATGTCCCCGAGCATGTCTGGTGAGTGCTTGCCGAGCTAAGCCATTTCTTCCTACGCAAGGTCGTCGGCCTGCCTAGTCGGAGTGGTCGAGCACGTAATCCTCCCTCCCGACTACTTGACGATGACTCCTCACAGGGAGGTCGAGGGAGAGGTGCCCCTAGAGGAGGAGGGGGCGGGGGGAGAGCCTAGAGGGCGAGGGGGTGGGGGAGAGCCACTACAGGGGGTCACGGCCAGAAAGAGCCCACCCTCACCGACTTAGGGGTGTTGTCTTCGAGGCCCTCCTCTAGTGAGGTACCCTCTGACAAGGAGGAGGAGGAGGACGAGGAGGAGGAGGAGGAGGTTCGGGATGGGGCCGAGGAGGAGGTGGAGGAGGAGGTTGGGGAGGGGGACGAGGAGGAGGAGGAGGCAGGCGAGGAGGAGGGTGGTGGCGGGGATGATGATGGTGGCGGGGATGATGGTGGTGGCGGGGAGGGGGTTGGCAACAAGGGGTGGCTGCGTGGTAACGCAAAGCTACCAAAGCAGACTCCTGCTACCGAGGAGCAGAAGTGGCTCATTGAGCCCACGGGGAAAGAGTAAGTGCCACTTTATAATAATTTCATTCTTTTTCTTGTCACATGCTTATATTTTTCTTTATTTTGCTTGTCACATGCTAATATTTCATTCTTTTGCAGAAACTGGATATATCCTAAAGGGGCCCGTATTCCCAACGGCCTCATCACCGTCTTGCTGAAGGTACACTGGCCGGGGTTGTACTATTCAGATCCAGTCAGGCACCCGAACCGTCGGGGTTTGGCCACGAGCTGGGAACACTGGGAAGCGGCCCTCCACGCGGACCATGAGACCCATGCCAAGGCCATGATCACTAATTTCTGGGTGAGTTCTCTTCAGAAGCACAAGTCCATTCTGGTTTCATGAATAATTTAACTCATGGCTTCTTCCATTCTGGTTTCATGAATGATTGTAGAAATACTATCGAGTTCTTCCGAAGCACAAGGCCACTGCCGACCAGATCGTGCTTCGTCAATGCAAGAAGGCCCGTCAGATGCAGTTGGAGGTGCGCTGGGTGGCCATCTCGACATACTATCATGACGCTCTTGGTGTGAAGATGACCAAGGAAGAAGCGTGGAGGATGGGCATTACCTTGGAGAGGCACGAGTACTTGGTGGTAAGTATAAAAGATTTTTCATTCTGATGTTTGTGGTACATTTCACCGTTTCATGTTGACATGCCATTATGCTTTCATTATGTAGGTGTGTCCAAATTGGTGTTATGGAAAAGACGAGTCCTGGACGGCATTGGTGGATCTGTGGTGTGATAAGGATGGAGCCTGGGCGGCTACGAGCATAAAAAACAAGGCTAACCGAGGGAAGGAGGGAGTACATGCTCAGGGAAACCGAAACCACTTTCTCCACAAGACACTTCATGTATGACTAACCTCATTAAACATTCTTCTTCTTCTATTTACCATCACTTTCTTATGTATGACTAACCTCTGTTTGGTGGTGCAGGAGGACAAACTGAAGCGGCCGCTCTCACACATGGAAGCGTGGGAGATCGCCCATACGCGGAGGAAGCCCAAGCCTGGCGAGGTCAAGTACTACGGCAAGACCGCGCAGAAGAAGAAGGCCTACTCTGATGGGTATCTGAGGTTACATCCTGGCACACCTGACCCCATTGCGGCGGATCTGGACGAGAGGGTGGTGGTGGGCATGGGGCCCAAGGAGCACGGTCGGGAGGCGCTTCTGGATGCTGTGATCACTCCTTCTATCTCCTACACACAGCTCCGAGCTACCGACCCGAGCCTGAGCGAGTGCACGAGCACGCCCATGACCAGTGCGCAGTCACAGTCCCTCTTTCATGAGCGGCAATCTATAAGTATTTTCCCTCTTATCTTCATTGCTCACTTTATTTTCTGCATTGAGTAGTTTTATGAGTTCCATCATGTCATACCGTAGGCCTACATGGAGTAAACACGCCAGGAGACCATGGCATGGCACGAGAGCCTTTTTGCATTCCATGAGCAGAACAATCGCAGGATGCAACACGCTCTTGAGGAAATGGCGGCCGGCAGGGTTCCTCAATTGCATCCAGCACCATCTCCTCCACCACAACCAAGGCTGCTTACCTTTGAGGAGTTTCTGGCACAGAACTCTGGCCCCTCGCCGGTTAGTTCATCCCCAATCTATTCACCCAAAGCATATTGTTTATTCAACACAGTCATATATCCCCTTAACATGTCTTTTCAACATCCAGGGAGCCGGTGGATCTACCGTTGGTGGTGGTGCTGGTCTTGGCACCACTCCCGAGTCACGGAGCCCGATCACTCCGATCCACGTAGGCGGAGGTGGAGGCGGAGGCGGTGGCGGTGGCGGTCTTGGAGGTAGCGCTGCCGCTAGCAGTGACGACCTGGGCTTCGGCGGACTTGGTGGTGACGACCTTCGCGGTGCTCGACGTCCTGGCGCTTAAGCCTTTGGTTGACTTGTGGCGGTCTTGGTGGTGATGATACACTTGTGGTCTTTATGTTATTGTTATGCTATTGTTGTTTGTGAGATGCTTATGCTTTGCAATGCTCCTTATGTTGTGTGATGATGCATATATTGTTGTGATGGTGTCGGATGATACTTATATGTGATCAGTTTGTCTATTTGCATCTTTCATATGTGCTGTATATATTGAATTGATTTGAGCTGAAAAGAAACAGGAAAAAGAAAAAAAACAGACACAAACTATGCCGACGGCCTTGTCGTCGGCATAGGGCTGGCGTGAGCTCCCAGTAGCCGCCACGTGGCATCTATGCCGACGGCAAGGCCGTCGGCATAGTTTTAAACTACGCCGACGGCAAGGCCGTCGGCATAGATGCCACGTGGCGGCTACTGGGAACTCCTGGGGCAGGGCTATGTCGACGGCATGGCCGTCGGCATAGCCCTACTCCAGGAGCAACCCGGAGGCGCCACGTGGCAAGCCTATGCCGACGGTGGCTGTCGGCATAGGCCTGCCACGTGGCGCCTCCTGGTTGGGTAACACTTAACGGCGCCGCCGACAGCCACCGTTAGGCTAGAAATGTTGCCGACGGCCCAGGCCGTCGGCATAGGTGTACGGACACCGTCGGGATAGAATCTATGCCGACGGCCTTCCTATGCCGACGGCCTCCGGGGGTACGCCGACACATATGTTGCCGACGGCCCTATGCCGACGGGGGCCGTCTGCATAGGCCTGTCCCGACGGGAATCAGGGCTATGCCGACGGCCTGGGCCGTCGGCATAGGGGCTGATTCTGGTAGTGAATATCAGCTCTGTGAATACTTCCCTCCATTGTTCCGGTTGCCCAAGCATACCAGTGAGGGAGGGGGTCTACTTTAGTGTTCTTCATATGCAAGATACTGCCCTATCTGTATTGGTATAGTTTCTCTTTAGAAGATTTGGGGGTCCTTGAAATAATGATTGATGATAGCTTGGTTTTGCTGAAAAGACATATGTAAAAGTAGTGTTTGACAACCAATGCCCGATCCCCTTTCGGTTTATTTCCAGTGGTCAGTTGATCAGTTCCTAAACTGACCAAGTAGTTCGCCTCTTTCTAAACATTTTGACTACTACATGGAATTAGGAACTGAATTAGTGCTGCCTTTACCCTCATTTTGAATATGCCGTTGTCTTTATTTGTGACAGCAGTGGACAACTGGCAAAAACTGCAACCAGTGCATGCGTGACCAAGTTTTCTTCTTCTTTTATAATGGATCTTCTTGCTGGTTACATGATTCCTTTTATACTGCTAATTTTTCATTGCTTCTGTATTCATCTACTGTGACTGATAGCGCTGATTTTTTCTGTATCAGGACAGTTGTGAGTGGTATGTTTCCATGCGCCCACCTCGACCTTTAGAACTGGTAATTTGCGAGTGACAATAGCCAATTCTACTTTTACACATGTTGAGTTAGTTTTTGTCTCTTCTGTTGTGTGTTCCAACTCTGTGGCTATGTGAGCTCTAAAGTAATATTCTGTGAGAGTACAGTTGTGCTATGTGTAGATATTCTCCTGGTCGTTTACCCAAACCGGAGAATTCTTCCAGGGAGATTCAAAGCTCACAAATATGCATTGCCATCTACTCCCTCCGTCCCATAATATAAGAGCGTATAGTGTCAAAAATGCTCTTTATTATGGGACGGAGGGAGTATTACTTAGTGTTTGATTATCTTTCAAATATTAATTTCTTGCCATTGCTTTCCATTAATACTTTCTTGCTACTAATTATAATTATTCTAGACACATCAATTTTTACCTTCCATGTAAATCTGTCTGATCATGCCTTCTAAACATCATCTGATGCTTCAGGATGATGTGAAGCTCATAGGTGCCACAAACCTAAAGGCTTATAAGTTCTCGCGGGTCTGGGCAATTGTATATCGTGTAGGCACCGCATTGTAGGTGAATCCATGAATCCCATGGCATATATTTATGTTCTGTTCTATGGTTCTTCTCTGTGAAGGTGGTCATCTAGCTGGTTAGGCCCTTCTACTACTGCATATGCTATTTGTTTGGGTTTGATGCTTATTTAGAGCATCTCCAACAGGTGCACAAAAATCTCGTGCCCTAAAATAGTTTTAGCGCTGTTAGTGCGCCGGACCCAACATTGCTTTAGCAGATGCCCAAAAACGTGTGCCTAAAAGAACACGCAGTGTAAATTGTGAAGCGCGCACAATCCGGCGCCTCAAATTTGCAGCTTTTGATAGCGTTTTTCAGCGCGCGCCCAACCCTTTTTTGCGCGCGCACTGTTTTACAGCTTCTGCTGGAGCTGTCCGGCGCCCAAAAAACCCGGATTTTAGCGCGCGGCCCAGTTTTTGGGCGTCTGTTGGAGATGCTCTTAGGATCTTGGCATGCTACTGCCAGGGTGTAGATCTTGATAGAAAGAAACAATTTTTTATACCGCACTTGTTCTAGGGTTGATGGTCCATGTCTGGTTTTACTTGTTAATGGTTATCAAATAGAGTTAATGATCCATGTCTACGTTTACTAGTTAATGGTCGTCAAATAGAGTTAATGATCCATTTGTGTGACATGATGATGATGGTGACACCCGTACACATGAGGCGGCTTACTGGTACATGATGGTTTAGTTGCTGATGATGTAGCTTACTGGATGAGGTTTGGTCTGCATGTGCTCTGGATCGATCTGTGTGGTTGAGGTTGCACGAAACCACGCATCTCCATCTTTCTGATGAACTACTTGTTTATGATTGGTGTTGAAATTTACTGAGTATATGTTTCCGATTGCATTACTTATATTTGTTGAGTAATGTTCCACTTGTTTGAGGACTAGCCTTTCTTTCTTCCTTTTCTCTTCTCTTGTCCCTGCCATCTATTGTTTAGAGAAGCTCTTGAGCTGGAACACGAACTTATTCAGTTTTGGCAGCCGTCTTTGCTGTTCTGTGTGGAACATGGTCAATGTGTTTTCAGTTTTTTCAATCTGGTTATGCTTTCGCGCCTCACTTCTTGTCAATTCAGGATGCATGTGTGGTCAGTTAGTGTCTTTGCATAGTTCTGCGACGTCTGTCTATATATGAATCATGTGTGGTCAATTAGTGTCATTAAGCCATGTGCATCTCAAAACCCAAACTTTCTTCAGAAAGGTCCTAGCTAGAGTGCAGCTGCTGATGTGCATCTTAGAATGGCGAAAGTGCTTGCAATCAATCACTATATCTATCAACTTAGATCATTTTCCTGAATATATTATTACTGTTTTCAATGTACACATGATGCACTGCACTGGAAACCATAAAACCCAGTACACATTTCCTTGTGCTTCTTGCAATTTCATTGGCTGTTGCACTTGGAGTAATTAACCCGTCACAATTATAGATACCCTTCCTGTCAGGTATGATGAGCATGGAGTTATAGTATTGAGTTAATTTGCAATGACGGGATTCCTTACTCGAAAAGGCACCGCTTCTTAGAGTATTGAGTTAAGTATCATAAACTTAAATATGAATAAGTAAACACCCTAATTTTTGTTCTGCTTTCTCTCGTCAATCTCCCTTTGGGACACATTACCTTCTGTTCTGCTTTCTTTTGTGATTTGGCATTTGGATGACATTGTTGCTCTATGGATGGGGTAATGGAGAGTCACTAGTAGAAAAAGGGCATTTAGTCCCGGTTCCAGAGGGCCTTTAGTCCCGGTTCTGGAACCGGGACTAAAGGGTCGGGACTAAAGGTCCCCCCCCCTTTAGTCCTGGTTCTGTTACGAACCGGGACTAAAGGCCCTCCACATGGCCGCTGGCTGGGCGGGGGCTCAAGGACCTTTACCAACCGGGACTAAAGGAATTTTTTCGAAAAATAAATTTCTTCAAAAAATTTTTTTTTAATTTTTTTCCTGATTTTCAAATCTTTGAATTATTTGACAATTTAATCTCTAATCACCCCTCCTCACTGCTTCAGAATTTAATCTCTAATCTCTAATCAGCACTCATTCCAAATCGTCTAACTTCCCGGTAGGTCACCCATCCTCTCACTACTCCAGCCCCAGCACGCTTAACTTTCAGGTTCTATTCCCCCTAGTTTTCAAGTCTGCACTTGTTGTTTTCCTGACAATAGTAAGCTATCAATCCTGTTAACCCTTAGGTCTTGATGTCACATGATTTAATTTTTTGAATTCCAAACAATTATTAAAATAAACAACAATGATTAACAAACAACAATGATTAATTTTAAAACTAAAAAATACTTCAAAAAAATGAAAAAAATTCAAAAAAATCAAAAATTCTCAAAAAACAAAAAAAAAATCAAAAAATACAAAATAATACAAAAAGTTCAAAATAAAATAAGTAATAATAATATTGAATTTCAATGAAAATAAAATAAGTAATATTATTATTATGCCGTTTATTCATTTAATATGGCATAATTAATATCTTTAAATCTGTAAATCGAAATTCGACAAATAATATATCCATTATTATCAGAAAAATGTGACCATGATGTCACATGCTTCACCGTTTGAGTTTGAAACTATTATTCTAAAAAACAATAATTATTTAGTAGTTTGACCACTATTTGACCAGAGTTTGGCCATATTTCATTTTTTAAAACTTATATTAACTGAAGAATTTTTGCGTGTTCAATATAAACAATTCAAAGCCACATCCTCAAATTTCAATCATTTCTGACTTCATTTCTATTTTTCATGCATTTAATGATTTTTTGAGCTAAATTAGCCCGAAATTGAAAAGCACTACAAATGAACTCTGAAAAGGTTGAAACTTGGCATGGTATCATCATTTCATCCAAATAGCTTGTGCTAAAAAGTTGAGAGTGTTATGGCAAAAATTAGATGCACTTTGTGTACAAACTGGACCATCTCTTTCGAAGTAACAGGGTTTCAGACGAAAACTCAGCTGTTACAAAGACATTTCATTTTTTTAATCTTATTTCAACTCCAGAAATTTTTGTGTGTTCAATATGAACCATTCAAAGCCATATCCTTAAATTTCAACCTTTTTTGACTTTATTTGCTATTTTTTTTCATGCATTTAATGATTTTTTGAGATAAATTATCCTAAAATTGAAAAGCACTGCAAATGAACTCTGAAAACCCTAAACTCGGGACTTAAAACGTCCGAAACTCTATTCTAAACAATAAACATTAAAGGATCAAACTCTAAAACATAACCCTAAACTTAGAAATCTAAACCCTAGCCCTAAACCCTAAAAACGCCTAAAACGTCCAAAAACTCTATTTTCCCTTTGGAATTTGGTGATTTTAAAATTTTGTCGAAACGGAAAACTTGTTGTTTCATCAGACAAAACTTTTTTTCTGCAAATTTTGATATATTATTTGTATTTTTCTGAATTACAATGATTTAGTTATGATTTTTCTAACATTAATGTGGTAAAGGGGTTTAGGGTTTAGGGGGCCCCCCTTTAGTCCCGGTTGGTATCTCCAACCGGTTGAAGACACCAACCGGGACTAAAGGGCTGGGAAAAAAAATTGAAAAAAAAATTTTGAATTTTTTTTTCAGTCCCGGTTGGTATCTCCAACCTTTAGTCCTGGTTGGAGATACCAACCGGGACTAAAGGGGCTGGCACCATTCGAGGCCGGTCGCAGACCCTTTAGTCCCGGTTGGTGTCTCCAACCAGGACTAAAGGTCCCGTTCGAACCGGGACTAATGCCACCTTTGGTCCCGGTTCGTGAGTGAACCGGGATTTATGCCCTTATCCTGTCTCAACCAAAGCCCTGTTTTCTACTAGTGAGTGCATCATGTCATGTGCACCTGAGTCCAGAAACACCCACCATAAGTCTTATCGAAATCCAAAACTCGCGGACATCAATTGTCTTGGGTTAATAGATCACATGATGTAAACGAAATCCAACCAATGGTGTACGGAAGCATTTTTAAGTTTTGAATTAATTTTTTATAAGTATATACTGCTTTACCAAAAAAAAAATACATAAAAGTATACTCAATTCTTCAGAGTGTAATTTTTTCAACTTAAAAATCATCTTGGTTATGGATGAAAGCCGATGACGGGGGTTTGGGCAGTGCATTAATCCTGCTTAACGTGAACTGCTGGCCGTGGTGAATTTTGTGCTGGCCATCGAGCCATGGTGACTTCTAGCGTGTTATGTGAGATGCCACATTTGCGCTTCTCGATTACTAGGCTTTTAGTTCAGAATTAGCTCTAGTTTGTTTGGAACCCTCTAGTACAGACAGTATATGTGAGCTCTAAAGCTCTAATTTGCTCTTTATAGATACATCAACGTGTTTGCAGCAATTTTTACTGTGTAGAAGATGCCTCTTCTGTACATATGTAAAGGATGACATTCACATGATTTAGTCACAGTATAGTGATGCGCAAACACATATATTTGCTTTATAGCTAGCTTAGCTACTTTGTGCACTGGGGACTTGTGGTGTATGTGTATAACTGATGCACACGGTGTAAGGAGCATGGTTGAGTGTCTACTTCCCTTGGTAAATATAACGCTGTTTTTTTTTTGTGTGACTTGCAATGATGATACACTATAATATCAGCTCTGTGAATACTTCTCTTAGTGGTTTCGGTTGCCCAAGCATTCCAGTGAGGGAGGGTTCTGCTTTAGTGTTCTTCCAGATGCAAGATACTGCCCTATCTGTACTGGTATAGTTTCTCTTTAGAAGATTTGGGGATCCTTAAAATAATGTTTGATGATAGCTTGGTTTTGCTGAAAAGTCGTATGTAAAAGTAGTGTTTGCCAACCAATACCTGAGCCCCTTTCAGTTTATTTCCAGTGGTCAGTTCCTAAACTGACCAAGTAGTTCGCCTCTTTCTAAACATTTTGACTACTACATGGAAATAGGAACTGAACAGTGCTGCCTTACCCTCATTTTGAATATGCCGTTGTCTTTATTTGTGCTAGCAGTGCACAATTGGCAAAAACTGCAACCAGTGCATTCGTGACCAAGTTTTCTTCTTGTTTTGTAATGGATCTTCTTGCTGGTTACATGATTCCTTTTATACTGCTAATTTTTCATTGCTACTGTGACTGATAGCGGTGTTTTTTTCTGTATCAGGACGGTTGTGAGTGGTATGTTTCCATGCGCCAGCCTCGACCTTTAGAACTGGTAATTTGCGAGTGACAATAAGCCAATTCTACTTTTACATATGTTGAGTTAGTTTTTGTCTCTTCTGTTGTGTGTTCCGACTCTGTGGCTATGTGAGCTCTAAAGTAATATTCTGTGAGAGTACAGTTGTGCTATGCGTAGATATTCTCCTGGCCGTTTATCCAAACCGGAGAATTCTTCCAGGGAGATTCAAAGCTCACAAATATGCATTGCCATCTATTATTCAGTGTTTGATTATCTTTCAAATATTAATTTCTTGCTATTGCTTTTCGTTATTACTTTCTTGCTGCTAATTATAATTATTCTAGACCCATCAATTTTTATCTTCCATGTAAATCTGGTTGATCACGCCTTCTAAACATCATATGATGCTTCAGGATGATGTGAAGCTCATACATGTCACAAACCTAGAGGCTTATAAGTTCATCTCGCGGGTCAGGGGAATCCCATGGCATATTTGTATGTTCTGTTCTATGGTTCTTCTCTGTGATGGTGGTTAAGCCCTTCTACTATTGCATATGCTATTTGTTTGGGTTTGATGCTTATTTAGGATCTTGGCATGCTACTGCCAGGGTGTAGATCTTGATACGAAAGAAACAGTTTTTTATACCGCACTTGCTCTAGGGTTAATAGTTCATGCCTAGTTTTACTTGTTAATGGCTGTCAAATAGAGTTAATGATCCATGTCTAGGTTTACTAGTTAATGGTTGTCAAATAGAGTTAATGATCCATTTGTGTGACATGATGATGATGGTGACACCTGTACACATGAGGCGGCTTACTGGTACATGATGCTTTAGTTGCTGATGATTGTAGCTTACTGGATGAGGTTTGGTCTGCATGTGCTCTGGATCGATCTGTGTGGTTGAGGTTGCACGAAACCATGCATCTCCATCTTTCTGATGAACCACTTGTTTATGATTGGTGTTCAAATTTACTGAGTATATGTTTCCGATTGCATTACTTATATTTGTTGAGTAATGTTCAACTTGTTTAGAGGACTAGACTTTCTTTCTTCCTTTTCTCTTCTCTTGTCCCTGCCATCTATTGTTTAGAGAAGCTCTTGATCCGGAAGACGAACTTATTTAGTTTTGGCAGCCGTCTTTGCTGTTCTAGATGGAATATGATCAATGTGTTTTCAGTTTTTTCAATCTGGTTATGCTTGCACAGCTCACTTGTCAATTCAGGATGCATGTGTGGTCAGTTTGTGTCTTTGCATAGTTTTGCCACGTCTATCTATATATGAATCATGTGTGGTCAATTAGTGTCATTATGTCGCAGGAACTATCTCGATGTTCTGGGCCCATGCATAAACCATGTATGCAACTATCTCGATGAGAAGTTAACATATGAGAAAATAGATTTTCTTTTGATTTTTGGCAGTCGTATAATTTTGTTGTTTTTGATGAAGTAAGGTTACAAAGACCAGTGTGTTCGTTTTGTCTTTTCGGGTTCTGATTTTTGCCGGCTGTTTGGGCGTGGTTGGTTGCTTTGCTTGATTGCCTTCTCTTAGATTTTCGACCTGGCCAGCTCCCTCTCCGCTGTCATGCAATATTGTTGTTGTTAAAGGCTTCATTTTCATGAGACCTGCGTGCTCTTAGGTTTCTTCTTTCTTGTAGGTCTCTAAGATCCAAGCACCTAATTGATGGTTGTTGTTTTGTTCAGGCAAAGATCCAGTTGGTCGAGGATTCTACAACTACCGTCACCAAGGAGATGTTTGCTAATGAGGAAGTTGGTTCCTTTTACAAGGTGTGTCCTCTGAGCTCTTCCGCATTACAGATTCTTCTTATCGTGTTGATTATTCGTGACCATGGTCTGCTCCTATCGTGCTTGTAGCTAGAGATTGAATCCTCTAGTCTTGTTGCTAGCAAGCATGCCCCGCGGCTAGCGATTATTCAAAGAAGTATATCTACTGTTGGTGTGATGATCCTGGGCACATAATTTATTCAGAAAGCTCTGCAGTTTTAACTGAGTTGAGTTGATCTATCTTACATTTTTGGTACCACCATACATGTTTCTGTTGACTCATCTATGACTTTCTCGATCCTTTTGATGGGTTTTGTTATTGAAACAAGGCAAACTAGGAGCGCGATTACTGAATGGTTTGGGATGAAGCTATTTGTTGCGTGCATACTAGTGGACGCATACATTACACTTTTTTTAGCTTATAGTCACAACTGGACATTGCTTGCTTGCTTTTGGTAGATATGTTGGCATGCAAATTAACCCATATGTGCTGGCTTTAAGTTGTTTTGTTTGTTTTGATGAGACGAAGAGCTGCTAGCTATGAAAGGCAAGAGAAGATATTTAAGCTTAGCTATCTAGGCTTAAGGGAAGAGAAAACAAGAGCAAGCAAATAGGCTGGCTGGCTGTCCACAACAAGCAAGGTGCATGGGACCTTGATGGAGCTGCTCATGTCCATGAAAATGGATGTTTCTGGTGTGTGTAATAGAGTGGCTGTTGTACAAGGCCTTAGGCGACAACCCTGCATGCTTGGCCTCTCTCTCTATAATCGAGGACCTCATGGCAGGGTTGTTCTACCTTGCATCTGAAATACAAAATGGCCATGTAGTGCCCTTGTGCATGCATGCATGCATATCTTTCTTTCTTTGTTTGTTTCTAGCAGAGATATCATCCATCGTGGTAAATGGTATTGATGTATTTTCTTGGATGGATGGATCAAGCTTGATTTGATTGATTGAAATACCATTGTTACAAAAGAATGCTTGTCAAATTTCCGGCCACCTGGAGAAACATTGAGGTATTTCTTGGATAGATGGATCAAGCTTGATTGATTGAGGTTGCGACCAAATAAAATCATGTCACGTCTCTCCTTTTGTATCTTTTGTTTGGCGTGTGCTCTGTTGTTGTTTGTGTATACAAAGGAGAACCATTCATTGGAATAGTATGTCCAACCAGTCAGCATGAAGCTACACTCGTCAGTGTCTTCTCCATGCCGATCGATGCCTACATATATATAGTATATTGTTGCGAGACTCCATATCATTATATTGTTGGACTATACAGTATATAGACCGTATCTTAGCAAGCAGGTCGTTTTGATACATCTCTGCCTGCTTGCATCACAAGAAAGAAAACTCATGAGTTTGAGTTGTACAGAGACATATGGATATATGTAGACATATTTTAGAGTGTAGATTCACTCATTTTGCTTTGTTTGTAGTCCATATTGGAATCTCTAAAAGTTCTTATATTTAGGAACGGAGGGAGTAGCATAAAATTTACAATAGTCCTATATCCCAAGGTATAATTTGTTTCTTCAAAGAAAGATGATATAATACTGCATCTTAGCAAGCAGCAGGCGGTACATACGACATATCAGATTGGACCAAGATACAGCCTATGGAGTACCTCGTCCATCTCAGTACGTGCCATAGCGTGCCATCTCAGTACTGTATCAAGACGATCAAGCGGCAGCGGCAGGGCCGTACCTGAGAATCTGAGGGCTCGGTGCAAAATAGAAAATACTATGAATTACGGCCTTTATATTGGAAAATAATAATTATGAAATCAATATATTATTTATTTGGCATACTATAAGAGCGAATAGATTATGAGAAGAAAACTGATAAATGAGAGTGGAGCATATCATTGCTATCCTCAAATTTCTTTGAAGAACTTGTGAAGTGATTTGCTTCATCCAGTTCAAGGACACCGGAGAATCGGAGAGGAATAGGTTTTGTACTACTACTTCCGAATATGATGCATGAAGAATTTTCTAATCCAACTTAGCGTCGATTACCATTTAATTGCTATTTAAATTGGAGAGAGGGGTCAAGAGAAAGGCGTGCGCTTGTGTGCTGGTTGGCCTTGGAATTTGGAGCTGGTTGGCGTTGGAAGTGAAAATGTTGCACAGGAGATCAAGCATTCTCTTTTTCTTTTTATTTTCTGAGTCTAAACACACTCCACTTTACTGCTTATAAAAGTTCATAGGGAGATCAAGCATTCTCTTGATTAATACTTTTAATTGCAATTTAAGGTAACTTTTGGGGCCCTTTGCCATTGCACATCCTGCACCTGCTTGCCGTATGGGCCTGGGCAGCAGCAGGTCCGTATCTCTCCATTCTTGTTAACAATAGTCCGTCCGATGGATTCTCTCCTCTGTTTACTCCCTAGTATATTCCTCCTCATATATTGTTACTCCTCCCTATCCCTATGGAAAGAAACGTGGGATTAATTCTCCCTGTAAACCAGGCGCCATCTCCTCCTCTGTTTACTCCTCACGCGGATTGACCTCGCATCGAACGCCTCCCGGCGTTTCTCTCCCGCTCGCTCTCTCCCTATAAATCTTGATCCAATCCCTCCTCCCCGCGTTCCCACTTCCTCTCCATCTGCTCCTCAGTTGACGCCTCGCCTTATCTACAACACATCCATACATGGAGGCTGTTCCGATGATGCACTGCCTGCTCGCCCGTATCATGCCGGCTTCTGGGTTTGATCTGCCCTCTCGCGGTAAGAGCACACCCTTTCTCTCCATCTTTCTAGGAATAAAGATATCTTGGATATGTGGTAGTACAACTCAAACTGCTGATCTATGAGTTCTCTTGTGATGTAGATGCTTCTACTTATCAGGGGACATGGAGAGGCAGGCAGAGATGAAGCAGCCAGACAACAGCCAGCTAGCTAGCTAGCGGGATATGGATGCAGGTATGTTCTTGTTGAGGATGGATTAGGTGTTTGTTTGGCTATGAATTAACTTTGTTTTTGGGGAACCTATTAACTGGTTGAAAGAACTAGTTAAATCCTTTGATATTGGAACATATTGGCTCAGCTTATAATCAAGGCACTGTACGTACACTCATGTTGCTTCCTGTACCCGAGAGGGTCTGGTTTGGTGAAGTGTCATTGTTTCATAATCGATTTCTCCACATTGTTTCAAGAGATAAGCGAGGATTTGGATATTCTACAAATATAAGGACATGCTTTCTCGTCTAGGTCTGTTTAGGATTACCGGTGGGAGCATGTCGCTAAATCTAATTATGATATATGCTTCGAGCTTGTGTTTTTTTTCCTTTGGTCTGATTTGGTAAGCCGGCCAAACTGAACTTTGAGGCAATCTGCAAATTCCTTGATGTTGACGTGGTTTATCATGGAAATGCCAAGAAGCAGTTTATTGGCATAGATGTTGCCGTTTCTTACCAAGAAGTAATTTTTTGCTCTGGTTATAAGATCATACATCGATTCAGTTCTTCTTTGAACTGTACGTAGTACTCGCTGAATATTATATATCAGTTTGGTTATTAGATTGTACATAGTATTCTGCTCTTGTTTTGCTTTGCTTTGGATCATTGGATTACAAAGAATCCTTAGCTAATTTTGAGCCAGTTTACATTTACTTCCATGCTGCTTACATACACAAAGCTACGAAGCATCAATTGATATGTAGAAAAATTATGTTTATCTCTGTGAAATTAGTACCTAGTTATATCTTTGTATGTGTATTTCGGACAAATGCCCTCTCTGTGAAGCACGAAGCACTTTGTTGCTGCACTGCGGTGTAGTAATATATTAATAGCAAAATGTTTCAGCAAGTCTTGCAGAACACCTTTTTTTTAAGTAACTAGCAGAGGTGGTTGACGCCTTTGCTTGCTGCTACCGGTAGGCATGCATGTCTAAAGTGATCAAATGATTTAACAAGCACATGTGGTTGATGCATACTAGGTTAGGGCAGAAAATGTTAGCAGCCATTAGGTCAGTACTAGTAGTGTCTCAGTCAAAGGCAAGTCGCACCAGTACTACCATCAGAAAAGAGTATGAGTTTATCGTGCAAATGCCTTTTTTTGGGTGCCTAGCCTTGGAAGCAGTTTATTGACATAGATGTTCCCTTCTTTTTTTTAATCAAGAAACAGTTTTGTGCTCTGATTATAAAATCATACCTCCGATGGATACTAGGGAAATACTAATAGATTAGATGGCATGCTCGGCCTAGATTGATGTCTCTGTAGTTAGTCAGTTAATTGTCAGCAAATTAATTGATTGAGATGAACGAAGAAGCCGGCGGTGGCGGTGGGCTAGTTGTAATGGCATACATATGGGGTGTTTTCCTTCCTTCCTTGCTTCCATGTGGAAGTGAATCACATAAAGTAGAAGGTGCATGTTGCTCTTCTTGGTTCCCAACAAAATGCGTTATGCTGCCAAAATTTCCAGTGAAAATTAGCACTACTTCAAAATTTTGGCCTTGTTTGTAAGGAAACGGAAACTTGAGGGTGATAGCTGCAAATTGTTAGGGACTTGGTTGCAAGATTTTGTTGTTTGTGCGGACGGAAAAAAGAAAGAATTATTTGGATGGAAAAACGACCGAGGCTCGTGTATGAACCGTACGGTCTAATATTTACGGGAGATTTGGTGAGCCGCATAGGAGATGCCCATCTCCAACAGTGATCACCAAAAGGATGCCCCCAAAATGTCCGCAGACATCTGGTCGGCCAAAGGCACTCCAATGCTATCCCCCATAATTTGCATCTTTTTACTATCAAGCCATGTAACATTGCATATTTTCATATAGCTAAAATACATAGATCATGCATACAATAAACCAAAATCTACTTGTCTGCGTTAGAGGTCAGGTCGATGACTGGTGAGTGGATTTTGTGTCTCACTTTAGACCTCATTTGTTGCATATTTTATTACCAAAATCCTCGTATCATGTCTATCTAGCCATTTTCATGTCCATTTTGCATAGTTTCTATTTTTCGTGAATTTATTATTGCATAACCATTAGTTTTTATTCTCTTTTCTTGGTTTGATGCATGTATAGGTGTATTGGCACTCCCATGGACTTAGCACATTGAAAATGACCAAGTTCTGGCCAAACCAGAGAAGTTGCAAACATCAGATTCACGCCCTTCGCAGAGTTTGATAAAAAGAATAACTTTTCTAAAGTGCCTAAATTTAATATCCAATGCCAGGATATTACCGGGCTCATTCCTAGAATTCCAACGAGCCCAAGAACGCCCAAATCAGAGTTCATCTAGGGATATGACGACCAAAATATGAAACAACCCACGTAGACTCTAGAGGAGAAGACGGTGCAAAGTACAACCGCAGATGGTCGTCCCGCCGGATCCGAGCTGTGGAATTGGCCTCATCTCCGCCTGAACCCCTCTCTCTTTCTTCTCTCTCGTCTGAGCGCACTAGAGCGCCGCCGCACACAGACAAGACCCGCCCGTAAACCACAAATCCTGTCCAAAACCACCCATGGGCTGATTGATCCAGTTTTGACAGGTTTAGGGGGGAGAGGGGCTGATTTAACGATTTTAGATTTTAGAGTTCATGGGGATTTTATCCATCGATGGTGAGACCTTGTGTCAATAGTTGGGCCCAATTCTATCGCACCTAGTACGCACACACAAAAAAACATACACAGCCAGCTCCCCTGAATTACAGATGCCACGTCAACATTAATCGGCTGTCAGCCCCAAACAGGAGATAAAAGATCCTTGGAGGTTTAAGCTATGTAGTACTCCACCAATATAGTATGAAGTATGATCCATCGGGCTTTGCAGAACTGATCAAACTTGAGCTTTGGTCTGGAATATGTGGAGCTCAGTATGGCTGCAGCCACGACGGCGTTGGCGGCCTCGGTAGGTGCACGCCGTACCAGCTGATGAACTTTGAGCCGTCAGCGCAGACCGTCGCATTCGAAGACTGGCAGCTCCTGCTCAAATCATAGTTATACGGTTGCCCTCCGTACCCGCAACACGTCATCAATGGGCTGTCAAAACCTGAAGAAATGCAATTGATTTAGCAATCTCACCAGATATCATGTGAATCAGAGACATTTGATGAGCTCACCGTATTTGGTGTGGTTGGCCACAAGGTCATACTTGATGGCAAAAAGATCGGTGTACACAACGGTCGCGTTTTTCAGCTCTACATTCAGCTGATCGCAGAGGCTGCCTAGCGCTGTGTTGAACGCGACTGCAGCTCTGTTGTATGTGCTGAGGCAGCCATTCTGATCAAGGTCACTGTCGTTTTTACGTGGAATAGAGAGCTTCTGAGGCAGGCAGCCAAGAGCCCCTGTTCCATGTATCCAGAAGTTCCGACTCCCGTTGCCATACAGAAGCTGCAATTTTTGAAGAAAGCAGAGTTGTGGTTGACCGTCCTGGCAGCGAGTGAAAAGGGTATAGTAATTTATAATTTATACAAAAGGCAAAAAAGAAAACTTCACCTGAACAGCATACTTAATCTTCGCAAGTATTGGAGGGAACTTCTGTCGGTGCACTAAGTATTGGGCCATTAGTACTCCGTACTTGTGCACGGGCAGTTGTAGCCATACCCGCGGCAAGGCTCGTCGGGGAACAGTTCGAGATTGACTCAGGCCACCAAGGGGATTCTCAAGTCAAAGATCTGAGGATTAGCAGATAAGAAGAGTTGGAATCCGCAGGCCAGCTTCCCCGACAAGATTTTGCCGGGATGGCCTGCGAAGCCCGGCAAGGCTCGGAGCCCGGCAAGGCTCGGCGCCCGGCAAGGTTCAGCACCCTGCAAGGTTTTGTTGTTATGCCACCGCTCTAGCACAGCAACAAACCCGACATTCTGGATCCTTCTTTGGACGCGTGGCGATGCGCCAGTGGAGTAGAGCTTAAGCGGTGCTGATGGGATGGCCCCTTTTTTCATCCCCAAGAAAATGAGGACACCTAAACGGACACCTCACAGTGCATTAAATGCGTTCGTCCTAATCCGTCAGGGGTTAGGTATGATGACCCTGTAGCTACTTTACACCTCAATGTATGTACATTTTGCCACTGTGGTGACCCCTTTGTGGTATAAAAGGAGGCCCATGGCAACTGCTACAGGGGAGGACGATCTTTTGGCCCATTATGCATGCGTAGCTGCTCTTTGAACGTACTGTTCACTGCGAGCGCTCCTGGAGCCTGGGCTCAAGAACATCGATAATAAAGCAAGGCAGGAGTACGGTTTTACGCTGATCAGCGGCCCGAACCTGGGTAAAATCGCCCCGCGTCGATCGTTGGTTCTGCTCTTTGCGCATACCTCTCCCCTCGCCGAATCGTAAAGGGGTCCTTTGGGATCCCATAGGTATCGCATGCCGACATCTATGGCGCGCCAGGTAGGGGGATTGAAGGTTGTGTGAACCTGATCTAGTGATCGGCCCCTTAGTTTCTTCATCATCTTCATCATCATGCCACCCAAGAAGAAGAGCGCTGTGACGGCGCAACCATCCACGTCCGTTTTGCCTGCGCCTTCGCGTACGGGCGATGGCGTGGGTGCGGAAGGAAGAGGACTAAAACCTCCATGACGTTCCGGTGATCCAAGCCAGGCGAGCGGCGTCGTTCGCAGTGGCAGCGGCAACCCACACGCCGCTGGATCCAGAGACGGAGCTGTGTTGCCTATGGGTGGCACAACGAATTCCAGAGATCGGAGGACGCCTGCTGGAGCTCCCGCGCCGGCGCAAGCGTCACGGCCTACCCAGGTCGTGCACGACGAGCGACGTCATGTCGCTGGTGGTTCAGGGCGTCCCCATGAAAAGATTTCTGCGCATCGATCCCAAGATGCGCGGGACCAGCATGCACACCGAGCTGCCGGCGGAGGTGGCGCGCGGTCGCGTGACCGTGATGGTGCTCCTTCTAACATGGCTAGGAGTCAGAGCACCTCACGTACCTCGCACCTGTCGCCGCCGCCTACGCCAGCGGAAGCCTTGGCACGTGCGCAATTGCTCCTCGATTTCCCTCCTGCTCCGGAGAAGATGGAGGAGTGGCGAGCTACTATCCAGAGCCTTATTGGCTTCGCCAACAAAGATGGGTCACAAGAGGCAGGGCCCTCACAGCGAAGGCCCGTCGATCCGGCGCGAGCCGATGTGGAGAAAACCGGAGGTGGTGCAACCACGGTGCACTCCCCTCCGCGACACCAGCGGCGGGCGACAACCCAACAGGTCGATCGCCGTGATGATGTTTCCACGGCGTCTTCCGATCCACGGATGCGCCGCAACCAGCGTCAAGTTCTCCAGGAACAAGGCAAAGAGGACGCTCGAACTACCATCGAGCGGCGACGGGAAGCGCGTTATCAGTCTGATAAGCGCGCAGGACCGGCTGTCGACGAGCCCGCGCCAGGGGACGTACGAGACTTGCCTTACGAGGTAGGGACTCCAGCGTTTACCCGTGAGCTGCGGCAAGTCCAGTGGCCCAATTCCCGAACCTTCAAGCCAGAGGTCCCGGAGAAATATGATGGTAAGACCCATCCCTCGGAGTTCCTGAGCATCTACACCATTGCGGTGCAGGCTGCCGGGGGCCGAGATGACAAGATACTTGCCAACTACTTCCCATTGGTGCTCAAGCCCAACGTCAGGTCGTGGTTGATGCATCTGCCGGAAAATTCTATTTCTTCTTGGTCAGATCTGTGCCATCAGTTTGTTGGCGCCTTTGTTGGAGGCCACCAAGCTCCTGGCCAAGAGAGTGATTTGCATATCATCCCTCAAAAGGAGGGCGAATCTCTACGCAAGTTTATGCAGAGGTTCAGCCGGGTGCAGTACAATATTCCTGACGTTCACCCTGCTGCTGTCATTAGCGTGTTTCATCAGAACGTGCGTAACCGTAGAATGCGGGAAGAGCTGGCGATGAACAAAGTCAGGAGTATTGCCGAGCTTTACGCTTTGGCCGATAAATGCGCTCGAGCTGAAGAGGGGAGGAAACTCCCAGGCGAGGCTATTGGCGCGGCGGGCGAATCTGAAGATGAAGACGCCGCGACCCCGTCAAGGAAAGGCCGTCGGCGGAACAGGAAACGCGGAGGCAAGGCCGTGCTTGCTGTCGAGGAATACAACAACCCCGGCGCCGCCAAGAAGGCCAAGGTTGGTGACCCCGGCAAGGATCTTGCCGGGTGCCCTTCCTGTCAGGCCTTGGCGGCGGCCGACAAGTCGGAAAGCTCCGGCAAGCAGTATTGCAAGATCCATCGCACCAAGGGCCACGATCTCCAAAACTGCCGGCAAGTTGAACAGCTTGCCGAGAAACAAAGGGCTGAGTATGAAAGGTGAGATAAGGAGAGAGCCCATGATGGTGCTGACGGATCCGGCAAGAAGCGCGGTGGCCGAGGGGGTCGCCGTGGCAAGGCCAAACAACAGAGGGAGAGGCCCGCTCGAGGCCGAGACAAAGAAGAAGATGATGATGAAGAAGACGATGAGTCCAGTGAGCAAGAATTCCAGAAAGCTACAGAGGCCATGTGTATCGATGGGGGTGCCTCACTGCATTCTTCTCACCGTCGACTCAAACAGTCGGTGCGGGAAGTCAATGCAGCGGAGCCATCGCCAGATGCATGTAGGCCCCTGAAGTGGTCCAACACGCCTATCATTTTCGACGCCGAGGATCACCCTGATCGCACAACTGCGGTCGGGTGCTTGCCATTGTTGGTCTCACCAACAATTCGCAACCTCAAGGTGACGAAAATGCTAGTTGACGGTGGGGCCGGGCTAAACTTAATCTCACCGGATGTGCTCAAGAGGCTCCAAATTCCTAGTGAAGACCTCGAAGAAACGGGCACGTTTCAAGGGGTCAATCCGGGAAGAACCCAGCCAAAAGGCAAGATTACGCTGCCGGTGACATTTGGTAGCGAGCTCAACTACAGGACCGAGAAGGTAGTGTTTGATGTCGCCAAGATCCCCATGTCATACAATGGGATCATTGGTCGGCCAGCGCTGGCTAAGTTTATGGCGGCATCACACTACGCGTATAATGTTTTGAAGATGCCCGGGCCGTTGAGCGTCATTACTATCCATTCCGATAAGAAAGATGCGCTCATATGTGCCGACCAACTTTACCGGGAAGCAGTTGCAGCACCTGCCATCAAGGCATCTGCTCCTGCCGCTGGAACTCCCGGGGGGAAGAAGAAGAAGACCGGCGAGAATCTTGGCGTGAACTCCGGTAAGCGCGCCTCCTCGGAGTGCTGCGCTTCCATCGAGGATGCACCAGAGAGTTCCACCGGCAAGAACAAGAGATCCAAGGCTGCTCCACCGGAGACCAAGAAGGTGCCCGTTAGGAAGGACGGAACGGGAGGAACTTTCACCATAAGTTCCATCCTAGATGACAAATAGGAAAGCGCGCTCATTGCCTTCTTGCAGGCGAATGTCGACGTGTTTGCATGGCAACCGTCTGACATCCCCGGTGTTCCCAGGGAGGTAATTGAGCACCACTTTGCTGTCTGTCCTCACGCGCGGCCCGTCAAGCAGAGGGTCAGGAAGCAAGCCTTGGAGCGGCAAGAATTCATTGCCGAGGAAATCAGAAAGCTGGAGGCGGCAGGATTGGTCAGAGGAGTGCTTCATCCAACCTGGTTGGCCAATCCGGTTGTGGCGCGCAAAGCAAATGGGAAATGGAGGCTTTGTATCGATTATACAGATATCAATAAAGCATGTCCAAAAGATCCCTTTCCCTTGCCGCGCATCGACCAGATTGTGGATTCCACCGGCGGTTGTGATCTCCTGTCCTTCCTTGATGCCTACTCAGGGTATCATCAAATCTTCATGGTGAAGGAAGATGAAGAAAAGACCGCATTTATCACCCCATGTGGTACGTATTGTTTTATACGAATGACTTTCGGGTTGAAAAGTGCTGATTCTACATTTACAAGAGCGGTCCAAATCGGTTTTGAGCCTCAACTCCATAGAAATATGGAGGCGTATATGGATGACATAGTGGTCAAAACCAAGGACAAAGCGACGCTCATACAAGATTTAGAAGAAACATTTGCAAATCTGCGCAAGATCAACTTAAAGCTCAATCCTGAGAAGTGCGTGTTTGGTGTTCCTTCCGGCAAGCTCCTCGGATTCTTTGTATCTTGCCGGGGAATCGAAGCGAACCCCGACAAGATCAAAACTATTGAGCAGATTGAAGCGCCAAGACGCGTCAAGGATGTGCGTCGTCTTGCCGGCTGTGTTGCTGCTCTAAGCAGGTTTATTTCCAAATCTGCTGAGCGCGCCCTGCCCTTTTTCAAAATTTTGAAGAAGGCAGGTCCAATGAAATGGACTCCGGAGGCGGAGGCTGCGCTGCAAGATTTGAAGAAATACCTTTCCTCTCCGCCGACACTAGTCGCGCCTAAACCACAAGAGTCGTTGCTGCTGTATCTGGCAGCGACAAATCAAGTGGTTAGTGCTGCGTTAGTGGCGCAGAGAGAAGCTGATGAGGAAGCAACACCAGCGGCAGGACCGTCAGGTGACGCGGCAGGATCTTCCCCGGCAAGACAAGATATGTGCAGTCAGAAGAACCATTGCAGAAGAAAAAGGTGGTGCAGCGCCCAGTTTATTTTGTTAGCTCTCTTTTACAAGGAGCTAGGTCAAGATATTCTGGCGTGCAGAAGTTGCTTTTCGGCCTCCTTATGGCCTCGAGAAAGCTGCGCCATTATTTTCAAGCACATGAAATCACCGTTGTCACCCGCTTTCCGTTGCAACGGATTTTGCGAAATCCAGAAGCAACCGGCAGGATCGTGGAGTGGGCGTTGGATTTATCAAGCTTTGGTCTCAAGTTTGAAAGCACTTCAATAATTCAGAGCAGGGCCTTGGCAGAGTTCGTTGCTGAATGGACCCCAACGCCAGACGAGGAACTTCAAGAAACAATTCTCCCCGGCAAGGAAATTGACCAGCAATGGGTTATGTACTTTGACGGGGCTTTCTCGCTGCAAGGCGCCGGTGCTGGCGTGCTGCTTGTCGCACCCACCGGAGAGCACATCAAGTACGTAGTCCAAATGCATTTTCCCCGGGAGAGTTCAACGAACAACACTGCGGAGTACGAGGGTTTGCTTGCCGGTCTCAGGATCGCGGCAGACCTTGGAATCAAGAAGCTCGTCATCAGAGGCGATTCACAGCTTGTCGTCAGGCAAGTAAATAAGAGTTATCAGAGTCCATTGATGCAAGCCTACATGGATAAAGTGAGAAAAATGGAAGAGCACTTTGACGGTCTGCAAATGAAGCACATCCCTCGTGCCGAGAACAGTATTGATGATGACCTGTCAAAGCGCGCTGCCCTCAAGTTGCCTGTGGAACCAGGAACTTTTGTGCTCCATTTGACTCAACCATCCGTGGCGCCATCAATGCGGCAAGAAAAGAGAAGAAAATTGAATTCTGGTCAGTACTTCCCGGCAGAGCTCCCGAGAGCCGCCGGCAAGGAAGTTGCCGGGATCAATGACGTGCCTGCCGGGGAACAACAGGCTCCAGCGGGGGCTCAGGTCCTTGCCGTCGAGACAAACGTTCCCCCGGCGGAGGAGATGCCTTTAGTCCTAGTTGTCGAGCCCCAGGCTCCAGCATGGGCGCAGCACATTGTCCATTTCCTTCAAACAGGAGAACTCCCGGAGGAACAGGAAGAAGCGGAAAGAGTAGTCCGTCGGTCTGTTATGTACAAGTTTGTCGATGACATCCTGTACAGAAAGAGACCAAACGGTGTGAAATTGAAGTGCATTCCTCGGGAGGATGGGCTAGAGCTGTTGGCAGAAATACATGGAGGCATATGTGGTTCTCACATAGGATCAAGAGCACTTGCCAGGAAAGCATTCCGGCAAGGTTTCTTTTGGCCCACCGCTCTCCAGGATGCAACTGCACTAGTAACCAAGTGTGAAGCGTGCCAGTTTCATTCGAAGAAATCGCATCAACCAGCTCAAGTTCTTCAGACAATCCCTCTCTCCTAGCCATTTTCGGTCTGGGGGCTCGACATACTGGGCCCTTTCCCCCGTGCTATCGGGGGCTTTGAGTACTTGTACGTTGCTATCGACAAGTTCACAAAGTGGCCGGAGGTGGAAGCAGTGAGGAAGGTGACAGCACAATCAGCCGTCAAGTTCTTTAAAGGGATAGTTTGCCGTTTCGGTGTGCTCAACAGGATCATCACCGACAACGGCACGCAATTCACAAGTCGCACCTTCATGCAGTACATCCAAGACCTTGGCGGCAAAATTTGTTTTGCCTCCGTTGTTCATCCGAGAAGCAACGGCCAAGCGGAGATGGCCAATGCTGAAGTGCTGCGCGGTCTCAGGACCAGAACCTTTGACAGGCTGAAAAAGTGCGGAAGACGCTGGATTGATGAGTTGCCGGCGGTTCTTTGGTCAATCAGAACGACACCAAATCGAGCCACCGGCCAGACGCCCTTCGCTCTGGTCTACGGAGCGGAAGCAATTCTCCCCACAAAACTCACGTACGGATCACCTCGAGTGCTCGCTTATGATGAGCTTGAGCAAGAGCAACTGCGGCAAGATGACGCTGTGCTCCTTGAGGAGAATCGTCTTCAGGCTGCTGTGCGAGCTGCACGCTACCAGCAAGCTTTGCGCCGCTACCATAGCCGCAAAGTTCATGCCCGAAGTCTTGAGGAAGGCGACCTTGTTCTTCGGCGGATTCAATCTGCCAAGAATTCAAACAAGTTGACGCCAAAGTGGGAAGGCCCTTATCGGGTAGTACGAGTCACTAGGCCCGGCGCTGTCCGCTTGGAGACCGAAGATGGCGTTCCAGTGAGCAATTCCTGGAATATCGAACATCTTCGCAAGTTCTACCCATAAGCCGCGGTTGCCGGGGGCTCCCGGCAACCACCCTTTTGTACAAGTCTTGCCGGCGAGGCATATGATCCTTTGTACAAAGCCAGGCGCAGACCCTGAGCACAAATGAATAAATTTAAGTGTTGTGCATTCCCTTATTGATTTCCATGTTCATATTTATATATGCATGTTTGTCTAAGATGTTGTATGACGCCTACTCCCGGTAAGTTCTAACGAACCGCCAAGGTTTCATATCTTTATTTTCTCTTCTTTCTTTTTCTTAAAAGACAGAAGGATTCCTCGCGTGCACATTTGCCGGGGGGGAAGGGAGATATGAGTACCAGTTGGCGACGTTCGGAATCGACGCTTGCCGGAGGAAGGACAGTGACAGAAAGCTAAGTTCTAAAAACTTAGAACAAGTTTCCTTTATTGCAAAGTTATTTCCTTGGACGATTCCGACTTTTGTATGGAAAATCTGCACGCGAAGGAACCCTTGTTGTAATCGGTTGCACCCTTATCTTGTTTCGAGTCCGCTCAACGATTTAAGTGGCTGCACTGAGAACGCCAAGGAGTCTTGCCGGCCGCTGCGCCTCCAACAGGCTGCTGAAGTCCCGCACCCAGCGCTCGCGGCAGGTTGCGCGCCGGCAAGTTTTTCAGTAAGTGTAGGGTGAACTCCATACACAAAGGAATCAGACAAGAAAAATAGCAAGCATGTACCCAAACATAAGCAAGTTATATTACATTAATGAGTTGCCGAAATTCTAACTTGAGACTTAATTGTCTTTGGCATGGAATGACGACGGCAAGAAAAGGTGGAGCAGTTAATCTCTGCGCTGGCCTTCGATCCTTTTGATGGAGTCCACCTTCTCGAGGATAGGCGCGACAAGCTCTTCGAGTGCCTCGAGATTTACGTCCTTTGTCAGATGGCCAAGCGCATTGGAGAGGTCGATGCCAGGATTGTGGTGCACCACCTTGATAAGTACTTTGCGAAGGACGGCCCGGCAAAGCCGGCGGGTCTCGTTGGCCAATTGAGTGCCCGGTTAGACTGGAGCAACTTCAGGGCATCAATGATGCTCTCGAAGAACATCGTCAACCTGGCACTCGAAGATATCCTTTCCTCGGAAGAATACCTAAAGTTTGACAGGCCCATGGCTAACAGTTCTGCCGTAAGCTTCTCCGCAGCGTCGATGAGACGTCCAGTCTAGATCTCCACCCCCTTTTCGTAATCAATTTGGGCGGCGGCAGCGCTCTTGAGCAGGTTCCTCTCTCCCTGGAGATCTTTGAGTAGGGCCTTCTCGCGGGCCCTGCCGGCCTCGAGAGACTTCTGCAACGTGGTCAGCTTCAGTTCCAGAACGGCAATGGCTTCATTTGCTGAGGAGAGCTGCTTGGTCTTGTTAGACATGGCAACTTGCATCTCCGCCAAGGCGTGGAGGGTTTTTTCCCTGTCGCCTTTGAGCGTTGAGAGCTCCTTGCCGTGTTCTTCAAGATCCGCTTCCAGTTTCTTGACTTTGTCGCTCAGCTCGTTCTTGGCGGCCTCTGCAGCCCCGGCAGCATCAATGGCCTCCTTGAGCTTGCCGGCGTGATCTACAGTTAGAGCTTCGAGCGCCTCTTTGTGCTTCTGCTCCAGCTCCTGGGTCCGCCGCGCGACAAGCTTCTCGATATCTTCATCTTTGCTGTGAAGCTTGGCGGCGAGCGCCTGCTCACGTACGGTGAGATCTTCCTCGTGAGCATCAAGCGCAACGCGACGCCCCGTCAGGAGAGCATCTTCAGCAGCAATTCTCTGTGTAGCTTCATCCTGCGCATTCTCCATGTCAGATTGTTTCAGGAGGATTTCTGTCCACTGCTGGCTCGGCGTACCAGACTTGCATTTGTTCTACTTGTTCTCGGCCAGCAGTCAACTCTTGGAGGGCCTCGGCATACCAAACTTGCATTTGTTCGACGCGCCTCTGAAAATCTGCTTCGGCCGCCTCGACAACTGCCATTCTGGAATCCGCTTTCTCTTTCCGGGCGCGGTGGAGAGCCTGGAGCTTGCGGAAGTTTTCGCCCATGGCCTGAAGGAGCTGATCCTCTTCAGACTTGCCGCTGCTAGCGCTTGGGTCATCAACAACCTCAAGCCCGGCAGCAGCGATGATTTCCTCGTCGAAGACTTCCCCTTCGGTCGGTGCCCCAATGCTTGCCGTCCCCGGCAAGTTGACAAACATGTTCTTGCCAACTTTGAGATATTTGCTGGATGAGGGGCCTTCAGATGTTGACGGTTGATCCTCAACAACCGCTTCACCAGTAGCAGGGGGCTCCGTGGCCGGCGCAGCGCCTGGCGCTCCTGCAGCAGGAATGCCGCCAGTACGGTCATCAACCTCCTTGCCACCCTCTTCAGCAGGCTCTTTGGCGGGTTCCTCATGCACAGTCTCGGCGGCCTCGACGGTGGCATCCTTGGCGGCCTCGCTGGCGGCGATCCTGTCTGCCTCGGCAGTGGCGTCCCTGGAGGTCTCCTCGATGACAACGTCGACGTCCATGTGTTCCATCACAGGGAACTCTGGAGGACAAAGGAGGGAAACAGAATAAGGTCAAGATTGAAGCTCGAAGGGACCAAAGAAAAAGAAATAAAGGAAAGAATAGCAAGCGCACTAAGGCAATCAGTTACCTGCGTCGAGCTGTTGAGAGGTGGTCTCGCCCCTCCCGACAACCTCGGTTGCCGGGGGAGGGTTGCCGATGTCCATGCTTGCCGGCTCCTCCTCAATCAAGATGGGCTCGTCGGTAGGATCCCTTGCCGGGGATGCGCTTATGGGCGGCGTGGTCAATGGAGGTGGCACGACGGGAGCGTCTTCCAATAACTCTCCTTGTTGCCGTTCTTCTCCTGCAAGCCCAGAGATATCAGCGGCAAGAATAGAAACCTCAGCGCCCGCCAACGGAAAAAGAGCAATGAACTTACGCTGGGGGCTGCGCTGGGGGCTGTGCTGGGGACTGCGTTGAGGGCTGAGCTCCGGGCTGACGATGACAGTTTCTGACACGCTCGTGGAGCCTACCGGGGGCTCGTCACCTGTGGAAGTCTTTGTCCTCTTCGTCATCCTCTCCAGCAAGGTTTCTGCATCACTGCAGAGACAATACAAGCAAGTCAGTAAGATTGATCCAAGATTGGAAGATAAAGGCTGTGGCAAGGTACTCACTCTTCCTCTTCTTGCTCCGGACTAAAGCCGGAGATGTCGAAATCGACCTCCGTTGCGACGTCTGAGTAGGGAGGCGGAGGAGGGGTCCTAGGTCACTTGGCTGTGGCAGGCGCCGGGGGTTGGCGTGTTTCCGTCACCTCAGCTTCCGGTGTGGTAGTGCGAGACACCCCTGCCGCCCCAGCAGTTGCCGCTGGTGTGGGTCTCGCGCGCCGCGCAGGTTGCTGTCGAACCCCTTGCCACGGCGCAGTCTTGCCGGCCACTTTCTTGCCGGGAGCCTCGCTGCTCGAGGAAGGTTGGCTTGCCGGGATGCCAGACGCAGCCTTTCGAAGAACACGGTTTGTCTTCTTCGGGGCTGGGAGATCTTCTTGCGGCTCTTCTTCAGCCGTGTCTTCATCGGACGAGCTCTCAGCGGCAGTGCTGCCCTGTTCCCCGGCAGCTTTGTCCTTCCCGGCAGGATCTTTCTCCACCACTACCTCTGCATCGCTGGTTTCCCATTCTGCGAAGCCGACGCTGCCGGCCTCCGCGGCAAGATTTACCTCCTCCGCCCTGGTGGCGATGTATGCCACCTCTTCGTCGGTGGTGGCTCGGAGTAAGTCTGCCTCTTCCCGGACGGCCCTCTCCGTCAACTTATCAAAGAACTTCTGTGCATCTTCCTCGGATGGCTCAACCCATGTTGCGTCAAGACCGTCGGCGTTGAACATCGGCATGAAGGCGATGATTGATCCCAGAGCAGAGTTGTTGCATAGAGGGACAATCCTTGCCGGCAATCGATGCTTGTCGTCGCGCTGGAACAGCTTTTGGCGGAGGGCGCCAAGTTGCATAGCAGTCAAATTGTTGTTCAATCCAGGGCGCAGCCTCATGATGTCCGCTGCGTTCCGGTACTCCCAAGCTGGTCTTCCCCTGCTCTGTAGCGGGGCGATGCGGCGACGGAGGAAATCGAAGGCGATCATCTCCATGGTAAGCCCGGCGGCTTTCAGGCGAAGGATCCTGGTGGTGGCGATTGTGAGCCTCTCGTCCTCCGCGGCAAGGCCGCTCCAATCGCTGCCTCGGACCACCTTCTGCCGTCGAGGCAAACAGAACGGATGAGGATCTGCTTCCTTGATCCAGCACCACTCAGACCGCCATTCGTCCCACTTCTCCCGGTAAACTCCCTCTGGGTATATCTCCTTATTCCAAGCCCGCGGAATCCAGGCGATAGAACCAGAAAGGGCCTCCCCCTTTTGGATGCGAGGAATAAAATAATGACGGAAGAGGGCGGTATTGGGAACTACTCCGACAAAATTTTCGCAAAGATGAGCGAAGACAGACATACACATTACGGCGTTTGGCATGAAGTCAAGAAGATGGAAGCCGTATGTGTACATAATGTCGTTGAAGAAGTCAGAAAATGGAGGACAGAGCCCGCAATAGAAATATGCGACGAAAAAGGTGTATCTGTCCGACCCACTCTTGGAGCAAGAACCTGGAATCACGCGAGTGGCGGGGTGAGCCTTCGTCTCCCTCGCCCACATACACTGGTACCGCCTCTTCAAAGCTTCCGCATCGAGCGACGGGGCGAAGACGACATACTTCTTCCGCATCTTCACCAGTTCGCTCTCCGGGACATCGGCTTTCGCCTCCTTGCCCTTGCCTTTGCTGGTCTTGGGCGGCATGGCGACTGCAAGGGCGGAAGCCGGGGATGGAGCGGGCGTGGAGGCGGCGAGCGGAAGAGGGAAGGCTTCGCTCTGAGCTCGAGAAAAGGAAAGCAATGGCGACGGCCAGATTGAAAAGAAAATGGGGGTAAATAGGCTTGTGCCTCTGCGGTTTCTCCTTTTTTAAGGGGAAGGAGCGGGGCCGCCTCTTTTACTCCCCAATGTGAATGCGCCTCTGCGGGCGCGTTGCAGTTGCAGCTTTTGAGGCACGCTTCCCACGTCGCGCATTCGGCGCGCGTAGTGGGGGGCACAGTAAACAGGATATTTACGAGCAGTTAACCCCTTGCCACGTGTGCCCGTGCACTGTTTGGGCCTAGCCCAACAACGCCTCGCACTCGTGTGTGGCCTAGGCGCGGGGGCTCCTGTCGGTGCACTAAGTATTGGGCCATTAGTACCCCGTACTTGTGCACGGGCAGTTGTAGCCATACCCGCGGCAAGGCTTGTCGGGGAACAGTTCGAGATTGACTCAGGCCACTAAGGGGATTCTCAAGTCAAAGATCTGAGGATTAGCAGATAAGAAGAGCTGGAATCCGCAGGCCAGCTTCCCCGGCAAGATCTTGCCGGGATGGCCTGCGAAGCCCGGCAAGGTTCGGAGCCCGGCAAGGCTCGGCGTCTGGCAAGGCTCGGAGCCCGGCAAGGCTCGGCGCCCGGCAAGGTTCAGCATCCGGCAAGGTTTTGTTGTTATGCCACCGTTCTAGCACAGCAACAAACCCGACATTCTGGGTCCTTCTTTGGACGCGTGGCGATGCGCCAGTGGAGTAGAGCTTAAGCGGTGCTGATGAGATGGTCCCTTTTTCCATCCCCAAGAAAGTGAGGACACCTAAACGGACACCTCACGGTGCATTAAATGCGTTCGTCCTAATCCGTCATGGGTTAGGTATGATGACCCTGTAGCTACTTTACACCTCAATGTATGTACATTTTGCCACTGTGGTGACCCCTTTGTGGTATAAAAGGAGGCCCAAGGCAACTGCTACAGGGGAGGACGATCTTCTGGCCCATTCTGCATGCGTAGCTGCTCTTTGAACGTACTGTTCACTGCGAGCGCTCCTGGAGCCTGGGCTCAAGAACATCGATAATAAAGCAAGGCAGGAGTAGGGTTTTACGCTGATCAGCGGCCCGAACCTGGGTAAAATCGCCCCGCGTCGATCGTTGGTTCTGCTCTTTGCGCATACCTCTCCCCCCGCCGAATCGTAAAGGGGTCCTTTGGGATCCCATAGGTGTCGCACGCCGACAACTTCGCGACTACTTGGTCGTAAGGCAAGTTGGACAGAAGAGCGTTAATATCATTCTGTCCTATGTCTATGATATATAGAGCATTTTGGAACGCTTCTGCATCGATTGGAGCTTCCTGACCTGTGTATAGCAACAAGTTTGCTTATTTACTATCAACTGTATAGCTCCGCGCGTCTTATTTTATTTGGATTTGAGGGAAAATACATGGCAAAACAAACCTTGATTGATGAGTTCCAAGGATCTGGCTTTAAAGAAGAATTCCTGCACCTGTCCATGCAATACAAAAAGGGCGTCCCGTGGTAGTGTTGTTGAACCGCTAATAGCGAAATTCACTCCGTTACTGTAATTAGAACCCAATGCCTTCAGATAAGGGCTCAGATAGCTTATGTTTAAGCTTTCACCTGGATATATTTTGGTCACTCATGGACCCTACTATTAGTAAGGCCAACAACCATACCCAATAATGGGTTAGTGCTTCTCATGAACATGTACGCGAGTCAGATTAGATGCGCAAAACACACCAGCTGCAAAGTATTAACTCTGATAAAAGTTGTCGTCTTATTGGACATTAACTTATATAACATTCAAGATGAAACTTTGAACATCCATTTATGTACAGACATGTAGCCTCACATAAAAATAATTGTACATTATAAGAATATGTTTCATGATAACTCTAGTAATACCAATTTGATGTTTTTATACTAGTGTTTCTTTTCATATAGATGCTTAAACTTAGAAATGTTCGAATGGGAAAAGCTCTGCAAAGCAGCAGCATGTGTGTCCATTTAGGAAGTCATATGACAGAAATGAGCTAAATGAGTTAGTATGCTACTGATTGTAGCCCCCGCTACATTCCATGGATGGCGGCTGGTGGGGCAGCACTTGACTATGATAGCAAACTGTCAAGGACCTTGGTCCACAACACAATAAAATTGACATGATGATCGGAAGACCGGGCAAGGGAGCTTCATTTTTTTTTTTGAAGAAGAAGAACAGGGAAAGGGCACTTCAATGCAGTAGCAGGGAGCGTCCCTGTAATACCCCGGGCCATTGGTGGAGACCCATGTGGCCCAAGTGGAGTTGTGTTGTGGGATTAGTCCCATATGGAGAGTTCAAAAGTGTTTAACCAGCATATATACCCTTGTGTTCCAACCGTAGCACCTCTGGGTTAACTGTTTCACTCGAAGCGAAGGATGAAAATGTAAGAGTGCTATGCATGTATGAGCTGGTCTGTCCCATAGGTGAGTGAATATTGATTAGGGTGTTACAGCCCCTGCCGTGGGAAGACAAGAGACATTTGAGTAGAAGAAGAAAATCGTTTTTTCAAATATCTAACACACCTTTTGTATTTTTCCTAATAAACGATGCTAGAAGCTGAATTAGGAATAAGGCGACATGGTGTTACAATCCCTGGTATGTATTCTTGGGATGATGAAATTAGTAAAGAGAAATGCTTTAACATGTCCATTTTTTTAAAAAAAAAACAGGTCTTATATATGCTCCTAAAGTTTCATCAGAAAGATAATACATTTGAGCCCCAAGTGAAAAAAAATCAATACTTAGGAAAACAAAATTTTAAGCAGTATACTTTTCTTCAGATAGGGCCTCAAACTAAGGTTTCTTCTTAAATTTTAAAAGCACACATAAGCTAAAAAACACACACACACACACAGGGCCCACTTTTTTTTATTTGAAACCGGGGAACCTTATGACTCGATCCATTAATTAAGAAGAACATAGTTGCCCGGTTAATAGCAAAAAAATGGGTGAAAACCATCAGGACCTGTTGATCAGTCACCCACAAGATACGTCACACACACCACCGCTAGAGAACCTTGTCGAGGAAGCACATTTTTTCATCCTCACCACTTCTCCTCAAGCAAGCGACTATGACTTCATTGTAGGCGCCCTCTGACCAAGCCCATGCCGCTGAGGCCGCAAGAAGCTACACGAAGATCCATGTCAGGCAACCAGCCACCCGTGTTGGTGACAGCGCAGCTCTGACTTTGAGGTCAAGCTACGAGCGACAACTATGCAAGACCAGTGTCGTGAAAGACTACCGAACAGACCACCTACCGCACGTCATCATCATCACCCGTACTCTTCCACCGCAGCTCCGACTTCCCCGCAACAAACAACCTGAGGCAATGCCATGGACACGCTGTAGAGTCGACTACCGTAAGCACTGCCGCAACCCCGACATCAAGCAAGGAAGAATCCCTTTGTCATTGCCACAAAAGCCCCAACACCACAACCACTATCTACCATGGGGCCCTCTTGTCGTCGCCCCGCTTGAAAAAGATGCCCCCAAGGGGCGAAGACGCAAAAGCGACACCATCGTCTGATCACAGAGATCTAGGGTCTCCCCCGAGTCGTAAGGTGGAGGGCAGGAAATGATGGAGCAACACAACATGCCAGCGACGCCTGCAGGCATCATCATTGCTAGTTTCAGCCCATGGCAAAGACAAGGTCTTCACCCTAGCTCGCCACACTCCTGCACTCCGCACACCGACCACCAGGACCAAGACAGACAAGACTACAGGGCACTCCATTTCTAATTTATAGCAAGTTTTAAATTGTTTTTTAATAATAAAATTCTACATGAGGATAATTGCGTACTTCTGTGGTGCCTCAACTTCGCCGTAGAGTCCTGAAGGGTCCACGGTAACTGTGTGCAATGTGCGGGATGGCAAATGTGTAAAGCCAATTAGAAGATCACTCTTTCTTATAATTAGCCAAAAAATAATGGTAGAAGATCAGTTAGCTTCAGGACTAGTTGGATATGTGCAAACTTCACTTATTTAGGGAAAAACTATGCCCTTTGTAACAGATTCACATCCTCAACCGTCAGATTTCAGATAAAATTACAGATCCATCACATGATTGTCGGCAAATAAAGGTTGTGATATATCTGAACAGTAATGTTATCCCCACGTCACTGAATGCATGAATGCAACCAGTTGGTGCTCAAGCATTGAATGCTGACATGAAAAGTCTGAGACAGAGTTTGGACGCTGAGCCGCACCGACGCACGCCATTAAATGAAGGTGGAGACAGTGAGAGACAGAGGGGGCAGCGAGTGTCCCGTGCCAAAGATTGAAGAGAACAGCTGGGCTTTGAATTGATCAGGGATATTGTTCGCACACGAACACGTCACCGTGTACCTCCGACGCCGGGGGTGATGCACCGCAGCTCACGTCGAAAGAGACCCGTCCGGAAGCGCGGTACGCAAGCAGTCCGGCAGGCGCTTTTGAAGGCCCGAAACCCCACACGCCCGGGAGGGACCCCGTCAGGGCGCGCGGCGGCTATGGGCTGCCCTAGGTCGACCTGATCGCCCCTAGGGCCTCGAGGTTCGCTGCCCTACTTCAGAAAGAACGAACGAAGAACGAGAAGAAGAAGAACAAAGGGAGAAGATAAAAGTAAAGGTAAAAAGTGGTAGATTTATATGTCGATTGTGTGTTGTTCAATCGGCCGTCACCTCTCATCTATTTATGAGGCGGCTGGACTTCCCGTATAAGAAAAGGACTCCAAATCACGTCCAAATCTTTTCAATATTAATCGAACTCGGATTTAGGTAAATCTGAAACATCAGTTCGGTTTTTGGGTCCTACAGGCCACAAACGATCTCGGATGAAGATGAGCCCAAAAGCAAATTTAACCGTTTCGACGAGACGAACAACTCTTCTGTTGATCACTTTTCCAAATAAAGCCATCTTGAATACTCCACGGGGCTATCTTTGATTTCGAGTCGGACTCGGTCATATAGCTGACTGGACCGTCCGACTCTTGTAGCGTCTCTGCAGGTCGCATACTACGTCGGATGATGATGACTCCAAAAGCAAAGTTGCCTGCTTCGATGTTACGAACAACTTTCATGTTGAACACTTTTTCATCCGAGGCCTTCTAGATAATAATTTGAGCCCATCTTCAGCTTCTGGTCGGATTGGCCTTGACAGTTTCCACCCGGCAAGCTTCCACCCGGCAAGCTTTCACCCGGCAAGCTTTTTACCCCGGCAAGGTCTTTACCCGGCAAGCTTTTCACCCGGCAAGCTTTTTGCCCGGCAAGCTTTTCTGGCTGCACCTTGCGGGTCCTTTTTGTGGCAGTAAACGACCTCGGATGAAAATGTGCCCAAAAGAGAAGTTGACCGTTTCGACGAGACGAACAACTTTCATGTTGAACGTTTTTCGATTCGAGACCATCTTGAAGGGCCAAATGCTCACGCATTGCATCAGACACCCATCAGACATGTGTTTGATGGGGCGCGTCATATTTCACCTCTTGACATGGCTGCATTCAGATAGCTCTAACTTTTGCATACGAACTCGATTTAGACGATTTTTATATCAAAATCGATCGTTTCGACGAGACGAAGATAATCCATGTAGAGCATTCCTTCAGCCGAGGTTGTCTTGGAGGCGTAATCGACCTAAAAGCACTCAGAACACCTAAACATGACAATCCAAGTGTAGTTTTGGTTTTTGATATGATGCCGAATGATTATGGTCTAAACATCAAAGTTGTTCCACTCGGCAATGTGAAGTTTCTTATTTAAAATACCTTGTCATTTGAGACCATCTTTATTGCGTTTTGTACCGTGCCAAAATTTGGTGTCAACACATGCCCCCCTGTTTTCTGGCAGAGCTTGCGTGCCAGAAAATACTTTGCCACGGGTATTGTTTAAGCACGATGTCAACACTCCATCGGCTGTGCATGCTGAGGACGATAATTGTTATCAGCCATATGATTAGGCTTGTTGCTGCTTGGGTAGAACCTCTTCGGATGATAGTCGTCTGAGAACAACCATTGGATGTCACAAAGGCCTCCACATAAATTTCTCATGTCAGTTCTAATCTTACTTTGTCCAGGTACTCCTTGGGGATATTAGAACCGTTCGACGATACATCATCAAGCCGGCTTGCCGAGCGATTATGACCATGCACCTCAAAGGAATACCGACAACTGTTCGGTGACTCAATTCATCGTTGATCAAAGTACACCATCAAGCCTCCACCGAACATCGTCTGTCTCTTAACATGTATCCTACAGGTAATTATCAACATGAGTCGGAGCTTTTTTATGCACTAAACCCTTGATCAGTGGCCGAATCAATAATTAATTCGGCCTTGCTGGTATTGGCAAACACCGAGCATCGGCTATGGGACTACAAGATAAACATGATGATCACTGTTAACCAGATGCCCACATTACCAATACAATGAACTCTCAGGGCGATATGAAAATATCGGCCATGCATTCTTATCCCAAAGGAACTTGGGAATCCGTCCACCAAAGCGTGAATAGCCGAAATAAATCAGATATTTCAGCTGGGGATATATTGTTGGGCACAAACTCTGATGGGATGGTTGCAGAATATGGATGATGCGCCGTTTGGAGTCTCGTATAGTGACATGAAAATCGTTGTTTTCGCCTACCAGCTTCACGCTTGTCCTCCCTTACTCCTGCCGACTTCAAAACAGGAGTAGGCACATCATTCTCACCTCGACGGCATCCCTTGGGAACCCATGCCATGTTTTTCTTTTCTAACTCTTTGGCTCTGAGCCACTTCAGCTTCCTCTCTTGCCAATGTGATAAGCTGAGTGAGCATCCCGACTGTGATTTTCTTTTATGCACTAGCAATTCTTTCCTGGCTTTGGGCACCTCTGGCTTGGCCTGTCCAAACTCGGTGATTGGGTCCTTGAAAGTTACTCGCTTCACTTCCTTTCCCTTAGTAACCAACATAGACTCGGTTGGCTTTTTTACATCCGGAGTCGAATCTGAAACAGCACACTTGCGACCATCCTTTTTCACTCGGTAAACTTGCTTGACCGCGCCCATATTTTTCGCCGAGCTCCGGACCGATTCTTTTTGGTTGAGTCGGTCTCTAACATGTGATTGTCGAACAAACAATGATCCTCTTGGAGCTGCATAATTTTGGTGAGGTGGTTTAGAATATGATGGACGACGTGCCCTTGATTTATACCTATCATGTGATTGATATGAATAATAGTCAGCGTGGGGAGGTGTCCATGACGTAGGAGTTGGTGGCCCAAAAGGAGGATATGGTGTTGGATTGTTCGACCTCTCCTTTCGCCAATCCCGGTCTTCAGATTTATGCTTTGGGGGTGACTTCGATGCTTTTGTTTCACTCGGCCTATAAGCACTCTTCTCCTCACTTAACTTCTAATATTTTTCCAATAACTGCGCGAAAGTGACTTTCGGCTTTTTACCTTTGTGCTTACCGCGGCCTTTTCTTTCTTTGGTTGTGTGTGCATCGGTCTTTGAATTTTCTTGTTGCTCCCCAGTGCTAGATGTGTCAGTTGTAGCTTTGATGGAATTCCCGTCTTCAATATTGTTGCTGATGCACTCTTGAATGATTACCTTGCTTGAAGATTTGATCACATCATCATTAGCATATACCAGTCCATCTTTGGATGAGTCGGCTTGAGGTAGCCGAGTCAACACTTGATCGCCATCAAGACCAATCTGAGTCGCCTGGCCGTATGTTTGTGCCTCAACAAGCTCCAATTGTCCTTTGTTGGCCGATTGTGTGGCTTGATAAATCACATTGTTGTCTTTGACATTGTGTTCAAACGAACATTGCATTTGTTCTTGTCTTGACAGCTCGACATCGTGATCAATTATAATAATAGGATTAGTCGGTGATGCACCGACGACATGATCACCTATGCTCGGACTGAAGGTACACTGCTCATCCATTAACTGATACTGTGATACCGGCTCTGAAACAAAACAACCGAGTGGTGATGGCTTAACGTCATCCGACTCGGCTATACATTGATTTTCGTCCTCCTTTCCCGATGCTCTTGAATCGGCTATCTCGGAGGACTTTGGACCTGGCTTTATGTTTCTGCAACCAAAATAATTACAGAATATACGTCTCATCTGAGACCAAATGTTAGCCAGGCATAAAACAAACAAAGTTGTCCATATGAATATAATGTTTAGCCGACATGACGGGAACAACTTTGGTTGTGATAAGTTATCACTATTAGCCTCTATGAATGATACCATGTGTTGACTATCATGATTAGTGACAAGATCATTCCTAACAAACAGATTACTCATTTCGATTGGTCTTTCAAAATTAATTAGAATCTTACTAACAGGTGCATCAACAATATGATTTTGACCGAATCAAAAATTGAATAAACTATCTGCTAGGTGTACCTTTGTGAAGACGTTGGAAGGAGAAGATGGCTGCACCACTGGAACAATACCTTGCTCCACTTCTGAATAATTCTCCAACGCCTCTTCCTCTTTTTCTGGATCTCGTGCCTCATCACTCGGATTGCCTGAGTAGATTCCACTCGGATTGCCTGAGTATATTTCACTCGGATTGCCCGAGTAGATTTCACTCGGACGCTCTTCGTCAATTGAACTTTGCTCGGCTGCATTTTCTTGTTCTTGATGTTCATCGTTAACCGAACTGTGTTCGGCCATACTACTTTGTTTTTGGTACTCATCAATATCTTTAGCACGAAACTCATAGGGTAGCATGTAAGCTCCCTTACATCCAGAAAAATCAAGCATAGCTAATTTGCTGTGTTTGCCGTTCCTTTCCTCAGCGAAGTTTGCATCTTCTGTTTTGGTACACTCGGTAATAACTGGCTTGATGCACTCGGCATTAGCTGTCTCAGTGCTCAATCCGGTCTCAACCGAATCCACTGTATTAGCCGAGTGAATCCTTTTTTGCCGATTTGCTTGCAAAGCTTCTTTTTTATCTTGCCTCAAAAGTGCAGAAGGGTCAACATGGTTGCTACATGGAGGAAGGCACTTGACGTATTCTTGCAAATATTCCTCTCCACGCTTCTTCTTGAGTGCTTCATAAGCCTGTCGATATTCTGCTGGTAATTCCTCAAGGGTAGGTGTAGTAAATTCGTTGACTCTATTCCCTGTAAGCTTTGGCTTGATCTTGTCCACTTGGGCCACATATTTTTCTTTAAACTCAGCCCTGCTTGGATCGGCTTGCCCCCCAATACTTTTAGTATCTTTCGGCAATGAATTGATGTTGCCGAAATTTTGCGATTGTATAGGGGGTGTATAACATGCTGCAATGATAGGTGAAGACATATGCACTGTTGTTGAACCATATTTTCTCTCGCCAATTCGATCAATTGGCAACACTTTGTCTTCTTGCAAAACCATAGCTTTTATCGCCTCATAATCAGGAACCAAGCCCTTTTCGTGTTGCTCAAGGCAAAGATCGCTAATTTTCTTATTTTGGGCTAAACTTTTTAAAGCAGCCAAAGCCACCTCATCTCCTGCAATATTAGGCACAGATGCTCTTGTAGAATCTACATTCACTAGGCCATAACCACGACGGTGAGCCGAGTCATGAATACTCTTAGTTGGATATGCTGCTACACAATTAATCTCATGAAGTGTAGTATATGATGGTTGAGAGTAATTGGCCAAATAGCTAGTAGTAGCATGGCCAATTCTCCCATCCATCGGCATGGTTGAACTAGTATATTGCAAATTAGTTGCCGATGAATAAAAAGGTGAAACACTTTGTCGCATGCTATTGAAAGTTCCTACAAGAGGTGTTTCAACTTGATTGACCAAACTCATCATGTTGTTCATCGGCATAACGATTTCTGAGGTTGCCGATGCATGAGAGTTGGAGTACATATGATGCATGTTACTAGTATCATAAGAAGTTGAAGCATGTAAATTACTTTGAATCAGCCTTTGCAAATAATTAGATGCATTATTGAAAAAACTAGGGTTGGCCGATAGAGTATACTCATTGAACGATCTAGTAACACCATATGAATTATTTGCATCTACAATAGGGAATTGGGTATTCATATTACCTTTGTAGATTGCAAACCCTAGATGACGATCTCTTCGTAGCAAGAACGGGCTTGAGACCGTTCAAAGCTTCGTCCCCAGCGGAGTCGCCAAAAAGTGTGTTCGCACACGAACACGTCACCGTGTACCTCCGACGCCGGGGGTGATGCACCGCAGCTCACGTCGAAGGAGACCCGTCCGGAAGCGCGGTACGCAAGCAGTCCGGCAGCCGCTTTTGAAGGCCCGAAACCCCACACGCCCGAGAGGGACCCCGTCAGGGCGCGCGGTGGCTATGGGCTGCCCTAGGTCGATCTGATCGCCCCTAGGGCCTCGAGGTTCGCTGCCCTCCTTCAGGAAGAACGAACGAAGAACGAGAAGAAGAAGAACAAAGGGAGAAGATAAAAGTAAAGGTAAAAAGGGGTAGATTGATATGTCGATTGTGTGTTGTTCAATCGGCCGTCACCTCTCATCTATTTATGAGGCGGCTGGACTTCCCGTACAAGAAAAGGACTCCAAATCATGTCCAAATCTTTCCAATATTAACCGAACTCGGATTTAGGTAAGTCTGAAACATCAGTTCGGTTTTTGGGTCCTACAGGCCACAAACGACCTCGGATGAAGATGAGCCCAAAAGCAAATTTAACCGTTTCGACGAGACGAACAACTCTTCTGTTGATCACTTTTCCAAAGAAAGCCATCTTGAATACTCCACGGGGCCATCTTTGATTTCGAGTCGGACTCGGTCATATAGCTGACTGGACCGTCCGACTCTTGTAGCATCTCTGCAGGTCGCATACTACGTTGGATGATGATGACTCCAAAAGCAAAGTTGACTGCTTCGACGTTACGAACAACTTTCATGTTGAACACTTTTTCATCCAAGGCATTCTAGATAATAATTTGAGCCCATCTTCAGCTTCTGGTCGGATTGGCCTTGACAGCTTCCACCCGGCAAGCTTTCACCCGGCAAGCTTTCACCCGGCAAGCTTTTTACCCCCGGCAAAGTCTTTACCCGGCAAGCTTTTCACCCGGCAAGCTTTTCTGGCTGCACCTTGCGGGTCTTTTTTGTGGCAGTAAACGACCTCGGATGAAAATGTGCCCAAAAGCAAAGTTGACCGTTTCGACGAGACGAACAACTTTTATGTTGAACGTTTTTCAATTCGAGACCATCTTGAAGGGCCAAATGCTCACACATTGCATCAGACACCCATCAGATATGTGTCTGATGGGGCGCGTCATATTTCACCTCTTGACATGGCTGCATTCAGATAACTCTAACTTTTGCATACAAACTTCGATTTAGACGATTTTTATATCAAAATCGATCGTTTCGACGAGACGAAGATAATCCATGTAGAGCATTCCTTCATCCGAGGTTGTCTTGGAGGCGTAATCGACCTAAAAGCACTCAGAACACCTAAACATGACAATCCAAGTGTAGTTTTGGTCTTTGATATGATGCCGAATGATTATGGTCTAAACATTAAAGTTGTTCCACTCGGCAATGTGAAGTTTCTTATGTAAAATACCTTGTCATTTGAGATCATCTTTATTGCGTTTTGTACCGTGCCAAAATTTGGTGTCAACAGATATCCTCCGGTTCAAAAGGACGGGGGCTTGAATGAATAGATTCTCGAGAGGGAGGGACCAACTAATGCAGCGCATGATATGCCTATATAAGTATTATTTTTTTTTTGCGGGAATGCCTATATAAGTATGACATGATGGATAACAAAACTGTTGGTTAGCTAGTAAGACGGAGTTAATATTTTGGTACTGGTACTGTACAATGCTACGTAGGTCCCTCTAGAATGAAGGACATTTCACTGAAAATACGACCAAGTGCACCGTTCTATACGGAATCCGACTTCAAAAATTTGCAGTCTACTACGGCATTTTACTCAAGCTCTGGCTTCACGCTAATGGGATTCAGCTGACGACCAGTCCGTCAGTGTCAGTGTCTGTCGGCGAGTGCTGTGTTTTCACTTGAGAAGTTTACTACGGTGCTTTTTATTTACTGTGCACAAATCTACGGTGCTTTCATTAGGATCATTTGTTAAATCATGGAAGGATCACACATGCAACTGATAATGGTGTTATCCTATAGGTGCCACGTAGGATAAATGCCGAAACGAAGAAGAGAAAAACATGAAAATAAGGTTTGCCTTCTCTTAATTAAGAGATGATCTCTTAGCAATGATATCTCTCACCACAAATTTAGGTACATCTAGTTATTAGAGATAATACCAAACAGATAACCCATTGTACATCATGTTTTTATTGACATCTCTAAATTACCTGAAAGATTTAAAATAAAATTGTCTTATCAACGACTGTATGTACCCTGACCATTTGTTATGGGAAGAACCAAGGACAAAAAGATGAACATTGAAATGATAAAATAGAAAATAATATCACTTAGAAGGAGTTACCTTGAATCACTTAGAAGCCTGGTTGTCGAGGCGATGTCTAAAGGACTATTTAACGCATGTTCTCAACACCGATGTAGAAATATTTCAGGTGGTTCCAGGCGATTCACGCCGGCAATGGTTTGAGGATAGCCGTCCTCGCCCTCCCGGAAGACGGCATGTCTCTCATGCGCCCCAGTCACGGCGCTCCTCCCTCCGACAGAGCATGACCTCGGCACGCGACATGGGGCCGTTGGGCGCTGGACGAGCCAACCCGCATTGTGTCCGGTGTCCTGTCCTTTGGCCTCATCTCTGCCTGAACCCCTCTCTCTTTCATCTCTCTCTCGTCTGAGCACACCGGGGCGCCGCCGCACACAGACAAGACCCCGCCCGTAAAACGCAAATCGCGACGGTGCCGGAGGCGCGGGCCTCCCGCACGACGGCGGTGGAGGTGGTTCCCTCCCGCTCGGCCTTGGTGCTGCTGCTCCCGTCGCTTGGATCTTCTCTCCGGTCTTCTTGGCCTCGTGGTGGTGCTCGCAGCGAGACGGCGTTGGTGGCGGCGCAACCGTGATGGCGCATGGTTGGGCGGTGGTCTGGCTGGTCGGCTCCGGTTGGCCGATGGGGTTTGGCGTGCGGGAGAAATCCTTGCCGGTTCGTCCGGCTCCGATGCGGTGACTCCGGCGGGTGCCACTATCCCTTCTTGGAGGGTGTCAGGAGTAGCTATCCCCCACCTCCCTCCGCGTACTGGGGGAAACCCTAGGACTTGTCCGGGCAGCAGTGTCGTTGGCGGCGCATCCCTTATTGGAGGTGCTGCTTAGTTCGCGGTAGATCGGGGTGACTTAACGATTTTAGATTTTTAGATTTTAGAGTTCATGGGGATTTGATCCATCGATGGTGAGAACTTGTGTCAATAGTTGGGCCCAATTCTATCGCACCTAGTACGCACACACAAAAAACATACACAGCCAGCTCCCCTGAATTACAGATGTCACGTCCACATTAATCGGCTGTCAACCCCAAACAGGAGATAAAAGATCCTTGGAGGTTTAAGCTATGTAGTACTACACCAATATAGTATGAAGTATGATCTATCTGACTTTGCAGAACTGATCAAACTTGAGCTTTGGTCTGGAATATGTGGAGCTCAGTATGGCTGCAGCCACGACGGCATTGGCGGCCTCGGTGAGGTGCACGCCGTCCCAGCTGATGAACTTTGAGCCGTCAGCGCAGACCGTCGCATTCGAAGACTGGCAGCTCCTGCTCAAATCATAGTTGTATGGTGGCCCTCCGTACCCGCAACATGTCATCAATGGGCTGTCGAAACCTGGAGAAAAGCAACCGTCTTAGCAATGTCACCAGATATCATGCGATTCAGAGACATTTGATGAGCTCACCGTATTTGGTGTGGTTGGCCACAAGGTCATACTTGATGGCAAAAAGATCGGTGTACACAACGGTCGCGTTTTTCAGCTCTACATTCAGCTGATCGCAGAGGCTGCCTAGCGCTGTGTTGAACGCGACTGCAGCTCTGTTGTATGTGCTGAGGCAGCCATTGTGGTCAAGGTCACTGTCGTTTTTACGTGGAATAGAGAGCTTCTGAGGCAGGCAGCCAAGAGCCCCTGTTCCATGTATCCAGAAGTTCCGACTCCCGTTGCCATACAGAAGCTGCATTTTTTGAAGAAAGCAGAGTTGTGGTTGTCCGTCCTGGCAGCAAGTGAAAAGGGTATAGTAATTTATACAGAAGGCAAACCTTAACAGCATACTTAATCTCCGCAAGTATTGGAGGGAACTTGGCGACTACTTTGTCGTAAGGCAAGTTGGACAGAAGAGCGTTGATATCATTCTGTCCTATGTCTATGATATATAGAGCATTTTGGAACGCTTCTGCATCGATTGGAGCTTCCTGACCTGTGTATAGCAACAAGTTTGCTCATTTACTATGAACTGTATAAATCCGTGCGTCTTACTTCATTTGGATTTGAGGGAAAATACACGGCAAACAAACCTTGATTGATGAGTTCCAAGGATCTGGCTTTAAAGAAGAAGAATTCCTGCACCTGTCCATGCAATACAAAAAGGGCATCCCGTGGTAGTGTTGTTGAACCGCTAATAGCGAAATTCACTCCGTTACTGTAATTAGAACCCAATGCCTTCAGATAAGGGCTCAGATAGCTTATGTTTAAGCTTTCACCTGGATATATTTTGGTCATTCATGGACCCACTATTAGTAAGGCCAACAACCATACTCAATAATGAGATAATGCTTCTCATGAACATGTACGCGAGTCAGATTAGATGCGCAAAACACACCAGCAGCAAAGTATTAACTCCGATAAAAGTTGTCGTCTTATTAGACATTAACTTGTATAATATTCAAGATGAAACTTTGAGCATCAATTTATGTACAAACATGTAGCCTCACATAAAAATAATTATACATTATAAGAATATGTTTCATGATAACTCTAGTAATACCAATTTGATGTTTTTATACTAGTGTTTATCAGAAAGATAACACATTTGAGCCCCAAGTGAAAAAAAATAATACTTAGGAAAGCAAAATTTTAAGCAGTATACTTCTCTTCAGATAGGGCCCCAAACTAAGGTTTCTTCTTAAATTTTAAAAGCACACATAAGCTAAAAAAATTACACACAGGGGCCACATTTTTTATTTGAAACCCGGGAACCTTATGACTCAATCCATTAATTAAGAAGAACATAGTTGCCCGGTTAATTAGCAAAAAAAAAACAGGGTGAAAACCGTCACGACCTGTTGATCAGTCACCCACAAGATACGACACACACACCACCGCTAAGAGAACCTTGTCGAGGTAGCACATTTTGTCATCCTGACCACTTCTCCCCAAGCAAGCGACTATGACTTCACTGCAGGCGCCCTCCGACCAAGCCCACACCGCCGAGGCCGCAAGAAGCCACACGAAGATCCATGCCAAGCAACCAGCCACCTGTGTTGGTGACAGCGCAGCTCTGACTCTGAGGTCAAGCTACGACAACTATGCAAGGCCAGCGTCGCGAAAGACTACCGAACAGACCACCTACCGCTCATCATCATCATCACCCGGACTCTTCCACCGCAGCTCCGACTTCACCGCAACAAACAACCTGACGCAATGCCACGGACACGACGTAGAGTCGACTACCGTAACTACTACCACAACCCCGACATCATGTAGAATTTTTTTTATATAATAAATTCTACATGAGGATAATTGCGTACTTCTGTGTTCCTGAACTTAGTCGTATAGTCCAGAATAAAGGCAATTAGAAGATCACTCTTTCTTATAATTAGCCAAAAATAATGGTAGAAGATCAGTTGGCTTCAGGACTAGTTGGACATGTGCAAAGTTCCCTATTTTAGGGGAAAAAAAGTATGCCCTTGGTAACAGATTCACATCCTCAGCCGTTGGATTTCAGATAACAGGACGGATCCGTCACATGATTGTCGGCACATAAAGGTTGCGACATATCTGAAGTTGTGAACAATAATATTATCTCCATCAATAATGAAGAACTGAAGTAGACGTCACTGAATGCATGAGTGCCGCCTGTTGGTGCTCAAGCATTGAATGCTGACATGAAAAGTCTGAGACAGAGTTTTGACGCTGAGACGCACCGACGCACGCCATTAACCGGAGGTGGAGAGTTAGAGACAGGGGGGCCAGCGGGTCTCCCGTGTGGCCGTGTCAAGGACTGAAGAGAACAGCTGGGCTTTGAATTGATCATGGATATCATATCCTCCGGTTCAAAAGGGCAGGGGGTTGAAATTGAATGAAGACATGGAGGGAGGGACCAACTAATGCAGCACATGATACTATGTTTATATGATGAGCCTAAAAAAAAGGACTGTTGGTTGGTTAGCTAAGCAGTAACTCCGGTGGATAAAAGTTACTGCATGTGTAAAGTCTCCTTAGAATGAACGACATTTCACCTGAAAATACGACCAAGTGCACCGTTCTATACGGAATCTGACTTAAAATTTTGCGGTATGCGCACACGCTCTGCCTGGCTTCATGCTCATGGGATTCAGCTGACGACCAATATGTCAGTGTCAGTGAGTGCTGTGTTTCCACTTGAGAAGTTTTACTACGGTGCTTTTTATTTACCGTACGCCGCGCACAAATCTACCCGTTGCACAGTGACAACAAACACGGGTTCGTTCGGGGAGAGAAGCGACAGAAAAAGCAGAATATCGGTGATAGAATAATACTCTGGTTTTGGGTCGGGGGGATCGGAAATGGACACTCACAGAGGAAGTCGATGACGAGCCGGCCGTCGCAGAAGCGGCCGGTGGGGTGGTGGAAGAAGGCGCGGCCCTCCGGCGGCGCAATGTGCCACCCCTTGGCCGCCGCCATGCCGCCCGTGTCGGAGTTGGAGTCCCCGAAGTTGAACACCACCGGGCGGGCGCCGGGGCTGCAGCTGAACCCGCCCGCCGCGGCCAGCGCCGGCGGCGGCGGCGAGAGCGTCAGTGCCAGCGCCAGCGCCAGCAACAGGGCTGGCCGTAGCGCGCTGCCGCCTGCTGCTGCTGCTGCCGACATTGACGACCTTGGACCTCTGTCTGTCTGTAGCATGTGGAGTGCCCTGTCGTGTCCCTCTCGCTTTTCTTTCTATCTCTCGCGAGCCCCGAGTACCGGATTCTGTGAGGTCATGCGCCGTATATGCTCGTGGTGGGGCTGCGATAAGTGCGTGCCATGCTGAGACTTGGGCCGGGTCGGGCCAGCAGGGCACGAGCAGGTCGTGCCTTGGGCCGCGCCGGGCTCGGGCCAGTCGGATGTCTGTCATGCTCGGGTGGTTCCGCTTGAGCAGGCAGGCGCTTGACCTCGTGTCGTGTGCCTCCATGGTCGGTCAGGTCGCAGCGCCGGCCGGCGAGGAGGAGGAGCCATCCAGCACCCGTTGTGACGCCGCCTGATGCCGTCGATGTGCCGCTCCTCTTACTCTTCCCTCGGTGTGATGAGTATGCGAGTGTGGCGTCAGCGCATTGTGACAAAGAAGAAGATGAAACGGAGGCGCTGGGGACGGCGAGAGGCTGAAGGCCGGCGGGAGCGAGAAGGCCAGCCGCTCAGTCTCGTGCGGCACCAGCCTGCCTTGGGGATTAATTTGAGACCTGATTTTGACCGGGCAAAGGTTTATTTTTCCTTTTTTTTTGTAGGTTTTTTTTTTGAGAAATCTCGCCTTCTTTACTGCTCAATAATTAAAGGTACAATGTTTTGGTCATGAGGAGACCCCAACCAAACATAACGACCTACACCTAAATTACAACCAAACTTGGCGAGATTATGCGCTTCGAAATTAAAAACTCTACGTTCATGAGTGAAAGTACATGAAATCATATCATTTTTCCTAGCAATTATTTCCTGGATGATGGCACCATGATATCCTCCCGACCCTTGCTTAATGTCCTTCACCACTTCCTCACAATCTGAAGCAACGTGCATCATCTGAATTCCCAGGTCCTCTGCAAGTGCAAGAGCTTCTCTACACGCAAATGCTTCGAGAAGAGTCGGGTCAGTAATACCTGCATACACAACAAGAGAAGAGCCCAGGTAAAGGCCGGTGCTATCCCTGCATACTGCTGCTGCCACTCCACAATGGCCATGCCGAGCTACAGCTCCGTCGACATTGATCTTTGCTTTGTCCCCCATCGGAGGCAGCCACCTCTGGACTTCTGCCACCCTAGGACCCGAGCTCGCACCAGGAACCCTGCTTGTTGCTGGTTTATGCAGTCCTCGCAAATCCATCAAATATGAGTTAATGAATGAATTTGTTTGACTTGGGCTCTGAAAGATAGCTTCATAGACTGCTTTCCGTCTTGTGTACCAGATAGACCATAGGGTAACAACCATAGTTGTAAACTGGTCATGGCTCAACGACTCCTGCATGTCGAAGAGAAAGTTCTTGGCGCCCGGCTCCTGATTATCTCTTATACGCCCGAATCCTATTTGGCGCCCTCAGCGCCGAATACAGTGTTAATGGTACAGGGCGCATACCCCCCCTGCGCGACGCGGGCCGGCCCACATTCCTATTTTTTTTCTTTTCTAAACTGATGCAAAAAAGACATACCTGGGAGGATTCGAACCAGCGCCGTAGGAGTTCAGCGTGCAACGTGATAACCACCCCGCCACTCAACACTCTGTGATCAAGTACATTTTCTTACGTCTTTTGTTCTTTGATTTCTTTCTTTTCTTTTTCTTTCTTTCTTTTCTTTCTTTTATTTTTCTTCCTTTTTTTCTTTTTCTAATTCGTAAAGTCACCGGATTTCATGAACTTTTTTTCAACTTCGATGATCTTTTTCCAAAAATTGATGAACTATTTTTTCAAGTTCGATGAACTTTTGTCCAAATTCGATGAATTTTTTTTCAAATGCAGTGAACTTTTATTCAAATTCGGTGAACGCTTTTTTCAAATTTGATGAGATTTTTTCAAATTCTATGAACTTTTTTCAAATTCTATGAACTTTTTCAGATTCGATGAACTTATTTCAAATTCAATGACCTTATTTTCAAATTTGATGAACTCAATTTCAAATTTGATGAAATTGTTTCAAATTAATTGAACTTTTTTCAAATTCTATGAATTTTTTTCAAATTCGTGATCCTTTCGTCTCAACAGATGAACATTTTTTTCAATTTTGATGAACTTTTTTCAAATTCGATGAACTTTTTTCAGATTTGATGAACTTTTTTTAAATTCGATTAACTTTTTTCCAAAACGATGAACTTTTTCCCAAAATCTATGAACTTTTTTCCAAAACAATGAACTATTTTTAAAATTTGATGAACTTTATTCAAAATCATGAACTTTTTTCAAAATCGACGAACTTTTTCCAAAATGATGAACTTTTTTCAAATTCGATGAACTATTTCCATTTTTTGAGTTTTTTCTTTTAAATTCGTCAACCTTTTTGTAACCCGTGAACTTTTTGTTGTGAATGATTTTTTTAATTCCTAATTTTTCAAAAAAGCATACACATATTTTTTGAACAGCCTACGGTCAACTAGTCACACCGTTCAATTGGTGAACATTGTTTCTCAAATTAGTGAACTTGTGCGCAATAGTTTTTTAAACATGCGCGCTGCTTTTGATCACTAGCACGCGAGTGATACAGTGGTAGCCAGTCTCTTGCATTTCTGTCGCGGCATGAGTTCGATCCCAGGCGACGCGCTTTTTCTATATGTTTTTGCGCTACAGTATTTCGGTGCGTTACGTGTTCATGGGCCGGCCCAGTAGGTTCTCCTGTGAGCGCCAGTTTCGCTTCGGGGCGCTGAAGGCGCCGACTAGGACGTCTCACCGGTCAACGGCGAGTTGCTCCCTACGGGCCATACAAGCACGACTGCATAATTTGGGCCTTCTTGTACCGGGCCGCGCTAGTACCAGCCCATTAATGTCATATCTGGCCGGGCTGCCCGTTACGTGAATTCCTTGGCCCAGTACAGCATGCTAGCTCAGGATGTGCCGGGAGGTAACGGGAGATGGACAGGAGTTGACCTTATACAATTCCTTACAAAGGCAGTGTGTCGCTAAAAAAAATACAAAGGCAGTGTATGAATATTGTAAAAGAAAAGGCAATGAGTACATGGGCACATAAAAGGATTTTTGTTTCCATTTCATACAAATAATTGTATTTGGGATAAAAAATGGAATTGCTCAAAAAAAGTTCCAAAATTTAAAACTGTTCATGAATTCAAAAAATGATGGTATTTTTGAAAAAAAAAATCATGAATTTGAACAATAGTATAAGAGTATAAAAAATTATCACGTATTTGAAGAATGGTCGTTAATTTAATAAATGCTAATGAATATGAAAAAAGTGCACAAATTCATAATATGTTCAGGAATTGAAAAATCTTTGTGGTTTAAAAAAAATGTTTATGAATTTCAAAAAATGTTCATGAAATCGGAAAATGTTCCTAGCATTTGGAACATGTGATCTCTAGTGGTGAAAGATGATATTATCTATGATTATCCCAAGAGTGGCCTGGGATGGATTATGGTCGCCATCTCTTTTTTGTGTAATTTTAACAATGCTCCCTCTTACCCCTTCTTATCACATAGGAGGTAAGAAGGTAAGAGATAATCAGACCACTACTTAATCAAAGCAATGATTGAGATCTATTATGTATTCTTACCTCTCATGTGAAAAGTGGAGGTAAGAGGGAGCATGCTAAAATTTGCCCTCTTTTTTTATGGCGTTTCTTAAGGCATTTGTTAAATTTACCTCTCTAAGCTATATTTTCGTTTCCACTGTGAGAGTTGTAACTTGATCGTGAGACCCTTGTTTGTATTAAGTTGTTATCATTACAGATTGTTGTGTATATATGTTGCAAATCTGTTATAGAGTTTTGTTGTGCTACTTGTTGTGTATCTTTAATATGCATTTGCTAGTGGAATGATCAGATTTGCATATCGCCGAGATGGACGGGAGTTGACCATGAAGAATCTGCAAAAATGGTGAACAACCTGAATGCCAAAACTTGGAGAGTACATGCTCTATATTCTATGGATTTCAGTCCACATGGAATAGTACGAGTGACAAATGAAGAAGGAGGCAGAGTGTTATGGCATGTAGAAGACCGTCTAAAAAAGGATTAGACAAACTTCGAATTTTACTCAGGTCGACTAAAGAGCAACGAAAAATTCCTTGAAGTTCAGACATATATACATTCAAAAATAGCATTAATGGTGAGTTGAAAAAAAAATCTTATATGCGGCATCCAATATGTGAGTTGTTCACTTTCACGCATGTCAGGGAAGAAGCTATCAGGGTGATTATACAACGGGTGTTGTCGAATATGGTCACTTTTGTGATCGACATGTGATTGTGTTGGACGTATACTCCCAGAGTTTGGGAACACAAAACAAGAGTAGGGACAAACTTAATTTCCTTGGGAGCACTGACTGTGACGGAAGAAAATAATGGACTGCATATGCATGTGGAGTCATGTAAAGTCAAGGAAGTAACAGTGAAGCTCATGATTCACGCATGATGGCTTCGAGATGAAGCGGATATGTTAGCCAAGGTGAATTACTATAATATACTAGTCAATGTGTACGTGCAATGCACGTTAATTTGGAAGTATATTAAGTGCATACGAATATTAAGTAGAATATTATTTGTGTGTTATTATGTGATTAGCACTATATTTGGCATGAAATTAACTGCACGCTAAATGTGTTGAGCGCTCGACATTCAAACAGTCTAGGTCGTTGGATTGACATGATTTGATGGCCGAGATTAATTGGATCTACCCCTTTGAGTCTTTTTATATTGGTATAGACGTGTGCGTGTCAGGTTATAGTTAAACTTATAATTAGAAAAGTGTCAAGTGTTTTGAGTCTAGACACATGTTACCCGGACCTATTATACGAAGAGACCATGATGTAGCTAAATAGATTACACATAAGCTAGCGGGGCTAGATAGAGATCATGACGAGATAGTTCGACGCCGGGATGGCCGAACCAACCATGATAGATGGTTGCATATGTTGTCTCATGGGCCCGACGGGATTGTGGTCGCTTGTACTATGTCAATTTAATACTACATGAGAATGATCGCTTGTTGTCATGCTTTAGGAATGTAAGCATGTTGATGAACCTTATTATTTAAATTTTTTAACACAGTATAATCGTAGATGTCCACATACACTTATGCACTAGTGCACACCCTATTTCTATGAGCATCTGCGAGATATTGTGATTGACGAAGTCACCACATATTCCTCATAGTCGACAGAAACGTCCCCTACCACTGAATTTCAGTGAACATCGGCGAGAAGTCTGAAATAAATCCAGAAGAATGTGAGCACAAGAGTCATGTCTAGGACTTGAATCCTGATGAGTTGGTTTCATCACAAAGAACTTAACCATTTGAGATATGCTCCGCTCGCGTTGATGAACCTTATTAATAAATATATCGGCATCATGCGTAATCTGTGATTGTTTGATCCTCGATAGTCGACTATGCGTCTCGATTTATTCTCTTTGATGTAGCGATTAGAAACAAGTGACGTAGCGATTTGATCTGTGGGTAGTTGTCTAGTTGAGCAGTACGTTGGACGAAAAAGAAAGCGTCGGACGTGTAGCATTGCTATTGTGACATGGTCGCACTTTAGAGCTTCCTAGCAACATACATGCAATGCACCTTTCTTTGGCAGCTACGTACAGAGCCAGACCTTGCGGTGTCCGCGTCAGGTGCCGACCGGGGATGACCTCGACCGTGAAATTGCTGCGCGCTTGCGTCGGCGGACATTTCGGTGACAAATGGCGCGGATAGGCAGCTGCGCATACCCGAAGCGAAAATAAGACAAGGTACAAACCACGCCCCGACGGCGGCCGTCTCTGTCCGCTCGTCTGTCTTCGGCCGGCTCAAACCAAGCTACAAGTAAGTACCGTAGCTATAAGTTCGCCGATCGAGAGCACGAGAGCAATCAGGACCGAGATGGCGGTGTCACGGCGGACGGGGTGGATCGCCGCCGGCCTCCTGGCGCGGCTGCTCATGATGGCCGTCCTGCTCATGGCCGTGCGCTTCATTCTGGCCAACTACATCCACTGGGACTACACACAGGGCTCCTACAAGCTCCAGAGCTACACGTATGTACTCCTCTGCATCCGACGTATACTAGTTCTAGCTAAGCCAGCGCGTAGTACTACTGTACTAGTGTACTACTACTGCGTCGCTAGCTCTAGCTAACCTCTGAGAAGTACATACCGATTTCTGAATTCTGGTGTGGCATGACATGGCGCACGTACAGGTACGTTGTCGCGTCGGCCGTCGTGGGGACGGCGGGGAGCGTGCTGCAGATACCCGTCGCCATGTACCTACTGTGCAAGAGCAAAAGGGCGATCCCCAGCGCCATGATCCTCGACATCAGCATGCACGCCGACATAGTGAGTTGCTGCTCTGGCTAGCTACCTACCGTAATTTCTCGTGCAATAGCTCCCGATTCCCTTTGGTCATGCTCATGCCAACGATTCGTAGACAAGGCTATAAACTTATGATGTTTGCTGCGCAGGCGATCAGCATCGTGCTGGCAAGCGGCGTCGGCGCCGGGTTTGGCGCGACCAACGACGTTGTGCGCTACGTCCGGGCGAGCAAATGGGAAGGCAGGCAGCAAGAGGAGCAGGCTCTCATCAACTACTTACAACAGGGCGATCGTCCCCGTCGTGTTCCTCCTCGTAGGCATGGTCCTCTCCATCTGCGCCACCGTCGTCTCCGCCAGGCTCCGCGCCAGGGCGACAAACGATACTGAAGGTGGTGTCTGATCGATCAATTCCACGCAGAAACAAGGCAACTTCAGTTCCTCCTTTGTATTGCCATATTCAGGCACTGCCAGCATGGCGCTATGCTTGAAATGCAGAATCTTTTTCTCCAACGGTTTGAATTTCCACATTAATCGAAAAGGAATTAGTATGAGGCACTAGAAACGGTGCCTGATTCCTGCCTTTCTATTTATTGATTCTTTATTAGCTTACAACTTTGCAGAGACCAATGATTAGTCTCTCTGCTTTTCTTGTTGATCAGCAGTCAGCGTGACCATATCATGAAGAACTGAACTGTCCCTCCGCGTGCACGCGAAGTCTGGTCGCCAATAGATCGCTTTGCCTTGTCAGCACGTTGTAGATAACCACTAGGTCAAAAGAGGCCCCAAATTCGAAAGTACCTTTCTCCACCCGAGCTCAAATGAGCTCGGGTGAACAGTAAAATCAAAACTAAATCGAAAAAAATTCAAAAAATTCCAATTTTTTTTGGGAGAAACATTGACAAAAGTTTTAAGTGCTTGACAAAACTGTCCCTAAGCATTTTGGAGCACTAAATTTGCTTTTTTTGCCACGCCTTCTAGGAATGTGATTTCGAGACGAATTTTTTCAAGCACTTAAAACTTTTGTCAATGTTTCTCCCAAAAAAATTTTGGAATTTTTTGAATTTTTTTGATTTTGTTTTGATTTTACTGTTCACCCAAGCTCATTTGAGCTCGGGTGCAAAAACTCTGCGTCCCCCCCAAATTAAACAAATCTGTTAAGAGTTTTGCTTCGGTACACCCCCCCTTAGGAAAGTTTGCAGATTTTGATGCACATTAAAAGTTACCCCTTCAATCTCAAAAAGATTAAATTGTTCTGATCTCTTGTTTGATCTATTGAGAGGATATATATTAGAATGAATTGATAGTGAATGTACGAGTATATTTTGATCGTGTATGGAAGATTGCTGAGATAATATGCATATATTCCTCGACTTCATCAAAGTTTGTTGATGTATTCATTTCTCTATTGAACAAAAGCATGTTAGTCATCTAAGTGGCCTGACTTAGTTTCTAGATACTTTGATGATATTATGGACAATTGTTATTGTGCATGAGATGCTACTAATAGAAATAGCATCACTGAACAATAGTGTTTATCAATTGTGAAGTTGTGATGCTAGTGTTCATTTACCCAAAGGCGTCCCATGTCATATGGCCCAAACAAAACCCTAGCTTCCGCAACCCCCGTATCTTCCCACCCCGGTCCATGTGCCGCCGCCAGAAGATGTCGGCGCAGCGGGGTCATCTTCTTATCTTTCGAGAAGCCCTCCGGCTAGAGCAGTGTAACGACCTTGGACACTACGAGGGCTACATATCCGGAGGTGAAAATCCGTGCTTTGGCCTTTACTGGTTGGAACTAGTAGCAACATACTTCAGTCATTACCTTGTCAAAGGCATTGTCTTCGTGCCATTGTTCTGGCCAAGATTTGTTGGACCCATAATCTAAGATCAAAATTATCGTTCTTACCATCTCATGTTTGAATTGCGAAAGTCAGCACGTGTGTGTTCTCTCTTCTTGAAGGCATTCTTACGAAAGAACATCGATTTTATCATAGATGTTCAGGTCTTCTCTTGTCCCGGTTCTAACATTGGTGTGTATCCGTTGTACTCTTATGTTGATGTCTTTAGCGTCGCTGCCTTGTATCAACAACAATAATATTATGGATGTGTGCATCCGAGGATGCAGAGGCTGAGAGGCCTCGACCTTCCTTTAAAAAAAAGATTGATAACAACAAAGACACAAATTAATGGATTTACTTAAAAGTGTGCTGATGCATACAAAGATGACTTGCATATTAATTTTACATACGATTAATATTTCTGCAACAAGAATATTTCATTTAGCATAAACTTCATATGCGTTCAACTGCAGTCGAAAAATGACCTTGAATATGTACCGATCTTACTCCCTCCGGGTGGGTTTATAAGTCGTGCATCGGTTTTTTAAGTCTTCATTTTAACTAGGAAAACATGTATTATATTTTATAAAAGTATATATTTAGATTCGCTGCCAAATATAGTTTCTAACCATATAATTTTTATGGCATGTTATACATGTTTTATTAGTCAAATCGAAGACTTGAGAACCCGTGCTCGACTTATAAACCCAGCCGGAGGGAGTATTCGTTTGTCGAACAATAATTGACAACTTAAAGCATTAAAGTGTACACATTAAAATAGTGAGAATCTGTATTGATACATAAACTCCAAGTGTGAGCTTATTGTGCAAATATGAATGTCTTTTACTGGAATTTTAAGAGGATTCCAAATAGAGAGTTTCCTTTTGGTATTGACAAGGCACCAGACATCCTTAAGCATGAAAGGTCTAAATTTTACCATAAAATTAAAGGAACTCGTATAAGAGGAACACGATTTTTTGCATAGGATATATCTCACCGACTGCAGGATGGAATTCGCGCTTGCCTACACGCTCCCACTAATAGGCCATGGGCCATCAAATAATTTTCTTTCATTTTCCGCGCGTGCTTGCCTCGCATGGGGTTGCCCAGTTATTGTATCATGTGAGAAAGTGCTCCTACTGGAACGGTCTAGAACGTCATTCTTTCTTACTTCTTCCTTTATTTTTATTTTTATCATTTTTCATTTCTTTTACCATTTTTCCTTTTCTCTAATGCTATTTTTTCTCTTCTTATTGTTTACTTTCTTCCTCATATCATTTTCTATTTTTTCCCTTATTAGTTTCTTTTATTCTTCTTTCAGTTCTTATATTTTCTTCATCTTGAAAATATTCAAATTGTTTTTCTAAATGTTTGTCATGCATTTTTGAATATGTACTACGTAATTAAAAACAAATCATAATGTATTTCAACAAAAATGTTCATTGGGTATCTAAAATGTATTGCTATAGTACTGTATTAAAAAAAAATGATCACCATGTATTTGGTAAATGTTCATCGTGTATTTCAGAAAAATGTTCATCCTGTTTAAAAAAACATCATGTATTTAAAAAATGTCTGTCACGTATTACATTTTTTTTTTCATAATATACATGTGAATATTTGTTAATACTTAGTTGGGATTTTGTGTAACAATGCATGCGGAATATATATTCTTGTGCGAACCATGTCACGTTGTAAGATGATGTATAACATATAAATATAGTATAGGTGCACGTATGCAACATTTTACTACTTTGCATAATCATGCATAGAATGTACGGAAGTATCTACAGAGTGTGTGTGTGTGTGTGTGAGAGAGAGAGAGAGAGAGAGAGAGAGAATTAAATGTCCAACTTGCCATACTTAGTATTTTGTGTAGCGGAGTTCACCCTTGATCAACCGACAGCTAGGATTGGATTCTCCCTCTTAGGGAAACTTTAGCCGATATCTTAAAAGTTAAAGAAGGATCCGGCCAACTAAAGTTAGTGAAGTAAAAAAAATATTCTATAGGTGACCGCACCTAGCCGATCCCTTTAACTTTAGTGGAGTAAATAAATGTGTATAGATTTTGTGTTCTAACCACATGAACTTCAAACACTTCACTATATATATCATAAAGCATTGGAATTAAAACATGCATAACATAACCGTCATAACATATAGTTTCATCATTGCGATTTTCAAATAAAAACATGCATAGTTCATCCAAAAGGCATTACTTCAAACATAAATGTTTGATCCAAAATCACCACAAACATAACATGTATATGTTGTGGATCGAGCCAACCAATGGCATGCACAAACTCAAACGAGGTGGTCATCGAAGAAAACATCACCACCACCACCGCCACCATCCTCTCGGTCGCCACCGCCACCACCACAACCATTATCGTCTCGGCCGCTACCACCCCATCCTCTCGGCCGCTGCCAGCACCACCACCAGCATTCTCTCGGCCGGTACATCACCATCGTCTATCAACAATCACCATCGGCCAAAATGTTAAAGATGTTTTATTTACGTTGTTGGCATTTCATTGAGCACTTGGCGGCCGCAACCTTTCTTGCCGGCTGCCGCCGCCGGACGCGCCGGAGTAGTGCCCGTAGGTGTCACCGGAGACGCTACACGAGGCGCTGGCCGTGGATGGGGCACCATTGTGTCCCTTTTCTTATTCTTCGTGGCCTCCTTGGCGAGGGTTGATGCCGTCGTTGCCGGTTTTCTAGCTCATTTGGCTCCGGCGGGAGCGGCGGGCCGTCACCGGTGAGGCGGTTGCCACCATGGCAGCCTTTGCCGCAGTTGGAGCCGGCTCTTGAACCCGGTAGACTTTTTTTATCCCCAAGCTTTTCTTCGGCACGGACGGCGACGCGAGGGTCGTTTCTGGCGGTGAAAAGCCGGCGGCGATGGCCGGCGGGGTGGGGGAAGGGTCCGGGCTATCCATTCCCGCGGGAGGGCCGGTCATCGGTGGCGGCGGCGGGGCATGGTGGCGATTGCAGCGGGAACGGAGCCGGCACGAGGGCGGGAGAGAGGGGCGCCGCTTTTACTCAGCCGTGCATGCGGTGAAGATATTTAAGGAGATTGGAGGGTGTTTTCGGCGGGGGAGGATAAATTATCCTCCTCTATTCGGTTTAGTGGACCGACTAGGTGTCGTGTAAAGGAGAATAACCGGATTTATCCTCTCTTACGGCTGGATAGGGGATCGGTTAGAGTTGCCCTTACCTCTTAGGGACCATTTAAAAAATTCTCGATGAAGAATAGCTTCAGGACTTGAGCACTTCATTTTTATGTTTACAAAGTGACTTCAATTCTCGATGAAGAATAGATTGAGCACATGAGCACTTCCTTTCTATGTTTACAAAGTGACTTGAACAAAAGCGAAGGAACACACAACCGTAATGCCACTTGCCAGTTTGCAGTTAAGTTAGCCCATGACTTATTAGGCAGACTACTTTTACCAATTGAGATGACCAAGGAAATAATATCCAGCACAAAAGAGAATAATGTTCCTTTTCTATAAACTTGATTAACATAACCACACAATAGAATTGCATCATAAAGAAACTCACAAAATAACTGTTTTGTTAAGGAACAAATGAATCAAACCACCAGATGTGTATCTCGATCTAGAACTGAGCTTGGATATGGTCTACAATGTTCTTGTCCACCTGGAAGGCTTTGGCCAGGATATCATCTGAGATGGTTTGCTTGGATCCAAAAACCGCATCGGCTATGGTGATCACACCAGGGTTCTTGCTGCTCAGCGCCGCAATGACTATCGCTTCGTTGTTTCCAATGTTGAACTGAAAGTGAATCAGCCCTTGCGGAAACACAAACACATCCCCTTTGTTCAAAACTTTTGAGAACAACTTGTTCTTGGGGTTCGAAGTCACGAAACCAACATAGAGTGAGCCTTCCAACACTGTCAGAATCTCGGTTGCACGAGGGTGAAGGTGCGGTGGGTTTTGACCATAGGGAGCATAATCAACACGCGCCAATGAGACACCCAAAGTGTTCAACCCAGCAATCTGCGCCACGTTAACTGCAGTCACAGCGGAGCCTTGCTTGTTGCCCGTGTTTCCCGCCATGTGGAGGCCAGAGAAGTAGAAGTCCTCTACCACTGCAGTCTTTGGGTCTTTGCATGCGAATCCATTGACAAAAACTGCACATATACATATACATATTTCGAACAGTTAACAACAATGCATTGTCACTAATAAGTAACTAGGAACATTTCACTGCCGTATGCATGTGTAATTATACATACCTGGAGATGTCTTGTCAGCGACGCAGAAATCCTGGAGCTGGCCTGGGTCCGAGGCAAGAGCATGAGAAGCCGACAAAGCCAAAAGAGCAAGGAGGAAAAACTTTGAAGCCATTTGTGTGCGATCGTAGATTCTCGCTAAATCAAGTGTGTTAGAAGAAGTGATTGTGCTCGTGCTGCACAGTGATGCTTCGAAGGGTTGGAAGAGATCGGTATATATAGGGACACGGAGGAAGATCTTTTTTGTGTTTGTTTTGCTGGGGCACCTGTGGATAAGAAGGAAATGGTCTTCACTAGCTGTCTAATTCCCAAGTCTAAAGCGTGTTCCTGGCCGGCCTTCCAGTGACGGCCAACTAATAGATCCCAATTTGTATTTTAACTTCTCTGCATGGTTTGAACAAGTCATATTCGTACTTATACTGGCTCTCTTGTCTTGTGTCTTGGCTCCACACTTGAACCCGATGGAACTTGGCGATCCTGCCATCAACCTAAAGGCTTAAACACATTATTGAAGGGCTAACTTGTAAACACAGCTGTAACAGTAACAAAACAGTAATAGAAAATACCTCCGTGCAGGAGCAGGCCAGCACGGACGCGTTCCAGCGGAAAGCTTTCTATCTTGTATGCACCACCCTGCTGCATCTTCGTCCAAACTTCTTTCTTTCTTTCTTCAACTAGCACTTGGAAGATACAGTACAGTAGAAAGATACCTAGAAAACCTGATCAGTCTGTTCGAAAATATGCCCTCCGTCCCAAAATAAGTGTCTCAACAGTATAAAGTTGTACTAGAGTTAAGACACTTATTTTGGGATGGAGGGAAGTATACCCGTAGTTGCTACTGAAATTGATAGGAAGGAGGAGTGTTGGTTCTATGGGGCCTTTTTTTTTAGAACGAAGGCTCAAGCAGAGGCCGGCTTTGAATTAACAAAGCCATCAACCGGCCAGGATTACAACACCGGATTACAACCACACACCAAACTAAAAGGAAAGGAAAAAAAAATGAACGGCAAAGATACAAGGGCGCCTAGGAGCAGCTCTCAATGGACAAACAACAAGCTAGCTAGAAGATGAACAAAGAACATGTAGCTTGGAGATGCCAGGGACCCCTTACGCGCCGAAAAACCAAGGCAAAAGCGCTAACCGGCTCAAGGCAGGGCACCGAAGACAAAGCAAAGCACGCCGTTGCCAAACACCTGGGCTTGAAGAAGACACATCCATCCAGATCCATCGTCACAGAAGGCCCCTGCCTCCTCGCCTGGCTCGAAGGCGCCGCACCGTTGAACGATGGACATGCTCACCCTAGAACCTGGATGTATGGCATCGAAGGAAACCACAGGGGCGGAACCAGGCGATCCCAACCTGCCGACGACGACACATCAAGAGCAGAGCAACGCCACATGCCAGAGTTCAGACTTGAAAGGGGGCGAGCAATCGGAATGCACAAATGGGCAGCAGCAAGGGCCAAGACCAAATCGGGAGCTTCGGCTCGCTCGACGAGCTGAAGAGCAGCCACCGGAGGAGGGGAACCCTATCCCCTCCCGTCCTGGAAGATCCACGAGCACCGGAGGAACACACTGCAGCCCGACGAAGAGCACCAAAATAGCTTGACCACACACCCAGGGAGACACCGCCGCCACTGGAGACACGCTGCCGCCGCCGACACACGCCACCTACATCACAGCGAAGCCCACAACCCATCTTTGTTCCCAAAACAGCGCCTTCAAGAAGGTTACGGCGCCATGGGCGTCGCCGCTGCCCAACAATGTTGAGGATTTCACCCGGGAGACAAAGGGGAAGGGGGTAGGGGGCAAGACCTGACCGGCGCCTCCAGGAAGGTGAGCGGTGTCCGTGGGCGTTGCCGCCATCGCAGCCGGCACGGCTGGCTAGGGGTTTCCCCCAGTCCTGCATCCCCGTCACCCACTCCCACCCGAAGAAGACCGGAGCCCCACGTCGAAGCAGGCCGGATTTGAGGGGGGAGGAGCTCGTTGGAGAAGAAGGGGGGGGGGGGGGGGGGGGGGGTGGAGGCGGCCAGATCTGACGTAGCCGGAGCCGAAACTGCCGCCGAGCGCAGGCCCGCATCCACCGGGGATCTCGCCGCCCGCACGGCCGAGAAAACGCCGACCCGCGCCCACGCCACCGGGTGCCGAAGAGCCGGCGACGCCACACCTGCCGGGGCCGCCGCCCCGGATCCAAAGGCCCCCCGCGGGCGAGGCGAGGGGGCGAGGGCCCCGCCGCCACCTTCATCAGCAGCGCGCCGAGCTTGCCCGGCAGCAGCTGCCTCAGGCGGCGGCGAGGTGAGATCGAGGAGGGGAGGAAGACGGCGCGGCTAGGGATTTCGCCCCTTGGGTCACCCAAGCGGGGCGACACGAGGGAGGGGAAAGCGTCTCAAAAGAGGCGAAAGTTCCGGTTCTTCTATGAGGCCTTAGCACGATGACTTGCAACTGTTTACTACAACAAGGTTTACCCGGCTCCGGCGAGGGAGGGGCGATGACAGTGGCGCGCTTTCGGCTCGCTTCAGTGCTTGTAGTCGTCGCTAGGTGGTCTACGGATTTGGATGTAATTTTTATTATTTCTAGTGTTCGTTGTACTACCATGATTGAAGATGAATAGATTGAAAGTTTTCCAGCAAAAAAAAAAGGAGGAGTGTTGGCCACAGTCTCTCGCCTGGGACAATTAAGGGGCTGACCTTAAGTGTCCTGGTAACCTTGCCTAACATGAGTGACAAAATTATTACGTTGTTATGGAATGAGGTTTAACCCAGTACTTCGTGGTGCTAGTATAGGGCCTGCATTGGAGTAGGTTACAATGTGTGAGAACACCGGCAGATCTACGTACCTCGATACCGTACTTAGCTTTATGCAGAAGTCAAGGTACCTCAAAGGACCCTCGTTAAAAATGAAGTGACCATGTGCTCCCCTCATAGTTTTGGAATGCATTTCTGGATAGCCTCTTATAGCGTCCCAGGGCTGAAGGCAGTTTCCCATGGGACGGCCTTTGTGTTAGTGTTGGGCAAGGGAACGGTATTGGATTAGATGATACCTCATGCGTTGCTCTGTAGGAATTGGTTGCAGTATATTCAATGCTGTTTTGTTGTATGAACATGAATGTTTGAATTAATAATATGGTAACTAAAACTAGAAACACATTATTTATTTATAAATCATTATTGTATAGTTATAAAAAATAAGAGTATAAATAGCATAATATAATAGAGATGGTTGATGGAAGCGTTTAAAATTGTTGGACTTTTGAAAGGTTGCATTTTGAGAGAAATAAGTTAGTGGAGATCAACAATTTAGTATACAATCTCTACCAATTGTAACATAATTCAAGTAGATATATCCATGATCTAGGATGAGCTTGGTTAATTAGCCACACTTAGCCAGCTTTAGTTTTGATTTTCAAAAATGAGTTTCAAGACAATCATGGGATGGGATGATACTATCAGGAATACTGATAAGTTTTGAAATGAACCATGTTGAACACTAGGCATTGTCCATGCCTTGCCAAAACTCATGATGATAATTATTATTCAGTTAGATAAAATGTTTGAGCATATACGGGACACGTAATCATTTCTCTTTTAAATTTACAAAGTGACTTGAGGAAACACACAACTATAATGAAACTTGGAGGATTGCAATGGGGTCAACCAAGACCAGTTTAGTAGTTCACTTTTGCTACTGGAGATGACAAAGAAAACAATAATTGAAAAGAACATTATTGTTTTTCTTCCATAAAAGCTGAATTAGCACAACAATATAATGGTATTACATTGTAAAGAAACATGCATTACAATCTTTAATCCAATAACAAATTAATGAATCAAATAAAAAAAATCTTGTGGTGTATTCCTAGAATTGAGCTTGAATATGGTCTACCATCCTCTTGTCCACCTGGAAGGCTTTGGCCAGTATATCATCTGAGATGGATGGATTTGATCCAAACACCGTATTTGCTATGGTGATCACTCCAGGGTTTTTGCTACTCAGCGCCGCAATGGCTATCGCCTTGCTAGTTCCATAGTTGAACTGAAAGTGAATCAGCCCTTGTGGAAACACAAACACATCCCCTTTGTTCAGAACTTTTGAGAACAGCTTGTTTTCAGGGTTCGAGGTCACGAAACCAACATAGAGCGAGCCTTCTAGCACAGTCAGGATCTCACTTGCACGGGGGTGGATATGTGGTGGGTTTTGACCATGGGGTGCATAATCAACACGAGCCAGGGAGATGCCCAAAGTGTTCAATCCAGCAATCTGCGCCACGTTAACTGCGGTCACAAAAGAGCCTTGCTTGTTGCTCGTGTTTCCGGCCATGTGAAGCCCCGAGAAGAAGAAGTCTTCTACCAAGGCAGTCTTTGGGTCTTTGCATGCAAAACCATTGACGAAAACTGCACATACATATACAGTTTTTTAACAGTTAACAACTACATATTGGCACAAATAAGTAACTCAAACGTTTCAGCATAGTGATGCATGTGTGATTATACATACCTTGGGTTGTCCTGTCAGCGACGCAGAAATCCTGGAGCTGGCCAGGGTCGGAGGCAAGAGAACGAGAAGCCGAGAGAGCCAAAAGAACAAGGAGGAAGAACCCTGAGGCCATTCGGATGCGAATGTTAATCATCACTAGATCAAGTGCCTTCTGTCGAGTAGACAAAGAGCTGTGCAGACTAGTTCTTGTGAGTTGTGATGCTTCGAAGAGTTGAAGAAGACCAGTATATATATGGAAAGGGAACTTGTAAGAGGTTTTGTGTTTGTTCTGTTGGGGCGCATGTGGATATCATGGAAATGGTCTTCACTAATTCCCACCTGAGTAACAAGGAAAGCGTGTTTCCTGGTAGTGGCAGGCCTTCCTGCAACGGCCAACTAATCATAGTTGTATATTCATGGTTTGAACAAGTCATGTTCGTACTTGTACTAGCTCTCTTGTCTCACCAGATGGAACTTGCGATGATGCCATCAAACATATTATTCAGGAGTGTTCCCATGCGTACAGCCCCCCTGAAAACCCATTAAAAGGGTATTATTATTCAGTTTTCGTCTTATAGGCTGATTATAGCTAAGATTCATCGCAATTAGATGGCTGATTGATCTTTTCCTTTTGGCCCTAACCTGCACACCTAGGCCTACAGTCCATATCTTAAATGCTTTGACGCGATCTCTCTACGCTAGGATTCCTTCTGATTCTACTGTTGCAAGAGCCACGGCAGTTGCCGGCCTGCGACACGGCCGGCGGACATGCTCCCTAAATTTGTTCAAGCTCTTGTTTTTGTTTAGATTCCCATGTCCCTAAGTTTTTTGAACGATCTCGTGTTTCACAAGAAAAATTGTCACGCGGGTAGGGTGCTCCTGAGATTTTATAAAGATAAATGGAGTTGGCCTGGTTTATATCGAAAACAAGGCCAAAACCCCCACAAAAATACATAGCCAACCTGACCTATCTTGACCTCCATCGCCTACATGCCCTCTACCCATGGTTTAAAATTTCATTTTCAGAATATTCCAGCATCTACCGAAATCACTGAATTTCTATGAAGTTCACATTTCGGTTTGCATTCGGCAAAAGGACCGAAATGTTCACTTGAAATTCTAAAATATATTTTTCAATTTAAAAAATATTTCAATGAAGATTTGAATTCTTTTGCACAACTGAAATTACCGAAATATTTTGACCAAAAGATAAATATTTCGGTGTCAACTAAAATTACCGAAATTCAGTGAAATTCATCAAAATCTCACTAAAAGTGAAAACATGCATCTACCTGGAGAGAAGTGAGAAGGATCTTGGGAGATGCCTCCAAGAAGGAAAAGTGATGCAATTTGGTGTCATCGCCGCCGGTATTGACCCCATGTCTACCACTAAAGCTTTCGGCCAAAAACCGCCCACAACCCCCCTCCCCTCCCGCCGAACTAGGGATACGGTCTAGCCAAGCCAATAGCCACCATGACAACTAAAGAAATGACCAACCATGGTCTAGTGCGAAGGACAAATCCTTCTACTACTATTCCAAAGGGAGAGGGTGTCACTGCGCCATCATCGCATGTACCCATCTGTTCCCAACGAAAACAAGGCTTTCCCCATAGGCATGTGCCCATCCACCTTACTGAACAGTTGGGTAGGGGCCCTGCCTCTGCCAACTAACAGCAAGTCGCAGCACACATCGCACCGACAACGACAAACCATGGTCGTTTGAGAGCCCACAGATCAAGACAGAACATCACCATGGAGACAAGACCTCGCTGACGCACAAAACCACCATCACATGGGCCCATACCTCAGCAACAACAAACCCAACGAGTGGCCAACCCGCGACCAACCACAACGGCAGCATGCACTAGCCTACCACGAGTCGAGGAACATCAGTAGGAGGGAGGGTCGACCAGCAGCTGTCGCACCAACCACCACAACACTGCCACCGTTGGAATGGCCCCAACCCCGCCACCACCATATATTCCAGTAGCAGCCCCGAACGGCCTGCCTAAGCACAACTGTCCACCGCAGCGCCGAGAGCCTCCCACGACCATCTCAAGAGGAGGAGTGATGCACAATCGCAGCTAGGTGCTGGATCCTACCGACGTTACGCCATCCACATGCGCCGACGACAAACCTGCACCAGCTTAGATCGGACCCGCACCGGCTTAGATCGGACCTGCACCAGCCTAGATTATTGTAAACTTGCTAAAATCATCCTTACAACTTATACAATATGCATGTCTACCAAGAGAGATAGAAGACGCCCCCACACGTCAGAGAACACAAACTCAAGAGGGGCAGTAGACAGCGGGTAAGGTAACAGCTGACTTTTGGCCTTTTTGTAGAATCACACACTCGGTGGATATCTAGCTTGCCATGAAAAGGAAGCTTATTAAAGTTCAAAAAAGGAAGCTTATATTCCTCACTTGTTGACCAATGGAAAAAAGATGGATGACCGTTATGTTTGTGCCACCGTTTTGAAGTTAGCATGGTTTCATTGAAAGCCCGCTTATTGGGCACCCTATATATAATCAAGGGGTAGTGACCTCCTTCACGCCTCCCTTGATGCATTATTCTCCTTGTTGCCTGACCTTGATCAAAAGGAATTTGAGGAAAATTTCAAGATAAACCTTCTTATCAATGGCAAGGCGATTAATGGAAAGGAGATACTTAGAAGTACTAGGAACATGTAATATGTTTTGTAGACGAAGTTTGCAATGAGCGATTTTATAACTGAATGACCCATGTAATAAATGTTCATACCTAATCAACTCACGATGTGCACTTGATCCTGTCTGCGATAACGGTCCCCGAAGGTGAGCTTCTCAAGATCACCGATGATGTGGTCAGTGGCACCACTATTTGCGTACCAATTTGTGTCAATGACATAGGATGTGTTGTAGGAGCCGGCCACCCTTTCTTGTTGTTAGTCTGTCGTCATAACAATACCAACTCATGAGTACATTATGCTTTGGCTTGGTAAAGATCTGACCTAGAGGTCTAGGTCGTTGCTCTGAGCACACACGTCTATTGGTGTTCTTGAAGGGGCATGCGCCGCCATAGTTGCCACGGCCTCTGCCTCGTCTGTGTGGCGCGCCACACCCGCGCGAGAAAGAACCATCGTGCCCGGATGCAGCTGTGTTGACTGAGGATTCAGAGCTGCCCCAGAGATCAATTTGTGGAGGAGCTCGGTGTGTTTACCAAAGTTGGCCATATGCGAGAAAAAAAATCGTCGATAGATCGGTGTGAGCATCTGGAGTAGATACCAATGGGTTGTGCTCCATGCAACACCCTACTACATCTTCCTCCAAACTTTCATTCATTGTTTATTCTACAAGTGGTTAACAATATAGTAGTACAAATATACATGTTCAAGTTGATTGATTTTCTCAAAAAAATGTTACTGAAATTTCATATAGGAAGGAGGATCTCAAGGGAACAAAAGGGAACAAGGAGACATGAAGGATACTATTTTTATTGAGAAATAACTTAGGGTCCCACCTGTATATATTACTCAAGGGTTAACCAATTTCTAAAAACAGGCAACTGGCCAAAGATTACATGGGCATGTTTGCACATGAGGTCGGAATATGTATTGTTGCCATGAGGGGACGAAAACCTTGTCACCCGGTTCTTGGACCGACGAGTCCACAAGGTGAAGTTTGGGATAATTTTCTTCACCACCGAAGAGTTAATTTTTCCTTCAAAAAGAGAGTTAAATGCCTAGACTATGCATCATATGATGCACACATCCATCATTACTAAAAAAGGGTATCAAAATATCAGACGTAGTAAAGAAAGGCCCAATACAACTTGTCGATAACAGGATTACATGACTTATACATACGATCTATTACTGGACCCATTTTCAAACCAGTTGAATGTATCTCGTGCTATCGTCTCTCATCGGTTGCACCCAAAGGCCATAGGTGCCAAATCCTCTACACACTACAGCAGCGAAGCACCACATACATATCCATTATGTAGCATAGAAGATAGCTTGCATTTTTGTTGAATGTTTTGTTATGGTAAACACACAATCATTATGGAAATTTCCAATTGCCCAAGTAAGGCACACACACGCCCATGCAGATATGTGCCTTAATTCTAGGATGAACCCACCCGAATGAACTCCCAACATATTGCTTATGCTAGTTGGTGGAGGTAGGTCAAAACTATGTGGATTATATGCCAGGTAAGAACATCAAATGGCCACGAGATATAAATATGAGGAATCTTTTCCTCCTAGTCACAAAAACAACACTTCTTCAAGCCGTGACATCTACACTTAGCCACTTTATCCTCCATGTGCATCAAATCATGGTTAAGATACCACATGAAATCCTTGATGCTTAAAAGGGACTTTAATCTTCCAAATGTACCTTGAATTGGAATGATACCCCAATATTCAAAACATCAACATACATGGCTTTGATGATGAACACTTCGGAAGAGTGCAACATCCACATGAACAAACCATGTTCATTGGATAAGTTGATCAACATCAACCGTTGAATTAGGTGAAACCACACAGTCCATTGATACTTCTTAAATGTATCCACACTTTTTATGGCTTTAATGCTTTAATGTCACTACATTGGCATATTTTTACAATTTATCTGAACTAACATATTAATAAAGTGCCCCAAACTAGTTTTGTTTTCATAAAAACAGATATCTAAGCTCACGGAAAAAATGAACAAAAATATGAGAATTGTTTTTGGTTCAGAAGAGAACCACAGCCAAAGAGCCAAATCACGGTGAGGCACTGGGGCCAAGATCCCTAGGAGACCTAAGGTTGAGACGCATGGGCTCTACTTAGCCCTTGTCCTCATCTATGGCACCTCTGACTTGAATATACCCCAAAAACTTATGTAAATATATCACAATTTACCATCGCCGGCACATCCCATTCGGAGGCTATCTCATCTACAGTCATGTTTCGGTATCCTGTCAAAGGGGGAATTCATCACGATATACATCAACATTGATCTCCGCGGCTGCATGATTATGTGTGAGTAGTCAACCTGCTAGACTATGGGTTCATAGCAGTAGCCATATGTAACGTCTCTGCCCACCCTTTAGTATGCCCAAATGAGCTTCCTAAATCATTGTGATCCATCTTCTTCATTCTTTGTGGTGATTATACTTATGTGATGAGTTGTTACTTTATCATGAGATTATTTGTAATGCTTATGTTTGATTCATATATGTATAATGCTCCCCAATTGTTTATTTATTCATTAGTCAGTTTAGATGAATGATCAGTAGTGTGAGTGGTATGCATTAGTTGGGTTTATTCTTGCAAGTTAACTACCCCGGTGAAAGTAAACGGAGAAGGCTTGTACTCCCACTGTCCACGAATAAGTGTACATATAGAAATGTTAGGACAGATTATGGAGTGGAGTAATAAAATGCAGTGGGAAGGTGCAAGACACCACCTCTCTCCTCTTTAATTACCCCACCCCCAATAAGCTAAATGCATGTAGAAAGTGAGTAGACCATGTGCTGAATGTTATTGGTCTTAATTACCGTGTGATGAGAGAGCATCAGTTTTTCTACTTTAAAGTGCATTGAGAAGATAGAAATACACTCTTTTGTGGACAAATTTCGAATGCCAAACATACACTTATTCGTGGATGGAGGGAGTACCATGTTATTGTCCCTGGGAATAAAAAGATGGTAAACATGTTTATCTTGGTAATGAGATGGAGGCTTAGGGAATATTATCGAATGTATGTCATCTAACTCAAATCATTGTTCTATCTTATTACTTGACACTCGAAGATGCATTATGGCTTTTGGTCTTTGAGTGCAGTATTAGCAATGGATGCATCACAAATTTTGGTCTATGGATTCACAGACGTACTACCAATATAATATCATCACATCACATATGAAATTTTCTATCATCAATATGTAATATTTTATAGATATTTATCTTTATGTCACTTTCATGCACCACTGTTTTGAGAGAGTTGCTATTGGTGATTCTATGAACCGGTTCCATTTTTCTTCACAAAATATCTTCCAATAACATAATATGCACTTTAATTTTCTGCCATTTATTATTCTCTAATTAGAAAAATGATTTCAACCACACTATACGTTAATTAATTGTTACAATTACCAAAGTTAGTGGTGTTAACACCCTCTTTAGAATTGTTGGGGGCAGAAGTGGAGTTTTATTGTGTTGCGGGGTTGAGGATTGGTGTAGAGAAAATTGCTTCCACAGAGTGATAAATTGGTTGTCCCCGAGGGAGACTTGCCTTCTAGCTACATACCATTCCACGTGGGGCCCCAACACCATGCTAACTTGTGTGATTCTTTTGGAGCAAATTATCCATTTATCCTCAATCAAAGCTTGATGGGCTTCTCCCTTATACTAAAGCAATGAAAACCTCTTGCCGTTGTGCAATTTTATTTAGGGAGGGATACTGAAGAATTAGATGTCCGAAAGAAAGTTAGTTTCACCCGCATCATGCCTTTCCAAACAGGAGGGTCCAGCAACTTCACCGATGTGCGAGATAGGGTCTTAAGCTGGATGCCAATACTTGTTTCTTCGCAAATCTTGCCAAACACCTTCCTCAGTCAAAAGCTTGGACATCCATTGACCGAGCATCAGTTATTCTTAACTTCAAGGTTCTCAATCCTAAGTACACCCTCATCCTTTGGAAGATGTCCTATTTGTGTATCCTACACTTCCATTTATGCTCGCGCATTATCAGAAGAACCGATATCTAGCAAGGGCAAAGAATAAACTTCATATTAGCAGATTTAACTAGATCATGCTCCATAAAGATAAGGGTGCCATCCGCATAGTACAAGACTGAAGCGTCGCCATCCACTATGTGCGGATTCAGACCACTAATTTGACTATCATCCTTAGCTCTAGCTATGAGGACCGCCATCATGTCCGCTACATTGTTGAATATAATAGGTGAAAATGGGTCATCTTATAGCAGTCGCTTCTGAATTCAGCAATAATGACCGATGTCATCATTTACTTTCACCACAACACTGCCATTAGAATTTCACCACACACATATTCCAGATTACACTAACCTTCGATCTCCCAACCATGAATGATATGCCTATAATAAGGTTTTTGAATTGTTAGAAATATGAGCAATTTACCATATGATTTTATTAACAGAAATAGTAGATAAAACATGACTATTGTAGTAGAGATGAAACAAGTCATGTAATCTAAAGATGAGACAGCAAATGGCATGTGCACATATGAACTAGAAGAAAACATATGTAGAATAGAGGCTAGAACCAGAAATGCTATAGCAAGAAACTGAGGCAAGATATTAAACAGAGAGAACACGAAGACATACGGAACAACGACAGAAGCACTGGTCTTGGGTTGGTGTCGTCGCTAGCCATGTCGCCGAAGAGGTTGTGGACGTCGGGGAAGTAGTCGTCGGAGTCCGGGGCGTCCGTGATGAAGAAGTCAGTAGTCGCGCGGAGCGCTCCCCAAAAACCTTATCACCCTTCTCCCGTACAGGACTCAAAGCGGTGGGTTTCGGAGGCCTACTGTCCCGACCTGCGGTGCACGCTGCAAGCCGGGATGGGGAAAGTCATAGCAGTAGCTCAGTGATCAGGAACGGTGGCGAGAGGAAGATGATGTTCTGATGTGTCTCTCTAGAGAAGAGCGACCTCTCTTTTATAGGCACAGGAGAAGGAGGCGAATAGGCTGCGTCGGGAGCTAAAGAGAAAGAGGGAGACGAAACGAACAGGCAGTAGCCGAAGGGTGCAGTGTTCGTATTCAATATCCACTACAGCAAAAACACTTTCAGCTTCCGAGTGACCTTTGGTATACCAATCGTGCGTGGCAAAAATTTAGACATCGGCTCATTCCCGCAACCCGTGGCGCGTCGTGACGAGGCCTGGCGTGGCGAGGCGGGCGGCAGAAGAGGAGCACGCGTGAATGTCCCTCTTGTTCTCATGCTCATACATGTAGGGAAACATCCTTCCTTATAAGGAGGTCCAACTCCCACCAAACTAGCAATGTGGGACTAAACTTTAGTTCCACCTCTTGCCTTGCACGAATGGGCTGCGTGGGCCTCTAGGATTTATTAGGAATTTCTGAAACTGCTATTGGGCTGGCCCAAAATAGACAAAATTCCAGCAGTCATGTAGGAATTTTCTATTATATATGTATGCATGCATATGTTATTTGGTTCTTGGCCTCAGTTTGTTATTGTGAACTCCACCATTTCTCTAGAAAAATTCTCTATGCAAATTTCTCTAAAAAATTGACTTTGATCATGAATAACTTTGATAATAACCTATATATGCAAATATATCTAACTTTGATTAATGGCCTATGCAAATTTCTCTAAAAAATGACTTTGATCATGAATATCTCTAACTATGCAAATATCTCTAACTATATAAATATTTTTCTTATATTTAATAAATTCCAAAGTTGGAATTTTAATTATTCATAGTTCCTTTGATTAGCAAAGGAGCTACATTTTCCCCAATTCTATTGCACCCACAAAAATTACTCCATCTATTTGACAGTACCCACAACCCATTCCACCAAAAAAAATTGGTTCCATAATTCAAAATTTTCAAATTTCATTCAGTTCAAATTTGGACCATATTCAAACTCCATGGTCAAAGCCAAATTTAAATTCCTCCAAAAATTCTGAAACTTTGCCAGACTCTCTTTTGTGCATCAACACGTCACCACAAAAATTCTCAAAAATTCCTAGAGCCCTCTGGCATTTCATCATACACTTGATGTGCACTGTTTAGCACTGTAAAAAAATACAGTAAATTCAGAAAAATTTGGAGAGAGGGGGGAATCGATGCCATGCACTCCTCATCTTCCTCTCTCCCGCACGGCGTCGCCTCCTTTGAGCTTTAATGAGTCACCCCGGACCCCTGGTTAGTGGCTCACCGCCGATGGCACAGTAGCCGGCCGGTGCACCCGCCATCGCCCTCGTTGTCCAGCAGGGGGGAATAGGAGGAGGAGGAGGGGATCGGGATGGCACTCACAGCGAGGAGGCGTCAGCGACGAGGAGCGGGCTCGGGGGCGGCGACGATGAGGATGGGCTCGGGGCCAGTGACGAGGAGCAGGCTCGGGGGGCGGCGATGCTCGGGGAGGAGGGCGAGGAGGTCCGGTGACTGTCAGCGGGCTCAGGGATGGCTCGGAGACGACGGTGAGCTTCAGCAGCCTGGCGGCGTCGTGGTGGTGTTTGGCGCCATCGGGGGAGAGGGAGATCGAAACTGGAGATGGTGTTTGGAAAAATTTGCTATGTCCTGCTTATATACACCGAGCTTTAGTCCCGGTTGGTGGCTCCAACCAGGACTAATGACCCCCCTTTAGTCTCGGACCGGGCCACCAACCGGGACTAAAACTAAATTTCAGCAACCCAAAGGGCGTGAAACTCAGGCCTTTAGTCCCGGTTGGTGGCTTGGACTGGGACTAAAGGGGGACCTTTAGTCCCGGTTGGAGGCACCAACTAGGACTAAATCTGTTTTTCCTATTTTTTGGTTTTAGACCTTTTTAGGATATTTTAGTTTTAGTTTTCTTTTAAACAGATTCAAAAACAGTAGCATACATGCCTAGTTTTCATTTAATTCTTTTTGCTATTAAAGTTTTTAACAAAAAATACTTTATGAAAATTTTAGTTGGATAAATTTTATATAATTCTAAGTTAATATTATTTTGATCATAACTTTTATAAAAGCTTTTTAGTTGATTCTTTTTGCTACTGAAGAATATTATAAAATACTTTTTGTTAACCTAATTTATTTTGATGCATAGACACATGGTGATTCAAAAAAAGCCGACTCCATTGTTCCCTATGTGAAGGAGATAGACCCTTACTATGAATCTTCTAGAAGATTCATAGTAAGAGTCCATATCCTTAACAAAGGATGCAATGATGTCAGAAGCTTATCCCTTCTGGATGACCCGAATATTTAAGGTGGTCGACTAGCTCGTCACTTGGTGAGGTGGGACTAATACGGGTGTGAAAATGTGCGGTAGGCCTTTAGTCCCGGTTGGTACCACCAACCGGGACTAAAGCTAGGTTTTAGTTTAGTATTTTCTTTTCTGTTAAGTTATTAGTTTAGTATTTTCTTTGCTGCTAAGTTTTATTTAGGACAAAAAATATTTTTGTTATTTGTAGTTAAGTCCTACAGTTCCGGCCCTTAGAGTTTCTATTTGGATTTCCTTGAAGTTTTGTTTTGCTTTCTATTTGCTTTTTCTTATTTTATTTTCTTTATTGCTTTATTCATTGATTGTATTTTGATTGCTAGAATACTTGCTAGAGTGAATGCTTATATGAATGCAATGTTTGATTATATAGATTTTCATCAAAGAGTGACAAATAGTTCTATCAAGTTATTTTTCATAGGTACCATTGCCGCAACATTTCGCATTGAAGGGCCAGCATCAGGTGGTGGTTTGTCAATATGTTTTTTAAAATATGACACAAGGCGATCAATGCTGTCAAAATCTTTCTTCCGAAATCTAAAGCCCTTTGGGTATAGCCCAACATAGTCATGATGTGGGTTTGAATTCCTGATGTAAGATAATATAAAGGTGCCTGGATGTTCATGAGATATGCCAAAATATATACTATTCTCATAGGATTCTCTGATTTCTCAGCCCTCAACCACTACAGGAATCAGCTACTTTGCCGTCTGCCATAGTAGACGACAAAGAACCAGTCCACCGACGGCAAACCTCTTTGCCGTCTGCCATCGACGGCAAACACTTCCGGCACTGAAAGTCGCGGTAATGACTTTGTTTGCCGTGTGCATAATGACAGCGGACGGCAAAGATGTTTGTTGTCCGCTTTCCTGATGAAGCTGACGGTAAAGATAGTGGATGACAAAAATAGTTAGCCCCGTTAGGTGGCTAACGGCAGACTTTGTCATCTGCCTGCTGATGGCAGACAACCAAACCCTTTGTCGTCCACCGTATGACATCAGCAGGGCTGTGGTTACACGTCACTGCTGCTCTGTCTTTGCCATCTGCCTTGTAGGTCTTTGCCGTCCGCCAACAGACGGCATAATGACCAAATGGGTCAGACCTGGTGCTCCCAGGTTGCACAGGTTGCTGCCACGTGTCCCCTTTGTCGTCCGCCTACCGACGACAAATATCTTTGCCGTCAGCTGTCAGACGGCAAAGCGCCTGTATTGCCACTGTTTTATTTGTTTTCTGTTATTTTCCTACATTTTCAAAACACAAATATGATATATATAGCAGGCCATGTATCCAACATCTAGCAGTCCATCAATGCAACAGAACACATAGGGTATTAAAAGGTCCAATACATACATAGTTTCACGGAGTTCACGGAATTCATCAACATACATACATACATAGTTTCACGGAGTTCATCAACATACATTGTTCATCAACACAAAATCAAAACAAAAACTAAAACTAGCAGTCCATCAATGCCAGCTTCCATGAAGTGAATCAAATCTGCAAAAATGGGAGTAAGCAAGTTAGAAGAAGAAGAAGAAGAAGACTAGAAGAAGAAGAAGAAGAAGAAGAAGAAGAAGACTAGAAGAAGAAGAAGAAGGTTTTTACCCTTTTCCTTCTCATTCTTCTTTTATTCTTTCTTTTTCTTCTCTTTCTTCTTCTATTCTTTCTTTTTCTCCTCGTCCTTGTTTTTCTTCTTCTTATTCCTTATTTGTGTCATTTTAGAGCCAACTTAGGTAATTATGCCATTTTTGAGCTAACTAAGCTTATTATGTCAGTTTGGAGGAAAATAAGGTAAGTATAGGTCATTTTTGTGCTAACCTAGGTAATTATGCCATTTTTGAGCCAACTTAGATAAGTATAGGTCATTTTTGAGGTAACTTAGGTAATTATGCCATTTTGGAGGAAAATAAGCTAAGTATATGATATTTATGAGCTAACCAAGGTTATTATGCCATTTTTGAGCCAACTTAGGTAAGTATAGGTCATTTTTTTAGCTAGCTTAGGTAATTATGCCATTTTGGAGGAAAATAAGCTAAGTATATGACATTTATGAGCTAACCAAGGTTATTATGCCATTTTTGAAATGAATAAGCTAATTATTTCATAAATGAACTAAATAAGCTAATGATGACACTCAAATGTTAAGACTAGTAAATACTGACCATTCAAATGAAACTCACCGTTCCCACTCTAGTAATGACCGGCATCGGCGGAGGGGCCTGACCAGGCTTCTCACACATAGACCGCACATAATTTAAGTTGAGATGCATACAAACTAATAATAGTCTGGATCGTCTATATATGCTCCGGGATCAATAGATGCACCATCATCATCACTATCACACGTGTCGTCATGAATGACGTGCTCATCGGGTTTAGCGGCATCGACATGTGGAAGGCCTTTCTGTAATTGGTCAAGCTTTGACAGGTCATCCGCAGTAGTAACCTCTTCTTGTTCTGGCTCTTCTTGTTTCGGCTCAGGGGTGAAGTCGGATTCACTATCGCTGTCTACTTCCATGTTCTAGGGTGAAGTATAGCGGGTCTTGAAACGTTTGTTGGAAAGACGTGTTTCTTGGAAGAATTCTCCTTCATATGTGTATGGGTCAATGTGAGGTTCATAATCCTCTTCATTGGGGGGAGGTGGTCTAACACGTGGCGACACTTGATAAACGACATCCCAACCATTCAGATTTGTATTAGTTTGGCAGGCCCACGGTAGATAGAAAACTTGGGTCACCTGTTGAGCCATAATATAGACATCGGGAACATCTAAATGGGTGCTTTGTTTGATTTCAACTAGCCCTATATGTTCATGAGGTCTTCTAGTCTCCTTCGGCTGGAACCAATAACATTTGAAGACTACGACGTTCGGTGGGTTTTCACCATAGAATAGAAGTTCATAAATTGCCTCAACTCTTCCATAATACTCTGTACCTCCTTCACCGATAGCAGAGACACCACAATTTGCAGATTTTTGGTCGGCCATAGATAGCTCTTTGCCAAAGGTACGAAAGCGATACCTGTTGATGTCGTATTTCTCAAATGAATGGACCTTATAGTCAAAACCATTAGCGGCTTGTCTCAATTCGGCGTCCATAGACTCTGAATTAGCCTACAAGTTTAATACGAAAGGATTGTTGCGTTAGCCACAAATTAGACCAAGAAATGAAATGGTCTATTAATGGTAATTACCATTTGTTTGAACCAAGAGATGAAACCGGGATAGCCGCCTCCATGCTTTGCCAGAAGCTCATACTTTTCGATGGAATCCTGTATGATCACCACTCCATCCGAGAATTTGGCGACGTATCGACTGTATCAAATATCCGGGAATAAGAGCAGTTCAAACGAATTAGAAGTTGTGAAACAATGTACCAAGAACTTACTCGATGTACGGCCGCACTTCGGTTAGGTTGTTGAAGATATACAATGAAATGGTCCGCCATTCTTTGACATCCAACGTTATTGGTTTCAAAGCACCGGCTGGTGCGAGCTTCCCTTTGAATAGGATGAGGTTGGATCCACCTTTATTAGGGTCGCCAGCATTGTACCGAGGCTTCGGATTATACAAATGATGATTTTTGGCTTCGTAGTGTGATGTCACGAAGTTTGCCGCCTCCTCAGTAATGAATGCCTCGGCCATCGATGCTTCAATTCTATGTTTATTTTTACATTTTGCTCAAAGCGTCTTCTGCATCCTCTCAGTTGCATAGCACCAATGATTTTGCATGCCCCCCCCCAATCTTGCCTCGGTCGGGAGCAACTCCGGTGGAAAGATCTTTTCTAACTTGCAGAGCAACTCCGGCGCGAACTTTTCCATGTCATCTATCACGGCAGGCGATAGTTCTTTCGCACAAAGAACACGGAAGAAATAGCTCAGCTCTGCCAGTACTAGCCATTCATCCTCAGGGATAAAGCCACGCAACATCACCAGCATTACCCGCTCAAGCCATATGTGCCAATCATGACTCTTGAGACCAAAAAATTTTAATTTTTCAAGACTCGCTCCCCTCTTTAGATTCGCTGCATACCCATCGGGGAACATCAACTGCATTTTCACCCACAAGATAATTTCCCTCATAGCTGGCCTTCCAAGATTAAACCAGGCCTTTGACTTCGTCCAGTTCTGCTTTCCTTTCGGTTGTCGCATGTTTTGTAACGATCTATCACATAGAGTCTGTAGATCGACTCTAGCCTTAGTATTATCCTTTGACTTCCCATCTATGCCGAACAATGTACCAAAAAGGGCCTCGCCGATATTCTTTTCAGTGTGCATCACGTCGACGTTGTGTGGAAGAAGGAGGTCTTTGAAGTAAGGCAGATCCCACAAGCATGTCTTGTGAGTCCAGGTGTGTTCCGAGTTATACCCCTTGAAATACCCTGGACTCTTTGGATTAGGCTCGAGAGCGTTTAACTGATCCAGGGTCTGTTGGCCTGTCAACACAGCTGGTGCAGAGTTTTTGACAACTCTACCTCTGAACTTATGGCGAGGATCCAAGAACTGTCTATGCAAGTGGAAGCAAGAAAACTTGCGACCCGCTTGCAGCCAACGAAACTGAAGAGCTGCCTTGCATGTGGGGCATGGGAACCTTCCATGCATACACCAGCCAACGAATAGCGCATACGCCGGCAAGTAATGCATCGAGTACATGTACCAGATACGCATTATGAAGTTCTGTTTGCTAGCGGCGTCATATGTCTTGAACCCATTATCCCAAGCTTCTTGCAATTCATCCTTAAGCGGCTGCATGTACACATTCATATTCTTCCTCGGATAGTTGGGCCCTGGAATTATCAACGTCAGGAAAATGTTCTTTCTTTGCATAATCTGTCTGTGGGGGGGGGGGGGGGGGGGGGGGGGGGGGGGGAGATTGAGTGGAATGACAAATACAGGCCAACAACTGTATTGGGTTGCCGTCAGACCAAACACATCGAACCCATCTGTGCTGATGGCAACTCGAGGATGCCTTGGATCTGCCGCTTTTTGCTCATGTAATGCATCGAAGTGCTTCCACGTAGAACCATCCGATGTGTGTACCATCATCTGATTCCCATCTACATCTAGTTCGGTTGTTTTGCCCATTTTGTGCATGTCATTTATCTAGCCATCTCTTCGACCATGAAAAGACGTTGAAGTCTTGGTACGATTGGCATATATCGAAGAACATTAACGGGGATTTTGGTCTGCGTCTTCTTACCCATACCGTTGTTTACCACAACATACCTTGAAGACTTGCATATGGGACAATAGTTCAAGTCCGCATACTCAAGCCTAAATAAGGCACATCCTTTCTCATAGGCATCTATCTTCTCATAGGGCATCTTAAGTGCACGGAGGATTTTGTCCGACTGGTATAGGTTTGCAGGCATTACATGGCCTTTGGGTAGAAAGCATCCAAATACTGTCATCATCGCGTCGTAGCATTCTCTGCCCAAGTTGAATTGAGGCTTCAGAGCCATTACTTGTGAGATGGCATCCAGCTGACAAAGCTCAGTGTGCTCGTGGAGAGGACGTTTTGAAGACTCCAACATTTCATTGAAGTCCTTTGCAGATTCCTCCATCTCATCGTCCAAATCCTGAGCATCATCAAAGTCTTGCACCATGTCTTCCATCCCGGTACCATGCTCGTCGGTGCGACGATGAACCACCTCAGCTCTGGCACGTTGGGCAGACTCACCATGAAATGTCCACACCATATAATCGGGCGTAAAACCCCTCTTCTGCAGGTGTTTACCCATTTCATCCTCTGTCCTCTTCGGAAAGTTGTCGCACCTAGCATAGGGGCACCAGGTTTTTCTCTGGCCATTTGCAAATGCGGCTCTCACAAACTCCTTGTTTTTTCTTAACCATTCATTGGTCATGTCTTTTTGACTAGTGTGACCGGTGTACATCCACGCACGATCACTCATCTTCCCTATCTACTAGACACACAAGAAATATATATATATATATATATATATATATATATATATATATATATATATATATATATATAATTTAGCATGTATATTCATCAGTTAATCTAGTTTGTCAATTTTATTATGTCCATTCAACCTACACGCTAATAGGTAAAGGTAGGTCATTTTATTGCCGAGACCTGTATCAGGAGAACAATGGGGAGGGGCTACCAAAATTTTGCGCCGAATCCGGAGTAGAGTATGGGAAAACGAACCCAATCTACACATACTCGGGCTGTCCATGGATAACGTTGGACAATTCGAAAGAATCACGGTTATGAATATGCAAATGCATGCATATTTATAACTGTAACCCTTTCGAACGGGAGACGCATACTGGTCACGCATACTGATGATTGAAGACACCTATTGATAGCAAGTTTCATCGGCACGAAGACCAGAACAGAGCAAATAATGAAGAGGGGGGAGGAGGAGATGTCATTTGTGCTCACCAACGAACGCAGGGGCGGAGCTCGTCGAACACACGGGGAGGTCGTCGAACACCAGACCCTCGCAGCGACGAAACAACTGCACATTTAAATCCACCCGATCAACACAAATATTCAATCCCGATAAAATATAATTGCACATATAAGTACTATTCTATATTTTTTCTTCTTCTCCTCCTCTTTTTCTTCTTCTTCTTCAGACCATCTTCTGTTTTCCCTCCTCTTCTCCTCCTCCTCTTCTTCTTCTTCTTCTTCTTCTTCTTCTTCTTCTTCTTCTTCTTCTTCTTCTTCTTCTTCTTCTTCTTCTTACTTCTTTTCCTTTTTCCTCCTCTTCTTCTCCTCTTTTTGTTCTTCTTCTTCTTCTCCTCCTCCTCCTCCTCCTCCTCCTCCTCCTCCTCCTCCCCTCTCTCTTTCTTCTTCTTCTTCTTCTTCTTCTTCTTCTTCTTCTTCTTCCTTCTTCTTCTTCTTCTTCTCTTCATTCTTCTTCTTCTTCTTTTCTTCTTCGTCTTCTTTCCTTCACTTTCTTCTTCTTCTTCTTCTTCTTCCACTCATTCTTCTTTTCTTCTTCTTCTTTTTTCATCTTTTTTCTACTTCTTTTAATTATGACTAATTAACTAAAACCTAGCACTAATCTAATCTAGCATTAAACCTAACACTAAACTACATATGTAATCTAATCTAACAATTAAACAGCAAAAAAAGAAGAAAAAAACAAAAAAGGAGCTCACCGGAGGGCGGTGGGGCGCCGGAGCGGCAGGGCGCGGGGGCGCCGGGCTGGCAGGGCACGGGGAGGGGGGGGGCTGGGCTGGCAGGGCGGCGGGGCACCGGGGATGCGGTGGCAACGCGGGTCGTAGGGCTCTGGGGCGATGGGCCAGTGGGACGGCGGGATGGTGGGGCGGCGGCGGGTGGTGGGGGCGGCGTGCGGTGGTCGTCGGGGAGGGAGAGAACAGAGACAGAGAGGGGCCGAGGTGGTGGGCGCGGCCGTTAGTTAAGTTAGCTGTTTGTCGTCTGCTTTTCTTTGCCGTTTGCCTATTTTTTCTGTGCTGTCTGCTAGGAGACGACAAATAGGGGGGCCGTTAGGGTTAGCCAACGCAGCTCATTAGTGGGGCCCACCTCCCTCTTTGCCGTCTGCCATTTGCTCTTTGCCGTCAGCTGGCAGACGGCAAAGAAAGGACTGACGGCAAAAACTGTCTTTGCCATGAGTCATTTCTTTGCCGTCCGCTTTTGCTAAGCTGACGGCAAAGACAGTCTTTGCCTTCAGCTGGCAGACGGCAAAGAGCGAGCAGACGGCAAATATACTATTTCCAGTAGTGATTGAAGGCCTTTGCAGATTCCTCCATCTCATCGCCTGAATCCCGAGCATCATCAAAGTATTGCACCATGTCTTCGATCCTGGTACCATGCTCGTCGGTGCGACGATGAACCACCTCAGCTCTGGTACGTTGGGCAGACTCACCATGAAATGTCCACACCGTATAATCGGACGTAAAACCCCACTTCTGTAGGTGTTTACCCATTTCATCCTCTGTCCTCTGTTGAAAGTTGTGCACCTAGCATAGGTGCACTAGGTTTTTCTCTGGCCATTTGCAAATGCGGCTTTCACAAACCCCTTGGTTTTTGTTAACCATTCAGGGGTCATGTCTTTCTGACTAGTGTGACCGGTGTATATCCACGCACGATCACTCATCTTGCCTAGCTGCTAAAGACGCCATATATATATATATAAACATTATTCTGATCACGGGATCAGAATAGTATTCTGATCACAACCTGAACTTCCTGAGTTACACAACCTGAACTTCTCTCTGTACAAACCCGACCTTCGGGCTATCTTCGCAACCGTGTCTCCCCGCGCGAATTATTCTGGTTAGTCGTGTTCTATGTAATGTAAGTGTAATCTGCAAATGGTTTTTAGCAACTAAATGCCCGTTTTAAATAGGAATCTCGCTCATTGGCGGATTTTGCTCTCGGGTCGTGATGAACATGCGTCTGTTGCAATTTTACTAACTGAGTTGTTCGACCTGAACTTCCCCGAGTGCTAGGTTGAACTTCCGCAAACATTGCCCAAATGGGGCTTGCGATATACCATTGGAAAACTATGGACACGAGTATCATGACCTATGTTAATATTTTGGCAAAATGTAAGCGGTTTAAGAGCAGTTTTGAAAATCATTTTTTCTTCATACAAAAAACGTGAAACGTATTTTCGATCGCATTTCTAAACCGTGTATCGGAATGAGGCAAATAATATGGCGTTGGAAAGCTGCTGCAAAACCGCTCCTTCCACATTTTGATAGGTTTCTCTAATTCACTATGGTTAAAGAGTAATTTGGAAAATCGTAAAATTTTGCAAACCGAACAGGCGAGTTTGTATTTTCGATGCCATTTCTAAACGGCTAATCCAATTGAGGAAAATGATATGCCGTTGGAAAGCTTATGAAAATGCGCTACTTTTTCATGTTGAAAGTTTTTTCTAGTTTTGAACGGTTTAAGAGTAATTTAGAAAACGGTACAAGTTCCACCGAGTTAGTATTTTCAAGGTAAATTTTTAACCGTATGTCCGAATGCAGCAAATGATATGGCGTTGGAAAGCTTGAGGAAATGCGAAACTTTTTGGTATATATTGTTTCTCCCAATTCTTCACGGTTTTAAGTTAATTTTGAAAATAGCTAAAAATGTATTTTTGCTGTAATTTCTACAAACTTTATCGGAAAGGGGCAAATAATATACCGTTGAAAAGCTACGGAAAATGCGAAACTTTTTCATGTTGATAGTTTTCTCTGATTCCTAGCCGTTTTTAAGTAATTTCGAAAACGACGAGATCATTCGTTCTGCCTTTATCGCGAAACAGATTCTTCGAAAATTCACCGCGTGAAGAACTTGAACTTCCCGGCATGTCTACTTGAACTTCACTCTATTTTTCACGTGCTTTTTTTACTCGTAGCTCTCCATCCACTCACTAGAATTGAGCAAGTGATATACCGATGGAAAGCTGCTGTAAACACGCAACTTTCCCGTGTTGATCATTTGTTCATACTCGCGACAGTTTTAAAAGTTTTTCTTCTGAAATTCATTCAGTGTAGTAGTTGAACTTCCTGCTGTTTTCACGTTGAACTTCTGTGACGTATTTCCGTTTTGTAATTTTCTCATCCATTCGTCAGTGTTACACAAACGATATTCCTTTTGTACAAACCTCTCTCACAATATTTTTTTTTAACTTTCTCCGACCGAAGACTTGAACTCACACAAATGATATTCCTGCCGTTTTGAAGTAAATTAGAAAATGACGAGATCATGATTTCTGCCTTCATCGCGAATGAAAATGCACTGCGTGAAGTAGTTGAACTTCTCGGGCATGTCTTTTTGAACTTCACTCTGTTTTTGACGTGCTGTTTTTTGCCCGTAACTCCCAAACCACTTACCGGAATTGAGCAAATAATATACCGATGGAAAGCTATTGAAAACACGCAACTTTTTCGTGTTGATCAGTTTTTCATACTCGCGACGGTTCAAAATATTTTTTTGAATGCGTAAAAATATGTTTTTAACAGTATACATAAAACTTTTAAACCATTCATCGAAATATAGCATATAATATACAGTTGGAAAGCTTATGAATAGGAGCATCTTTTTCATGTAGACAGACGTTACAAATTTTTGTCGTTTGAGAGCAGTTTTAAAAATGGCAAAAACAACGTCGTTTTTTGCCTGTTTTTGACATGTAATTGAATGTTGGACGTCTCGCACTAGAGATTTTGAACTTCACCGGGAGGAGCACGCGAACTTCTTGCAACAAACCTTTTAAGCCTTTTGTTTTCTATTCTTCTATTCTTGTCTGAAACGCATTCCGTGTGGTAGTTGAACTTCCCGCTGTTTTCACCTTGAACTTCTATCACGTATTTTTGTTCAACCTCTCTCACAAGAATTTTTGATCTTTCTTGGGCCGAGCACTTGAACTTCTCGCAACAAAAAGTTTAGCCTTTGCCCTTTTATTCATTTTTTCTCATACGAAATGCTCACCATGCAGTACGTGAACTTTGGGCAGTTATCAATTTGAACTTCTCTCTATTTGGCTTTACTAACGAAAAAAAATCTGTGTTTTTATGGACATCGAACCACTCTAACTTTTTTTATTTGAACTTCTTTGTGTATCTTTAGAAATGTGGAAATTGGAGTTTTGTTAGAAACATCGAACTTCTTCGTTATTTCGAATTGAACTTATTGATTTTATTCTTTAGTAACTGGAAAAATCCGATTTATCAAATAAATATCAAACTCCTCCGCTTTTTCCAATTGAACTTCTTGGTTTTATTCTCTAGTAATGAGAAAACCTGTTTTTTCTTGGTTTTAAAATTTTGAATTTCTTGGTTTTATTCTTTTAATAATGAGAAAATATTGAATTTTTTATAGATGTCGAACTTCATCATTTTTTAAATTTGAACTTCCTAGTTTTATTGGTTAGTAACGGGAAAAATCCTATTTATTTTATAAACATTGAACCGCACCGTTATTTTAATTTGAACTTCTAGTTTTTTTAGAAACAGGGAAATTCTTTTTTTATGGAGTTCTTGAACTGGTATGTTAATTTAATTTGAACTTCTTGGTTTTTATTGGTTTTTCCGCCATGAATTACTCAAATCTACACCGTGGATTTTTCTTCTCTGCACATCCCGTCTCTTGAGTCTCGACTTTTAAATCCCCCCCCTGCCGAATTATTAAAGTTTTTGTTACATGAAATAAACAAGTTTGTTCTTTTTTGAATTTCTCTCATAGCTCCCTCTGAACTTCTATACATATGTCATGAATGTTCCCTAGTTTGTTTTAACCTTTTCTTTTTATTTTTTGAACTCTAGGATTAGTGGGTTTTTTGTTGAACTTCGCTGGTTTTCATTTTTGGACTCGAAGGGGTTGTCATATCAACTAATATCTTTTTATCATTCCTCTTGAGCATCTTATTTATGAACTTCTAGTGTTGACGAATGCACCAGACTTTGGGAACACCTCGTTCTTTTATTTTTTTTTGAACTTTTTTCAGCAGTAGTAATACTTGAACTTCACTGACTTTTTTGTGGAGCAACCAAACATGCAGACCACACAGGGAAGAGGGCACATTTTCTTTCGTTGTGGACATTTTTTAAAATCACATGGAGAGCACACAATCACAAAGAGGAAAATAAAGAAGGAATTTTTTTTGCATTTTCTTGTTTTTTGCTCATACATAGAAAATGTGTGTATCCACATTTTTAAATTTTCTATGTTCTTTTCTTTGATCTACATGACAGAAAATAGTCTTTTTCAATTCAGTGTACTACGCACACACACACGCACAACAAATCCGCATTTTTTTGGCTGACATCAATTCACTTTTTTCTATTCAGGCATAAATACAAACACATTTTTATGCACTATAGCTTGCCTGCAAGTATCATACTTCTTTTATCGGGCTCGAGTTCTTTGCAATCCTTGAAGCTCCATTGGGAAGCTAGCAAGCAACACTAGTGCTCTCAGATGAAAATCAATCGACCAAAAAACAGCCTCTCCACCTCCACGGGTTCGTTCACGATCTACTTCTGCTTGTTTGACTCCATTGCCGGGTGGTGCAGCCTGCTGCTGCTAGCATTCAGAGAAAATAGCTTTTTCCTAGGCAGCCATACAAAAGCAGCAACTTCTTGCAACAAGTTGGAAGAAAGCAAGATATGTGTTTTTGTGAACCGACACAAGGAGCTGAGTAATCCCAGGTAACTGCTAAACACATGTGACAAAAGATTCATGTTCATGAAACCTGACAACCTCCCAAGAAACAAATGCTACATGTTCAGAAAATTGGAATCTTCTGTCAGATGTGGCAAGAAGGCACGCTAGGTTGAAAATGAACAGAAAGCTAACACAAAATTCTAACTTACCATGGTCCTTGAACTTGTATCCTTATTTCTTTTGAACTGCAACATTTTTGTGCAGGGATCCGGCGAGCTCGCCATGGCGTCCACCACATGCAGAGGAAGATGAAGGGAGACGATGGAGGTCGGCGCTCGATTGATGGACGGGGCCATGGCCAGTGCTGGTGGAGGTGGACGAAGGCCGATAGATGGTGCAGCGCCCCACGCCTGTGGGTGCTACCATCGTCCCCAGAGGCGTGCAATGGCATGCGGAGGCGCGTGGAGGCACGATGGGCCTCGTCCCTGTGTAGGGCGGTGGTGCCGGTGGCGGACTGTAGGGGCCGGTGGGGCTGGTGCGGCAACCTGGGCAATGGGACGGTCGAAGTAGGTGTCGGTGGCTGGTGAAGCCGATGTGGAGTATCAGCGAAGGGAGGGATGCTAGGCACGTCAGGGAGGGAGGCTGGGCGCGGCAGCGGGAGGGAGTCTGGGCGCGGCTGATGTCTACTACGCAACTTTATTCTTGTAGACTCGTGCTGGGCCTCCAAGCACAGAGTTTTGTAGGACAGTAGCACTTTTCCCTCAAGTGGATGACCTAAGGTTTATCAATCCGTGGGAGGCATAGGATGAAGATGGTCTCTCTCAAACAACCATGCAACCAAATACAAGAAATCTCTTGTGTCCCCAACACACCCAATACAATGGCAAATTGTATAGGTGCACTAGTTTGGCGAAGAGATGGTGATAAAAGTGTAATATGGATGGTAGAAATATATTTTTATAATCTGAATAAATAAAAACAGCAAGGTAGCAAGTGACAAAAGTGAGCACAAACGGTATTGCAATGCTTGAAAACAAGGCCTAGGGTCCATACTTTCGCTAGTGCAATCTCTCAACAATGCTAATATAATTGGATCATATAACTATCCCTCAACGTGCGATGAAGAATCACTCCAAAGTTCCTATCTAGCGGAGAACATAAGAATAAATTGTTTGTAGGGTACGAAACCACCTCAAAGCTATTCTTTCCGATCGATCTATCCAAGAGTTCGTACTAAAATAACACCAAAGAAAATTCAGATTCGTAATGCTCAATCAAACACAAAGAACCTCAAAGAGTTCCCCAAGATTTCTACCTGAGAAACAAAGACAAGAACGTGCATCAACCCCTATGAATAGATTACCCCAATGTCACCTCGGGAATCCGCGAGTTGAGTGCCAAAACATATATCAAGTGAATCAATATAATACCCCATTGTCACCACGGGTATTCATATGCAAGGCATATATCAAGTGCTCACGAATCCATAAAAGTATTCAATCCGATAAAACGAAATCTCAAAGGGAAAACTCAATTCATCACAACAAGATAGAGGGGAAAACACCATATGATCCGACTATATTAACAAAGCCTGCGATACATCAAGATTGTGCATCTCAAGAACACGAGAGAGAGAGAGAGAGAGATTAAACACATAGCTACTGGTACAAACCCTCAACCCCGAGGGTGGACTACTCCCTCCTCATCGTGGTGGTCGCCGGGATGATGAAAATGGCCACCGGTGATGATCTCCCCCTCCGGCAGGGTGCCGAAACGGGGTCTAGATTGAATCTCGTGGATACAGAGGCTTTGCGGCGGCGGAACTTCTGATCTAGGGTCTCTGCAAGGGTTTTTGGAATATTTGGCAATTTATAGGGCGAAGAGGCGGTGCGGGAGGCCACCGAGGTTGGCACAACCCACCGGGGCGCGCCTGGTGGCCCAGGCGCGCCCTGGTGTGTTGTGCCCCCCTCGGGACACCCCCAGGTGCTGCTCTGGCCCATTGGATGTCTTCTGGTCCATAAAAAATCAACAAAAAGTTTCGCTGCGTTTAGACTCCGTTTGGTATTGATTTTCTGCGATATAAAAAACAAGCAAAAAACAACAACTGGCACTGGGCACTATGTCAATAAGTTAGTCCCAAAAAATGGTATAAAGTTGCTATAAAATGATTGTAAAACATGCAAGAATGATAATATAGCAGCATGAATACTTCATAAATTATAGATACGTTGGAGACGTATCAGCATCCCCAAGCTTTAATTCCTACTCGTCCTCGAGTAGGTAAGTGATAAAAGAAATAATTTATGAAGTGTGAATGCTAGCAAAGTGCATAAGTTTGATCAATAGTAATTTCAATCACTTTTCCTAGCATCATAACAGCAACTCTTTCTCATAAAACTCATCATGTTAAAGTAGCAACCAATTCACATGTTAAGGTTCAAATAATGAATTCTCTTGAAACTCAACAACCTATATTCTTAGTCACCAAATAATTGCAATTCAACTTATTCAACAGAGTCTAAGTAAGAGCTCCACATACTCAACCATCATATAGTCTTCTATGATTGCTAACACTCACCGCATACACATGAGCAAAACGTTTCAATCGGACACATAGAAAGATAGGGGCTTATAATTTCGCCTCCCAACGTATTCACCTCAAGGGTGATGTCAACAATAATAACTCATGCTACCCATATCCAACTGGATATATGTGTCTAGATCTTTCCTCACCACATGATGCTTGCCAAAAGAGAAAACTAAAAAGGAATAGAGAGAAAAACTTTGACTCTTGCATGAAAGTAAATACATAAAAGTAAAAGCTAGGCCCTTCGCAGAGGGAAGCAGAGGTTGCCATGCGCTTTTTGTTTGTATACTCAATCCCTTAGTGCAAAAGAACGTCACGCTATATTGCCCCTTATGATAGCAACCTTTATTATGCAGTCTGTCGCTTTTATTCTTTGCCATCACAAGTTCGTACAACGCTCAATTTTCTCTTACACTAAATGATCTAACACTTTTAGAAGCAATTTTTGTTGCCTTATTGCACCGATGACAACTTACTTGAAGGATCTTACTCAATCCTTAGGTAGGTATGGTGGACTCTTGAAAATAAGATTTGGGTTTAAGGATTTTTGGATGCACAAGTAGTATCTCTACTTGGTGCGGAATTTTTGGCTAGCAAAGATGGGGGGCAAGCACCACATGTTGAAGGATCTATGACAATATAACTTCTATGTGAATATGAACAAACATAAATCATTACGTTGTCTTCCTTGTCCAACGTCAACAATTTTGGCATATAATATTTTGATGGGGGCTCACAATCACAAAAGATTTCCAAGATAGTGTATTTGCATGTGAAAGTTCTCTTCCTTATAGTAATCATTCATGAACTGCTTGTATGACCAATATTGTGATTGTCAAGCTTCATAAGATTTCACTTTCTAAACCCAATGTGAAGCTACCACTAGGCATGATATGAACATATAACTTCAACTTCATGATATTCAATTCATTCAACAATTTACTCATAGGATATAAGTGAAGCACGAGAGTAAATGACAACTACTCCAAAAAGATATAAGTGAAGATCAAGCGAGTAGTTAAGTAAAGGGGTAACTAATTGAGGACTCTCTCTTATTTTAAAACTTTCAGATCTAAGTATTTTATTAAAACAGCAAGTAAACGAAACAAATTGACATTCTAAGAATAGCACTCATCATGTGAAGAAGCAAAAACTTAGGCTCAACCAAGGCTAACCGATAATTGTTGATGAAGAAAGGTGGGATACCTACCAGGGCCTCCCCAAGCTTAGATGCTTGAGACTTCTTGGATTATTAACTTGGTATGCCTTGGGCATCCCCAAGCTTGAGCATTTGTGTCTCCTTAATTCCTTTTATATCACGGTTTCCTAAATCTTAAAAACTTCATCCACACAAAACTCAACAAGAACTCGTGAGATAAGTTAGTATAAATCAATGCAAAAACCTTATCATTCTATACTGTAGCAAATCACAAAAAATTATTATTCAACATTGCATACTAAATGCCTCTGCATATTTAATACTCCTATCCTCAAATAGAATCATTAAACACGCAAACATATGCAAACATAACAACAATCTGCCAAAACAGTACAGTCTGTAAAGAATGCAAGAGTATCAATACTTCTTTAACTCAAAAAATTATGAAAATTTACCACACTGTAGAAAAATTATCAGAGCTTACAGTGCAAAAGTTTCAACATTTTATCACATTTTGACTTTTCTCGGGAATTTTTGCAACATCGATAAACTTTCTGTTTTGAAACAGCAACTCATATACTTGCAAAATGAGCATGGTAAAGGCTATCCTTGACATTTTTATTGGAAATAAAGATGCAAAACATTATTATAAATAACAGCAAGAAAATCCTAACAAGAAAATGACGCTCCAAGCAAAACACATATCATGTGACGAAAAAAATGTAGCTCCAAGTGAGGTTACCGGTAATGTTGGAGACGAAAGAGGGGATGCCTTCCGGGGCATCCCCAAGCTTAGTTGCTTGGATATTCCTTGAATATTACCTTGGGGTTCCTTGGGCATCCCCAAGCTTAGGGTCTTTTCACTCCTTATTCTCCTCATATCGACATCTCACCCAAAACTTGAAAACTTCAATCACACAAGACTTAACGGAACTTCGTGAGATAGGTTAGTATGATAAAGAGCAAACCATTTCACTTTGGTACTGTCAAAGACAAGATTCGTAATTGTTTCCACACAATTCCTACTGTAGCATATCATTTTCACAATTTATATTAAGCAATATAATCCATAGAAACCAGAAAACAAGCAAATTATGCATTGAAAACAGAATCTGTCAAAAACAGAACAGTCTGTAATAATCTGTACTCCAACCATACTTATTATATTCCAAAAATTATGAAAAATTAGGAAAACGTAGGGAATTTTTATATATATCACCTGTAAAAAATTCAGATCAAAATCACGTTCCAGTGAATTTTCAAAATTCCTGGACTGAGCTCAAAAGTTTCTGTTTTTGCACAGAATCAAGTCAACTATCATCCACACTATCCCAAAGGCTTTACTTGGAACTTTATTGAAATAAAAGCTATAAAACATGATTACTACAGTAGCATAATCATGTTAACACACAAAAACAGTAGGTAAAAGTGTTGGGTTGTCTCCCAACAAGCGCTTTTCTTTAATGCCTTTTAGCTAGGCATGATGAGTTCAACGATGCTCGCATAAAAGATAAGGATTGAAACATAACAAGAGCATCATGAATCATAAGTTCCTCTCTCATAATAATTTTCAGTAGAATCATGAATAGATTCATCAATATAACTATCACATAAAGCATTCTTTTCATGATCCACAAGCATAGAAATTTTATTACTCTCCACATAAGCAAATTTATTCTCATGAATAGTAGTGGGAGCAAACTCAACAAAATAACTATCATGGGATTGAAAATTAAAATCATGATGACAAGTTTCATGGTTATAATTATTCTTTATAGCATACATGTCATCACCATAATCATCATAGATAGCAACTTTGTTTTCATAATCAATTGAAACCTCTTCCAAAATAGTGGATTCATCACTAAATAAAGTCATGACCTCTCCAAATCCACTTTCATAATTATCACAATAAGATTCAACACCCTCCAAAATAGTGGGATCATCATTACATAAAGTTGACACTCTTCCAAACCCACTTTCATCAATATAATCATCATAAATAGGAGGCATGGAATCATTATAACAAATTTGCACATCAAATCTTGGGGGACTAAAAATATCATCTTCATCAAACATAGCATCCCCAAGCTTATGGCTTTGCATATCGTTAGCATCATGGATATTCAAAGAGTTCATACCAACAACATTGCAACCATGCTCATCATTCAAAGATTTTTTGTCAAACATTTTATAGAATTCTTCTTCTATCAATTGAGCACAATTTTCCTTTCCATCATTTTCACGAAAGACATTATAGAGATGAATAATATGATGCAACCTCAATTCCATTTTTTTGTAGTTTTCTTTTTATAAACCAAACTAGTGATAAAACAAGAAACTAAAAGATTCAATTGCAAGATCTAAAGATATACCTTCAAGCACTCACCTCCCCGGCAACGGTGCTAGAAAAGAGCTTGATGTCTACTACGCAACTTTATTCTTGTAGACTAGTGTTGGGCCTCCAAGCGCAGAGTTTTGTAGGGCAGTAGCAATTTTCCCTCAAGTGGATGACCTAAGGTTTATCAATTCGTGGGAGGCGTAGGATGAAGATGGTCTCTCTCAAACAACCCTGCAACCAAATACAAGAAATCTCTTGTGTCCCCAACACACCCAATACAATGGCAAATTGTATAGGTGCACTAGTTCGGCAAAGAGATGGTGATAACAGTGTAATATGGATGGTAGAAATATATTTTTATAATCTTAATAAATAAAAAAAGCAAGGTAGCAAGTGACAAAAGTGAGCACAAACGGTATTGCAATGCTTGAAAACAAGGCCTAGGGTCCATACTTTCGCTAGTGCAATCTCTCAACAATGCTAATATAATTGGATCATATAACCATCCCTCAACGTGCGATGAAGAATCACTTTAAAGTTCCTATCTAGTGGAGAACATAAGAATAAATTGTTTGTAGGGTATGAAACCACCTCAAAGCTATTCTTTTCGATTGATCTATCCAAGAGTTCATACTAAAATAACACCAAAGCAAATTCAGATTCGTAATACTCAATCCAACACAAAGAACCTCAAAGAGTGCCCCAAGATTTCTACCGAAGAAACAAAGACAAGAACGTGCATCAACCCCTATGCATAGATTACCCCAATGTCACCTCGGGAATCCACAAGTTGAGTGCCAAAACATATATCAAGTGAATCAATATAATACCCCATTGTCACCAGAAGTATTCGTATGCAAGACATATATCAAGTGCTCTCAAATCCATAAAAGTATTCAATCAGATAAAACGAAATCTCAAAGGGAAAACTCAATTCATCACAACAAGATAGAGAGGGGAAAACACCATATGATCCGACTATATTAACAAAGCCCGCGATACATCAAGATTGTGCATCTCAAGAACATGAGAGAGAGAGAGAGATTAAACACATAGCTACTGGTACAAACCCTCAGCCCCGAGGGTGGAATACTCCCTCCTCATCGTGGTGTTCGCCGGGATGATGAAGATGGCCATCGGTGATGATCTCCCCCTCTGGCAGGGTGCTGGAACGGGGTCTAGATTGGATCTCATGGATACAGAGGCCTTGCAGCGGCGGAACTTCTGATCTAGGGTCTCTGCGAGGGTTTTGTGAATATTTGGCAATTTATAGGGCGAAGAGGCGGTGCGGGAGGCCACCGAGGTGGGCACAACCCACCGGGGCGCGCCTGAGGGCCCAGGCACGCCCTGGTGGGTTGTGCCCCCCTCGGGGCACCCCCAGGTGCTGCTCGGGCCCATTGGATGTCTTCTAGTCCATAAAAAATCCACAAAAAGTTTCGTTGCGTTTGGACTCCGTTTGGTATTGATTTTCCACGATGTAAAAAACAAGCAAAAAACAGCAACTGGCACTGGGCACTATGTCAATAAGTTAGTCCCAAAAAATGGTATAAAGTTTCTATAAAATAATTGTAAAACATCCAAGAATGATAATAAAGCAACATGAATACTTCATAAATTATAGATACGTTGGAGACGTATCAGCGGCGGCGGGAGGGAGGCTGGCCGCAGTGGGGGAAGGAGGCTGAGCTCGGCAACCGGATGAGGCTGGGCGCGGCGGCCGGAGGGAGGGAGGCTGGGCGCCATGGCGGGAGGAGGCTGGCCGCAGTAGCGGGGGAGGGAGGCCGGCCGCGGCGGCCGGAGGAAGGCCGGCAGTGGCGGCGGGATCTAGTCCAGGCACGGCGGCGGGTGGGTTTGGTCGAGTTGGGGAGGAGAAGGTCATGGGTTACCTAATGGGCCGTTCGGGAGGTGTAGGGTGGGCTGGTCGGTTCCCTATTATGATCTCGGGAATGTCTGATCGCCCCTATATAGGGCCTCGTGATCCAATAGTTATTATAATCCCAGGATTAGAATAGTGCCACCCTATATATATATATAATTCATCATGTATATTCATCAGTTAATCTAGTTTGTCACTTTTATTACGTCCATGCAAACTACACGCTAATAGGTAAAGATAGGTCCTAATCCCACCCGAGTATGTGGAGATTGGGTTTGTTTTCCCATGCTCTGCTTCGGATCCGATGCAAAATTTTGGCAGCACCTCTCGCTGTTCTCCTAATACACGTCTCGGCATTAAACAGAGAGGATGTGTACCCAGAGAACAACAAGGAGGCACTGACGAAATTCTGCATCAGATCCGGACCAGAGCATGGGAAAACGAACCCAATCTACACATACTCGGGCTGTCCATCAATAACATGGACAATTCGAAAGGATGGCAGTTATAAATATGCAAAGACATGCATATTTATAGATGCTTCCCTTTCGAACGGGAGACGCCTAGGTTACGAGACTTGACATGAAAGTAAAATCTAGTGGCAACGACACGATGACTGGAACAGAGCAAATAGGGGAGGGGGAGGAGATGACAGTCGAGCTCACCCCTAGATCGTAGAGGCGATAGTCGAACGACGACAGCAACGACAACGGGACTGACCGTGCTCCTGGAGGTGAAGAGAAGATCCCTGCACATGGAAAGCACCAGCACGACCAACATAAGCTCTTGGAGGTGAGAATATGACTACTATATGTGATATTGTCCTAGTCTATATCTATACCTACTAATAAAGCAAGGTTATATTCTTGGTTTCGTCCCGATCAATTGATTTTGTTATTTGGACTTTTATTTTTCCTCTTCTTCTTCTTCTTCCTTTCTTTTTCCTTTTTTTCTCTTCTTCTTCTTCTTCTTCTTCTTCTTCTTCTTCTTCTTCTTCTTCTTCTTCTTCTTCTTCTTCGGTTTTGCTTTCTTCTTCGTTTTTTTCCTTTCTTTTCCTTCCCGTTCTTTCTATTCTCTCTGTTTTCCTTTTTTAACGATACTTTCTTTTACTTTATCTTTTATACTTCTTTTTATTTTCTTATTCACTAATCTCAAAAAATAGGAATAAAAAAAACTCACCATACTACTCGGGCGTCGGGCCCCCCCCCCCCCCGCCGGGGGTCGGGAGCGGGCTGGTAGGCCCGACGGAGTAGGCGGCAGGTGTCCGTCGGGCCGGCTGCACTGTGTACAGAGGACGGTGTCTGGCCGGATTGGTGGGCGCGGGGCGGCTGGCGGATTCGGCGGCGCGGTGGGCTGGGGCGGAGGGGTCCACGGGGCGTCAGTTGCAGGGTAGCGGGGCGACAGGACGGAAGCCGAGCACGGGCAGGCGGAGGCGAATCTGGGCGATTGGGCGGGCGCAGGTCGGGGCGGCGGTGGTTCAGGGGCGACGGGGGGGTGGGGGTGGCGGGGGGCGGCGGCCGTGTGCGGGTGGGGGGTCGGGGGGAGGAGAGGGGGGGGGGGCGGGCCTGCTGTTAGCTAACGTTATAGCCCACTCTTTGCCGTCCGCTAGCAGACGACAACCTCTCTTTGCCTTCTGCTTTTGTCATTCTTTGTTGTCTGCTTTTCTTTGCCGCCAGCTAGTGGACGGCAAAGATTCAACTACCCACCGCAAGGCTCCAGTGGGCCCCACCCATGTCTTTCCCGTCTGCTTTTGGAGTCTTTGTCGTCAGCTAGCCGACGGCAAAGAGTGGACTGACGGCAAAGATAATCTTTGCCATCAGTCCCCTCTTTGTCGTCTGCTTCAGGACAGCAGACGTCAAAGACAGTCTTTGCCCTAACCTAGCTGACGGCAAAGAAGGGACTGATGGCAAATTATCTGTTTCCTGTAGTGAACATACCATCAACTCTGCTTGCATGTTAGGTAAACTTGGATCATGGTTATTTCACGAGAATGGCCATCTCTTGAAGGTTATTTCTCGAGAATGGTCATCTCTTGAAGGTTATTTCTCAAGAATGGCCATCTGATATGTTGTCCTCAGTTTCACCAGAAAGCAACCAGAGAACTGATCCTCATCTGGACTTGGCTCGGCATAAGGGGTCCTCCGATCAGAGAAACCACATAGTACCTCCAACTTTATGTCATACAATGTTTCTCTCTTATCATCTCTGATGCTTCTGCTGTGTTCATCTATGTCAAGATGTTTAAGCCATGTCTATATTAACCTTGTTATTTTATATGGAGCCACCAACCGGGACTAACCGCGTATGATCAACCTTGCAAAACTTGGGACTGAAATCACTACAACTGGTGAGGGTTAACTCCTCTGTATAATTAAAATACTAAAAGGATATGAATAATTGAAATTTCATAACTTAATAAATAATTATTCTAAAATCATATTTCAAATGCCAAAATGCCCTAGCTAACTCTTACAAAGATTCCCTCCGGTTTGTCTGAAGTGGCACTTTCCAGCTATAAGTCCGGAAACTCACACTAGAGAGAAAGTGATGGCGGTGAAGCCGGTCACATCCCAGAGTGGGATATTTTGGGGTATACAACTATTTCTTCGCGTGTCTCCCTTGCTTATTGCACCGTAACCATGGATAATCTTCATCATTTAACAGGATGCTTGGGTCAGTCTTCACTATGAAGGGAGGAATTTCATGAAACTTTTCATAATCTTCTGACATGTCTGTCTTGTCCTCTACTCCCATGATGTTTCTTTTCCCTGAAAGAACTATGTGGTGCTTTGGCTCATCGTATGATGTATTCACTTCCTTATCTTTTCTTTTTCTCAGTTTGGTAGACATGTCCTTCACATACAAAACATGCACCACATCATTGGCTAGGACGAATGGTTCGTCTGTGTACCCAAGATTCTTGAGATTCACTTTTGTCATTCCGTACTGCGGGTCTACTTGTACCCCGCCTCCTGACAAATTGACCCATTTGCACCGAAACAAAGGGACCTTAAAATCACGTCCATAGTCAAGTTCCCATATGTCCTCTATGTAACCATAATATGTGTCCTTTGCCCTATTGGTGTTTGTTGAATCAAAGCGGACACCACTGTTTTGGTTGGTGCTCTTTTTATCTTGGGCGACCGTGTAAAATGTATTACCATTTATCTTGTACCCTTGGAAAGTTAATACAGTCGAAGATGGTGTCCTGACCAACAAGTACAGCTCATCTCCAACAGTGGTGTTACCCATGAGATGTGTTTGCAACCAACCGCCGAAAGTCCCCATGTGTTCATGTGTAATTGATGTCTACTACACAACTTGTTCTTGTACACTCGTGTTGGGCCTCCAAGCGCAGAGTTTTGTAGGACAGTAGCAAATTTCCCTCAAGTGGATGACCTAAGATTTATCAATCCGTGGGAGGCGTAGGATGAAGATGGTCTCTCTCAAACAACCCTGCAACCAAATAACAAAGAGTCTCTTGTGTCCCCAACACACCAAATACAATGGTAATTTGTATAGGTGCACTAGTTCGGCGAAGAGATGGTAATAAAAGCATAGTAATGATAGTAGATATTGGTTTTTGTAATAGGAACAATAAAAAACAGCAAGGTAGCAATTGATAAAACGGAGGACAAACGGTATTGCAATGCTTGAAAATGAGGCCTAGGGTCCGTACTTTCGCTGGTGCAATCTCTCAACAATGCTAATCTAATTGGATCATATAACCATCCCTCAACGTGCGATGAAGAATCACTCCAAAGTTCTTATCTAGCGGAGATCATAAGAAGAAATTGTTTGTAGCTATTCTTTCCGATCGATCTATCCAAGAGTTCGTACTGAAATAACACCAACTTATTCTTTCCGATCGATCTATCAAGAGTTCGTACTAAAATAACACCAAGTTATTCCTTCCGATCGATCTATCAAGAGTTCATACTGGAATAACACCAAAGCAAATTCAGATTCATAATACTCAATCCAACACAAAGAACCTCAAAGAGTGCCCCAAGATTTCTACCGGAGAAACAAAGACAAGAACGTGCATCAACCCCTATGCATAGATTACCCCAATGTCACCTTGGGAATCCATGAGTTGAGTGCCAAAACATATATCAAGTGAATCAATATGATACCCATTGTCACCACGGGTATTCATAGCAAGACATACATCAAGTGTTCTCAAATCCATAAAAGTATTCAATCCGATAAAATGAAATCTCAAAGGGAAAACTCAATTCACAACAAGATAGAGAGGGGGAAAACACCATATGATCCGACTATATTAACAAAGCCCGCGATACATCAAGATTGTGAGATCTCAAGAACATGAGAGAGAGAGAGAGATTAAACACATAGCTACTGGTACAAACCCTCAGCCCTGAGGGTGGACTACTCCCTCCTCATCATGGTGGCCGCCGGGATGATGAAGATGGCCTCCGGTGATGATCTCCCCCTCCGGCAGGGTGCCGGAACGGGGTCTAGATTTGTTTTTCGTGGCTACAGAGGCTTGCGGCGGTGGAACTTCTAATCTAGGGTTACCCCTGATGGTTTCTCTATTTATAGGAATTTTTGGCGTTGGTTTCACGCTAAGATAGGCCTCGAGGTGAGCACAACCCACCGGGGCATGGGCAAGGGCCCAGGCGCGCACCGGTGTCTTGTGCCCTACTCCTTCACCTTCTGGTCCTTCCATGAAGCTTCGGGGGTCTATTTTGTTCCAAAAAAATCATCAAAAAATTTCAGCTCATTTGGAGAACTTTCATTTCTGCACAAAAAACAACACCACGGTAGTTTTGCTGAAAACAGCGTCACTCCGGGTTAGATCCATGCAAATCATACCAAAACCATATAAAATTATTGTAAACATGGCATGAATACTTCATAAATTATAGATACGTTGGAGATGTATCAGTAATCCAGTCGTCAGACTGCTCCGGGTATTTGGAGCGTAAAATATTCTTGTGTTCATTGATATACGGGGCCACCAAGGTAGAATTTTGTGAACTGTGTAGTGTGCTTGCGCCCAAGAATGCTCGTCCCTACATATTATTGAGTTCGATCCTAGCGTGCCTTTTCCATCCAGTCTCCCCTCATGCTGTGATTCAGGAATACCAATCGGCTTATGGTCAAGAATAAAGTCAACACAAAACTCAATAACCTCCTCTGTTTCATGGCCCTTGGAGATGCTTCCTTCTGGCTTAGAACGGTTACGAACATATTTCTTTAAGACTCCCATGAACCTCTCAATGGGGAACATATTGTGTAGAAATACAGGACCCAGAATTGCAATCTCGTCGACTAGGTGAACTAAGACGTGCGTCATAATATTGAAGAAGGATGGTGGGAACACCAACTCGAAACTGACAAGACATTGGACCAAATCATTCTGTAACCTTGGTAGGATTTCTAGATCGATTACCTTCTGAGAAATTGCATTGAGGAATGCACATAGCTTCACAATGGCTAATCAAACATTTTCTGGTAGAAGCCCCCTCAATGCAACCGAAAGCAATTGTGTCATAATTACGTGGCAGTCATGAGACTTTAGGTTCTGGAATTTTTTCTCTGCCATATTTATTATTCCCTTTATATTTGACGAGAAGCCAGACGGGACCTTGATACTGAAGCAGGCATTCAAAAAAGATTTCCTTCTCTGCTTTGGTAAGAGCGTAGCTGGTACGACCTTGATATACTGCTTTGGATGCATGCCGTCTTTTTCGTTCATACGTTGCTGGTCCTCCCGTGGCTCCGGTGTATCTTTTGTCTTCCCATACATGCCCAAGAATCCTGGCAGGTTCACAAAAAGATTCTTTGTCACGTGCATCACGTCGATTGCAGAGCGGACCTTTAGGACTTTCCAATAGGGTAGGTCCCAAAATATAGATTCACTGGTACGCGTCGGTGCTATACAAATGGTTTTTAACCACTTTCCGCGACGGCATTTGGAACCGTCGCCAAGTGAGTGTGGGCGATAGGGGGGTCCTTCCCACACGACCCAGAAACCGTCGGGGATATGCCCTCCTGGCACACACGCTCGACAAAACGAGGTCGTGTGCGACAGGCGAGCGCTCAAATACGGTTATACGTACAGTAGTGCTAAAAAAATACAATTATACAGGCGAAATCGTTTCCGGTCGTAAGTACATCCCACACAGTCAGTCCCTTCTAAACATTTCCGTTCGTATGTACATCCCACACAGTCAATCCAGGAAAAACGTTTCCGTTCGTATGTACATCCCACACAGTCAATCCAGGAAAAAGGTTCCGTTCGTATGTACATCCCATATAGGTTTATGTATAGGCTCGTGTGTGATAGGTGTAACTATCACACACGCTCTGCCTTGGTTAACTGTTTGCTTTTATCAACTACATCACACACGATTTGTTGAAGAAAACTGTGTGGCATTGGGCTATCCATCACAAGCGCTTTTACTGCTAGAACCGTTTGCAAAGTTCCATGACACATTTAGCAGGTTTATTAGTTTACAATTAATAATTCCAGTATTACACAAATTCACATTTCATATCGAACAGCTGTTTGCCAATTTCATATCAGGTACATAAATATATTTGAACATCACAGTACGATAGTACCTGAAAACAGCACCGTACAACATATAGCTAGTTCAACTTCATAAGAACAATATTAGAACAATATATTCATTTCCCTAATCGAGATCATCCAGGCTCGTCTTATCCACCTCTACTTTCAGTTCAGTAAGAACCTGTTTTGCACTGCCCAACTGGGAAAGTGCCTCCTCCTTCGCCAACACCATCTTAGCAAAGTCTGATTTAAAAAATCTGAGCTCATTCTCCACCTTCCTCTTTTTATCCCGCATCTTCAAATATTCATCAGTGTTGACAACACTTTCTCTAAGCCTACCTCTGTTCTCTTACTCATACATGCTCCAGAGCTTTGCTAGGCACATCTTCAAAGACTGTGGCCACTCTTGATCAACCCACTCCAAGTAAGAACACTTCTGTTCATCCTATAATATTTAAAACTAGATCAGTAACAATTGTAGGGGAAATGGGTTTATAGCAACATAGAAAATCACCAATACTTATTTTGAAAAACTGAAGAAACAGGTTAATTATGACATATCTTCTCAAAAAGATCAATTTGCAAATGAATTAATTGCTACTGAGACAACAACCAAATTCTGAAACATCAGAAGCTATAATAACTACAACAACACTACAAGTTCTTACTCATGTACTATAAATAACAAATTGAACATTTTATGAGGAAGGTAAATATAACTACAACAGCATAGCGACAGTGTTTGGATGATAGCAAATTGATACTAACAGGTGTGTACATGCACAAATTTAGTAACATCGAACTAATAGCACTAAGGCCGTCCACTATGTATGCCAAAACCGGTGTGAAGACAACTGTTGCTACATCTCGCACCGGTGCCCTGCACTGGCGAGCCGATGCAGCGGAAAAAAATCAGGGACCCGGACTCCGGAGCACCTAGGTGCTCCGATGCCCAGTTCCTTCGTGCCATAAAGATTTAGTATTTTATTGCTTGGCTGCTCGGATGTGTGTACCAAAGTTGGCTGCACAAACTGCTGAAGCGGTGCCAAATAATTTTCTAACGGCACCGCTGATGAGATGGCAACATTTTTAGATACTAGGCACAAACTGTGACACTGTCTTAGGATGCGTTTGGTTGAAGGTGTGGTATGAATGGGTTGGGACCGTGACAGTGTTTGAATCACATCTAACAAATGATTTGTAACAACGAAAGAGGGTCTAACCTTCTCTGCACATGCCAGAAACTTCCTCCCACTGTCCACAGATTCAAACGCAACTAACTTCACGCATGGAGATTGATGGTGACAACGAGCAGACAAATCTTCAGCCACCCCGCTCCATTCGTTGCAACTGATGGTCCTAGGGAGCTACAAGAGGAAGAAATGACTCAAATCGATCGCCGGGTAAAAATCCTTCATTCCAAGTCATAGCCCGAGAGAGAGAAGAGAGGCATACCCGGGTGGTGAAGGAGTCGTCGTCGTCGGAGGAACCGTAGGAGAGGTCATTGAAGAAGACCATGGCGACCCCGGCGGTAGGATGCGAGACGGCGAGAGCGAGGAAGCAAGCGAGGAAGTGGCTATAGCTTAGGAAGGAAGGAAGGAAGGAGGAAACTAGGGAAATGTGACTTGTGGTCGGGGAGAAAAGGGGGTGGGGTAGATATTTCGGCGGTAGGCCAAAAATTTCGAAATGTGGAGGGAAACTTTGCGCGCGGTGCCGCCGGACACCATTCACTTTGAATGATTGTGTGCATCGCAAACGATTCTTCTGCTTTACGCGCATGGGATGAGTTTGATAATTCAAATTTTGGTGGAAATTTCTCCGGGTATGTCATTGCATAATTTAACATCGCTTGCTAATTTGGGCACACAAAAGTGCGTACAGCACACAGACCACACTTACTGAATCGAGCAATTTTAGTAATTAAACAGAGCTAGTTGACCTAAACATTGCTCTAACAAAAGACCAGCATTAAAAACAACGCCTAAGTACGCATAATTTTAACAAATCCGCCGCTGCGCCGGCCTATGCATCGCCGGTGTGAGATGAGATGTCGATGACTTGTCCTGGCGACATGCCGCCGTTGGTGGACTCCGCGTCCCCCCTGCTGAAGTCGACCGCGTCCTCATCCTCGTCCTCGGCGCCGCCCTCAAGAGTGTAGTACTCGTAGTAGTGGCTGCGCCAGAGCTCGCGTTGGTACTCCACCGCCGATTCCTCGACGGACAGACTCTTCTCTACCTCGACCTCGGCCATGCACAACTCCTCCGATCCTCCCGGCGCTCCTCGATCTCCGTCGCCTCCTGCATCTCCAGCTCCCGCTCGGTGATCTCATGAGGAAGCAGGTGCTCCATGGCCACCGCCGCCTTTTCGGACGTGGGTTGCATGCTGGATTCTGAGGTGGCCTGAAATATCTTGGCGTGTGCGTCCTCGATCTTGGCGTGGATGGCCTCGACCCGGGCCAGGGCGACATTGGCGGCACGAACGACAGCTCGAGCGCTCTCGGCATTTGCAGCCGCCGTCGTAGCAGCAGCTGCAGCCGTCTCGGCTGCTGCAGCTGCCCTGTCGGCTGCCGCAGACGCCCTCTCGGCGGATGCAGCCGCACTCAATGCGGATGCGGCAGCACTCTCGGCGTAGGCGGCGGCGCTCTTGGCGCAGGCGGCAGCTCTCGGGGAGGATGCGGCCATCGTACGGGCCTTCACGAAGCGTTTCCACGGCGTCATCTTTGCAAGAAGGGGGTGCGGGAATGGGGATCGGGATTCATGGATTCGGGGGTTGCCGGCACTGGAGCAGATGAGCTGGCGAAGTTTAAGGAGGAAGACTTAAATAGACCCAGAAATTCTCATCGCAAACGGTTCCTACAAAAAAACTGTGTGTGATGTTGTGGATATTTTTTATTAGCTATGAAAGACGAATTTGGAGTAAAGTGGCAACGGATGGTGTTTTAAATGTGCGAGAAAATTTGTAGTACTAATACAACTGTAATGTCAAATTTTGGAAAATTTCAGGGGTCATTTGACCTTTTAAAGACATTTAAGTGATTTTCTAGCCATTTAATGACCGTAATTCAAATTTGAACTACATGTACATGCAATGGCTAACCATAACGGTTTGAAAAATCATATTTATGTACTTGTGTGCGAGTTAATTCCATGTGCAGTAAATTAGAAGGAATTTTCAAGCATATTGGTCTCACGGCATGGACACATGCATGGAGTGCCATGGCATTTTAATTCCAAAAAATTAAAAAATGATCAGAAAAACATGAAACCTTGCTTGATGTAATGTCATGCCACCAAGATGATGTGGTAAAAAAATTGGCATGTTTGATGAAAGTTTGGACACACACCCCTCACAAACCGGAGCAACTCACTAGAAGGCTCGTGGTTCCATGAGGGAACAATGCATGTTTGATGACAAACAGGAGATAGCTTCCTCTTACGGGCTTCAAATTTTTTTCTACGTTTAACGTGCACTAATACAACTGTCATGTCAAAATTAGGAAAATTTCAAGGGTCATTTGACCTTTTAAAGACATTTAAGTGATTTTCTAGCCATTTAATGACCGTAATTCAAATTTGAACTACATATACATGCAATGGCTAACCATAACGGTTTGAAAAATCATATTTGTGTACTTGTGTGCGGGTTAATTCCATGTGCAGTAAATTAGAAGGAATTTTCAAACATATTGGTCTCACGGCATGGACACATGCATGGAGTGCCATGGCATTTTAATTCCAAAAAATTTAAAAATGATCAGAAAAACATGAAACCTTGCTTGATGTAATGTCATGACACCAAGATGATGTGGCAAAAAAATTGGCCTGTTTGACGAAAGTTTGGACACATACCCCTCACAAACCGGAGCAACTCACTAGAAGGCTCGTGGTTCCGAGAGGGAACAATGCATGTTTGATAACGAACGGGAGATAGCTTCCTCTTACGGCCTTCAATTTTTTTCTACGTTTAACGTGCACTAATACAACTGTGATGTGAAAATTTGAAAAATTTCAGGGGTCATTTGACCTTTTAAAGACATTTAAGTGATTTTCTAGCCATTTAATGACCGTAATTCAAATTTGAACTACATGTACATGCAACAGCTGACCATAACGGTTTGAAAAATCATATTTGTGAACTTGTGTGCGAGTTAATTCCATGTGCAGTAAATTAGAAGGAATTTTTAAATATATTGGTCTCACGGCATGGACACATGGATGGAGTGCCATGGCATTTTAATTCCAAAAAATTAAAAAATGATCAGAAAAACATAAAACCTTGCTTGATGTAATGTCATGCCACCAAGATGATGTGGTAAAAAAATTGGCTTGTTTTATGAAAGTTTGGACACACACCCCTCACAAACCGGAGCAACTCACTAGAAGGCTCGTGGTTCCGAGAGGGAACAATGCATGTTTGATGATGAACGGGAGATAGCTTCCTCTTATGGCCTTCAATTTTTTTCTATGTTTAACGTGCACTAATACAACTGTCATGTGAAAATTTGGAAAATTTCAGGGGTCATTTGACCTTTTAAAGACATTTAAGTGATTTTCTAGCCATTTAATGACCGTAATTCAAATTTGAACTACATCTACATGCAACGGCTAACCATAACGGATTGAAAAATCATATTTGTGTACTTGTGTGCGAGTTAATTCCATGTGCAGTAAATTAGAAGGAATTTCAAACATATTGGTCTCATGGCATGGACACATGCAAGGAGTGCCATGGCATTTTAATTCCAAAAAATTAAAAATGATCAGAAAAATATGAAAACTTGCTTGATGTAATGTCATGCCACCAATATGATGTGGTAAAAAAAAATTGGCCTGTTTGACGAAAGTTTGGACACACACCCCTCACAAACCGGAGCAACTCACTAGAAGGCTTGTGGTTCCGAGAGGGAACAATGCATGTTTGATGACGAACGGGAGATAGCTTCCTCTTACGGCCTTCAAATTTTTTTCTACATTTAACGTGCATTAATACAACTGTCATGTGAAAATTTGGAAAATTTCAGGGGTCATTTGACCTTTTAAAGACATTTAAGTGATTTTCTAGCCATTTAATGACCGTAATTCAAATTTGAACTACATCTACATGCAACGGCTAATCATAACGGTTTGAAGAATCATATTTTTGTGTACTTGTGTGCGAGTTAAAAAATCATCAGACGATGTAAACATCTGGTGTTCAAAAAAGAAAATGTAAAGATCTGGCAAGACAACCGGCCCCCACACGATTGGCACTCTATTTCGCGCCTCGAGGTTTGGAAGGTGAGTGGCGGGGGTTATTAATTAGACACAGTTCTGTATTGGAAACCGTCAGCTATTATGTTCACACACGGATTTTGCTGCGGGAATCGTGTGTAATTCAAACTACAGTACTCATAAATTCCGGCGACCGGCGTGTGTACTGTTCCCGTCGATCTAGATTCCGACCGCCAATAAATACTATCTTGCTCACGTCGTCCCGCCTGCATTCTCGTCTACATCCTCCCCTCGCTCGCCCTCTCTCTCTCTCTCTCTCTCTCTCTCTCAAATCTCTGCCATGGCACCACCGATCTGCCCACGCGCCGACGAGGAGTCGCCGCCCCCCGAGGACGCTCACTCGAAGAGCAGCGATGAGGACCCCTACGTGCCGCCGGACGAGGTTGCGCCGGACCCCCCAACTTTGGATTGGTTTTGGGGCCAGTACAATCTTTCTCTGTGGAAGTCGCTGCCGCCGGCTGAGAAAGCCAGGCAAGTGGCGTTCAAGAAGGAGATGGCGGAGGAGGAAGCCAGGTACCAGGCGGCCTATGAAGCCCGTCATGCCGCCTGGAAAAAGGAGGCGGTGGAGCTTTGGGGCGGGCGTGTCGTCGTGCGGAGGAGGTGTACGAAGACGGGTACTTCGCGAGGAAGGTCAAAGGCGCTAGGCGCCTCATCGCTGCGTGGAGGTGGCCCGATAAGCTCCAGCGTGCCACCGACGAGGAGCTCCTGTGGGCGCCCAACGAAATGGCAAGATCGTTCGCGCTCGTCCGCCAGCAAGAGGCAGATCGGTATGTCAAGCGCTGCGAGGCGGAAGAGGCGGAGTACTGCCTCCGCGCTGGGAAGACGCCACGCACCAGGGAGCTGCTGGCGAGGGGCTGCCGGAATACTGCCCCAAGGAGGGATTATTAGTTTTAGTATTGTTCGTTTTCAATTTTATGCACTGTACCTAGTAGTTAAGTATCATCACGTATATGTCATGATATTATATATATTCTGTGATGAACTAATGAACAATTAATATATATATATATATTATGAATTCCATTTTCTATCTGTTTTTGTATACTAATTTGAATCTAGCTATTATCATCCACATATACAGAATGGAAAGCTTATATACACACATTGAAACAGAACATATAAGAACGGAAAACAGAGTACACACTTTGAAACAGAGCAATACTATGATTGCTGTGAATACATAGCTATCCACGTCAAAACGACTCAACAAAATAAAATGCGTCCATGAGACCATGACCAGCAGCCTTGCCTACGGTAGCTCTTGGCTCTGCCTGAACTCGTGCAGGCGTTCGTCCAAGCGGTCGACACGCTCGCGGTACATCTGGAGCGCGATCTCGAGCTCCAAGTTGGCTATTTCATCGGAGATCACCAGTTCGAGGATGCGATGGCCATGTTCCTCTATTGCGCCCAGGTGGACACCTGGGCCAAGGAGGCGGTCAAGCCTACCGACTAGCACGTTGGCATCGAGCGGGCCGCGAACAAGGAGAACGGCGCGACCCATGCGAACCTCGCGGCGGGCGTCCGGTGCAAATACGGCGCGGCCAGCCTCTGGTGCAAGTACGACATAGAGGGCCTCTGCCCACTCCTGGCGAGGAATGGGGGTACTGACGGGACGTATACCCAGCTGCGACGCCCTGTCGACAGCAGGCAAGCGCCGATGGATCCGCTCTTGCTGTGCGCCACGCCGCGCCTCTCGCTCGGCGGTGCTCCAACGATCTCGCCGTGCGGCGAGCCGTAGCCTATCGACGTGGACTCGCCTAGCTTGCTCTGCGGTGCGCCATCGATCATGTTGTGCGGCGAGCTGCAGCCTCTCGGCGCTGACATGCCTATCTTGATCTGAGGCGCTGAAGCGCCATGTGCCAAGGGTCTTCTCAACCCTGACGATGACGTGCATCACGGTGTCATCCATCGCATTGCCGGGGAGCGCCTCGGCCTCGACAGGCCGTGGCTCCTTCTCGTTTTCCTCATCGACGAGGTTGATGGCAGAGGCGGCGCTTTGGTGGGTTGGCATGCTTGGAAAAGGTGGATGTGCTACAGGCTGCGCTTGTTGCCTCCGTGCGTCGCGCGCCGCCTAGGTTTATGCGCAATATCACTGGGTGGCGGGAAACAGGTGAGGAAATGGCGGCAAACGGTGGCGTGTTCATAAAACGCCAGCAATTAATGGAAACTTAGCAAGCACAAGATGTAGATGATGATCAGATGAACACGGACCACACTAGGGTACCCGTCGGTGATGAATTTATCAATCGCAAATAGTTGTATACTAGCAAGCGTTTGCCCACAACACACACGGCTTATTCCATCACAAACAGGTCAGATGGATCAACTGTATGCCACGTATCGCACATTGTCAAAATGTAATGCGGTAGACCTTCTTTAACATGTGTTAAAAAACAAAAACAAAACAAGGACCTCGAGGTTAATTTAACTGATGGGATGGATCATAGAGGTCATTTAATTTGACCCTTATGACCCATCCCATCAGTTAATTTAACATCAAGACAACTTCCCATCTAGTCACCCATGTGATGGCTGCTCCAGCCTGAGTACAGTTAACTTGAGAGTTCTCTTAGATGAGCTATTGGTGGAACAACTAGTCCTTGCTGATATAGGATGCCTCTTCGCATCCTTATGGCGTACCCAGATGACCGCCCGTCGCCCAATGGCCAACAGATGTTGTGTAGACAGAGCATATCACATACGTCTTATTAGCAGCAATCGTCTGTGTTATTATCGGTCTTCGCACACATTTCTGATTACAGACCTATTTGCCGCGTATCACACACATCTTGTTATATTGAACCGTTTCTGTTCTCTTGTCTCAACAAAAACAGTTCATCCGAGTGAACCGCATGCCGTATATCGCACACACCTTCATCTGGCTGACCGTTTCTTTTGTGTTGCCTAATCACAAATAGTTCATCCGAGTGAACCATATGTTGTATATCGCACACGCCTTCATCTGGCTGCCCGTTTCTTTTGTTCCTCCTCATTGCAAACAGTTAATTAAACTGAACCGTATGCCCTGCATCGCACACGCAACTAAAATCTGAACTGTGTTTGATGCATCCGTCATCGCAAACATTTTGCACCTTTTTGACGGGTTTTTTACACCATCGTTTGCGATTATTGCATCGCACACAGTTTCGTCGAAGGGTCTCTGATCGTAGTATCGCGTTAGCAACATCCTGCAGTAGTGATTTCTTCTTCCACATGGGTGCGTGTCCGTCAGCGTCATTCGGAACATATTGTTCGCCAGGACCCTTTCCCAAGATTACTTTTAAATTCTTGACGATACCAAATATATCTTCACCAGTACGGGGGACAAGCTTCTTCCGGTGATCTGCCTCACCTTTGAAATGCTTGCCTTTCTTTCTTAAGGCGTGCTTGGTCGGAAGAAATTGACAATATCCCAGATACACATTCTTCTTACATTTGTCCAAATATATACTTTCAGTCTCATCTAAACAGCGCGTGCATACGTTGTATCCCTTGTTTGTCTGTCCTGAAAGGTTACTAAGAGTAGGCCAATCATTGATGGTTACAAACAGCAACGCTCGTAGGTTAAATTCCTCCTGTTTGTGCTCATCCCACACACGTACACCTTTTATATTTCACAACTGTAAAAGTTATTCAACTAATGGCCTTAGGTACACATCAATGTCGTTGCCGGGTTTCTTAAGGCCTTGGATAAGCACTCGCATCATAATGAACTTCCGCTTCATGCACAACCAAGGAGGAAGGTTATAGATATATAGAGTCACAGGCCAGGTGCTATGATTGCTGCTCTGCTCCCCAAGGATTAATGCCATCTGCACTTAAACCAAACCATAAGTTCCTTGCGTCAGCTGCAAACTCCGGTCACTTTCTCTTGATTTGTCTCCACTGCGACCCATCAGCGGGTACTCTCAACATCCCGTCTTTCTTACGGTCTTCTTTGTGCCATCACAACAACTTGGCATGCTCTTTGTTTCTGAACAGACGTTTTAACCGTGATATTATAGGAGCATACCACATCACCTTGGCAGGAACCCTCTTCCTGGGGTGCTCTCCCTCAACATCACTAGGGTCATATCGTCTGATCTTATACCGCAATTCACCGCATACTGGGCATGCATTCAAATTCTTGTACTTCTCACCGCGGTAGAGGATGCAGTCATTAGGGCATGCATGTATCTTCTGCACCTATAATCTTAGAGGGTAGAGAATCTTCTTTGCTTCATACGTACTATTAGGCAATTCATTATCCTTTGGAAGCTTCTTCTTCATTATTTTCAGTAGCTTCTGAAATCCCTTGTCAGATACACCATTCTCTGTCTTCTATTGCAGCAATTCCAGTGTGGTAAAGAGCTTTGTGTTGCCATCTTCGCAATTAGGGTACAACCCTTTTTTGTGATCCTCTAGCCTGCAGTTGAATTTCAACTTCTCCCTTTCACTTTCGCATTCTCTTTGTGCATCAACAATGACCCGGCGAAGATCATCATCGGGCACATCTGGTTCCTCTTGATCGTCAGCTTCCCCCGTTGCAGTATCACCGTATTCAGGGAACATAGGATAGTTGTCATCATCCTCTTCTTCTTCATTGTCTTCCATCATAACCCCTCTTTCTCCGTGCTTGGTCCAACAATTATAGTGGGGCATGAAACCCTTCTCCAGCAGGTGGAAGTGAAGGGTTTTCAAGGAAGAGTAATCCTTTGTATTCCCACATACAAGACATGGACAATACATAAAACCATTCTGCTTGTTTGCCTCAGCCACATCGAGAAAATTATGCAGGCCCGTAATGTACTGGGAAGTGCGTCGGTCACTGTACATCCATTGCTGGTTCATCTACATGCATTATGTAATTAAGTATATCAAAAACCATTACAGAACATCATGAATAGAGAAACGACCAAATTAATACAAGTTCCTCATCACATTAAAACCAAACTACAGTAGTGCTGAAATGTTATTACTGAAAAAATAAATACATAAAGTTCATACATAGTTCTCATAGAACAACATACAACTATCTAGAGCATCTAATTAAAACATACATTGAAACTAACATACAACTATGAAAAACATTTAAATGCAACAACAAATGCGATCAAAATCACAACTAAGGTAACAATCACTACTAGGAAAAGGGCTATAGATGATATGGCCACTAATGGCGCACCAGACATGTGGTGCGCCACTACTATATAGCAGTGGCGCACCATGTGTTGGTGCGCCATTAGTGTGAAAGACACTAATGGTGCACCAGACCCATGGTGCGCCACTAGTAATAATTTTTTTTCTCCAAAAATACTAATGGCGCACAATGCCAGAGTGCGCCATTACTAGTTTTAACTAGTAATGGCGCACCAGCCACACAGTGCGCCACTACTATATTTTTTTTTTAATTATTTTTTTTGCAAAACTACTAATGGCGCACCACTAGCTGGTGCGCCATTAGTAACCAGGGTTACTAATGGCGCATTTGTAGGTGGTGCGCCATTAGTAACCTGGGACCAGCTAGATATTTTGGACAGCCACACCTACACACTCACTTTCCCCACTTCATTCTCTCCACCTCCTCCTCTAAGCTTGTGTCGGCTGCCTCCTCCTCCTCACCTCATTTGCACCATAGATTCATCAAAATTAAGTGGTTAAATTACCTTTTTTTGATAGGTAAGTAAGGGGAAAGCTATCTTTATGTTGTAGCTAGATCTACTTTTTTTTCTCCCTCCAACAACGTGCACATGCACTTTTTATGGCCTAGCTAGATCTATGTATGTTTGTGGTGTTGCATATGTTTGTGGTGTTGCATATATGTTTGTGTTTGCAGGTACCGGTATTTGAAATGCGATAGTTGCCAATATTTTGCCGGAATGTTGATTCATTTCCGTTTCGGCGAGAATTTTGGCACTATGCATTCTTTTTGGTCCTATTTTTAGGGAAAGTCATGCCAAATTTTTTCTTGGTTCTAAAATATCGTTTTGCTCTACCCCGCAGGCGACCATGGTCCGCACGATGACCGAAGGCATCGTGAATAGGTTTTTGAGCTCCGCGAAGGCCGAGATGCTTCAAAAGAACGAGACGGAGATAAGATGTCCGTGTCGAAGATGCAAGCTGAAGAGCCTTATTGCGGACCCGGATTCCGGGCAGGTGCGGGACCACCTGCTCTTGCGTGGTTTCATGGATGGCTATCGGTGGCAAGGTGATGAAGATGACTACGAAGTCGTCCATGGGGGCCGGGCAAGAAATGAGGAAGGGCAGCAAGACAACCACCGCGGCGAGGGCGGGCGAGAAGACGAAGAATCTCCAGGACATGATCACGACGGTGATGCTGTACACAGTCATCATGTAGAAGATGCCGGACATGATGATGAGGAAGATCAAGACGAAGGGCATGATCATGAAGATGAAGATGCCGGAGCAGACGACGATGGAGGCTGGGTGCAGGACCCTCATATTCAAGAGCTGCTTCTCAAGCAGATGGATAACGCAAGAGCTGCCGCCCGAGAGAAAGCCAAGCTGGATTAACTGGAGATAGACGCGGTTACTCCATTGTATGAAGGATGCAGGCCCGAGGATACCCGCCTGAAAGTAACGCTCATGTCTCTGGAGATGAAGGTAAAACACAAAATGACCGACGCATGCTTCGACGAGAACATGTCATTCTGGCACGAACGTCTTCCCAAGGGGAACAAGTGCCCGACCAGTTTCGAGGAGGCGAAGAAAATCGTGTGTCCTCTGGATTTACCGCACGTGAAATACCATGTGTGCATGAACAATTACATCATTTATCGGGACGAGCACGCGGAGTCTACCATATGTCCAGTGTGCGGCGTCACTCGATACAAGAAGAGGAAGAAAGCTCCTCGAAAAGTGGTGTGGTACTTTCCGATCACTCCTCGTCTGCAGCGGTATTTTGCGGACCCTAAGGTAGCAAAGCTCCTGCGTTGGCACGCAGATAGGGAGGAGAAGAAGCGAGAAGATGATGGAAATGATCCGGAGATAAATAAAAAAGACAAGATGCTGAGTCACCCTAAGGATGCGAGCCAGTGGCAAGTGTTGAACTTCGAAGACCCAGAATTTGGGAACGATCCAAGGAACATCGTTCTGGGCGCGAGCACCGATGGAGTCAATCCGTTTGGCAGCCAGAGAAGCACACATAGCACCTGGCATGTGTTTGTGTGGATGTACAACCTTCCCCCCTGGTTGTGCATGAAGAGGAAGTACATTCACATGAGTATGCTAATTGAAGGGCCGAAACAACCAGGGAACGACATCAAGCTGTATCTGGGGCTGCTGAAAGAGGAGCTAGACACGCTGTGGAAAACGCTAGCCAATACGTGGGACGCCGCAGAGAAAGAATATTTCCCTATGAGAGCCGCACTGTTCACGACGGTGCACGACTATCTCGGTTACGGATATCTCGCAGGGCAGGTGGTCCACGGATTTTCTGGATGCGTCAGGTGCATGGATGACACAACGTATCGCCAGCTAGGTAGAGATCCTGGGTCTTCGAAAACCGTGTTCATGGGACATCGAAGGAGGCTTCGCGACGATGACCCATGGAGAAAACGCAAGGATCTGTTCGATGGTGAAACCGAATCCCGAAGACGCCCGCGTACGAGGAGCGGCGAGGAAATAGACGAGCTGTTGAAAAATTGGAAAGATTGCCCACTGCCGGGAAAGAAGCAAAAGGCGCCAGAGCCGGGAAAGAAGCGAAAGGCGCCAGAGCCGCTGCTGAAGGTATGGAAAACGAGGTCTGTTTTCTGGGACTTGCCGTACTGGAAGATCCACCGTGTGCCTCACAGCCTTGACGTCATGCATATCACGAAGAACGTGTGCGAGAGTCTGCTTGGTACCCTGCTCAACATGCCAAAGAGGACCAAAGATGGGCCGAAAGCAAGGGCAGACTTGAAATCAATGGGCATCAGGGAGGAGCTTCACGCTAATGATGATGATGATGAGGCGAAGCAGGACACAGAAAGTCGTCGCAAAGGCAAAAAGGCCAAGAAGACCGGAAATGACTACCCTCCCGCATGCTTCACTCTAAGTCAGGAGGAGATCGAGCAGTTTTTCACCTGCCTCGTAGGAGTAAAACTTCCTTACGGTTACGCAGGGAAGATAAGCAGATACCTAGACCCAGCGAAGCAGAAGTTCAGCGGGATGAAGTCTCACGACTGTCACGTGCTGATGACGCAGATACTTCCAGTTGCAATCCGTGGGATCATGGACGCGCACGTCCGTGAAACGCTATTTGGCCTATGCAACTTTTTCGACGTCATCTCTCGGAAGTCGGTTGGCGTGAGGCAACTCAGAAGGCTATAGGAAGAGATCATGGTGATACTATGCGAGCTTGAGATGTACTTCCCGCCCGCATTCTTTGACGTTATGGTGCATCTTCTGGTCCATATCATGGAGGATATCATCCAACTCGGGTCGACGTTCCTGCACAGCATGATGCCGTTCGAAAGGATGAATGGTGTCATCAAAGGATACGTTCGCAACATGTCACGTCCAGAGGGAAGCATAGCCAGGGGCTTTCTGACCGAAGAGTGCATCTCCTACTGCATGAATTATCTAGGCATCGAGAACCCCGTTGGTCTGCCCGTCAACACGCACCTCGGCAGGCTCGCTGGATGGGGTCACCGCGAGGGTCGCCGCGAAATGCATGTCGACTTCGAGGGTCGACTCGCCGACTTTGAAAGAGCAAACCTAGTCGCGCTACAACACATAGACGTGGTCGATCCTTGGGTGGTAGAGCACAAAACCTTTATTGAGAAGACGTACAATGACCGAGGCCAACAGAGGACGGACGGAGATATAATCAAAGAGCACAACTCATGTTTCACGCGTTGGTTCAAGCAGAAGCTTCTGTCGTACCCTTTACATGAGGATTCTTCCGCGGAAGAACAACTCATATTCGCCTTGTCACAGGGCGCCGAGCACAACCTGATGACCTATGAGGCGTACGATATCAACGGCTACACATTCTACACCAAGGACAAGGACATGAAGAGCGATGGTTATCAGAACTCTGGGGTAACGATGGAATCCTACACCGGTAACGACAAGGACAGATACTACGGAAGGATCGAGGAGATCTGGGAGCTGAGCTACGCTGGAGAGAAGGTCCCGATGTTCCGTGTCAGATGGGCCAAGAGCGTCCTAAAAGAAGACCGGTATTTCACCACCATGGTTATACCCGAAGCCAAATCCAAGACCGCGGGCGCAAACGTCACCGCGAAAAATGAGCCATGGGTACTGGCTTCCCAAGTGGACCAATGCTTCTTCATTACCAACCCGTCAAAGCCCAGTCGTGTTGTTGTGAGGAGAGGCAAAAGGAAGATCATCGGAATGGATGGAGTCGCCAATGAGCAAGACTTCGACAAGTACGGCGACCCGAAGATGGAACATGACGACGACGATGAAGTAGCAGCATACACCACAAGAAGAAGCAGGACCACCCTACCTAAAGGACGTCCGTTCCACAGAAGAACTCCATTTGCGAAAAAGAAGGGCAAGAAGATTGTGAACAGATAGCTAGCTAGCTAAGATCGATTGTATTTAAATTGTAGCCTTCATTTCTCGATTGTATTTCATGGGCACTTTTTGAACTCATGAATATTTTTAAATTTCATGGGCACTTTTTGAACTCATGAATATTTTTAAATTTCATGGGCACTTTTTGAATTCATGAAAAAATATTGAATATTCATGAGGACACTCGATCTCGATCCCCCTCCATCTCGATCGCTATCCCCCCTCGCCAGATCACTCATGAATATTTATTACTGTTTCATATTCATATTCATTTTCTAAAAAATTATTAGATGCAACAAAAAATAAGTAATAATAAAAAATTACTTATGGCGCACCGCTGGCTGGTGCGCCATTGCTATCTAAAAAAAAAGATTACTTATGGCGCACCGTCCCGGTGGTGCGCCGTTGCTATAAAAAAAACATTCTAATGGCGCACCGCCAGGGGGTGCGCCATTAGTAATCTTCCCCCCTATAGCTAGTCGCCCGATCCCTTCGTCCCTCCCTCGCCAGATCCACTCCCCCCTCGCATACTTCTCCACCGCCAAGTTCGTCCGACACACTGCGCCGCCGCCGCTGCCCCGACCCACTGCGCCGCAGCCGCCCACGCGCCCCCGCCACCTCCCTCTCCCCATCCTCCCCTTCCTCCCCCTCCGACCCCACCCCGACGCGTCTCAGTCTCCACGCTGCCCACTGCATCTTCCCCGGCACCCGCGCGGAACAGATCGGAGGAGACACAGAGACAGGCGAGAGGAGAGGAGGAGCCTGCCGCCTCCTCGACGCGTGCCGCCGGATCTTCAACGCCTAGCCGCTGCCGGAGCTTCAGCGCCTCGACGCGTGCCACTCGTCGTTGACCTGCCCCGCAGCCGCCACAACCTCCACATCGTCGTCATCGAGGCCGGGACGCTAGGTGAGAGGCCCTCTCCATGTCCCCAACATCTTACTTGTCTTCGCTACTGTCTGCCCTCTCCATGTACCTTTTTTATCAGTGACAATTTGTCTGAATATTAACTTAAAAATGCAAGTGTTTGTCTGTCTGAAATCAGTCTGTATGTGTGTTTTCAGTTTGACAGCAAAAACAAAATTCTGCCATACGCCACAACAACATGAAGCAATGAACTTGGCTTTCAGAACAACATCCATCATATACAAAAGATTATATAATATGCACTAGAGTCTTTCTAGTTAGTCAGACTGATTTTGACATATTCTAAAACATAAACTGAAGTTTAACATGTCCAAAAGACAGCTACAGCCACTAGATGTTTGACATCATCTTCACCTGTCCAAAAGACAAAGCTACAGCCATTTTTTCATGTCCAAAGACACAGGTTTTAACATGATGTTTCACATCAACTCCCACGTCCCCAAAACCACCCTCCCAAACCACCAAACTATCATGTGAAATTATTGTGATGATGTTATATGCAGTTTAACATGATGCATCAGCCATGGATTTAGTTTTAAAATGAAGTTTCATACTTTTTGTGAACAATTTTCTTAAATTCCTTTTTCATAAATCATTTTTATCAAAAAATCACCGGTCAACCTGTCAACGGTGGAATGATGAACCGCGAACCAGTGAACTGTGAACCAGGAGGCCAGAGAACCGAAAAAAACCACGCATCACGAGCTGCGCTCGTCTGCTAGTTGGGCCAGCCCACTATGGAAGCCGCGTAAGCGCCAGTTCACGCTAGCGGCGCATAAAGCATTGAAGAGGTGCTCTCTCTGTATATGTACCTATTATGTATCTGAAAAATACCAATGAATACCGGGTTCAAGCGGGGAGAAAGACTATTATCTCTGATTTTTCACGGTTACTTATATCATCTATACTAAATACTAATATAGAAACGTTCATTATTTTAGATCACACATTTGTTTCAGTTTTTGGGCTGCACAAAATATAAGTATTTATTAGTAATGAAAACAAGTGTATTTACGGTACATGTATGTGGAGGGGCCGGGGGGTATTTCTACTATTATTCTGGACCTTATAATACGGGCTTGTTACAATTCTTGAACACTAAATTCCAAACACACCTTGATGCCAAAGTACCATACTTTTCTATTAAAAACAAATCAATTTTCTACGTAATCATAGTGGGACTAAAAATAAAAAGTAGGATAAATGAGATTAAAACCTTTTGTTTTAAAAAAGACCCAAGAAGAAATTATGTGTTTGATTTGAGCCCAAGTCAACCCTACCAAAAACCATATAATATTTTTCTCTCTCACCATGACTATGTAGACATTGGTGAATAAGTTGGAGTGAGTGCAACATGCTAAAACCCCGGCGAGTAAACAATGTCAAAGATTGGAGAAAAGAAATATCTTTATAGACAATGCCAGTACATTGAAGAACATTTAATTTATTATTATGCACTTCCTTCTTTGCCACCCCCTGATCTCCTCTCAAAGATCAACTAATCTCTATCTGCCCTACCTTCTCTTTCTAAACTTTCAACCCTCCCTGGTTATTGGATCCACAACCATTACTAGAACTGAAATTTCCAGTCGAAGAGGAATTGCCCATCCCACTCCCCCAGCACCATTGTTGTAGGTAGGGCCAGAGAAATTATTGTAAATCTATCTCCATAAGAGCTCACCCCTGGGAAGTTTCTCTTCTGCTCTAGGAATCTAGTCCTGCATATACTGCATATAACATCATATAACATCATGTTAAACTGCATATAACATCAACTCCCACGTCCCCAAAACCATCATGTGAAACTGCATATACTGTGAAAAACTGCATATAACATCTCCAGAACAAACTGATGCCTAATAGTGACGAAAACTGATTTTTTGTTGCCAAAACTGCATACACAAAAGATTGGGGGACTGGGATTCAAACCAATGATCTTATGGATTTGCAGTATCATGGATTTGCAGTTCATGCCATATATGCTTATGGACTTATTGCCTAGATTATGAAATACAAGTTGCTATTTTTGTAGTGGAATAAATAATTATATTGCCCAATTGCATATCAGTAGAACTAAATCCATGTTTTAATGCTTAGTTGCATTTAAGGAGGAAATCATTATCTGCCATCTTCATGGAGAGTGGATCAGTTATTCTGAACATCAATATGAGTAGTCATTACCTTACAGTTAGTTAGCGCGGCTGGATTTTCTTCTTCTTAAAAGCTTCAACTTCAAAGTATAGTTTTACAAGCTTCTGCAACTTTTTCTTAAAAGCTCCAGCTATACATTTTATCACTTGTTCTTTTCTCAGAATATGGAACCTATTTGTGTAATCTGACCTATCTCTCCTTCTTTTTGCCTGCATTGTTGTATGCTCCTATGAAGATCCAAATGTATCATCATAATGTAGGTGCTGTGTTGTGTGATTCTTCATGCTGAGAACTTCAGCTTTTTCAACTTGCTGGACTATATGTTCATTGGTACTACTTGTGATGCTGCTGCTGTACTACTTGGGAATTTTGTCAACTTGTGATGCTGCTGCTGTACCCCGAGAGGCCCTTGAGTTTGCCGGAATGTCGATTAACTTCCGTTCCGGCAAATTTGGGTACTCCATATGTCCTATTTTCAGCAAAGGTCATGCTGAAATTTTCCATGAATTTTAGCATGACTTTGCTAAAAATAGGACATATGGGGTACTTGCGACTAATGCATGGGCCGGGGTATCTTAGTACTTAATTAAGTAGGATCAACTGCCCCTTTATTCTTGCTGCATTAAACACATATGATGAATTCATGTGTGGACAGACGAAAAAGCAACTGCCATAGGTGGCAATAGAGCCAAGTGATTAGGCCCTAAATGATAAAACCTTGGCTTTTAGGGTGCCTCGGTGTCGATAAGAACCTAAATGATGAAAGCTTAGGCTTTTAGGGTGCCTCGGCGTTGACAAACCCTAAATGATAAAACCTTAGCTTTTAGGATGCCTCGGTGTCGACAAACCCTAAATGATGAGACCATGATAATTCCTCACAAACCCTAAATGATGAGATCTTGTTCCTTGACAATAACCAACTTTTTGACCAAACTTTTTTCCTATTTAGAGGGAAACATGGCCCACAACGATGAGGCCGGCGGTTCGGGCGGCAAGGCATTCTGGGAGCTGTCCCAGGAGATGGAGGAAGAACCTCACCGCTATGAGGACGCCGCGGAAGACACTGATCCTGACTACACAACCCCTAGTGGCGTCGGGGATGACACCACTGATGGTGTCGCCGAGGATGCCACCACTGATGGTGCCGCCGAGGATGCCACCACTGATGATGGCAGCGCACGCACAGATGGCAGCCAACCGAAGAGGCAACGGAAGGACCGGCGCCCGAACATGCTCCGCACCGTCAAGGAGGAGTTTACTGAAGTGAACTCCGACGGGCATCCAACGGCGCCCAAACAAATAGTCAAGGGGTACTTGGTTCAGCTCGGGTGCATTCTCCGGAGCACCGTCTCGATCAACACCGAGAACCTAAGGCATAAGGACCGAGGGAATTTGTGCACCCTCCTCTTCACGAAGCTGCACGAACGATACAAGTTCCCCGCTGAATTTGAAAACACACGCCTCTCAGGGAATAAAGTGAACAGTGCCGCCCTCACGAGGATGAGCACGGCCCTGTCTACTTGGAGAAGCGCGGTGAAGAGAATGATTGACAAAGGTGATAGTTATGAGAAGATCAAGGCGAAAAATCCTTCGATCAGCGAAGATGACTACAAGGAGTTCAAGATCAAGTGCGAGAGCAGTGCAACCTCCGAATCAAGTTAGTGGGGGAAAGAAATGCGGGAGTTGAACTTAGGGGAACACAAACTCGGTCCCGGCGGTTACAGAGTGGCGGAGCCTATATGGGACAAGGAGGACGCGGAGCATGCCGAGCAAGGCCTACCGCCCCGCTTCGAGAAATACCGTGACAAGCAGACCAGGAACTATGTCAGGGCCCGGTACAAGGAGGACCCGGTAACAAAGGAGCTTACCACGGATCCGAAGACCAGGGCGCTTGAGCTTGTTCTGGTAAGGAATACACCCCCGCGTAATTAGCTCCATATGGTTGCATTCTAATTAATGAAGCCAAATTTCTAAATGGTTCACATTCCTTCCGCAGGAGACTGAAAGCAGTAGCGCGGGGTCGGCTCAGAGCACCCCTTGGGACAGCACTCTAAATAGGGCGTTGAACGTAATGAAAAACAAGGATAAGCTCAGCAAGCCGTCGTCAGCTGGTCGTGTGGCCGGCCTTCTCAAGAACCCAACCCTACAAAAGACGATCGCGATCTAGCTGGTACCACGGAGAAACCCAATTGCAACAGGCGTCGTCTGGCATTCAGTTCTCAGGAGACGCCTCCAGCTGCCGACTTCACCGAGCCTCAGATAGCCGAGGTGCGAAATATTATCAGCCCCAACACACTCAAGAAGGCGGTCTGTGAGCAGAACTCGGTCCCATTACAGCAGAAGAAGAAGGGACGGAAAAGAAAGAGTAACAAGGGTGCGAGCCAGCCGGCACCGAGTACGATCCGTGCTCAGGACAGGCCACCTTCACCTAAGGATATCTCGAGGAGGGTGCATGTGGCGGGTAGGCCGATGCTACCGACTAATATGCTCAATGCTGCAACCGGTGCTATGCGGAGTCTGCATGACAGTGTTCTTTCTTTGGAGAAGCGGCGTCTCAGAGAGAATGATGTGGCATACCTGGTTTTCGTGGCCAAGGTGCCAGAGAGCAAGGGCTTTGTGGATAACTCCATCGGGGGTACGATCGTCCTGCGGTTTGATGACATCTTCGCTATGTTTAACCTTCATCCGCTGCACTACACCTTCGTTCGGCTATTTTCGCTGAGTATGGAGATGCGGATCATTAGAGACAAGACCCCGGACATCGTGATAGTCGACCCCTTCTACATGCGTGCCAAGATCTTGGGCATCGCTGGGGACCGGCAAGTCGCGAGTTCTTACCTCGAAGGCGTCATTCTGGCAAACCCAGATAAGGATAACTTCCTCGTGCCTTACTTTCCCGAGTAAGTCGTCCCCTCAACCGCCCCGTAACATATGATTTCTTAGATTTTGATCGTTTTTTTTAACATTCCGTGTTTTGTGCAGTGACACACATTGCACACTCATCCTCTTAAGCCTGAAATATTCCACGGCCACGTATTTCGACTCGGACCGTCAGTCGAAGAAAGACTACACAAATATCAAGAAAGTTCTTGATGATGTTCTCCCCGGCTACGCCAAATCTGGAGGCACCTTCACCAGGCCAGTTCGTAAGTACGGCAAGCACGTGTTCGCCCACAATACGACGTTCTGCTGCATCAAGCAGCCGCCTGGCGGTCAGAAGGATGCCTATTACGCCCTCCATCACATGCGGGCGATCGTACGGGACTATAATCACCTTCTGCTACCAAATAATCTCAAAGATTGGGCCGCGAGCTTGTCGGCAATCCAGGACGCGGACATCAGACAAGAATTCTTTCGCATCCAGTCGGAGTTTGCGGAAATCATCCATCAAGATGTCCTTCGTACCTCGGGGCAGTTCAACCTCAGAAATCAACCGTCCAACAGTGAGATAGACACAACGCTACAAATGCAGGCTGACAACGCCCGCGATTTCATGACCATCACGAGAGACGGCGGCTTCATCCACGCTCCGGTCCCTTGAGTCGAGTCGAAAGTAGTGATGCTATGTGTAGTTCTGAAACATCGATTGGCTCATGTTGTAATTAAACTTTAATGAACTTGTATGTCTCTTTGGTTTGGACAGTCGTTCAACTTAGATGTAATCGATGCTATTGATGTCTTGCTTTTCTCTTCCGATCCTTTTGTTGCATACTTATATATTGCTTATGTATTGTCTGTGAATTGCTACTAACGTTTTGTTTGGCTAGTGCATAGAGATGTCGTCGTATGTCGTGTACAAGGGTAAGGTTCCCGGAGTCTACGACGACTGGGAGGAGTGTCGGAGACAGGTTCACCATTTCAGCGGTAACAGTTACAAAGGGTACACCACTAGGGCGGAGGCGGAATCTAGATACGCGCGCTATCTAGCGGGAGAGAGGAGGGAGCGTTGGAGGAACCGGATGAAGACCAGTTTCATCGCGATTATGCTCATCGTGATGACCGCAGCTCTCTTCTATGTGATGGTAGTTTAGATGATCGATATCGACTTGTAATGTGAAGACAAACTCGCTACTCGCGGTCTCGAGACTTGTAATGTTCTATCTTTGTTCGGCCTTTTGAATTCGGAGACTAATATGATGAATTGTATTCGGAGACTAATCTTCTATTGTATTCGATGAATCTGCTGTTGCTGTGTGGTGCTGTCTATATTCTGTCCAATAATATATTTTGTAACCTGTGAAAATACCAGAAAAGAAAAAAATGCCTAATATTCATACTAGTGGCACACCACTCAGCACACTAATGGCGCACTGCAAAAATGACACTAATGGCGCATCACCCACTAGTGCGCCATTAGTATGCCAAAGCACATGGGTACATATGGCCCCCTCGGAGGCATACTAATGACGCACGGTGGGCTATACTAATGGCGCACTGCGTGGTGCGCCATTAGTATACCAGATACTAATGGCGCACCAGGGGTGCGCCATTAGTATTTAATTCTAATGGCGTGGTGCTAGTGGCGCACCAGTAGTGCGCCATTAGTAGGCAAAACTGGTGCGCCACTAGCAGGCCTTTTCCTAGTAGTGAATTGATCCAACACAGCATAATGATACCAAGCCTCTTTATCAATGGCATATTTTCTAACCTTTCTAATCTTCAAGCACATTGCATCCATCTGGATCTTGTGTAGATCGACGACATCGGCAACATGCAACTCAAATTTTATCTTCTCTTCTTCAATTCTTTTCAATTTTTCTTTCAAATAATTGTTTTCTTTTTCAACTAAATTTAACCTCTCGACAAGAGAGTCGGTTGGAATTTCCGGTTCACGTACCTCCTAGATAAAGACATCTATGTCAAGTTGGTCGGCATAATTGTCATAAACACTAAATGAAACAAATAGTTATGAAAGATAATATACCACATACAAATCATAGACCGGACGAGAGCCGATGGGGGCGGATACCAAAATCATGGCACTATATAATAACAAACAATAATACAAGTAAGAAAACTATACAAGTAGCAATCTAAATCATACAAGTAAGCATTTTTTTCTTTTAAAAAGAAGATAAGAACAATAGGCTCACCACGGTGGTGCCGGCGACGGAATCGGCGCAGGCGATCGACGGCGGTGAGGACGGGACGGCACCCTACACATGTGCAAACTAAGAAATTAATTTGAGCTCAAATTGTGCATCTAAATCAAATAAACTCCCACATACACACCTCCACTAAAACCCACAAACCACTCTACTTCTAGAGCATGAAATGAGCTAAACTAGCAATGAGAGATGAAAAGATGAAGTTGCTAACCTTTTAAAACACTTGGAAGGTTGGTGCACCGTTAAATCTTGAGAAAAATGGAGCTTGGAGGTCGAGCTTGAAGGAAGAACAGAGGAGAAAGCTTAAGTGTGGCTCGAACATTTCATCGAACACCTCATGTACATATAGCCAAAAAACAGAGTAGCCCACACACCTCCCACGTTCTACGGCCAAAAAACAGAGGAGAGGAGGGGGAGGGGGGGGCGTGGATATATATAGGCAGAACTTTAGTTCCGGTTGGTGTCTACAACCGGGCCTAAAGGCCTACCCTTTAGTCCCGGTTCCAGACACCAACCGGGACTAAAAGGCAACCCCTTTAGTCCCGGCTCAACTGGGACCTTTAGTCCCGGTTCCAGACACCAACCGGGACTAAAGGGCAACCCCTTTAGTCCCGGTTCGACTGGGACCTTTAGTCCCGGTTCTAGACACCAACCGGGACTAAAGGGCAACCCCTTTAGTCCCGGTTCAACTGGGACCTTTAGTCCCGGTTCCAGACACCAACCGGGACTAAAGGAACCGGGACTAAAGGTCCCAGTCGAACCGGGACTGATGTCTGCCGAGGCCCGGCCGGCGTCCTAGCCGTTCGAATCGGGACTGATGCTCACATGAGTCCTGGTTCATAACACGACCGGTACTATTGCTCTGATCTGGCCAGAACTAAAGCCCTGTTTTTTACTAGTGATGTTCTGTCAGCGACACAGAAATCCTGGAGTTGGCCCGGGTCGGAGGCAAGAGCACGAGAAGTGGACAGAGCGAATAGGGCAAGGAGGAAGAACTGTGCTGCCATTTGGATACCAATGTTAATTCTCCCAAAAAAAGGTGTGTTTGATCAAGTAGAGAGAGAACGAGTTATTGTGCTACGTACTGCTTGTGGCTTCGAAGGGTTGGAGACCAGGTTATATAGGCATGGAAGAGGTAGCTTTTTTGTTGGAACGTTAACGCATGTGGCTTTTTTTTTAGAAAATGAGGTTAAAACTTCGGCATCTGCATCAATCGATGCATGCAACCATCTTTATTAATTATTTCATAAAGGTCTGACAAAAACATATATCAATCGACCTGAGGCCACCACTGACAACTACAAACTCCGGCCTCTGCTTCAATCGATGCATGCAGCCATCTTTATTAATTATTCCACAAAGGTCTGACAAAAACATACATCAATCAACCCGAAGCCACCACTGACACCTACAAACTCGATAATATGGAGTGCTCTCACTCCTCATATCTAAAACCGGTGTCGTCGCTGATTCATCCACATAACATATCGGGACCAACAGCCGGTGCAGTAGACCTAAAGCGCACATCACATGCACACGTTTTAGAAGCCGCCATCATCATCGGACCACTGACCCATCTTCAGGAGAGAGATCGCATTATCCTTGCCAGTCTGGACCTCCGTCGACGCCACCACGGCGCCACCGCCCTGCGCTCGTCCGTCCAGACGCAAAGACTCTGGAAGATCTGTCCTGCGTAGCACTTGCCAACCAGGCATGACTCAGCGTAGCACCTGTCGGCTAGGCATGACTTGACAGCTCCACCGAAGCTCCGTGCAAGACGAAGCCGCTCAACGTCCTGCCTCTGGCTTCCAACGCTGCTCCACAAACGATACTCCCAAGAGAGAAACGGCACCGCAGTACCGCTATCGCCTGATCTGGAAGACCAGATCCTAGGGTTTCCCCCGAAGCAGCACGAATGGGTCGACAACAGTTACACAACGATGCCTTCATCAAGGTAACGGCGCAAAACACCGCCATCGCCCGCCAACAGCTCGGTTTTCACCGGCAACTATGTCTCCCCAACTCGCAGCCAGGACTAGATGACGGATCTTGAGATCCAACCACCCAGCCTCAGGCCGACCACCTCCGACGAAGGAGGTGGCCACCAGCGCCACGCCCAGGGCCAGAGCCCCCGACGTCCTCGCGTTGCAGGTCGAGCCCAGGGGCAGCATGCCATTGTCGGAAAAGGGATGGTACACGACAGCAGCTTGTGCGGCCAGCCAAAACCCATCTGGGATCAGATCGGGCACCCAAACCGCCGCCGCAGGACCCGTCGCTGTACGCCGCCGTCTGCATGCCGAAACTGGCCACCGCTGCCCCGCGCCACTGCCGTATGTCCAGCCGGCGTGGACCGCCGCCTCCTGACCGGATCTGGCCAAGAAGAAGCGTCGCCGCCACCGCTACGACACACAGGCTTTGCCTGCGAGCCCCCGGTAGCGGCGGCGGTAGGGGAGATGGCGTTGGAGAGGGCCGGAGGAAGGGGGCGGGGCGCTCCGGCGCCGCACGGGAGCGGGGGTAGGGGTAGGGTTAGGGAGCCGCTCGCTAGCGGTGCTATGAAGAAAATCTTCTTATATCTAATCTTTATCTTTACCTAATAATATAGGATGGAAGCTTTCATAGTTCTCCATACGTCACCGTTTTATATCCGTCAATTATATGTTAACTATAAAAATCAACGGCTGAGATTTAAAAGGCAAAAAACGAGTTTTCTCTGGCGAGGTGGTACTAATCCTCTCGCGAGGTCACAACCGAGTTTTCTCGCATGAGGTGGCAGCCGGGCCAGTCAAAAAATTAGGCATGGGGAGAGGGATCAAACTCCCAACCTCTCATGGAACGCAGCACACGTAGTACCAGATGAGCTAGCCACCGTTGTGTGTTCAAGTAACAATTATGTTGCCTATTAAATAGTACTATCTCACTTTTATACACACTTTCCTAGCGATTTATATATGTCTTGATTCATAATCATCAACGAGCGGTGGGCGCAATACGAGGACGACGGGCTTTGCATGGGCCAACGGAAGAACCTTTGACACGTAGATGATGGTGGGCGTGTTGCTGGAGCAGCCAAAATATCGATGGCAGGGGTGAAGGTGAGACCCCCGGTATAGCGCTACTGCAGCAAAATAGTGGGGCATGGCACGGGAGCTCCCGGTGCCGCCGTAAAGGGAAGGGAGAACCGGGTGCGACGGGGCGAAGCAGCCTAGTGGAGTGGCGCCGAGGCGAGCAAAGGAGGCAGCGGGCGCCATGGCGGATGCGAGCAGAGCTCGTAGCGTCGGAGGAGACCACGGTCTCAAAAGAGAGGGGAGGGGGGCCGGAGGAAGGAGGCCATCGCGACGGCGCATGGGTGCGGGCCATAGGGATCGGGCGCGAGCGCCTGCCCCTGGGTGTGGGTGACGGCGCGAGTCCGGCTGTAGCAGGGAGTTAGAGTTTTTGCCCTGAAAATTTGTGGGCGGCGGTGACCACATGTTGCAGAGATGCCCAACTTCATGGACGAATCCAGCCACCGGCCCTGGCGCTAGGGGCGACGGCAAGGTGTTCGCGCTGGCTTCCAACGATGTGAGGCATGAAGCAGTATTGGTGGGTATGTCAAGGGTAGAGCAGGACTAAGAGTGCTACGACTCTGTGCAAGGATGATCTCCTATAGTAGCTGCTTATCGTCAGGCTCGTCGGTTGCTAGGTAAAGCCCGTGTTAAAAAGCCTATTGATAAATTTTAGCACAAACTTTCCGTTTCAATAAATTGAATTTGCTTGCAGCCTCAAAGAGCAGCGTCTGTGAACTCTCATACAGTACGCATTGGCTTTTGTATAAATGTGCAGCTAATCCAAGTTCTAAACTGCATAACATGTCCATCGTCATTAGTATCAATTTTGTGCTGATGCAATTATCATTAGCTTCTGCAGATGAGTAGATGCTTTTTGTCAAGAGGAGTACATGGGATGCAAAAGTATTCCATACTTAACTATATTTTCATGGTCATGCTTTTTCCAGTGAGTCAGCATGGCTTAGTTCTTATTAACACCCTCTGTACTAGAGTTTACGTATGCTTTCTTTGACACCCTCTGTACTACAGAACGTATATTTCCTTGCCGATGTGTGTGTGCTTTGCTGAAGCACATGGGTGCCAATTAGATTAATCAATGGTGAGGATTGTTGCTGACTGACGGTGTGACAGAGGGGATGTGAGGATTCTGGCGGACTGCAGAGCTCCCATGGATCTGTGGCGTTTTCAGCAAAAATATTCAAAAATTTGTATTTGAACGCTACATGTATTGTTAATTAAAGCAGCAACTATTATATTTCATGGAAGGTCCTAAGCATTTAGACAGAGGTCTCACATTCAACTCCCACGGTTGCATTTTTTGCACGGAATTTGTGGAAAATAAAATATATAATGTATTGTAAAATTAAAACAGCCCATGTAGGGATCAAACTCTCCACCTCAGCCTTCAAACGCAGGTGCGAAGATGACCACTGTGACACTAGCAAATTGACTAAAATGACTATAAAACATATGTATACGTAGCTTAAATAAATTTGAATTTGAAATTCATTTAAATATTTGAATAGTAACCGTTCGGTATTTGTCGGTAACCGTGGTAACCGCATCCCCCCTTGGTATTTTTTTAGGATTTGTTAGCCAAACCTTGGACAGTGGAGGTGCGGTTTGAGGCGGCAATTTATGATCGTGTAGTTTGTAGGGACTAAAACGGATGGCTGAAGGGATTTTTGTTGATGGTGGAGACATCAGCCGCCTGCCACCCCAAACTGACACTGAGTGGGGGGCCTTTTAGACTGGATGCTCAGGCAGCTGGGCCTCGCCATGGACGCCAACCGCGTGCCGATGCGTGCTCCCCTAAGGTGGATTATTGGGTATAGCAGGACTGGGAGCCCAGGATGCACATTGGGTGGCTGGCCGAGGCCTCGAAGACCTTCGCAACCGCGTTTGGCATCCTGTAGGCCATGCGCTCACCGAAGCTACCATGCCTTGCCAATCCATTACGGTGAAGCCGAACGTCCGGGCTTCATGACGGAGCTAAGGCGGATTACTATCAAGATCTTAGGCAATGACACATGCATGCCTAAAAGGTGTCAACCAGGACGCAGGTGCCAAGGAAAAAAAATGATATGCAATCCTTTCATGTTTTCTTTTTTGCCCATTCTCGCTATCATGATAGTGTTTTATGGTTGAATCTCCCGTTGCAATGTACGGGCAATTTTCCTAGTTTATAATAAGGGAGTAACGAGGAACAAGTCTAAAGCGTGTTCCTTGCAGGCGGCAGGCCTGCTTGCGACGGCTAACTAATTGATCCCACTCCCGTCTATATTGTATGCTGTTTGAACAAGTCGTGCTGGTATTTGTACTATCTCTCTTGTCTCACCAGATGGAATTGGCTTCAACCTATTATTATGAGTGCTTCCATGCGTACAGCACCCCCTGAAAAGCTTTAAAAATATATATTTTCGTCTTCAGGTTGATTAGCTAAGACTAATCTAAATTAGATGGCTGATTGATTTGTCCCCAACCTGCATACCTATCCATCTGACGGCCTAAAGTCTAGATATAAAAAGTTTGGGCCGGTCTCTCTATGCTATGATTCCTTCTCCTACTGTCAGAACCACGGCGCTCTACCAAATGGCAGGCGCACGTGCTCTGTAAATTTGTTCAAGCTCCTGCTTTTATCAAGATTTTCATGTCCCTAAGTTTTAGGAACAAGCCCGTAGATAACAATTCCATTGGCCATTTATATTCTTTCTTTCTCCTTTTTATTGCGAATATTCTTTCTTTCTTTCTCCTTCTCTTTCTTCTACTAGCTAGTAGTTGGAGGATATAGTAGAAAGATTCCTTACATTGTTTTTTACGTTTCTTTATCTGAAGTAGAATTTTGAATCATTATGGAATCTGTATCAAACCCTTAAGATCTGTTGACTTCAAACTTAAGAAAGATAATTAAATTGGTTCATGCAATTTTCTGAACATGCTAGAGATACAGGATTCCTTGTAAGTTTGTGCTCCAAGTCTTTTACTTGGGATTCCAGTTTGAAAATCTTCAGCTGAAATAATTTGTCGAGTATATCGCGATCTAAGCACTAATGATCTACATTGTCTAAAAAAATTAATTTTCAATCAGGGAACGAAGCTTGGGAATATGCCACCCATAATTTTCGGTAAATGTGGTGTTATCTCTGTGTTAAGCGAGATAAATCTCAGTTCATATCATACCCTGTCAAAGTGTGGAGCCAGAGGTATTGCTGCAATCGGAGGTAGAGGCTTGTTATTTTTGTTTCGTGATGGATGGCATTGAAGGGAAATGGATCTAAAATGTCACGTTCTATAGTAGTAAGATTTCAGATTGAAATAGGTGGTGTTGAATGTTAGGTGTTTCTTGTAAGAATAATTAGCATCGATCATTGACATTCCATAGTATGGTAATACTTAATATTATGTGCTTTGATTCATGTTGCATGGTATATAGTTGGTTGTTCACCAATACACAAGGGGCGGCGTCGAAAAGATAGGCATGTTCTACTGCTAGAGATAAGAACTCCTACCTACAGACTAGGATATTGCTCTGCTGCAAAAAAAAAAAAAACTCCATCGTAGATGGCTATACCACATCACTGCAAATTTTACAATGGTGCGGGTGACTTCGAAGACAAGCAAGTCTGAAAACCAATGTGCGGTGTGTCTATCACCAATGGGTACTCCATTTTTCCTGGCGGCAAAGGTGCTCCATCATAGATGGTTTTTTCATTCCAATCTTATCTATTTAAAAATTCTGATATATATCTTATGTTTTAATAAAAAATCATATAGATAAGACATTTCACATGAATTCCAGGCCCGCGTGGCTCCCCTCCTGCTCTCCTCGGTAGTAGTGTTCTCCTCGGGAAGTTAAGCTTTGGCGTATTTTTTTCGACGATCAAAATATTCCTTAAAAGCCTAGAGTCTTGATCTAATGTATGTGTACACCCATGCGCTAGCACAAATGACATTAGCATATCAATACATACAATTCATATCAACCACACTAGAACGCCATAAGAACAAGGGAAATTAGCCAAACATGGTAGAAATAGCACACAAGATCATAGGCTGATAATTCATTGCATCAAACATCATGTCTTAGTAAGGGATTGGAATGGTTTGGTAACGAATGGCATGGACTGCAATAGAGGCGACAGCGGTGATGGTGGTGCCCCCAATGGACTTCTAGCATCGTCAGAAGCAGGGCGAAAGGACCCTTCCTTCTTCTTCATATGCCCTCTCCCCCTAGAAGTAGCGGTGTTTCTCCTATGGCTTTGGTGGCTATGGCGAGAAGAACGAGAGCCTCTGCTAGATTGGATCTAGACTTTGGGGGTGGGAGCTCTTTTTTTTTGTTGCTGAAATCAGACTCTGGCGCCATTTATTGAGTCTTGGAGATTTATAACTCTGAAAAATATAAAAAAAAATGACAACTTAACATACGTGCCAATGTATCCTCCCAAGGGCAAATCATACGTGCCAATATAACTTTGGCGTCCCTATTCTCCTCCCAGCTCCGCCCTTTAGTGCGCCTTCGCGATCCTTCTTGAAAATTTCGAGACTGTTTTTAGTTTATTTTTCCCTTCTCCAAAAATATTAAGAATCACAAATGGTGAAACAGGGTAATTCTGCCTTCCGTCAAGTAGGTTAGTCCCAAAAGCAAATTTTTTGAATAAAATCATAAGAAAATATACAATTAAACTTTAAAAGTTATAGATACGTTGACAATGTATCAGGTCTTGCCTCCTTTGTATAGTCATGGTATGGCGGTGTTCTCCTCTCCTCCAAATGGGTGTCTTCTCCGTGTACACGTACTATTCTAGGCCTTGTACGAGTAGGACTCGTATTCTCTTTCCAGGTACCCACAAGGCTTGCATCAAGAAACTCGGAACGTCTTCCAACTTTTTTCAGAAGAGTCTTCCAACTAAGTTGCTGGGTTCCGTGTGGGCTCCAGGGGCACGGATATAGCTGGGCTAGTATAACCCCAATATGACATATATGCACTACATGCATATGGATAGTACAACTACCCATTGTCGAACCATATATGCAACAGCAACATTGTATCAACCCTCTGTTAGCCTCTTCCTTTGTCTACATGAAAGTGAATAACTCGCATATTGGTGCCATACATAATAAGAGTTACATTAATACAATATCATCACTCTTGTTGATTGTGTGTCTCAAACCTTGAAGAAATTCCTCCATTTCCTTTTGTCACCGGGAGTCAAATTCGCGGTGTGCTGCCTAAGGCCTTAATGTCGTTTGTATTCTAATGCATCGACATAGTACGTGGGCATAGCATGCACACACCTCACGTCGCATGCCCTCTTTTTTTCTTGAAAACACTACTGGAAACAGTATATTTGCCGTCTGCTAGCTCTTTGTCGTCTGCCAGCTGACGGCAAAGACTGTCTTTGCCGTCAGCGGCAAAGAAATGACTCATGGCAGACAGTTTTTGCCGTCAGTCCATTCTTTGCCATCTGCCAGCTGACAGCAAAGAGCAAATGGCAGACGGCAAAGAGGGAGGTGGGCCTCACTACTGAGCTGCGTTGGCTAACCCTAACGGCCCCCTTCTTTGCCGTCAACAAATAGGCAGACGGCAAAGAAAAGCGGATGGCAAGCAGCTGACTTAACTAACGGCCGCCCCCACCCCAACCCCTCTCTGTCTCTGTTCTCTCCCTCCACAACGACCACCGCACGCCGCCCCCACCACCCGCCGCCGCCCCACCACCCCGTCGCCCGGCCGCTGCCGCCGCCCCACCACCCCGCCGCCCCACCGGCCCATCGCCCCGGAGCCCTGCGGCCCCCGTCGCCACCGCCGCCCCGTCGCCCCACCGCCCCAGGCCCCCCGCGCCCTGCCGGCCCGGCGCCCCATCGCCCTCCGGTGAGCTCCTTTTTTTCTTCTTCTTTTTTTTGCTGTTTAATTGTTAGATTAGATTACATATGTAGTTTAGTGCTAGGTTTACTGCTAGATTAGTTTAGATTAGTGATTGGTTTTAGTTAATTAGTCATAATTAAAAGAAGTAGAAAAAAGATGAAAAAAGAAGAAGAAGAAAAGAAGAAGAAGAAGAAGAAGAAGAAGAAGAAGAAGAAGAGGAGGAGGAGGAGGAGGAGGAGAAGAAGAAGAAGAAGAAGAGGAGAAGAAGAAGAAGAGGAAAGAAGGAAAAGAAGGAAGAAGAAGAAGAAGAAGAAGAAGAAGAAGAAGAAGAAGAAGAAGAGGAGAAGAGGAGGGAAAACAGAAGATGGTCTGAAGAAGAAGAAAATGAGGAGAAGAAGAAGGAATAGAGGAGAAGAAGAAAAAAATAGAATAGTACTTATATGTGCAGTTATATTTTATTGGGATTGAATATTTGTGTTGATCGGGTGGATTTAAATGTGCAGTTGTTTCGTCACTGCGAGGGTCTGGTGTTCGACGACCTCCCCGTGCGTTCGACGAGCTCCGCCCATGCGTTCATGGGTGAGCACAAATGACATCTCCTCCCCCCTCTTCATTATTTGCTCTGTTCCGGTCTTAGTGCCGATGAAACTTGCTAGCTATAAGTGTCTTCAATCATTAGTATATGTGACCAGTATGCGTCTCCCGTTCGAAAGGGTTACAGTTATAAATATGCATACATTTGCATATTTATAACCGTGATTCTTTCGAATTGTCCAACGTTATCCATGGACAGCCCGAGTATGTGTAGATTGGGTTCGTTTTCCCATGCTCTGCTACCGATCCGACGCAAAATTTCGATAGCACCTCCCCGCTGTTCTCCTGATACACGTCTCGGCAATAAAATGACCTACCTTACCCTATTAGCATGTAAGTTGCATGGACATAATAAAATTGACAAACTAGATTAACTGATGAATATACATGCTGAATTATATATATATATATATATATATAGAGAGAGAGAGAGTAGCACTATTCTGATCCCAGGATCAGAATAGTTATTATGATCACGATCAGTCCTATAAGGGTGCGATGGACTTATTCCCAAACTTGTACGCGCTAAAAAAGAAAAGACACACCCCACATCCCAACCTTATCCCTAACCTCCACGGCTCCAACAACCCCGCCGCCTAGATCGGGTCGCCACCGGGCGTTCCAACCGTAGGCCTCGACCCGGACCACCGCCGTCGTCCTCCCGGACCACCGCCGTCGCCCGGACCACCCCGCGCCCCGCCTCCACCGGCCAACCCCGCGCGCCGCCGCCCCCGGAAACCCCGCGCGCCTCTACCTCCTACCGGATCCCACCGGCGGAGCTATCCGCGGCAGCCCCGGCGCTCCTCCGCTTGCGCCGCCCTGGAGACGAGCACGGCACCGCCACCCCGAGGACCCTCTGAAACCTGCGCGGCGGCGGAGCTCCCCTGCCCACTGCCTCTTCCTGCTCGCATGCCCTCCTTCTCGCCGGAGCCGATGCGGGCCGCCGCCTCACCGCGCCGCCCGGATCCCACCCACAGGCCGTCCTGGCCGGCGACATTGACCTTCTCACAAGGGCAACCTTGACCTTCCCGAGGAAGGTTCATCCATGGAGCAGCCGCTCCCACCCCTCGACACCCGCATCGTGCCTGGCTCGCCGCACACCTTTGCACTTCATCACCAGTGCGCTGCCACCGCATGGCTGACGGGGCTATGGCCTATGCATCACGTCCGAGCTGTGGCGGAGATCATGAACTAGGTCGCAAATTGGAGCAGGGTGAGCACGATGCTGTACATGGGGATCGGGGTGTCAGTTCTAGTTCTTCTAGTCCCCTTCTTCTACTATACCAAGACGCACACCTGCGCACTGCACATCCGTCGCGGCGACTCACTATCCAGCGATAGGTCGCCAAGGTGCGTCTTGCAGTGCCGTTGGGTATGTTGTGTCTCTTCCTTGCCTGTTGGCGATGTTGGCGATGTTCTGAGTTTTGCAAATAATAACTGGGAAAAAATCCTCCAAATTTTCTGTTTTTCACTTGCTATGATTTGTTGCTCTGTACATGTTCGGTGATATTCCTACAAGCACTAGCTATTTCATCAGGACTATGTACGAGGGCTCAAGTAATTTATATTTTGGGATGGAGCTTATGTACATTACATGTGCGTCCACGTATTCGTCGCAGGCGATGCCCCAAGGAACACAGGGGAGGGAAGAGCGACCACCAGTCATGGAGTTCCACACGGAATACCACCTCCGTCAAGATCAGGAAGCCCGAGACCTCCATCGTGGCTGCCTCCATTTGCTACTGCTGCTACGAGGCCTCCTCTCTCTGCTGCATATTTCACCGTTCCTAAAAATAAAATAAAAAAGAAGTTCGAATTTTAAAAATAGAGAAGTTCAAAAATCATTAAAAAAGGACTTTCATCATTTCTAAAATTTAAAAACCTCTAGGAGTTCAAATTTAAATAACGGACGGTCCAATATTTATTACAAAACTAGAATATTTTTCTTCCTAAAATAAATTAACCAAGAAGTCCAAATTACAAAAATAGAGAAGTTCGATATATATATAAAAAAACTTCGATTTTCCTCGTTACTAAAGAATAAACCAAGAAGTTCAATTTCAAAAAATAGAGCAGTCAATATTCATAACAAAAACTCGAATTTTCCTCATTACTAACGAATAAACCAAGAAATTCAGTTTAAAATAAACAAGAGGTTGTATGATGTTTATTACAAAACTAGGATTTTTTTTCGTTACTACAAGAATAAGACGAATAAGTTCAAATTAAAATAACAAAGCAATTCAATGTTTATATACCAAGAAGAAAACATGCCTCGCCATAAAATGTTAACTTTGGAAGTTCAAATTTAATAAATTGGAGAGTTCAAGAAAAGAATATAAAGAGTTTATGTGTAAGATTTTTACAATACAAAAAACATATTTATAAAAAGACGAATTTTCTAATGTTTTTTACATTAATCTAAGAAGTTTAGTTTAAAATAACGGATCAGTCCAATGTTTACTAAAAAAATGGTTTTTTCGTTTCTAGAAAATGAAAATAAGAAGTTCAAATTAAAATAAGAAAGTGGTTCGATCTTTATTTTTAAGAAAATGGATATTTCTTATTTCAAAAAACATTAGAACAAGATGTTAAAAATTTAATGTTATTTACAAAACTATTGTCTTTTTCCCCGTTACTAAAAGAAATAAAACCAAGAAGTCTGAATTAAAAAGTAGAGCAGTTCGATATTTATAAGAACTCAGATTTTTCTCGTTACCAAAGTTTAAAAGCAAGAAGTTCAAATTAAAAAATGGGGGAGTTTGATGTATACAAAAACCTCAAATTCTCCCACTTTGTAGTCAAAATAAAAGTATGAAGTTCACTTTAAAAAAAGTTGCTCATTGTTTACTTAAAAATCTTTTTATTTCTTTTCTAAGAATAAAACTAAGAAATTCAAATAAAAAAGCAGAGAGGTTCGGAGTTTATAAAAATCTAGGATTTACATGCTCAATTTTAACAAGTGCTTTATGAGTTAGGGCAAAAAAACAAAGAGCGGTTCAAAAGTGATAACAAATAGAAGTTCACGTACTACATGCTGTGCATTTCATATGAGAAAAAAGAATAAATAGGCAAAGTCTAGAAATTTTGTCTCTAGAAGTTCAAGTGCTTGACCCAGGAAAGTTTAAAAATTCTTGTGAGAGAGGTTGAACAAAAATACATGACACAAGTTCAAGGTGAAAAACAGCGGGAAGTTCAACTACTACACGAAATGCGTTTCAGATAAGAATATAAGAATAGAAAACAAAAAGCTTAAAAGGTTTGTTGTAAGAAATTCACGTGCTCCTCCTAGAATAGTTCAAAATTCATGTGCGAGACGTCCGTCGTTCATTTACATGTTGAAAAAAAAGCAAAAAACAACATTGTTTTGCCATTTTAAAAACTGCTCTCAAACGGCAACGAATTTGTAACACCTGTCTACATGAAAAACTTGCTGCTATTCATAAGCTTTCTAATGTTATATTATGTGCTACATTTCGATGAACGGTTTAAAATTTTCATGTATACCGTTTAAAGCACGTTTTTATGTAAAATTCTTTTGAACCATCGCGAGTATGAAAAACTGATCAACACAGGAAAGTTGCGTGTTTTCAACAACTTTTCATCGGTATATCATTTGCTCAATTCCGGTGAGTGGATGGAGAGCTACGAGCAAATAAAGCCCATGAAAAACAAAGTGAAGTTCAAGTAGACATGCCGAGAAGTTCAAGTTCCTCGTGCGGTGCATTTTCTTGCGAGAGAGGTTCAAGTGCTCTGTCCGGGGAAGTTCAAAAATTCTTGCGAGAAAGGTTCACCTTGTATTTCCATGTTCGAAAACACAAAAAAGAAATTGTTTTTTTGCATTTTAAAATAATTCTCTCAATCCACAAAGAAGTTCAGTTATTATTTGGGAGCAATTTGATTTAAAAAAGAAAATAAAAAATTCAAATTATAAAAATGGAAAAAATTCATGTACTACATGGTGTGTGTTTAATATGAGAAAAATGAATTAAAAGGCAAGGTCCAATTTTGTTGTTGTTATAAGTTCAAGTCCTCGGTCGGAGAAAGTTAAAAAATTATTGTGAGAGAGGTTTGTACAAAAGGAATATCATTTGTGTAACACTGACGAATGGATGAGAAAATTACAAAATGAAGTTCAAATTAAAATTAAAAAATCGCAGGTTTTCTTTGTTACTAAAGAATAAAATTAAAGAAGTTCAAATTAAAATAAAATGAGTAGTTTTATGTTTAAGGAAAACTCAAATTCTTTCCATTTCTAGGAAAAATAAAAGTATGAGGTTCAATTTAAAAAAAATGTTTGATGCTTATTTGAAAACATATTTTTTTCTAAAAATAAGACTAAGAAGTTCAATTTGAAATAACATAGAAGTTCGAAGAATATAAAAAACTCAGATTTGTTGCAAGAAGTTCACGTGCACCCCCGTGCATGGTTCAGAATTTATATTGCGGGACGTTCGACCTCCAATTTCATGTTTTAAAATGGCAAAAAATGATGTTCGACCTTCAATTGTGTGTAATTCGATGTATACACAAAAATGTGACAGAAGTTCATAGTGAAAACAACGAGAAGTTCAAGTACTGCAAGGAATGCATTTCAGGTGAGAATAAAAGTATAGAAAAATAAAAGCTTAAAAGGTTTGTTGAAAGAAGTTCAAGTGCTCTGTCCGGGGAAGTTCAAAAATTCTTGCGAGAGAGGTTCACCTTGTATTTTCATGTTCAAAAACACAAAAAGAATTTTTTTTTCATTTTCAAATAATTCTCTCAATCCACAAAGAAGTTCAATATATTATTTGGGAGCAATTTGATTTCAAAAAGAAAAACAAAAATTCAAATTATAAAAATGGAAAAAGTTCATGTACTACATGGTGTGTGTTTAATATGAGAAAAATGAATAAAAAGGCAAGGTCCAAATTTTTTGTTGTTATAAGTTCAAGTCCTCGGTCGGAGAAAGTTAAAAAAATTATTGTGAGAGAGGTTTGTACAAAAGGAATATCATTTGTGTAACACTAACAAATGGATGAGAAAATTACAAACGAAAATACGTCACAGAAGTTCAACGTGAAAACAGTAGGAAGTTCAACTACTACACTGAATGAATTTCAGATGAAAAACTTTTAAAACCATCACGAGTATGAAAAAATGATCAACACGGGAAAGTTGCGTGTTTACAGCAGCTTTCCATCGGTATATCACTTGCTCAATTCCGGTGAGTGGATGGAGAGCTACGAGCAAAAAAAAGCATGTGAAAAATAGAGTGAAGTTAAAGTAGACATGCCGAGAAGTTCAAGTTCTTCACGCGTTGCATTTTCGAAGAATCTGTTTCGCGATAAAGGCAGAACGAATGATTTCGCCGTTTTCAAAATTACTTGAAAACGGCTAGGAATCAGAGAAAACCATCAACATGAAAAAGTTTCGCATTTTTCTTAGCATTTCAATGGTATATTATTTGCCCCATTCCGATAAAATTTGTAGAAATTACAGCGAAAATACGTTTTTAGCCATTTTCAAAATTGACTTAAAACCGTAAAGAATTGGGAGAAACAATATATGCCAAAACGTTGCGCATTTGTTCAAGCTTTCCAATGCCATATCATTTGCTGCATTCGGACGTACGGTTAAAAAATTAACTCGAAAATACGAACTGAGTGGAACTTGTACCGTTTTCTAAATTACTCTTAAACCGTTCAAAATTAGAAAAAACTTTCAACATGAAAAAGTAGCGCATTTTCATAAGCTTTCCAACGCCATATCATTTGCCTCAGTTGGATTAGCCGTTTAGAAATGGCATCGAAAATACTAACTCGGCTGTTCGATTTACGAAATTTTACGATTTTCCAAATTACTCTTTAACCATAGGGAATTAGAGAAAACTATCAACATGTGGAAGGAGCAGTTTTGCAGCAACTTTCCAACGCCATATTATTTGTCTCATTCCAATAAACGGTTTAGAAATGCGATCGAAAATACGATTCACGTTTTTTGTATGAAGAAAAAACGGTTTTCAAAACTGCTCTTAAACCGCTTACATTTTGCCAAAAATTTAACTTGGGTCATGATACTCGTTTCCATAGCTTTCCAACGGTATATCGCAAGCCCCATTTGGGCAATGTCTGCAGAAGTTCAACCTAGCACTAGGGGAAGTTCAGGTCGAACAACTCAGGCAGTAAAATTGCAACAGACGCATGTTCATCACGACCCGAGAGCAAAATTCGCCAATGAGCGAGATTCCTATTTAAAACGGGCATTTAGTTGCTAAAAACCGTTTGCAGATTACACTTACATCACATAGAACACGACTGACCAGAATAATTCGCGCGGGGAGACACGGTTGCGAAGATAGCTCGAAGGTCAGATTTGTACAGAGAGAAGTTCAGGTTGTGATCAGAATAATATTCTGATCCCGTGATCAGAATAGTGTTATATATATATATATATATATATATATATATATATATATATATATATATATATATATATATATATATATATATATATATATATATAGGGTGGGTCTATTCTAATAACACCCCCCTTAAGACCTTATTCTGCTAACACTCCATCGTCCAGCTCACAACAAACCGAACCGCATCGAGAATAGAAAAAAATACCCCACCCCACCCCTCCACCTTCTTTCTCCCGCACCGCATCCCACTCCCTCCACCTTATCCCCCATGACCCGAACCCACTCACCTCCTGGCTCCTCCCCGGCCGCGCCATGGCCCTGCCTCCCCGGATCCACTCCCTCCTCGCCTGCCCCGGCCACCACGCACCGCCGCCCGCCACCCCCTCATCTTCTCCGCGTCACCCGCCCTAGCGACCACCCACCGCGATCCGCTCCCGGCCACCACCTACCGCCGCCTGCCCCGGCCACCACCCCGTGGAGCCTGCCCCGGCCACTAGCCAACCCGCCCGCCCTGGCCACCAGCCAGTGCCGCCCACTTTGCTGCATCCACCCCTCTCCTCACCTCTCCCTTCGCTGGATCCGCCCTGTGGATGGAATTGGGTGGTGGATGTCGACATCCATGGTGGCCATGGTTGTCCCCTGCTGGTGCCCAACTAGGTGAGGTCGCCACCGCCCCATCCCTCCTCTGTAGCAATAAAACCGGGGATGACCAGCACATCGACGAGGCTACCCCGGGTCAACGCAATTCTTCCTCGTCTGCCGCCTGCGGTACCCACCTTGCCGCATTGCAGCTCGCACCATAGTGGTTTGCAGTACAGAACTCGTGGCGGCCTCAACCTCCGACGATGGATCCAGGCGCCCCGGTCAGATCACGCCCAAAGTACCCCGCGCAGGCGCCAAGTTCGTGGTTCGCCGGCCCTCGGCCCCCCTCTTCCACCTCCCATCCTCCGTAGCTGGAGCAGCACGGTCGTGGGCGTTCAGTGCACTGCGACTCCTCATGCAGTGCAGATTGGGCATTCAGGCAGGATTGTAGTTCGGTGTGGCGGCTACACGCCACGGTGATTTTTTTGAGTCATTTTGCATTTTCACTCGCTTGGACGAGCGGTTCGTCGGCCGTGTTCCGTGTAGTGCAGTGGCATGTTTTTGCAGTGCATTGGCATGTTCTTTCCAATGAAGCACCATCTTTTTTCCCATGTAGTGCATTGGCATGTTTTTGCAGTGCGCCGGCCGCATTTTGTGCATTGCATTGGCTTGCAGTGCACTAGCTCATCGTGCGATGAAGAAAAAAGGTGTCTCGTATGCTGAATTCGGTGTATCTTGTGTGTACTGTTTGTGTAGCTTGCAGTGCACTAGCTCATCGTCTAATGAAGAAAAAGGTGTCTTGGCGCTGAATTCGGTGTATCTCGTGTGTACTATTGTGTAAAAAGAATGATGTTTCATTACCCCTATGTATGAGGTGCAATTTGTTTCATGTGTATCAAAAATTACGTCGACTACATCAACGCCATTTGGTCGTCGGATGTGGTTCACTTTTGAGAGTGATTGCTGTTCACTCAAGCACGGCATGGAAGTGCGCAAAAAATAATGCGGTTCACTTTGATGTATGTCGTGGTGCACTTGCCCCAGTCTCCGCGGTCCACTGTCGTTCATAATTTTTTTGAAAAAAGATAAAAAAACTCGTTTGAAAAAATTTACGTCCGACAAAAGAAAACATGAAGTTCACTTGACCGTCTGATGCAGTGCGGTTTTTAGTCTACAGCAGTGCTGTTTTCTGTCGGATAAATTTCACTTGTCGATTTGGGTGTCGCGAAAAACAGAGTGTCCGCATTTCACTAATTTCAAAACTGCTCTTAAACCGTAAGGAATTAGAGAGAGTGTTCTACATGAAAAAGTTGTGTCTCGTCGATATCTTTTCAACGGTGTATCATTTGCATCATTCCGACGAGCTGCTTAATTTTTTTTACGAAAAACGGCCGCTGCCACTCGTCCTCCGTCACATGATTTTAAAAATTAACTTAAAATCGTAAGGAAACTCAAAAACATTTCTACATATGAAAGTTGTGCCTCGTCCGTAGCTTTCCAATGGTGTATCACACGCCTCGTTTCGACAACCGGTTCAAAAACTAGAGCGAAAACAGTACCGAAAATTATAAAAAATTTAAAAACGGAATTTCGCGATTTAGTAAATTTAAAACTGCTCTTAAACCGTAACGAATTAGAGAAAATAATACATATGAAAAAGTTGTGCCTCGATGATATCTTTCCAACGACGTATCATTTGCTTCATTCCGACGCGCGGTTTAGAAAAAAATGCGAAAAAAATGCTCGCTGCCACAAGTCGTGAGCCGCACAATTTTCGAAACCGCTCTTAAACCGTGAGGAATCTCGAAAAAAATTGTACATGGCGAAGTTGCGCCTAATCCATAGCTTCTCAACGGTATATGACATGCCTCGTTCTGACAAACGGTTTAAAAACTAGAGCGAAAAAAGTACTGAAAAAACACCGTGTGCAGTTTTTTCTGACACGAAGTTCACTAGTCTCTGTATTGCAGTACCTTTGCTACAGAAAGTGCAGTGCCCTCGCGTTGAGCGTGCAGTTCTGAAGTGTTAGCAGAATAGACCGGCTATATATATATATTTTTTGTATGTCCAGTATGTAGGCAAGATGAGTGATCGTGCGTGGATGTACACCAGTCACACTAGTCAGAAAGACATGACCAATGAATGGTTAAGAAAAACCAAGGGGTTTGTGAGAGCCGCATTTGCAAATGACCAGAGAAAAACCTGGTGCCCCTGTGCTAGGTGCGACAAATTTCAGAAGAGGACAGAGGATGAAATGGGTAAACACCTGTAGAATAGGGGTTTTACGCCCGATTATACAGTGTGGACATTTCATGGTGAGTCTGCCCAATGTGCCAGAGCTGAGGTGGCTCGTCGTCGCACCGACGAGCATGGTACCGGGATGGAAGACATGGTGCAAGACTTTGATGATGCTCGGGATTCGGACGATGAGATGGAGGAATCTGCAAAGGCCTTCAATGAAATGTTGGAGTCTTCAAAACGTCCTCTCCACGAGCACACTGAGCTTTGTCAGCTGTATGCCATCTCACAAGTAATGGCTCTGAAGGCTCAATTCAACTTGGGCAGAGAATGCTACGACGCGATGATGACAGTATTTGGACGCTTTCTACCCAAAGGCCATATAATGCCTGCAAACCTGTACCAGTCGGACAAAATCCTCCGTGCACTTAAGATGCCCTATGAGAAGATAGATGCCTGTTGGAAAGGATGTGCCTGATTTAGGCTTGAGTATGCGGACTTGAACTATTGTCCCATATGCAAGTCTTCCAGGTATGTTGTGGTGATAAGAGGCAGACGAAATCCCCGTTAATGTTCTTCGGTATATGCCAATCATACCAAGACTTCAACGTCTTTTCATGGTCGAAGAGACGGCCAGACAGATGACATGGCACAAAATGGGCAAATGAACCGAACTAGATGCAGATGGGAATCAGATGATGGTACACACATCGGATGGTTCTGCGTGGAAGCACTTCGATGCATTACATGAGCAAAAAGCGGCAGATCCAAGGCATCCTCAAGTCGCCATCAGCACGGATGAGTTCAATGTGTTTGGTCTGATGGCAACCCAATACAGTTGTTGGCCTGTATTTGTCATTCCACTCAATCCCCCCCCCCCCCCCGACAGATTATGCAAAGAAAGATCATTTTCCTGACGTTGATAATTCCAGGGCCCAACTATCCGGGGAAGAATATGAATGTGTACATGCAGCCGCTTAAGGATGAATTGCAAGAAGCTTGGGATAATGGGTTCAAGACATACGACGCCACTAGCAAACAGAACTTCATAATGCGTGTCTGGTACATGTACTCGATGCATGACTTGCCGGCGTATGCGCTATTCGTTGGCTGGTGTGTGCATGGAACGTTCCCATGCCCCGCATGCAAGGCAGCTCTTCAGTTTCGTTGGCTGCAGGCAGGTCACAAGTTTTCTTGCTTCGACTTGCATAGACAGTTCCTAGATCCTCGCCATAAGTTCAGAAAAGACAAGAAGAACTTCAACAAAGGTAGAGTTGTCAAAAACTCTGCACCAGCTACGTTAGCAGGCCAACAGACCCTGGATCAGTTAAACACTCTCGAGCCTGATCCAGAGCGTCCAGGGTATTTCAAGGGGTATAATTCGGAACACGCCTGGACTCACAAGACATGCTTGTGGGATCTGCCTTACTTCAAAGACCTCCTTTGCCCACACAACATCGACGTGATGCACACTGAAAAGAATATCGCCGAGGCCCTTTTTGGTACATTGTTCGGCATAGAGGGGAAGTCAAAGGATAATCCTAAGGCTAGAGTTGATCAGGAGGCTATATGTGATAGACCGTTACAAAACATGCGACAACCGAAAGGAAAGCAGAATTAGACGAAGCCAAAGGCATGGTTCAATCTTGGAAGGCCAGCTATGAGGGAGATTATCTTGTGGGTGAAAATGCACTTGATGTTCCCCGATGGGTATTCAGCGAATCTAAAGAGGGGAGCGAGTCTTGAAAAATTGAAAATATTTGGTCTCAAGAGTCATGATTGGCACATATGGCTTGAGCGGGTAATGCCAGTGATGTTGCATGGCTTTATCCCTGAGGATGAATGGCTAGTACTGGCACAGCTGAGCTATTTCTTCTGTGTTCTTTGTGCGAAAGAACTATCGCCTGGCGTGCTAGATGAAATGGAAGAGTTGGCGCCGGAGTTGATCTGCAAGTTAGAGAAGATCTTTCCACCGGGCTTCTTTAATCCAATGCAGCATTTGATTTTGCATCTCCTGACCGAGGCAATATTGGGGGGCCCCTGCAAAATCTTTGGTGCTATGCAACTGAGAGGATGCAGAAGATGCTTCGAGCAAAATATAAAAATAAACGTAGAATTGAAGCATCGATGGCCGAGGCATTCATTACTGAGGAGGCGGCAAACTTCGTGACAGCACACTACGAAGCCAAAAATCGTCATTTGCATAATTCGAAGCCTCGATACAATGCTGCCGACCCTAAAAAAGGTGGATCCAACCTCAGCCTATTCAAAGGGAAGCTCGCACCAGCCGGTGCTTCGAAAGCAATAGCGTTGGATGTCAAAGAATGGCGCACCATTTCATTGTATATCTTCAACAACCTAACAGAAGTGCGGCCGAACATCGAGTAAGTTCTCGGTACATTGTTTCACAACTTCTAATTCCTTTGAACTGCTCTTATTCCCGGATATTTGATACAGTCGATACGTCACCAAATTCTCGGATGGAGTGGTGATCCAAAAGAATTCCATCGAAGAGTATGAGCTTCTGGCAAATCATGGAGGCGGCTTTCCCGGTTTCATCTCTTGGTTCAAACAAACGGTAATTTCCATTAGACCATTTCATTTCTTCGTCTAATTTGCGGCTAATGCAACAATCCTTTCGTATTAAACTTGTAGGATAATTCAGAGTCTATGGACGCCGAATTGAGACAAATCGCTAATGGTTTTGACTGTAAGGTCCGTTCATTTGATAAATATGACATCAACGGGTATCGCTTTCGTACCTTTGGCAAAGAGCTATCTATGGCCGACCGAAAGTCTACAAATTATTGTGTCTTTGCTATCGGCAAAGGAGGTACCGAGTATTATGGGAGAGTTGAAGCAATTTATGAACTTCTATTCTATGGTGAAAACCCACCGAACGTCGTAGTCTTCAAATGTTATTGGTTCCAGCCGAATGAGACTAGAAGGACTCATGAACATATAGGGCTAGTCGAAATCAAACAAAGCACCCATTTAGATGTTCTCGATGTCTATATTATGGCTCAACAGGCGACCCAAATTTTCTATCTACCGTGGGCCTGCTAAACTGATCCAAATCTGAATGGTTGGGATGTCATTTATGAAGTGCCGCCACGTGTTAGACCACCTCGCCCCCCCCCCCACAATGAAGAGGATTATGAACCTCACATTAACCCAGACACATATGAAGGAGAATTCTTTCAAGAAACACGTCTTTCCAAAAAAAGATTTTAAGAACCGCTCTACTTCACCCCAGAACATTGAAGTAGACAGCGATAGTGAATCCGACTTCACCCCTGAGCCAGACCAAGAAGAGCCAGAACAAGAAGAGGTTACTGCTGCGGATGACCTGTCAATGCTTGATCGATTACATAAAGGAGGTCTTCCGCATGTTGATGCCGCTGAACCCGATGAGCACGTCATTCATGATAGTGACGATGATGATGCATTTATTGATCCCGGAGCATATATAGACGATCATGATTATTATTAGTTCATGCCAGGTATTCAATTTTTATTATATACATATATATTATTAGTTCATGTTAGGTATTCAATTTCTTTATGTTGTACATGATGATGATACACTTAAGTTATATACATATTATTATTCATGTCGGTATTCAATTTATTTATGTTGTACTAATCTCGTTTACTCTTTGTCATGGCAGGTGTTGAAAGATGGTGGGCGCGGGTCCAGAGCACTCCGAGGCTCCTTCTTCGTCAGTGCGTGGTGGGAGGGGTACTTCCATTCCACCCCAGTCTCTCCGGAGAGTGTTGCTCGACAGTATGCAAACACTGGTGGGCGCTTCTTCGGCGTCATTGCCCACCAGAAGAGGAGGTCAGAGAGGGAAGAAGACAGGTAGTAGAGGTGCACGTGGCCGTGGGAGAGGTAGGCAGGCTGCTACGCCTTCCTTGCCGCCACCCACAGCTGATTCACCTGAGCACAGGACTGCTAGGGTGGACCCGTCTGAGGAGGAGGCTACACGGACTCCATTCCACGAGCCTCGGGTCAACGGGCCTTCGGCCCACGAGACTCCGGACCAGGCTACGTCCCAGGAGACGTCCGGATGGGGTACCTATCTGGATCCTCCTGAGGGGCCGAGTGGCCATGCTGATGGTGGCGGTGATAGGATTTCTGATAGAGGGCGAGGTGGTTGAGGGGGGCACCGTCTACCAGTTGTAGGAGATATGCCCTAGAGGCTATAATAAATATTATTGATTATCTCCCTATTCATAATTATGTTTATGTTCCATGCTATAACTGCTATGGTTCTCGAGTCTGCAATAACACGAGGCTTGGAGGAAGACTCATATGCACGTGTGGAATAATAAACGGTAAGATGTATTCCTAGTCTGGCCTCTAAGACTAGCTCAAGTGTTGCACGATGGTTCTGTTTTCCTGATCATGGGCATGTCTATGCCAGCAACTTTGGGGGCACAATGTTAGGAAAACACTTGTGTTGAATCGACCCGATTAATGTTATGTTATGAGATACATTCATCACAAGTTAATGGTTAATAACAAAGAGAAAGTTTACATTTGCATAACTCCTTAGACCATGAGGGTATCGAGTTTCTTCATGCTTGCTTCATGAACTTTGGGGTTTGTTAAACGTCATCCGTAAATGGGTGGCTATTACGATGGCTTACGGGTTCATGGAAAAGTATGTCAAGTAACTTGATAGCTCAAGATTGGGATTTGCTCCTCCGACAATGGAGAGATATCTCTGGGCCCTCTCGGTGTTATAGTATCCATCATCGTCTGGCCAGACACAGGGTGATTTGATCACAGGGATGACGCAACACGGTAACAAGAAAAGAGAACAATACCGGTAATGAGGGAACTGGCATAGTGAACAAGTTGTTGATTCACAGGGATGCCAATACATCTCACCTCGGGTATTTGTAACATATCACGACGCAACAGGAATAGCACACGGCAACTGGAGGTTCACTCGAATATTTATTCGTGTGGGTATAGGGGTCAATATGGGTGTCCACAGCTCCGATGTTGATCATTGATCGGAAAGTGTTCCGGCCATGTCTATGCTTCACCGAACCTATAGGGTCACACACTTAAGGGTCATCTATCTGCTGAATACTAGACAGGGAGTCTGAGAGAAAGTCACCGGAAAAGTTTCGGAGACAACGGAAGAGTTCCGGAGAGAGAACACCGGAAGGGTTTCGGTAAAACTGAAAAGTTGTTTCAGGGTATACCATTAAGTCAAATTCGTTTTGGCACACGCCTGGAAATTCTTGGAGGGTACCAGAATTGTTCGGGGAACTTCTGGGATTTTTCTGAGAAAAAACCCGAAAATGTTCCGGAGCTGCCGGAACCGGTTTGGTTGCTTTTCGCAGATGAAAATCACTAAACCGAAAAGTTGTTTCGGAGTATACCATTAAGTCAAAATGGTTTCGGCACACGTCTGGAAATTCTTGGAGGGTGCCAGAATTGTTCTGGAAACTTCTGGGATTTTTCCGGAACAAAAACCGGAAATGTTCCGAAGCTGCCGGAACCGCTTTGTGTGCTTTTCGCAGATGAAAATCACTAATCCGGATTACTTTGGAATGCGTCGAAAATTATTTTAGTGGGTACTGGAAATGTTCTAAGCCCACATAAATATTTTCGGTTCGAACGGACGCTGAAAAATGTTGTCGTGAATAGTGAAAGTGCTTTTTGGGTGGCTTTTTGGGTGAATAGTCAAAGGTCCTCCCGAAGGGGAAAATTATTTTAGTGGGTTCTTGGAGAAGCCACCTTGAGGGCCCTTTGGTATTTTTCCCCTTGGCTTCTTGGAGAAGCCACCATTGGGCTTGGCCTATAAATAGGGGTGGAGGGGGCTGCCTAAAGACTCACTCTTTCTCACATACAAGTGTCATGCAATGATCTGGCTTCTCTCTCCCTCCCCGCGAAATAGTTTCATAGAGCCGAAAGGCTATCTGGGTTCCGGTGGGAACTAGTTCTGGACGGCAAAGCCCTGCTGGATAGATGACACCGTATGTGTGCAACTCTGTAGAGAGATCGTAGTTTCGATCTTAGTTCAAGAGTGCCTCCCGAAGGGCTGTCCATGTGACCATCCGAGTTTCGAAGGTCCTCCCGAAGGGCTGTCCGAGTGACCGTCCGAGTTTCAAAGGTCCTCCCGAAGGGCTGTCCGCGACACCATCCAAGGGACTGTCCGACCGCCTCCCGGAGGGCTGTCGGAGGGGCAGACGAGGGAATACATCCTCGCGGTTGGGAGGTTGTAAATCCTAGCTGCGGGGATCTGCACCGCCGATCGTCATCGACCCTACTTCTGCTGCGCTACGAGTCGGTAACGAAAAGATCAAACCTTGTATGTTGTCTCCATAGTGGTCCTGGGCTAGTGCATAGGTCGATTTTTTTTTTGTTTTCTGTTGCGTTACCATACACCAGTGGTCCTGGGCTAGTGGGTAGTACACGGCTCCCGCCCGTGCCGGGGACCCGCGAGCAGAGGCAGTTGATTAGGCCTGATGGGGAGAGGTAAGTGCATTTACTATTTTTGTACCTTTTGCCTTCACATTTCTTCAAATATCTAACGCATTGGCCTTGTCATACTGCAGGGGTTGGCTACACGCCTAGGATGTCCGCAGGCCCAACCAAGTCCTTGGTGTGATTTGCCGGCAAAACTTCCCACGGTTTGTCACGTTGCCCGGTGAGGGTCAGCTTCCACAGCTAGGATTGAGCGGGAGCACTACTTGGCTGCCCCGGCCCCACCGGAGGAGATGATCGACGGTGTCTTGTGCCACACGAGAGCCGACATGGTGATCAGAAAGATTTGGGTAATTTCTCCTTTACACAATTAAAATCAACAATAGCTAGTTATTGTACTAATCAGTGTTGTCTCGTTTGATTGTAGACCTTCTACAGGTGTGAGGAGGGATACAAGGAGGCCGCGGCACAGGTTATCGATGCCGAGTGCAAGCGCCTACTACAAAACTTACGGCACGAGGCTCGGCCGCAGGCTGTTCAAGACTACTATGCCTCGCGTGGTGTTAAGAAGGACAAGTCGTCGTGCCGCGGAAAGTTTTTGAAGAAGGAGCAGTACATGAAGGTAATTACCTATTCTTAAGGCCTTGTACTTAGTTTCGTTTATTTGATTCGTAGGCGTAGCGCTCAAATTTCTCTTTACTAACTTAGGTGCCCCTGAGATGGTGTGCGGATAAGATGGATTGTTGGGAGGCGTTGGTGGATGAGTGGTGCTCAGACGAATGGCTAGCCGTCCACAACAAGGCTAAGGACCGGCGTGCCCAAATGGAAGGTGTGCCACACCATCAAGGCAGCGCCAACTTATATCAGTTCGGGCGGAACTGGGTATGTGGTTTGCTTCATGATTCATGCAATTCATTCTTCATGCTAGCTTGAGCGCTTTAATTACTAATACTCTGTTCCTCTCTTTTAGGCGCGACACAATCAGAAGGAGGTGCTAGAGGTGTACGACCTCTATGCCATGGCCCATACTGCCTCGTACAAAAAGGCCAAGGCATTCTCTGCGTCTGATCTCGATCATCCAGAGAGCTTCACCAACATCTCCTCGCATCACAAGCTCTTGAGGTACAGAGATGAGGGGAAGGCGAGAAAAGGGGAGGACTTTAACCCGAGTCAGGGTCCCATTGATCCAGAGCAGGTGATGATATCTGGTGGCGGGAGGCCCCATGTCTCGATAGCCATTGGAGATGAACTTATACGTTGTCCTCGCACTCTCCCGGAGATCAAGGCACGTCAAACGAGCTCCTGTCCTGAGATAAGGTCTCGTCAACGGCCAGTCGAGCTTACCATCGAGGTTAGTTATACGGACTCAGATATCTTTCCTCCATTACATTGTGTGTGCGGCCATCGATGATTACAATGCTAACGAGGAGTGGTGTTACAGGCTGCTCTTCAGAAAAAGAGAGAGGCAACCCAGGCGCTTCTGCAGGAGAGGGACCGGCAGATGGCGGAGAAGGAGAGGGAGTTGGAGAAGAGGACGGCTACGTTGTTGGAGGAGGAGAGGGCACGGAATGACGCGGCTCACCGGGCCATGTACGAGCTCCTCGTGGTAAGTTTCTTCTGCATATTGGCCAAATCATGCACGTAATGTTCGTTTCATTACTAACTAATATGACTGACTCGTCAAAACCAAATGTGCAGTCTGTGTGCGAGAAGACCGGTCAAACCCCTCCGCCGATGCTAGTCATTGCTCCAGGGACCACGGTGAGTTTCATTTGAATGGTCATTACTTACTAGTCTTAACATTTGAGTGTCATCATGCTAACGAGACATTGCAAATGATCTTTGGTGCAGCGTAACTCCAGACAAGCATTGCACGATCCTTCTCCAGGTGGTACTGGCACGAGCAACCCCGGTGCTTCACCTCCATGATTACGGTCAGTTTTATCTAGTGTTTTGCTTAACAAATGCATAATGACCTATACTTAGCTTTATTTAGTTCATTTATGACATAATTAGCTTACTTAAGTCAAAAATTGCATAATAATCTTGGTTAGCTCATAAATGTCATATACTTAGCTTATTTTCCTCCAAAATGACATAATAAGCTTATTTTACCTAAGTTAGCTCTAAAATGACATATACTTAGCTTTGTTTCCTCCAAAATTACCTAAGTTAGCTCTAATATGCTAAGTTAGCTCTAATATGCTTAGTTACCTAGGTTAGCTCAATAACGACCTATACTTAGCTTACTTATGTCAAAAATGGCATAATTAGCTTACTTAGGTCAAAAATGGCATCATAACATTGGTAACCTCATAAATGTCATATACTTCTTCTTCTTCTTCTTCTTCTAGTCTTCTTCTTCTAACTTTCTTATTTCCCATTTTGCAGATTTGATTCACTTCACGGATGCTTGCATTGATGGAGTGCTTGTGTTTACTTTCTGTTTTGATTTTGTATGGATGCACAATGTGGAACTTGCTACCTATGGATGAAACTATGTATGTATGGTTGAAACTATCTCTACTCCTAATGGAGCAGTTGGTAGCCTGGTACTCTGGTTTTATTTTTGTCCGATTTTATTTCCTCCCACCTCTCACGGGTTTTCTTATCCATTGGTTTATTTTCACTCCACTCTTTTCTTTCAAAAATCAGCACTTTCCTAACATATAAAAGATCACGGATCTAACTTTTCTAACTTATTCAAATCAACCGATCTCTCTCATTAATGCCATTTGCTTTAGGAAATAAATAATATATTTTTCGGAGACAAATAACGGATTTTAAGAAAATTAACAAGTAAACCATGACAAATAATCTCTACTCCTAATGGTGCAGTTGGTAGCCTGATACTCCGGTTTTATTTTCGTCCGGTTTTATTTCCTCCCACCTCCCACGGGTTTTCTTATCCATTGGTTTATTTTTCACTCCACTCTTTTGTTTCAAAAATCAGCACTTTCCTAACATATAAAAGATCACGGATCTAACTTTCCTAACTTATTCAAATCAACCGATCTCTCTCATTAATGCAATTTGCTTTAGGAAATAAATTATATATTTTTGGGAAACAAATAACAGATTTTAAGAAAATTAACAAGTAAACCATGACAAATAAATCTTATTGTGAAAGTGTTATTTTTTCATCTCTAAAGGGGGAGTACGTGTGTTGTTTTGTTCATTCGTAACTCCCACCTCTCCGACGATCCCCCTCACCCCGAGTTTTTCTTTCAACCGAACCTAACCTCCGTTTCCAGTTTTCTGTGGTCTTTAACCTTACAAAATAAAACATTCCCGGCCAAAATAATTCTCGAGCGAGTTCTAGGTCAAATCCCGCTGGCAAGCCGTCGCCGCCTCCCTCGCATACGGCGCGATACTCCCGCGTGGTGTCGCTGCCCATCCCGCTCGCACTCCATCCCCGCTATCATCCCGCTCGCACGTTGCCACCACCCACTCGCTCAAATGATGCCATATCCTCTGGCTCATTAGAGTCGAGCCCTTGGGTGATGGTGACGATGACATCGGCCAACATGCTATGGGCCTACCAGAGGGCGTGACTGTCAGAAGCACAAGGCGGCTCGTAGCGGGGCGCGTGGCTGATGCTCATAGCAGCGACGGGCGCGAGCATGGTGCGGGAGGCGGCCAGGTGCGGTGCGGGCGGAAGGTGCCATGGGATCTAGGTGCATGTGGCCAAGGAGATGGGGCTGCCAGCCTACCTCCTCTTCAACTCAACGCTTTTGGATTCCTGGGCAACCTCAACTTGGATCAACTTTTTCAAGAGAGGATACATGTTATTCAAAGGTAAATGGTCTTGATCAAGGCTCTTCAGTTTTGTCGTTGTCTGATTTGGCTTGCAGTTTCTACAAATGATATGGGGCTTAGTCTTTGGATTACATATTATCCAAACCGGTGTTTAATTTGGCGTCTACACAATCAACTCCAATGTTGCCCAAGTACAACTGGTAATCCCGGCCGAGAGCTGCTTCTTCTTTTTGAATAATTCTATGTTTATCTGTTATAGTTAACTTATTATGTAAGGGAGTCACTAAGATGTAGTATGATTTATGTGATTCAAATGGTTTGTAATTTATAGAATTCACTAGGGTACACACTCATTCGTATCTGTGGCAGGATTCTGATGGAGAAGATAAAGACAGCTATTGTGCTGAAAATAGTTTTACATCCTGGTTGGAAAAGGAAACGAAAAATCTTTGAGTAAATTCATGCATGTTCTACTGCAAAGGAACTTCTTGAGGGATCCACTGAAATTGGAAGTACGTTTCTATTTTTTCTTTATAGAGTTTGAGCATCTTGAAGGTTCATCACTTGATTATTCTTTTGGTGGGTATTTCTTGGTACAATGTTCTCATTGAGGAGCAAGTAGGCGGAGCACAGCAGCGATGTGATACTCCAAACTCCCACTAAATTGCAAAGTTAATGATTCAAATCTTAGCATCTCATAATGGGTGTTCAATTACTTTCAAGTAATTTTATTCGTATATGGTGATCTGTTGTAATGTATAGATAATTTTTCTTATTTATCAAGACCATTTTGTAATGTTTTCTTACCATTTCTGTAGGGCACCGATTTCTGCTACCACTTGCAATTATTTCTTAGGTAAATTTCTGGACCAGTGCACACCCAGATTTTCAGGATTAATAACACCAGTGGGTTAATGGAAATCCTAACATAGCGGCCTGGTTTATAAGGGAAACTAGGCCAAAAACCGCACAAGCGACAATGTCGACCACACGACGTGACACAAGCCTACAACCGCACCCAAACACACACCCTCGGATCCCAACATCCAACATGAGGGCTCCGCCTCTGCTCTAGCTATGCGGCCGCGAGATGCAGCAGAAGCGCCCCTCCGCCACCTTCCCCGGAGCGCGCGTGGTGTTCGCCGGCGGCCTCCTCGGGTGGCAGCGATACTAGGAAGGAGGGAGGGAGGGGAACACGGCGACACTAGAGGGGATTCCCCCGCGCCACCCCTGCACACACATCAATTTATTTTAATGTTATGGGATATAATATAAACGTGTCCTGTTTATGAATTGTGTTTCACATGAAACTATTGATGTTGTTTTGAACAAAGAAAAAAAATTCTTAGTAGGGTTTAAGTCCTTGTTGTTAATAAGAAATTTATATTTCAAAACTTGAGAGATATGACATGCATAGTCCTGTAAAGTACAAGTAGAATTAAACTCCTGGAACTTATGAAGCCGAATAATATTTCAAGTTGTTTACAATTAGGGTGTAGAGGCCATAAGGCTTCTTGAATCTGACACAAGTCATGCACATTTGACAAGTCAAGACAGAACACTCAGATTTTGGCCAAGCCCAATAAAGATATAGGCCCCGCAGGTAAAAGCACTAAGAACACATGTTTTTTCTCCATTCATGTTAAAATACCTTATTATTTTTCTTTCTAGGGCATATTGCTCTTCTCCTTTTTAATATTGATTATTTTCCTTTTTGTGTGAATTTTGTGCATGTCACGCAGCCAACTTTAGTAGTTCAGTTACGCTAATATAAAGTAGTGAGTTTTATTACATGAGAATATGAATAGGGAGGTGAAGGAGGTATATTGGAAACAAAGTTTTGTTGGCAATTCCATTGGAAATATTATCGTAAGAACCGCCTAAGGTATTTTCCAACTTGTCAAATTCATGTGAATAGAGTAATTATTTTAGGGAACTAACTACATTTCTGCATGTAAATAGAACTTGCATTGCAGCCATACATGAAGAACCACCACAAATACATGCCAATATCAGGGCCTCACTTAGGATCTGGTATGTGGCTTCTAAAAAAGCTCAAGGTTCCGCAATGCATCAATCAACTTACTTTCAGTGATGATCAAGACTCTCAAAAAGCTCAAGGCGCAGGCACACATCATTATTGGTTTTCTCATGTCATGCCATGCTTGGTCTTGTAACTGAATCTTGAGAATCCGCTGGATGTTCCGCGAGTGTGCAACCAAACTTGGATGACTTAACGTACAAATGCATTATTCATAATGAAAGTAATATCAGTGTATGTGTCTAAAAAATTATGGCATACTTTTGTAAAAAGATGACATCTTCTTCCAGATAAAGAAGGGCATACTTTTGTAAAAAGATGACATCTTCTTCCAGATAAAGAAGTGATCATGGTAAAAAAATTATTTTCTTTGGGTAGTCTCCATGACTAGAAGGTTGGAACGTTGAGATCGATATCAGGGAGTGTGCGTTTGTATAAAAGATTATTAGATACCAGTGGTGGCTCAAAGGTGCTTCCCACGGAAAATCGGTCGGCCAAGGAATGAGAATAGCCACATGAACTCCAAATCTCTATGATTTTGTTTGTATTTCAATTAAGAAAAGGGCAAGATAGTAAAATGGTCCTGTGTCTTTATAAAAGTATAAAAAAATACGGATAACAGTGTATGTACATCAACAGCACCACCACCACACTTATGCACTCACACATGGATGGGTACCACAACCCTCCTAACCATTCAACTTCTGGTTGGTTTTAATAACATATTTTTAAGTTGTCAATATCATATTATTGTGTTTGATTTTTTTGAGACAATATTATTGTGTTTGATAGTATGATGTGTGTTAGCTGATTGTGAAAAAGAAGGACATGTGTTAGCTGAGATGTGCATTGTTCTCGGTTATTTTAGCTCTGTCGATAGCATCTTAATAAATAAATTTAAGCCCGTGGCAACGCACGGGCATTCTACTAGTGTATGTATGGATGAAACTTATGTGTTGGATATCATATATTTGCTGTGAGACTTGCTCATATTGTTTGCCCTGTGAAATATATATATATATATATATATCAATCATATATTTGCTGTGAAAATGCTTGGATATAACAAGAAACAGAATAAAAAGGGGCAATATAGGCACTTTGCCACCTGCCACTGACGGCAAAGGTGACACGTGGCAGCAACATGTGCAACCTAGGAGCACTGGGTCTGACCCATTTGGTCACTTTGCCGTCGGTGGCAGACGGCAAAGGCTGGTGTGCCTTTGCCGTCGGTAGCGGATGGCAAAGTCTGCCACTCCCCACCTAAGGTCTGCTGACGTCACCTGGCAGACGGCAACTTTGCCGTCAGTAGGCAGACGGCAAAGCCTGCCGTTAGCCACCTAACAGGGCTAACCCCGGTTCTATGCCGTCCAATCATTTGGCCGTCTGTTTGGCCCGAAAGACAAATGGCAAAGGTCTTTGTCGTCCGCTTTATTTATGCAGACGGCAAAGCAGCCCTTTACTGTGGTTTTCTGTGCTGGAAGTGGGGCCGTCTGCCAGCAAACGGCAAAAACATTTGCCGTCCGTGAACCTATCCTTTGCCGTCTGCCATGGCAAATGGCAAAGTACCTGATTCCTGTAGTGAAAGGAGGTTAAACCCCTGGCCCCTGCATCAATGTGATGCACACCTCTCATCATTGTGACAAATTGATTGACTTTGTTACGTACAATAGACCAAACACATGATCATTTGTTTTCCGCGTACAAAGTTACTTGAATAAAACAAAGACACACGCAACTATGATGAAACTTGCTAGGTTGCATTTGGATCAAGCCACGACCCATTTGATATTTCTTGTTTACTAACGAAAATGATAAAGAAAATAATAATTAGAAGAAGTAAAAACATTATTATTTTTCTTCCATTGAATTATAGTATAAAGAAACACCCAGACATAATCTTTAATGATAAAACAAATTAATCAAATAAGAACATCACCAAATATAAATGTCTAGAATTGAGCTTGGACATGGTCTACAATTTTGTTGTCCACCTGGAAGGCTTTGGCAAGGATGTCATCTGAGATGGCTGGCGTCGATCCAAACACCGCATTGGATATGGTGATCACTCCAGGGTTCTTGCTGCTGAGTGCCGCAATGGCTATCGCTTCTTTGTCTCCAATGTTGAACTGAAAGTGAATCAGCCCTTGCGGAAACACAAACACGTCTCCTTTGTTCAGTACTTTTGAGAACAACTTGTTCTCGGGATTTGAGGTCACGAAACCAACATAGAGTGAGCCTTCCTGCACTATCAAGATCTCGGATGCGCGGGGGTGCATGTGGGGTGGGTTTTGCCCATAGGGTGCATAATCGACACGAGCGAGGGAGATGCCCAAAGTGTTCAAGCCAGGAATATGCGCAACGTTGACTGCGGACACAGCGGAGCCCTGCTTGTTGCTCATGTTCCCAGCCATGTGAAGGCCAGAGAAGAGGAAGTCTTCTACCACAACATTCTTTGGGTCTTTGCATGCAAATCCGTTGACGAAAACTGCACATACATATACACATTTTGAACAGTTAACAACTACATATTGGCACAAAGAAGTAACTCGATCATTTCACCGCAAGTACGCAATGCATGTGTGGTTATACATACCTTGGGATGTCCTGTCAGCGACGCAGAAATCCTGAAGCTGGCCTGGGTCGGAGGCAAGAGCAAGAGAAGCCGTCAGAGCCAAAAGAGCAAGGAGGAAGAACTTTGAGGCCATTTGGATGCCAACGTTAATTCTCAATAAGATCAAGTGCGCTTTGGTCAAGTATATAAAGACCGATGCAAACTAGTTCCGGTGATGCTTCTAAGGGTTGGAGGAGACCAGTATATATAGGGAAAGGGACGATGGAAGAGCTTTTGTGTTTGTTCTGTTGGGGCGCATTGTGGATATGAACGAAATGGTCCTCACTCCTCACCAATTCCCACCTGAGCAACGAGGAAGAAGTATAAAGCGTGTTCCTGGCAGGCCTGCCTGCGACGGCCAACTAATCATACTTGTATATTCATGATTTGAACAAGTCATGTTCGTACTTGTGCTAACTCTCTTGTATCACCTGATAGAACGTGCGATGCAGCCATCAACCTAGGCTGGCCATATTCTTATGAGGAGCCATATGCAGGCTGCAGCCCGCGGAAAAACAACTAAAAAGGTACTCCCTCCGTATGTAAGACGTTTTTTGACACTCCACTAGAGTGAAAAAACGTCTTAAAAACATCTTACATTATGGGACGGAGTAGTAGTTTCATCCAATTGATTAGCTAAGACTAAGCGGAATTAAAGAATGGCTGATTGATTTGTCCCTAACCAGCACACCTATCCGTATGACAGCCTAAGGGTCCAGATATGAAATGATTGGACCGATCTCTATGCTATGATTCCCTCTGCTGCTGTCAGAACCACGGCGTCTGTCACGCAGCCAGCGGGCGTGCTCACAAAATATGTTCAAGCTCATGTTTTTGTTGAGATTTCCATGTCCCTAATTAATTTTTTTCTTGAACCAACCCATATATTACAATTCTATTTGTCATCTATCTATATTTTCTCCACGAGGGGGTACAAACATGGTTGCCGTGTGCCTTTCAGTCTCTTCGTTATGTAGACCGAAGCCAAAGAATTCATTTCTAATTTATTAAGTTTTGGAAAAGGTTCCATGAACCTGTTCGGACCAGTTTTTGTTTCTATGTTTTTTTTGTAATTTCTTTTATTTTCATTTTTTTTGTTTTCTTTTCCATTTTGCCAATACATGTTGACTTTTTTAATACACGTTTTACATTTTTCCTAAACATGCGGAATACTTTTTAATACACGTTGAACATTTTTCAAATAGATGATGAATCTTTTTGACATTTTTTGAATGTTACAAAACATATTTTTAAATTATGTGAACAGTTTTTACATTGTATAAACACACTAGTAGAAAACAGGGATTTGGTTTTTGCCGGATCAGAGCAACAGTCCCGGTCGTATTACGAACCGGGACTAATGGGAGCATCAGTCCCGGTTCGAGCAGCCAGGACGCCGGCCGGGCCTCGGCAGGCACCAGTCCCGGTTCGGCTGGGACCTTTAGTCCCGGTTCCAGCCACCAACCGGGACTAAAGGATCTCGCTCCTGGCGCAACCCCTTTAGTCCCGGTTGGTGTCTGGAACCAGGACTAAAGGTCAGTCTTCAGTCCCAGTTCTAGACACCAACCGGGACTAAAAAGATGCCTATATATATATGCTTTCCCCTGCCCGCTCACTCCTCTGTGTTTTGGCCGGCCGGCATGTGGGAGGTGTGTGCTACTCTGTTCTCATGTCCTATGCACATGAGGTGTTTGATGAAATGAACGAGCCACACTTAAGATTTCTCCTCTCCAAGCTCGACCTCCAAGTTACATTTTTCTCAAGATTTGTTTAGATTTGGCGGTGCATCAACTATCCAAGTGTTCTAAAAGGTTAGGAATTTCATCCTTTCATCTCTCACTGCTAGTTTAGCTCATTGCAAATGCTCTAGAAGTAGAGTGGTTTCTGGGTTTTAGTGGTGGAGTGTATGTGGGAGTTCATTTGATTTAGATGCATAATTTGAGCTCAAATTAACTTCTTAGAGTTTGCACATGTGTAGGGTGCCGTCCCGTCCTCACCGATCTCGTCGCCGGCACCACCGTGATGAGCCTCTTGTTCTTATCTTCTTTTTAAAAGAAAAAATTCTTACTCGTATGATTTAGATAGCTACTTGTATAATTTTCTTACTTTTATTATTGTTTGTTATTACATAGTGCCATGGTTTTGGTATCCGCCCCTGTCGGCTCTCTTCCGGTCTATGATTCGGATGTGGTATATTCTCTTTTATAAATATTTGTTTCATTTAGTGTTTATGACAATTATGCTGACCAACGTGACATACATGTTTTTATCTAGGAGGTATGTGAACCGGAAATTCCAACCGACCCTCTTATCGAGAGGTTAAATTTAGTTAAAAAAAATTATTAAAAAGAAAAATTGAAATGAATTGAAGAGGAGAAGATGAAATTGGAGTTGCATGTTGTCGATATCGTCGATGATCACAAGATCCAGATGGATGCAATGCGCTTGAAGATTAGAAAATATGTCATTGATAATGAAGCTTGGTATCATTATGTTGTTGGATCAATTGTTATCTTAGTTGCGATTTTGATCGCATTTGTTGTTGCATTTCAATGTTTTACATAGTCGTATGTTAGTTTCGATGTATGTTTTAATTAGATGCTCTAGAGAGCTGTATGTTGTTCTATGAGAACTATGTATGAACTTTATGTATTTATTTTTTCAGTAATAACATTTAATCACTACTATAGTTTGGTTTTAATGTGATGATGAACTTGTATTAATTTGGTCATTTCTCTATTCATGATGTTCTGTAATGGTTTTTGATACACTTAATTATATAATGCACGTAGATGAACCGGCAATTGATGTACGGTGACCGACGCATCTCCGACTATATTACGGGCCTGCATAATTTTCTCGAAGTTGCTGAGGCAAACAAGCAGAATGGTTTTATGTATTGTCCACGTACTGTCTGTGGGAATACGAAGGATTACTCTTCCTCGAAAACCCTTCACTTGCACCTACTTGAGAAGGATTTCATGCCACACTATAATGTTTGGACTAAGCACGAAGAAAAAGGGGTTATGATGGAAGACAACGAAGAAGAAGAGGATGATGACAACTATCCTATGTTCCCTGGATACGGTGATACTGCTGAAGAAGAGGGGGAAGCTGAAGATCAAGAGGCACCAGATGTGCCCGGTGATGATCTTCGTCGGGTCATTGTTGATGCACAGATAGGATGTGAAAGTGAAAGGGAGAAGTTAAAATTCGAGTGCATGTTAGAGGATCACAAAAAAGGGTTCTACCCAAATTGCGAAGATGGCAACACAAAGCTCGGTATCACACTGGAATTGCTGCATTGGAAGACAAGGAATGGTGTATCTGACAAGGGATTTGGGAAGCTACTGAAAATAATGAAGAAGAAGCTTCCAAAGGATAACGAATTGCCTGACAGTATGTACAAAGCAAAGAGGTTCTCTGCCCTCTAGGATTAGAGGTGCAGAAGATACATGCATGCCCTAATGACTGCATCCTCTACCGCGGTGAGGAGTACGAGAATTTGAATGCATGCCCGGTATGTGGTGCATTGCGGTATAAGATCAGACGAGATGACACTGGTGATGTTGAGGGCGAGCGCCCCAAGAAGAGGGTTCCTGCCTTGGTGATGTGGTATGCTCCTATAATACCACGGTTGAAACGTCTGTTCAGAAACAAAGAGTATGCGATTTTGGTAGAAGATGTTAGGGATCGTAAGAGATGTTATATTGTATATATGCAAGATCGTGTACTATATGTAGTAGCGTCGAATAAATATACGAAAACTTGTTGTTCGATCAAGCACGGAGAATGAGAGGTCACTTCTTTCTATATATGTTCATGACGATGTTGTGTAATTAATGGTTCCTTCATTTCTATATGTAGTAGCTAGCGTCGAGTTGAATGAAAAATATATAATGAAAATGAAACCCTAAATGTAAAAGAATTGAAGGGTAAACACAAAAAGAAAAGGGAAAAACACAATATAAAACCCCTAAACCCTCCAAACCCCTAAACCCCTCCTTTCAAAACAAAAAACAAAAAACCCAGCGCCTGGCAGCAGCTGACGCGTGGCTACCTTTTAGTCCCGGTTGGTGTTTCCAACCGGGACTAAACGTCCTCCTCCCTGGGCACCCCGCAGCGGCCACGTGGATCTCCTTTAGTCCCGGTTCGTAACCCAACCGGGACTAAAAGTGGGGGCCTTTAGTCTCGGTTGCAGAATCGGGACTAAAGGCCCTCTAGAACCGGGACTGATCGATGCCCCGTTTTTTTTTTTTGAACCGGGACATTTTGTTGAATGTCACGAACATTTTTTTTGAATGTGTGACATTTGTAAATGTCATGAATATTTTTTTAATGGTACAAACATTTTTTAAAAACCACGTGAACAAGTTCATGTACACCACCTTAAGATTTTAAATATGCAGTGAATGTTTCTAAAAAATTTAGTAAAGTAATTTTTAAATATGTATATTTAAAAGTTTTTTGAAATATGAACAAAAGAAAAAAAAAACTAAGAAACAAAATGAATGAACTTCACTAACCTTCATAGCAACTAATGGGTGGACCCTCTCCACGTCTCTAGAGGCGAGCGCTCTTTGCACCTTGCAGTAGGCAAGACAGAGACGCTTCCCTCGTTTATAGCCGCGTAAGGCGGGGGTAGAGGCGACCAATTCCCACCTTTGTGTTCCTGGCAGGCCTCCGCGAAAATCCATGAGATGAAAAAGGTACTTCAAACCCTTTCCCAGCAGGCCAGATATCCATGGATACCCTAATCGATGAATAATATTGCCATCCCTTACTCATGTCTGGTTGTACAAATATTTTTAATTCTCAGAGTTGATATCCTAGATCCATCACTAGGGCCTTCTAGAAATCAAATTCCATGGCCGGGCACATATCCACGGCATTGCATCGTAGGGGGAGAGCGGGAGGCAAAAGCTGGACAAATAAGAACAAGATGGACATTGTTTCCTCACCAAATATATTGAGGACGCCACTCATTATATTATTGCGAGGGAAACCCACCACGAATGAAATGGACTTGGGGTTGGGGAAGCTACATCCATGGGACAACATCCCAATCTGTCAAGACGGTCGGGCCAACACCATTCACAGAAGCCAGCGCCAAAAATCGCATGTGTGTGGTTGAGGGGACAACCTCAATGAAAATATGTCTCCCCAACATTAACCTAGCAATGTCAACAAACACAAACCAGAGGAACCTCACCAAACCGGCTGATCTAGAAGGAAGACACCCGACTAAACCCACGAGGCCGCCCAAAAAAGCATCAACGTTGTAGAGCAAGCGGAAAAGGTCATTATTTTGACCGCCGAGGCCTCCATCTCTCCGTTGGCGACGAGGATGGAGGGGTGAGAGAAGTTTTTTGTTGAATGTGGTGGGGGGTATCTTTGGTCCTCAAAGATACGTGAGTCTGATGCGAACCTTTGTTTTTTGCGTTTACAAATTGACTTGAACAAAAACACGAAACACACAACAACAATGCCACTTGCTGGTTTGTAACTGGGTCAACCCATGACTCATTTGGTGGTTCACTTTTTTCATAGAGATGATGGAGAAAATAATATTTAGAAGAAATGAAAATATTATACCTCTTCTTCCATAAAACTGAATTAACATAACCATACAATAATTTTGCATTCTAAAGAAAGACACAAACATAATCTTTAGTCAAAGAACAAATGAACCAAATAAACAAATCGCCATATGTTTGTGAATCCAGAATTGAGCTTCGATATGGTCTACAATGTTCTTGTACGGTGGAGTTGTCGAGGGAGCGGACGTGGACATAATTGGAAGCCAGAAAAGAAGCTACGATGTTGAGCATGTATAGTGAGGGACTCGTTAGGCCATGGTGAGATCCCCCTCACTTGGATCCCTACTTTCGCTTACTGTGATCGGGTCGAAACAAGGGGGGCCTCATGTCCACTCTCCGCCGGGCGCGGTGGAGGAACAACAGGGTCTCCTCCAACTCCCAGAGGAGGGCGTCAACGTCAATACCTTGGTTTGTCTTAGCCGTCATGTCTAGCGCCACCACTAGATCCATGTCACACCATTGACATTGTACAATATTGATGTCAATGCGTGAACAGCTGCGCTCCTGCCTGGTGAACGAAGAAGGTCAAGTCTACCACGTACTCCATTGCATGACATGTGTTGACAAGTCGGTTGAGCATGTGGAGAATTTCTCTAGCGCGTGCTCAGCGCCAGACAAGGGGCCACTAACTATCATCACCTCTCTCACTCGATGAACATTAAGCACCCACAAGTCTGTGTGTTGGATGTGGAGAGAACGAGGTCCAGCGCCACGAGAGTTGGAGGATGCCAACATTAGAATTACTAAAAAAAAATCATCACCTATTTATCTTAAACTTCTCTACTTATTTGGAACTTTGTCGTCGCTAGTTGTTAAACTAATTCATCTAGATTATAATGAACGTCCTTTTAGTTTACAACACAGTAGTCAAAATGTAATTATTTGTGAATTCTCTATTTTATTTTGTTGGTGCCGTTTTCATTCATTTTGTCAAATTCATGATAATTGACCTATTTTATCAGTTTAACCGATGATAGCTAGCAAATAATATTGTAGGTTCCGTCAGATAATCTGATTACATGTGGATGGAAAACAAGATAGTTCTGCAAAGTGTTTAACATATTATTAGTATTGTTATTTTTTGGTAGCATTTTTTATTGTTTCTGATGGAATCTTTGGCACACGGTCTTAATTGTCCTTTTGCTATTATATTTAGCAAATTAATCTCCTAAACGCATTGCTAGCATCAATATATGGTGTTTGTTGTTATACAACTCTTGCGTCTATTATTGCAAACAAGAAATATATTTACAGCGAAATGTATGAATTCTTGGGAAATATGTTAGCTATTGAAGATTTAGTTTAGGACATTTCAATAATCCAAGCAAATAAAAAGATGTAGAATCCCACCCACCCACTAATTTGTGTTGCTTTACACGTAATACATTTTGTATACAATGTTTTTTTCATATCTCGGTATATATTCTTGGGGAGAGAGAGGAGGGGATGGGAAAGTCTAGAGCATTCCGATCTACTAAATATCATGATATTAGTTTGTTGGAACGTGCCTTCTCTGTTACGAATCTACGTGAGGATGATAAGATCGTGCCTCCACATCGTTGCATCGTTGGGGGAGAGCGAGCGGTAAAATCTGGACTAATAAGAACAAGATGGACATTGTTTCCACATCAAATCTATTGACACCACCTCATTGTATTTCTGCAAGGGAAACCCACCACGAGTGAAAGGGACTTGGGGTTGTGGAAGCCACATCCACGGGACAACAACCCAATCTGTCCAGACAGTGGGGCCAACACCACTCACATAAGCCAGCGCCAAAAATCGCATGTGTGTGGTTGAGGGGACAACCACAATGTATATCGCACAGACATCAACCTAGCAATGTCAACAAACACAAACCAGAAGAACCTCACTAGACCGACAGATTTGGAAGGAACACCTGCCTAAACCGACGAATCCGCCCGAAAAAGCGCCAACGTTGTAGAGCAAGAGCCAAATGGTCATTATTTCGACTGTCGAGGCCTCCACCTCTCCGTTGGCAATGAGGATGGAGGGGTGAGAGAAGTTTTTAGTTGGTGGGGCTATCTTTGGTCCTCGAAGATACGTGAGTCTGGTGCCAACCTTTGTTTTTGCATTTATATTTGACTTGAACAAAACTACAAAACATACAATTACAATGCCACTTGCCGGTTTGTGACTGGGTGAGCCCACGACTCATTTTAGCAGTTCAGTTTTTTCATAAAGATGATGAAGAAAATAATATTTACAACAAATGAGAATATTATACCTCTTCTTCCATAAAACTCAATTAACATAACCGTACAATAATTTTGCATTCTAAAGAAACACACAAACATAATGTTTAGTCAAAGAACAAATGAATCAAATAAATAAATCGCAATATGTTCTTCAATCTAGAATTGAGCTTGGATATTGTCTACTATGTTCTTGTCCACTAGGAAGGCTTTGGCAAGGATATCATCTCAGATGAATGGCTTGGATCCGAACACCGCATTGGCTATGGTGATCACTCCAGGGTTCTTGCTGCTCAGCGCGGCAATGGCTATGGCTTTGTTGGTTCCCAAGTTGAACTGGAAGTGAATCAACCCTTGTGGAAACACAAACACGTCCCCTTTGTTCAGAAATTTTGCGAACAACTTGTTCTCGGGGTTTGAGGTCACGAAACCAACACAGAGCGAGCCTTCCAGCACGGTGAGGATCTCGGTTGCCCGGGGATGGATGTGGGGTGGGTTTTGACCATTGGGTGCATAATCGACGCGAACCAGGGAGATGCCCAAAGTGTTCAACCCAGCAATCTGCGCCACATTAACTGTGGTCACAGCAGATCATTGCTTGTTGCTCGTGTTCCCAGCCATGTGAAGGCCAGAGAAGAAGAAATCTTCTACCACAGCGGTCTTTGGGTCTTTGCATGCAAATCCGTTGACAAAAACTGCGCATACACATACAGATTTTGAACAATTAATTAACAGCTATGTATTGGCAGAAGTAAGTAACACACACATTTCATAGCACGTATGCGTATGTGGTTATATACACATACCTTGGGATGTTCTGTCAGCGATGCAGAAATCCTGGAGCTGGCCTGGGTCGGAGGCAAGAGCACGAGAAGCCGACATGGCCAGAAGGGCAAGGAGGAAGAACTTTGAGGCCATTTGGATGCCCAACGCTAATGCTCACTAGATTAAGTGCGTTTGATCGAGTAGACTGTGAGTTATGCAAATAGGTTCTTGTGATGTCTCGAAGGGTTGAAGGAGACCGGTATATATAGGGAATGGGAGGAAGAGCTTTTGTGTTTGTTCTGTTGAAGCGCATGCATGTGGAATTGTAGTTATGAAGGAAATAGTCTTCACTAGCTCCCAAGTCTAAAGTGTGTTCCGGGCCGGCCTGCCTATGACGGCCAAACTAATCGATCCCCTATCTTTTAATTTGTAAATAATGCATGGTTTGAACAAATCATGTTCGTCCTTGTACAAACTCTCTTGTCTCACCAGATGGAACTTGCGGTGCAGTCATGCATCAACCTAAAGGCTTTAAACACATTATTAAAGGACTCTTTTTAACTGCTAAACACCATCTAAAAAAACCCTGCTAAACACACATGTAAGAAGTGTAGCACTGCTCTAGGAGAAAACGCTTTCTTAACTGCATCTTCCAACTTTCGTTCCTGCTTACTTTTTTTCTTTCTTTATTCAACTAAAGATATAGTAGAATGATGTGAAAATGTAGTTTGGTGCTCGGGCTAGAGGTAACCCGTTATCTCCATCGTCCGTTGTGCATCGTGATCGCCAACTCTGGGCGAGGCCTGGCGTGTATCATACTGTTCACTCATGTATTCGCTTATTCAAACATCGTTGGCCCAAAAGAAATGACACGCAAGGGCGGCCACGTCCCATTATTGATTCGAAGCACGGATGAACACTCATGTTCAATGGGCAGTGGTGACCGTTGGACATGGACCGGCAATGCTGTTAGACAAGGCTCTTATGCGCCGAACATTGGTCTTGTACCGGCATAAATATGTTTTAGCCCCCTAAAGTATCAGTTTTGGGACACTTCTCCCCCTGACCTTTTGTTTGGTATAATTAACCCTCATGAAGCAGCCATAGAAGGAAAGAACTCATGGAATCGATGGATCCACGAAGAACAAAACCAGGATGCTCAATGCCATCCAATCCGCCGCTGCCACCAGCGAACATCAGGCCCGAGCACCGACCACAAAACTGGATCGCAGCCAACACTGCCACAACACCAACCACACCCAAGAGCACACAAACCGCCATATCCGCAGCCCAGCGTGGGAACCACACCAGCCTCACTTCGACATCACCTAAAGCAGCACCGAGAGAAGGGGAAAGTGGCGGCTTATTTACCCTAAGCAGCATCGAACCCTTCCAATCAGCCACCGAGGAGAAGCTTAACCCTATCTAGACACCGGGAGACAAGGAACAGGATCCCATGTCCATACATGAAGATTGTTTCAATTGCATTAAGTTTTATTTAAAAGAAAATATTTATGTTTAAATATTTTTATTGAAAACGAATATTTTTACTCCTTTTTAGTATAGATTGGATTATAATTTATATTTTTAACACAATTCCAAGAAAAAGCAAAAGAAAATCGTACCTATGTGAATGGGCCGCAGCAGCCGCGACCCTTCTAAGTCATGTGATGTCGACTGCAGTGACGATAGGGTGACATCAACGTCAGCCATGGGTAGAGGGAGACGACAATTCAGCATGTGCCGGTCGATGGATCATCGAGGTGGATGGCGGCAGTGATGAGGGCAGTCGGGGATGACGAGGTAGGGCGAAGATGTGTGTTTCCTCGACTACTGGACACAACGAGCTAAAAAAACATTTGAAGAGAAGTGAAGAAAGTTGGAGCTAGAAGGGAAAGCTTTGGTTGTGGGCCGGAAAACGTGACAAGCTCTGGCTAGCAGGCCTTGTTAGTAGTAGGCTTTTCACGCTGGGCGAAAGTAGCCACGGTGGGCCGCGCACACGGATCCTATCCATTCTCATGCTCATCCGTCTCAGCCGCCTCCACGGTTCTCCGCCCACTGGCCGCCGACGATGACGCCGGCCGCCATCCCGTCCGCTCCCAACGGCAGCAAGCATGTGCCGGCTTCCCCAACCCAGCAACAGCATCCGTCAGGGAGCTAACCCCCGGCCGTCGCAGATGAGCTCAGTTTAAGTTTAACCCCCGGCCATCACAGTGAAGCTCGAATTGATGTGGATGTTTGATTCATTGGTGTCATTTTATCCGAGTTGCAGATGAGCTCATGGATGGATCACATTCACTTTGTGCGGAAAGGAAAGCTCCCTCAGCCACATGCCCTCTGGTAGATATCAGCACTAACTGGGGAGGATATTCAGTGAGGTCTGACTATGGGAGTGGAGATTAATCGACCAGAAATACCGTATGGAGCCATGGTGCAGCCGCACCTACGCTCGGTACCATAGATCCTCTGAGAAGTTGTATAGGGATTTGTGCATGATGCCTACAGTAAAGAATAGCGCGAACAATCAAGAAGCGTTTATCAGGTCTACATGTACTAATTAAATTCTACATCGCCGTGACACCGTAGGCAATAAAATAGCTAGTTGCTTTGGACTTCGTGAACCCTGTCCTCATGGGGCTGCATCATGCACATTTGTTTAACAGGAGTGATCCCACTACAGGTGAAGTAAAGATATTTTAATTCATATATCTTTTTGTACTGCCAACACAAAACTCACAAATCTCAAATATATGTCTGTGGCTGCTAATTGGCGCCCCTCTAAATTTTTTGATAAAAGGATGGCACTATGTTTGTTGTGTATGACAAGTTATCTCTCAGTTATTTTTTTTGAGATAAATTTTTTTGTTCACTGATAAACTGTCAAGGTGATTGTTCCATATAGTTGTAGCCAATGTTGAGGATATCGCATATCGTTAGCGTCTCGGTCAGCTGGGGATTTGAGATTAATCGGCAATCCGCCGATTAATCGATTTTATTGGTCGACTATTAATCGGCCATTTTTTTGCAAATCCCAGGTTCCCAACACTAAAATGTGCTATATTCAACACCAAAACAATATTGGACAGAAGTGTTACGTTGATTCCTAGCCTTTGAATCCTCTTATAATGACAAATATAATAGTACAATAGTACATATTGGAAAACAAGGTCCACAAAACACAAATAAACATAGTTTTTGCAAACATAATGTTAGGAATAGGCCCGATTTATCGGTAGATTCCTGATAAATCGCTTGTCAGAGTGATAAATCGTTGCAAATGATAAACGGTGAAGATAAGGCATAATCTTATCGGTCATCCCATGAGTAGCGATAAATCGGATGATAAATCGATGAATCGGAAGGTTTCTTGAACAGTGGTTGTAGCACTGTAGCTGCACTCAGTAAAAAAAATTGTGAGAAAGATGCACTCATTTGTACATACAAATTGTCAGAGGATACATTTTACTATTGTACACAGAATACAAATAGCTGGATGTTTTGTGTCTGTTCGTGTTTGTTCAGTTAGGTTTTATCATTTTTATTTCTTTGAGAAAATGCTTTCAGTAGTACTTGGAGATAATAAACTGTCCTTCGGTGCTACAGTGAACATAGGGTCATGTGCCAGCTCAGCAGGTTTAAATAAAGAAGGGTGAGCCTGGCAGGCCTACGAGGAGAATGATGAAGATTGACTCTGTGCTTTAAACGGAGGGGTTAACGCAAATAGTAAAATATGAATGCTGATAGGCTGCGAATCCATATGCAAACAGTACATGATCCGACGGTACTGACCATGGGTCCGGCTGGACCATGGCCGACGGTACTGACCTACGAGGAGAATGATGGAGTGTATACAAAGGCGAGCTACCAAATGGAGTGCCTGTGGCAATCAAGATGCTAGAGAACTCTACAGGAGAGGGAGAAGTATTCATCAATGAAGTTGCAACCATCCGACTAATCCACCATGCTAATATTGTCCGTCTCTTTTGTTCTGAAGGAATGCGACGGGCTCTTATTTATGAATACATGCCTAATTAGTCACTGGAGAAATACATATTCTCTGATGACTCTAATATTTTTCAGCATTTTCTAGTACCAGGCAAGCTGCTAGATATTGCTTTAGGCATCGCTAGAGGAATGGACTACTTTCATCAAGGGTGCAACCAGCGCATCCTCCACTTTGACATCAAGCCTCACAATATATTGCTGGACCACAAATTCAATCCAAAGATCTCAGACTTTTGCCTTGCCAAGTTGTGTGCAAGGGACCAAAGCATTATGACCTTAACTGCAGCAAGAGGCACAATGGGCTATATTGCACCAGAGCTATACTCTCGGAACATTGTGGGGGTATCATACAAGTCAGACGTGTACAGTTTCGGCATGCTGGTGCTAGAAATAGTGAGCGGAAGGAGGAATGCAGACCCGAGTATTGAGAGCCAGAACGATGTTTACCTCCAAGAGTGGATCTACGAAAAGGTAATCAATGGGGAGGAGTTGGTGCTTAGTGCAAAAAAGACTGAAGAAGAAAAAGAAAAGGTGAGGCAGCTGGGGATGGTGGCACTGTGGTGTATCCAGTGGAACCTGAGAAACCGGCCATCGATGACAAAGGTCGTTAACATGTTAACAGCCTAACAGGGAGGCTGCAGAATCTGCAGATGCACCCCGAAGCCTGTCGCCTCATCTGAGAATGAACTTATGCCATAAATTAAAGCATGTCGCACAGACTACCATGACCTGTAAACATTCTAGGTTGTACTTCATCTATGCGGTGCACTGCAATAGCAACCAGTGTGTTTTGATACTTTCAGTCCATTAGGTATGAAGATGTATGAATAATCACTGGACACTACCCTGTAATAGTGCTACTAGTTGTTTGCAAGATATTACTACAATCTACTTCCATATTTATGTCCAAAAACTTGCAATAGAGGTGTGTACAATACAATAATCTGTTGATTACCTTACTCGGCTGTTACCATGAGGACAGGGTTCACGAAGTCCAAAGCAACTAGCTATTTTATTGCCTACGGTGTCACGGCGATGTAGGATTTAATTAGTACATGTAGACCTGATAAACGCTTCTTGATTGTTCGCGCCATTCTTTACTGTAGGCATCATGCACAAATCCCTATACAACTTCTCAGAGGATCTATGGTACCGAGCGTAGGTGCGGCTGCACCATGGCTCCATACGGTATTTCTGCGTCAGGTGCTTATCAACTGCCGGCTGTCGTGGCTCTACCAATAGCAGCCTCAAATCTCATGATCACTGTTCTAGTATTGTTCTTTGTTGTTGTGATGTACTTTGGGTCAGCAAACCAAAGCTAGAGTGTCTTAAGTTGTATGGCATTTATCGAGTGTAATGTAGGATCAGTGTTAATTCTGCCTGCAGCAAGTAATAGGTATTAATTCTGCCGGTAGCAAGTAACCGGTACTTATTTAATCTTGTGCTCAAGTCGTATTTGTGCAAAATGTGAGTTAATTCCAGCTCTCCGACTCCCCTAAATGTTGTTTCAGTTATTTAGCCCTTCTTGTGAAAGAGAAAAATCTTTGTCACAACTGACCAACCATATTTCATTTTTGTAGAGCATATAGGAGAACCATGTGTCTTTATATCTAGAAGAGAATATCGTGAACATAATGTGGTATTGCCCAAGCTTTACAGAAGAAAACACAGCCTACCAATTGTTCTATGTGTACCGGTTGAAGATTATGCCATCGATGGTCTTTTGCTGGTTTTCTTGTTTTCGGCCTGACTCTATAATGCGCTTCATCGAAAACTTGGCAAGGGTTTGTTCTTGGTTGGGTCACCGACCTGAATGGGAGGCTTCATAGATAGAGCTCTGGGGCTTGCTAGGCATTATCAGGTGGGTTAAATGTTGACCATGGGCTCTATAGCACCATGTTGACCAAGGTTTATTATATTTACAAAAAATCATTTGTACACTTGTTTCTGTTTTCTTTTGTTATTTGGAAATATTAGGCTTTAGGATTTTATTTGTATTGAAGTGGTGTCTGTGCATCTCTAGCAAAGTGTTGGAGTGATATCTCCAAAGGATTAGTTGAGTGTTGTATAGATGAACAGATTTTATAAGGCCAGTGTTTAATAGATGAAAATAACATATTCCTTTCCTCTCGACAATTTGTCAGATTTTTTTATTAGAGTTCAGGTGCTTATGTCAATGTGATTGCTCAAGAAGGCTACTAAAATGATTTGTTGTGCTATTTTGGAAGAAAAAAATTGACAGAGAGTCTTGTGAAGATTCAGACACCTGAAACTATAATGTAAAATTTTAATAGACGTCAAAACTTCATTACAAATAAAGTGGATGATGCAATTAAATATGGTTCTAGACAGTTAGTGATCATGTCGTCAGTCATACAGAATTGTTCATTCCGTTGTGAGCTGAACGCGCAGGGTCGCCCACTGAGCTCACAATTTCCGCAACTGTAATCATGCCAGCACACCTTGGTCTCAGCAGAACTGAGGAATGTTTATGCACGTTCCTTGAAGGACTGTGGGTCGTATATTGGGTCGCAACTCCCATATATGGGTATCCGACCGCCATGAACACCATCTGAGATTGGCACGACCTTGCAGTCCAAAGGAAGAATGGACATGTCTGCATAACCATCCACCAAATAAAAGAAGTGGGTTGTGTTGCTAAGGTAGGAGACTGGGCCAGCTATGCTATCGGCTGCACCAGGTGAGAACTCTCTTGAACAGTGTACTAAGGTTGCAGATGAACTCCAAAATAAAGATTGGTATAGAATCTGGTCCTCAATGTTGATAACATCAACTTGTGGCAGTGATAAGCTTCTGGAGCTGATGCGCATCTGGAGATGATGGCAGGGGTCTACAAGCGGGATGATCTTCATTGAAGAACTTCTGTAATCTATGGCGCTGACATTGTATGGGCCAAGAACTGGGCGAAAAAGGATGGTCTCTTGGCCAGAGCAGGCCATGCTGATTGATCTACTGCCACATCCACATGATGATGATGTATTGCTGGATTCGAGGCAGAAAGGATACCTGATCTCTGGGCCATGTTGGCTACACTGGGATGGTGGGCAGTATTTGAAGAAATCTATATCATCACATGCCGTTGCCAAGTAGGTTCCATGGTTCATAAGAGGTAGCAGCATGAGGGATATGACAAGTAATTTATTCATCTTTCAGTCACAGTCATGCTTTACTGATAGGCTTAACCGCCATGCCAGTCTATTGCATGCCATGCTCTTGTGGTTTTAGTGTGATTGCAGATTTGGTTCAGTCCACTGTCCAGTCTATTGGTAGCTATCACAGCGTGGAAAATCTCTGGAAGACAGAAGACTCGAAGCCATGAGTCATCTTCTGTTCCTAGCTACACAATGGAAGAGAAATATCTTCCTCTTCTTTTGTGCATCGTGTATATACCAATGAAGTCATAATCAGTATCCCAACCACACTATTAATTGTTATATACAGTTGTATGATCAACTAGTTGATGTCGATCCCTTGCCCCCCTTAGTACTCTTAACAGAAGTAACTATGATGTCAACTCTCTAGTGCATCCGTGAAGCTTTCATGGGGAACACGGTGCATTTCATTGTTCTACTAGCCTACAAGCCTTAACTGTCTTCTCCCTTGTTGCAGTTTTTGCAGCAGATCATGTCCAGGGAGGAGATGATGGGTGCCCCCCTTTCTCATGTGGACATCTCCAAGACATCATATCCTTTCTGCCGACGACGTGATCCTCTTGAGTGCGGCATTGAAGCATACGAGCTGGATTGCACCAGTAGCAAGTCTACAATTCACATCAGCATAGGAACATACTATGTGACTGCCATCAACTACACCGGTTCCTACTTCTGGGTCATGGATCCCTACTTCAATACCAGTAGCAGCTGCCCTCTTCCACTGTGGAATCACATTCCTTACTTTGGATATTATGGCGACGCTGATTCAGTTTCACCACCTGGTTTTCGTTATTTGGTCACTCAAAGCTACTACAGAGCATGTTTTGCTAATTGTTCACGAGCAGTAACAGATAATAGTGCGTGCAAGCCTGTTGCTTGCCTGAGTGCCAACGATTCACATGTTTATGTCTGGGTGCCTACTACAGATAATTGTGCGGTTGGCCTTCTTGAACCTTATTGTGGATACCTGACTAATATTCCATTTGGTAATGAGTATTCTCCTGATTGGCGCATACACAATGCAAGTTTTGCAGATATCACACAAGTCATAAGTAAGGGGTTTGAGAAGTTTCTAGCCTACAAATACTGGAAAACAAGGATCATAATTGATGCAGTTGAGAAGTTCCTCAGGATTCAACAAATGATTGGCCCAACGAGGTATACCTACACAGACATCATTGCAATCGCAAGCCATTTCAGAGATAAATTGGGCCAAGGGGGCTATGGCTCCGTATACAAGGGGGTGCTACTCCCAGGCGATGTCTATGTCACCGTGAAGATGCTAGAGGGCAACTCAAACTGCAATGGAGAAGATTTTATCAACGAGGTCTCCACCATCGGCAGGATCCACCACGTCAACGTTGTGTGTTTGGTGGGGTTTTGCTTGGAGGAAATGAGAAGGGCCTTAGTCTACGAGGACATGCCCTATGGTTCTCTGGACAAGTACATCTTCTCTGCCGAGAAGAGCTTTTCTTGGGACAAGCTCAACGAGATCGCTTTGGGCATTGCGAAGGGGGTCAACTACTTACACCAGGGGTGCGACATGCAGATTCTACACTTTGACATCAAGCCTCACAACATCCTTCTCGACAGTAATTTTGTCCCAAAGGTCGCGGATTTCGGGCTTGCCAAGCTGCACCCGAGGGGCGACAGTTTCGTTCCTTTGAGCGCCATGCGGGGAACCGTCGGCTACATAGCCCCTAGATGATATCCCGGAGCTTCGGTGTCATATCCAGCAAACCCGATGTCTACATCTTCGGGATGCTGCTAATGGAGATGGCCGATGGGAGAAGGAACGCCGATTCAAATGCGGGGACCTCAAGCCAGGCGTACTACCCATCATGGGTGTACGATCGACTAGCTCGGGAAGAAGCAGGCGAGATATCTACTATTGCTGCTGACATGCATGAACTAGAGAAGAAGTTGTACATTGTCAGATTATGGTGTATTCAGATGAGGTCTCGCGATCGGCCAATGATGAGCAAGGTCATTGAGATCCTGGAGGCTGGGGCCGACGGCTTGATACGTCTCCGTCGTATCTACAATTTTTTATTGTGTCATGCCAATATTCTACAATTTTGATATACTTTTGGCAACATTTATATTATTTTTGGGACTAACATATTGATCCAGTGCCCAGTGCCACTTCCTGTTTGTTGCATTTTTTTGTTTCACAGAAAATCCATACAAACAAAGTCCAAACGCGATAAAATTTTACAGAGATTTATTTTCGAATGTATGTGATTTTTGAGAAAAAGAATCAACATGAGACGATGCTCGAGGGGGCCGCAAGCTCAGACGGCGCGCCCCCCTACCCTGGGCGTGCCGGGCAGGCTTCTGGATCCCCTGTAAGGCGGTTGGTGCCCTTCTTCGGCCGCAAGAAAGCTAATATTTGGATAAAAATCATGTTAAAATTTTAGCCCAATCGAAGTTACGGATCTCCGACAATTTAAGTAATGGTGAAGGGCCAGTAAATAGGAACGCGAAACAGAAGAGAACAGAGAGAGAGAGAGAGAGATCAAATCTCGGATGGGCTCCTGCCCTCCGGGGGCCATGGACGCCAAGGACGAGAGGAGAAACCCTCCTCCCATCTAGGGGGGAGGCCAACACTACTAGGGAAAACCCTAGCAGTAGCGCTGTGTTTTTGCCTACCAGTAGCACGGATGGCCGCGCTTCTACTATGGCGCTAAAGCTAACATGTAGCAGTAGTGTTGGTTGAACCAGCGCTACTGCTATCCCTACTTAGCAGTAGTGTTGGTCTGCCCAGCGCTACTGCTATATAGCTGTAGCGCTGGAGTCCACCCCACGCTGCTAACCTACCCACGCTACTGCTTCTTGTTAACCAACGCTACTGCTAGCGTTATGCATAAATTTTTTTTCTGCTACGTATTTGCGTTGTATTTGTACAGGTTTTATACAGTAGCCTAATCATATCATAAACATACAATATTCTCATCATATCATACACATAATAGTCTCGTCATATCATCACATCATCCAACACAAATGATGTCGTCTCTCATCATAAACTCGATATAGCGATACAAGTTAAGTGACATGTGTCGAATACAAGCAACTGCATGTTCATCACATACACATGTTTCATCATCTATATCTAAACTAAGATATACTCCCTCCGTTCCAAATTACTCGTCGTGGTTTTAGTTCAGTTCAAATTTGAACTAAAACCATGACGAGTAATTTGGAACGGAGGGAGTAGAAGAGAAGAGCGATCACTATGAGCAAGAGCGCGACAATGTAGTAGTTCTTGAAGCACCGGTTCCGATTCCTCTCTCGCGCTAGTGTGAACCTCAAGTAACTGTCTTTCACTTCGGCTTTTCTATCGAACCCTCTCTGGCTGCCACCCGAGAACCCTGACACCTGGGCCTGACACTCTGGCCACTCGTCGTACACTCCTGGAATCTTCCCTACGTACACGGCGTAGCACTTCTTCGTCATCGATGATCTATATACCTGCATCATCACATGATGAATTCATCGATAATATGCAACATAATATAGTTGAGCAACACGAAGAGACAGAGTTAGCAAAAATAGAAGCAACATATCATAAACATAAATAACAAAGTTCATCGTACCCAAACTAATTAACTAGAGTGATCTACGCTAGTTGAGGAGGACGGTTTAATTACATCACAAAGTTTCATCGTGCATAAATTCAAAGTTTCGTCATAGAGAAAGTAGTGACTAAACGGACACATTGTCATCGTCAATCACTCCAACATGTCGTGCCATCCTTCCAAATCAGGGAGGAAGGACCCGAGCTCCATGAAAGGCATAAGGTCTAGACGTTGAGCGGCTACGCGTGTTCAAACGTCTTCCCACGACATTTGCCCTTCTTCGTAGAACATCCCTGTTTTCTCGAAGACCTCCTTCATGATGACTTGGGCAAGTTCACGTTGGATGTAATAGAACTCCCCTTGGAGTCAATGATTTGGTACATTTCCTAGTTTCTTGGCCCAAGCACACGGTAGATGGCCGGTGCCGCTATCTAGCTAGGGATCAAAAGTAGTGGACAAAGATGCATGGCTTACTTCTAAAATGGGTAGATCTAGTTGGAAGGAGATGCCCTACCTAACTAGTGGATAGGGAGGGAGAGCTAGCTAGTGAGACAAGGTAGGAGTGGGGAAAGGGAAGGATGGAGAGACAAATAAAGTGAGGAAGAAGCTAGTGTGGCACCCCCGACTCAATCGTGCACTAATCATACACGCAAACATGCACGATCAAGCACAGGGACTCACGGGAAGATATCACAACACAACTCTAACACAAATAAACGAAGATCCGCAATATTACAGACCAGGGATCCGAAGATCCGAATACATAAGTCAGTGATACAAATATTATCTGAGTACAGACATAGTTAGACAAGTTTGCCTTAAGAAGGCTAGCACAAACAACGACACTAGATCGAAAGGCGTTGGCCTCCTGCCTGGGAACCTCCGATCCTACTCCTGGTCGGCTGGCTCGATCCAGTAGTACATGCCCTCTGGACCCTCCTGGTAGTAAGCTCATGTGGTGGCATCTGGCTCCGGGACTCCATCGTTTGATTGTATCATCAAGGTGGGGTATGGGGAAAAGAGAAAGTAAAGCAACCGTGAGTACTCATCCGAAGTACTCAGCAAGCAAGGATCTATACTACATATGCAACATTATCAATGGAGAATGGCTGTATATGTGGACTGGGCTGCAGAAATGCCAGAATAGAGAGAAGGCCTAGTCCTATCGAAGACTAGCATCTTCGCGAAGCCATCATCTTGCAGCAGTAGAAGAGAGTAGAATAGCATTTTATTTAGCAAACATGTTGAAGCAAGCCTAGAGATCCTTCCTCGACTCCCAGCGAGAAAGCGATCCCGAAGCTTCAATTAAGTAACAAGTATCCAGTTCAAGTAGTAGATCGGGATACACAAACTGAGCGTCCTTTACCGTAGGACCGGCTATCGATTGATTATTCTTCCCTGCAGGGGTGCACTACTGTTACCCAACACGCTCGATCAACTCTGGTCAGACACACTTGATGGGTAATGCCCGGCTTCGGAAGATCAACACGAAGCAGCGCCCTACCTAGGCTCAGCAGAGAAGTCAGCACACCGGACTAACCTATGCACCCAGAGGTCTTGGGCCATCGCCCTGGGCACCCTGCGCGTTGTGAGACTGGCCGGGGTGCAGGAGCGACACTGAACTCGTCAGTGAAGTATCCAGCCCAATCCCGACAATCAGCCCGCACGGTGAATCGTGACATCTGACGAGCTTTCGGGAGAAACGTACATCGCAGAGGGCCCCATAACCATTATTCCGCGTGGTGGTAGTGCATATAGGGCACGTCGACCCACTCAGATCACACACCCAAATCCAATAGGCTCAATTAGTATCACGCGGAGGCAATCAGAGTCTCTGATGCTCCGCCACAGTATCACACTCGAGTGCCCTTCCGGCACACCCGACATCGTAGATCCCCAGCGGGTACCCACCAGGGTGGACCCGCCTGTAACAAAGGTCAAAGTAACCGTGTGGTCATAACATCAAGGGGGAAAACCCGAGGAATCACCCTCGGTGAATTCCACCCGACGAAAACATCAGGGTGAACATATGAGGCATCACCCTCGAGGTTCACACTAAGGGGTTGCACGACAGAGTCGTATCGGGAGTGGAGAAGGAGGAATCACCCTCGATGCCCACGACCGAACAACTACACTACGGAGTATTCATCAGGAGTGCGTTACGAGGTATCACCCTCGGCACTCGATAGTTACTATGCAGAGTCGTACAACTAAGGGGGGGTGTGAAGTGAGGTGTCGGTCTCTGGTCGACGATCATGTTGATCGAGTCGTCGATGATCAAGCAGGGGCAACAAGGGTAAGGTGATGGGGGTCACTGATGGTTCACTACCAACCTATACTAAACAGTTTATCATAGGCAGGTAAGGTAACAATGAACAGGTTACAACAGCAGGCTATGCATCAGAATAGGAGCATACATTAACAGTAGCAAAATCTAATGCAAGCAGGAGAAATGAAATGGGCGATATCTGGATGCTCAAGGGGGGGGGCTTGCCTGGTTGCTCTGGCAAGAGAGAGGGATCGTCAACGGGCTGCTCGTCTCTAGCGTAGTCGTACTCAGCTGCAGCGTTGTCAGTCTCGGCGTCTATCGAGAGAGAAGGAGGAGGAGAGAAACAATAAATTCACGGCAAAATGCAAACAATATGCATGACATGCCTAAATGATATGCCGGGGTGTTCTACTGCCTAACTAAATGAGCTAGTTAATTTAGGAATTTATTTGGATTTATTTAATTAACGTTGGGCACTATTCATTTATCGAAATCGGTATAAAAGTTCAATGTTCATATAGCCAGGGGCATCTGACAAGAATACGGAGGGCGTATTCGGGTTCGTATCGAAATTCTGAGCAAGTTTCATGTATAAATTATTTTCATCGGAGTTACGGTTTATTTAATATGATTTTCTAAAGTTTTTATTAATTTCTAGAATTTAATTATTTATTTAAATTAAACATTATCCGAAACAGTGTATGCTGACGTCATCATGACGTCAGCAGTCAACCTGACAGGTGGGGTCCACCTGCCATTGACTGTTTAGTCTAGTTAAGGTTTAGCTAATTAATTACTGGTTAATTAGACTAACTAAGTAGGATTAATTAAATTAATTAATTCACTAATTAATTAATTAACTAACTAATTATTAATTATTTTTATTTTTATTTACATTTTCATTTTCTTTAAAACGTTCTGTGGCTGGGGCCCCTGTGTCATTGACACATGGGGGTGGGGCCCGGCCGTCATTGGCCCTTACGGCCACAGCGGGCACGGGCGACAGGGCGCGGGCGCGGCGGGCGCTGGGCACGGTCAGGTAAGCGCGGGCGCGCGCGCGCGGGCAGCGGCAGGGCCGGCGCGGGGAGCCGGCGAGGCGAGGCTAGCAGCGGTGGCCGGCAGGCGACGACGCGAGGGGCCGGTGGCCAGGGGCGGGGCGGAGCGGCGCCAACAGCAGCACGCAGCTGCGGGGCGAGGGGGGAGGCGTGGTGAGCTGCGGGCAGGGGAGCGAGGCGCGGCCAGTCGAGGCCTCGCGCGGGAGCACGCGAGCGCGGCCAAAGGCGGGAGGCGTGGGCGCGCGCGAGGCATAGCGAGCGGGCGCGGTGCGGCGGCCAGCGCAAGACAGCGGCAGCAGCGAGAGCAGCGGGAGGTGGCTGGCCAGAGCAGGGCGTCGCGCGTGCGGGAGCGCGACCGGGTGAAGCAAAGGCGCGCGACGAGCGCGAGCGGGCGCGGGGCGTGTGCGTGCACACAGAGAAAGGGGGGAGGAGAGGCCGGGGCCTCACATCGGGGCGGTAGGGCAACGGCAGCGGTGCGCGGGGAGGATGACGGGAACGACGGCGTTGACGACGACGGGGAGGCGGTCCGGCGAGGCGGCGGCGGCGGCGACGTGCGGCGACGGGCGCGGGTCGAGCCCCGATCTCGATCCAGATCGGGGGGGAAGAGAGCGAGGCTGAGTGGGGGGGGGGGGTTGTGGAGTGTCGGTCGGGCTAGGGTTTCGGCCAGGGAAGGGTATATGCCGGGGGGGGGGAAGTGGTCCGGCCGGCTGGGCTATGGCCTAGTTGGGCCAGGGGGGTTCGTTTTCTTTTTATTTTTGTATTTTGTTTTATTTCCTTTTTCTTATTTCTTTTCTTTTCTGTTAGCTAATTGTTTGCGCACTATATGCATTTTTATAAAAAGTGTGACCTAGTCCATAATCAGCAGTGCACTATACCCTAACACCAAAAACTAGTTTGGGCAAAACATCATTTCATATTTGATCTAGATTTATTAAAAGGTTATTAAACATTATCCTCAGCCACTGTTAAAAGAGGTTTGGGTCACCTAATTAATTTATTAATTGTTGGTCACAATTTTGGAATAGCCTCTGCAATATTTGTTATTTAATGAACATTTTAGTTTCTATGTTGAACAACTTTTATTTTCCACTTTCATTTAAATTTGAACTTTGACTTAGGAGCTGAAATGCCACATGATGCTAATGATGATTATGCACTGTTAAACTCACTGACATGTCATTATCAAAAGTGATTACTATGGCTAATGACATGGGGTGTTACAGCTAGGGAGAAAGAGAGGTCATTAATGGAGGAGATGGTGGATGGGGGCATTAATGGGGAGAGAAGAGAGATAGGAGAAGAAAGAACTAAGTGAGGGAGGTAGAGGAGGGAGAGGGGAAATGGGGAGGGGGAGGGTTGGAGAAAAGGTGGCTGCTACGCGTAGCAGTAGCGCGGGATGGTTAACCGCGCTATTGCTAAGCTCCATAGCAGTAGCGCGTGTCGGTGGCCCAGCGCTGCTGCTAAGTGGGGCCCACCTTCTGGCACCATGCACACATAGCGATAGCGGTGGGCCACCGAGACGCGCTACTGCTACAGGAATAGTAGTAGCGCTGGTTTTTGCCAAACGCTACTACTATGGGCAGCCCTGGTTGGCGGTGGGACCACTTAGCAGTAGTGCTGATCGGCTGGCCCGCGCTACTGCTACTTCACTACCTGTAGCGCTGGTTACTACCATGCGCTACCACTAAGTAGTAGTAGCGCTTCTCCCCTAGCCCGCGCTACTGCTAAGGTTCTATCTATAAGCTTTCTCCTAGTAGTGAAGGAAGAAGAAGAAGGAGGGGGGTCTCTCTCCCTCTCTCCTGGTGGAGCCGAAACGCCGCCAGGGTAATCATCGTGTGATGGCGATCTACACCAACAACTATGTCATCTTCATCAACACCTTCATCACCTTCCCTCATCTTTATTCAGCGGTCCACTCTCCCGCAACCCTCTACTTAAACATGGTGCTTTATGCTTCATATTATTATCCAATGATGTGTTGCCATCCTATGATGTTTGAGTAGATTTTTGTTGTCCTTTAGGGTAATTGGTGAATTGCTATGATTGGTTTAATTTGCTTGTGGTTATGTTGTTGTCCTTTGGTGCCCATGATACGTCTCCATCGTATCTACTTTTCCAACCTCTTTTGCCCTTGTTTTGGACTCTAATTTGCATGATTTGAATGGAACTAACCCGGACTGACGCTGTTTTCAGGAGAATTGCCATGGTGTTATTTTTGTGCAGAAATAAAAGTTATCGGAATGACCTGAAACTTCACGGAGATCATTTTTGGAATTAATAAAAAATATTGGCGAAATAATCAACCGAAGGGGGCCCACACCCTGGCCACAAGGGTGGGGGGCGCGCCCTCCGACCTTGTGGGCCCCCTGGACCTCCACCGACCTCAACTCCAACTCAATATATTCACGTTCGGGGGGAAAAAATAAGAGAGAAGGATTCATCGTGTTTTACGATACGGAGCCATCGCCACCTCCTATTCTTCCTTGGGAGGGCAGATCTGGAGTCCGTTTTGGGCTCCGAAGAGGGGAAATCGTCGCCATCGTCATCATCAACCATCCTCCATCACCAATTTCATGATGCTCACCGCCGTGCGTCAGTAATTCCATCATAGGCTTGCTGGACGGTGATGGGTTGGATGAGATTTACCATGTAATCGAGTTAGTTTTTTTAGGGTTTGATCCCTAGTATCCACTATGTTCTAAGATTGATGTTGCTATGACTTTGCTATGCTTAATGCTTGTCACTAGGGCCCGAGTGCCATGATTTCAGATCTGAACCTATTATGTTTTCATGAATATATATGTGTTCTTGATCCTATCTTGCAAGTTATAGTCACCTACTACGTGTTATGATCCGGCAACCCCGGAGTGACAATAGTCGGGACCACTCCCGGTGATGACCGTAGTTTGAGGAGTTCATATATTCACTAAGTGCTAATGCTTTGTTCCGGTACTCTATTAAAAGGAGGCTTTAATATCCCTTAGTTTCCAATAGGATCCCGCTGCCACGGGAGGGTAGGACAAAAGATGTCATGCAAGTTCTTTTCCATAAGCACGTATGACTATATTCGGAATACATGCCTACATTATATTTATGAACTGGAGCTAGTGCTGTATCGCCCTAGGTTATGACTGTTATATGATGAATATCATCCAACGAATTCACCGATCCAATGCCTATGAATTTCTCTCATATTGTTCTTGCTACATTATATTGATGAACTGGAGCTAGTTTTGTGTCACCCTATGTTATAACTGTTGCATGATGAATGACATCCAACATAATTATCCATCATTGATCCATTGCCTACGAGCTTTTCACATATTGATTTTTGCCTCATTACTTTTCCGTTGCCACTGTTACGATGGCTACAAAACTGCTACTGTTACTTTTGCCACTGTTACCGTTACTTCCATACTACTTTGCTACTAAATACTTTGCTCCAGATATTAAGTCTTTCAGGTGTGGTTGAATTGACAACTCAGTGATGTCTACTACACAACTTGTTCTTGTAGACTCGTGTTGGGCCTCCAAGCGCAGAGTTTTGTAGGACAGTAGCAATTTTTCCTCAAGTGGATGACCTAAGGTTTATCAATCCGTGGGAGGTGTAGAATGAAGATGGTCTCTCTCAAACAACCCTGCAACCAAATAACAAAGAGTCTCTTGTGGCCCCAACACACCAAATACAATGGTAATTTGTATAGGTGCACTAGTTCGGCGAAGAGATGGTAATAACAGCGTAGTAATGATAGTAGATATTGATTTTTGTAATAGTAATAATAAAAAACAGCAAGGTAGCAAATAACAAAAGTGAGCACAAACGGTATTGCAATGCTTGAAAATGAGGCCTAGGGTTCGTACTTTCGCTAGTGCAATCTCTCAACAATGCTAATATAATTGGATCATATAACCATCCCTCACGTGCGATGAAGAATCACTCCAAAGTTCTTATCTAGCGGAGAACATAAGAAGAAATTGTTTGTAGGGTACGAAACCACCTCAAAGCTATTCTTTTCGATCAATCTATCCTAGAGTTCGTACTAAAATAACACCAAGCTATTCTTTCCGATCGATCTAACCAAGAGTTCGTACTAAAATAACACCATATGATACACATCAACCAACTCTAATGTCACCTAGATACTCTAATGTCACCGCGAGTATCCGTGGGTTGATTATACGATATGCATCAAACAATTTCAGATTCATAATACTCAATCCAACGCAAAGAACCTCAAAGAGTGCCCCAAGATTTCTACCGGAGAAACAAGGATGAAAACGTGCATCAACCCCTATGCATAGATTACCCCAATGTCACCTCGGGAATCCGAGAGTTGAGTGTCAAAACACATATCAAGTGAATCAATATAATACCCCATTATCACCACGGGTATTCATATGCAAGACATATATCAAGTGCTCTCAAATCCATAAAAGTATTCAATCCGATAAAACAAAATCTCAAAGGGAAAACTCAATTCATCACAACAAGATAGAGAGGGGAAAACACCATATGATCCAACTATATTAACAAAGCCCGCGATACATCAAGATCGTGACATCTCAAGAACACGAGAGAGAGAGATTAAACACATAGCTACCGGTACAAAGCCTCAGCCTCGAGGGTGGACTACTCCCTCCTCATCAGGGTGGCCGCTGGGATGATGAAGATGGCCACCGGTGATGATCTCCCCCTCCGGCGGAGTGCCGGAACGGGGTCTAGATTGGTTTTTCGTGGCTACAGAGGCTTGCGGTGGCGGAACTTCTGATCTAGGGTCTCCTCGAGGGTTTTTGGAATATTTGGCAATTTATAGGGCGAAGAGGCGATGCGGGAGGCAACCGAGGTGGGCACAACCCACCGGGGCGCGCCTGGGCCCCCCGGGGCACCCCCCAGGTGCTGCTCTGGCCCATTGGATGTCTTCTGGTCCATAAAAAATCCACAAGAAGTTTCACTGTGTTTGGACTCCATTTGGTATTGATTTTCTGTGATGTAAAAAACAAGCAAAAAACAGCAACTCGCACTGGGCACTATGTCAATAAGTTAGTCCCAAAAAATGATATAAAGTTGCTATAAAATGATTGTAAAACATCCAAAAATGATAATATAGCAGCATGAATACTTCATAAATTATAGATACGTTGGAGACGTATCAGCATCCCCAAGCTTAATTCCTACTCGTCCTCGAGTAGGTAAATGATAAAAGAAATGATTTATGAAGTGTAAATGCTAGCAAAGTGCATAAGTTTGATCAATAGTAATTTCAATCACTTTTCCTAGCATCATAACAGCAACTCTTTCTCATAAAACTCATCATGTTAAAGTGGCAACCAATTCACATGTTAAGGTTCAAACAATGAATTCTCTTGAAACTCAACAACCTATATTCTTAGTCACCAAACAATTGCAATTCAACTTATTCAACAGAGTCTAAGTAAGAGCTCCACATACTCAACCATCATATAGCCTTCTATGATTGCTAATACTCACCGCATACACATGAGCAAAACATTTCAACCGGACACATAGAAAGATAGGGGCTTATAATTTCGCCTCCCAACGTATTCACCTCAAGGGTGATGTCAACAATAATAACTCATGCTACCCATAACCAACTGGATATATGTGCCTAGATCTTTCCTCACCACATGATGCTTGCCAAAAGAGAAAAATAAAAAGGAATAGAGAGAAAAACTTTGACTCTTGCATGAAAGTAAATACATAAAAGTAAAAGGTAGGCCCTTCGCAGAGGGAAGCAGAGGTTGCCATGTGCTTTTTGTTTGTATGCTCAATCCCTTAGTGCAAAAGAACGCCACGTTATATTGCCCCTTATGATAGCAACCTTTATTATGCAGTCTGTCGCTTTTATTCTTTGCCATCACAAGTTCGTACAACGCTTAATTTTCTCTTACACTAAATGATCTAACACTTTTAGAAGCAATTTTTATTGCCTTATTGCACCGATGACAACTTACTTGAAGGATCTTACTCAATCCTTAGGTAGGTATGGTGGACTCTTGAAAATAAGATTTGGGTTTAAGGGTTTTTGGATGCACAAGTAGTATCTCTACTTGGTGCGGAATTTTTGGCTAGCAAAGATGGGGGGCAAGAACCACATGTTGAAGGATCTATGACAATATAACTTCTATGTGAATATGAACAAACATAAATCATTATGTTATCTTCCTTGTCCAACATCAATAATTTTGGCATATAATATTTTGATGGGGGCTCACAATCACAAAAGATTTCCAAGATAGTGTATTTGCATGTGAAAGTTCTCTTCCTTATAGTAATCATTCATGAATTGCTTGTATGACCAATATTGTGATTGTCAAGCTTCAAAAAATTTCACTTTCTAAACCCAATGTGAAGGTATCACTGGGCATGAATAATTTCAACTTCATGATGTTCAATTCATTCAACAATTTACTCATAGGATATAAGTGAAGCACGAGAGTAAATAACAAACTACTCCAAAAAGATATAAGTGAAGATCAAGCGAGTAGTTGAGTAAAGGGGTAGCTAAGTGAGAACTCTTTCGAAAGTCCTCTTTTGATCCCGAGCTCATATGCTCTCGTGTGAACAGTAAAATCGAAAAAATAGTAAAAAAATTCAAAAAAATCTGAATTTTTTTATGATGAACATTGATGAATGTTCTAAGTGCGTGCAAAATTTCAGATTGAAATGACATTCGTGGAATTCTGGGCAAAAATAACAAAATCGATGCTCCAAAATGCTTTCAACAATAGTCTTTTTGGACCATCGATTTTATTTTTTTTGCCCAGACCTCTACGAATGTCATTTCGACCTGAAATTTAGCACGCAGCTAGAAAATTTGTCAATGTTCTTCACAAAAAAAATTAAGTTTTTATTGAATGTTTTTACTATTTTTTTTGATTTTATTGTTCATGCGGGAGCATATGAGCTCGGGATCAAATACTCCATGTCCGAACTCTTTCTTATTAAAAACTTTCAGATCCAAGTATTTTATTAAAACAGCAAGCAAATAAAACAAAATGACATTCTAAGAATAGCACACATCATGTGAAGAAGCAAAAACTTAGGCTCAACCGAGGCTAACCGATAATTGTTGATGAAGAAAGGTGGGATGCCTACCGGGGCATCCCCAAGCTTAGATGCTTGAGACTTCTTGGATTATTAACTTGGGATGCCTTGGGCATCCCCAAGCTTGAGCTTTTGTGTCTCCTTAATTCCTTTTATATCACGGTTTCCTAAATCTTAAAAACTTCATCCACACAAAACTCAACAAGAACTCGTGAGATAAGTTAGTAGAAATCAATGCAAAAACTTTATCATTCTCTACTGTAGAAAATCAACAAAATTATTATTGAACATTGCATACTAAATGCCTCTGCATATTTAATACTCCTATCCTCAAATAGAATCATTAAACAAGCGAACATATGCAAACAATGCAAACATAACAGCAATTTGTCTAAACAGGACAGTCTGTAAAGAGTGCAATATTCATCATACTTCCCTAACTCCAAAAATTCTAAACAATTACCACACTGTAGAAAATTTATTGTATATTACTATGCAAAAAATTTCAACCTTTTATCACATTCTGACGTTTCTAGAGAATTTTTGCAATAGCGATAAACTTTCTATTTTGAAACAGCAACTCATATACTTGCAAAATAAGCATGGTAAAGGCTATCCTTGCCACTTTTACTGAAGGAAAAGATGCAAAACATTATTATAGATAACAGCAATCAAATACTAATAAAATAAGATGATGCTCCAAGCAAAATACATATCATGTGACGAATGAAAACATAGCTCCAAGTGATGTTACCGATAATGTTGAAGACGAAAGAGGGGATGCCTTCCGGGGCATCCCCAAGCTTAGTTGCTTGGATCTTCCTTGAATATTGACTTGGGGGTGCCTTGGGCATCCCCAAGCTTAGGGTTTTGTCACTACTTATTCTCCTCATATCGATATCTCACCCAAAACTTGAAAACTTCAATCACACAAAACTTAACAGAACTTCGTGAGATGGGTTAGTATGATAAAGACAAATCATTCACTTTGGTACTGTCAAAGACAAGATTCATAATTGTTCTCACACAATTCCTACTATACTCTACAATTTCCACAATTTATATTAAGCAATATAAGCCATAGAAACCATAAAACAAGCAAACTATGCATTGAAAACAGAATCTGTCAAAAACGGAACAGTACGTAAAGATCTGAATTAAGGTCATACTTCTGTAACTTCACAAATTCTGAAAACTTAGAAAAACGTAGAAAATTTGTATATCCATCAACTGTAAAAAATTCAGACTTTTTAGACACTCCAGTGAATTTAAACAATTCTGTTACTGGGCGCAAAAGTTTCTGTTTTTTGCACAGAATCAGGTCAACTATCATCCACACTATCCCAAAGGCTTTACTTGGCACTTTATTAAAACAAAAGCTATAAAACAAGATCACTACAGTAGCCTAACCATGTGAACACACAAAAACAGTAGGTAAAAGTGTTGGGTTGTCTCCCAACAAGCGCTTTTCTTTATTGACTTTTAGCTAGGCATGAAGATTTCAATGATGCTCACATAAAAGATAAGAATTGGAACACAAAGAGAGCATCATGAAGCATATGACTATCACATTTAAGTCTAACCCACTTCCTATGCATAGGGATTTTGTGAGCAAACAACTTATGGGAACAATAATCAACTAACATAGGAAGGCAAAACAAGTGCAACTTCAAAACTTTCAACAAAAAGAGAGGAAACTTGATATTATTGCTATATGTAAAAGCATATGTTCCCCTCTCATAATAATTTCCAGTAGCATCATGAATGAATTCAACAATATAGCTATCACATAAAGCATTCTTTTCATGATCCACAAGCATAGAAAATTTATTACTCTCCACATAAGCAAATTTATTCTCATGAATAGTAGTGGGAGCAAACTCAACAAAATAACTATCATGGGATTATTGATTGGCATAATCAAATTGAACATTAAAATTCTGATAACAGTTTTCATGGTTATCATTATTCTTTATAGCACACATGTCATCACCATAATCATCATAGATAGCAACTTTGTTGTCATAATCAATTGAAACCTCTTCCAAAATAGTGGATTCATCACTAAATAAAGTCATGACCTCTCCAAATCCACTTTCATAATTATCACAATAAGATTCAACACCCTCCAAAATAGTGGGATCATTAGTACCTAGAGTTGACACTCTTCTAAACCCACTTTCATCAATATAATCGTCATAAATAAGAGGCATGCTACCATTATAATAAATTTGCACATCAAAACTTGGGGGACTAAAAATATTATCTTCATCAAACATAGCATCCCCAAGCTTGTTGCTTTGCATATCATTAGCATCATGGATATTCAAAGAATTCATACCAACAACATTGCAATCATGCTCATCATTCAAAGATTTTTTGTCAAACATTTTATAGAATTCTTCTTCTATCAATTGAGCACAATTTTCCTTTCCATCATTTTCACGAAAGACATTATAAAGATGAATAATATGATGCAACCTCAATTCCATTTTTTTAGTTTTCTTTTATAAACCAAACTAGTGATAAAACAAGAAACTAACAGATTCAATTGCAAGATCTAAAGATATACCTTCAAGCACTCACCTCCCCGACAACGGCGCCAGAAAAGAGCTTTATGTCTACTACACAACTTGTTCTTGTAGACTCGTGTTGGGCCTCCAAGCGCAGAGTTTTGTAGGACAGTAGCAATTTTCCCTCAAGTGGGTGACCTAAGGTTTATCAATCCGTGGGAGGTGTAGGATGAAGATGGTCTCTGTCAAACAACCCTGCAACCAAATAACAAAGAGTCTCTTGTGTCCCCAACACACAATGGTAATTTGTATAGGTGCACTAGTTCGGCGAAGAGATGGTAATAAAAGCGTAGTAATGATAGTAGATATTGATTTTTGTAATAGTAACAATAAAAAACAGCAAGGTAGCAAGTAACAAAAGTGAGCACAAATGGTATTGCAATGCTTGAAAATGAGGCCTAGGGTCCGTACTTTCGCTAGTGCAATCTCTCAACAATGCTAATATAATTGGATCATATAACCATCCCTCACGTGTGATGAAGAATCTCTCCAAAGTTCTTATCTAGCGGAGAACAAAAGAAGAAATTGTTTGTAGGGTACGAAACCACCTCAAAGCTATTCTTTCTGATTGATCTATCCTAGAGTTCGTACTAAAATAACACCAAGCTATTCTTTCTGATCGATCTAACCAAGAGTTCGTACTAAAATAACACCATATGATACACATCAACCAACTCTAATGTCACCTAGATACTCCAATGTCACCGCGAGTATCTGTGGGTTGATTATACGATATGCATCAAACAATTTCGGATTCATAATACTCAATCCAACACGAAGAACCTCAAAGAGTGCCCCAAGATTTCTACCGGAGAAATAAGGAGGAAAACGTGCATCAACCCCTATGCATAGATTACCCCAATGTCACCTCGGGAATCCGCAAGTTGAGTGCCAAAACATATCTCAAGTGAATCAATATAATACCCCATTGTCACCACGGGTATTCATATGCAAGACATATATCAAGTGCTCTCAAATCCATAACAGTATTCAATCCGATAAAAACGAAATCTCAAATGGAAAACTCAATTCATCACAACAAGAAAGAGAGGCGAAAACACCATATGATCCGACTATATTAACAAAGCCCGCGATACATCAAGATTGTGCTTCTCAAGAACACGAGAGAGAGAGAGAGAGAGATTAAACACATAGCTACTGGTACAAACCTTCAGCCCCGAGGGTGGACTACTCCCTCCTCATCGTGGTGGTCGTCGGGATGATGAAGATGGCCACCGGTGATGATCTCCCCCTCCAGCAGGGTGCCGGAACGGGGTATAGATTGGATCTCATGGCTACAGAGGATTGCGGCAGCGGAACTTCTGATCTAGGGTCTCCGCGAGGGTTTTTGGAATATTTGGCAATTTATAGGGCGAAGAGGCGGTGCGGGAGGCAACCGAGGTGGGCACAACCCACCGGTGGGCGCCTGGGGGCCCAGGCGCGCCTTGGTGGGTTGTGCACCCCTCGGGGCACCCCCCCAGGTGCTGCTCAGGCCCATTGGATGTCTTCTGGTCCATAAAAAATCCACAAAAAATTTCTCTGTGTTTGGACTCCGTTTGGTATTGATTTTCTGCGATGTAAAAAACAGCAACTCGCACTGGGCACTATGTCAATAAGTTAGTCCCAAAAATGATATAAAGTTGCTATAAAATGATTGTAAAACATCCAAGAATGATAATATAGCAACATGAATACTTCATAAATTATAGATACATTGGAGACGTATCACTCAACTGCTAATACTTGAGAATATTCTTTGGCTCCCCTTGTGTCGAATCAATAAATTTGGGTTGAATACTCTAACCTCGAAAACGGTTGCGATCCCCTATACTTGTGGGTTATCAAGACCTTTTTCTGGCGCCGTTACCGGGGAGCATAGCTCTATTCTCTGAGTCACTTGGGATTTATATCTGTTGATCACTATGAGGAATTTGAAACATACTAGAACCAAGATTTTTCCCTCTACTACGAGGGGAGGTAAGGAACTGCCATCTAGCTCTGCACTTGATTCACCTTCTATTTTGAGTAAGCTTGTGACACCTACACCTGCTAGTAATTATGATATGTCACAAGTAATTGACGATGCCACTTCTACTATGCATGATGCTTATGATGAAACTACTGCTTTGCTTGATAATATTGTGCCACTAGGTGAATTTCTTGATGAATAACTTGCTAGGGTTAGAGAAAATATTATTGAAACTGAAGATTATGATTCTCCCCCTAGATATGAATTGCCTGTTGTACCTGAAGGTTATATTATGGATGAAGAAACTGCTAGAGACTTTCTTGCTTGCAATGATAGAGAAGATCTTAAGAAACTATTAGCTAAGCTGAAAGAAAAATCCTTGAATGCTAGAATGAAATATGATCCCAATTTTGCTACTTCACCTATTTTTGTTACTGATAAGGATTATGAATTCTCTGTCGATCCTGAGTTAATTACTTTGGTTGAATCTGATCCCTTCTATGGTTATGAATCTGAAACAGTTGTGGCACATCTTACTAAATTGAATGATATAGCCACGCTATTTGCTCATGAGGAAAAAATTCGCTATTACTATATTCTTAAATTGCTTCCTTTCTCGTTAAAGGGTGATGCTAAGTTATGGTTTAATTCTCTTGCTCCTGGTTGTGTGCGTAGTCCCCAGGATATGATATATTACTTCTCTCAAAAATATTTCCCTGCTCATAAGAAACAAGCTGCCCTACAGGAAATATTTAATTTTGTGCAAATTGAAGAAGAGAGTCTCCCACAAGCTTGGGGGAGGCTTCTCCAGTTACTTAATGCTTTTCCTGATCATCCTCTTAAGAAAAATGAAATACTTGATATCTTTTATAATGGACTAACCGATGCTTCCAGAGACCATCTGGATAGTTGTGCTGGTTGTGTTTTCAGGGAACGAACTATTGAGCAAGCTGAATTGCTATTGAATAATATATTGAGTAATGATAATGATTGGACACTCCCTGAACCAACTCCTAAGCCAACTCCGAAGAAAAGAGGTATTCTATTTCTCAGTCCTGAAGATATGCAAGAGGCAAAGAAATCTATGAAAGAAAAAGATATTAAAGCTGAAGATGTTAAGAACTTATCGCCTATTGAAGAAATACATGGTCTTGATAACCCGACACAGGTAGTAGAGGTAAACTCTCTCCGTAGATTTGATGAAGGTGATATTCCTCATAATAAGTCTGCTAGTCAATTCTTGGATGAGTTTGATAATTTTATTGTTAAACAAGAAAACTTCAATGCTTATGTTAGTAGACAATTGAAACGTAATGCCTACATGCTTGACCACTTGGGTGATTATATGAGTAGAACTGTTAATGATCTTAAGCTTATTAGTAAACATGCTTCCATGGTTACAACTCAAGTAGAACAAGTACTTAAGGCACAAGATGATTTGCTTAATTAGTTGAATAGTAAGAACAATGATAATGCTGTTAGGGTTATGACTAGAGGTGGTAAAATGACTTAGGAACCTTTGTATCCTGAGGGCCATCCTAAGAGAGTTGAGCAAGATTCTCAGAAAATTAATACTGATGCACCTAGTCATAATAAAAAGAAAAGAAAACTGATAGGACTTTGCATACTTCTAGTGAAACTGTCATAGACACACCTGAGAATCCAAATGATATTTCTATTTCTGATGCTGAGACACAATCAGGTGATGAACATGAACCTTGTGATAATGTTAATAATGATGTTCATGTTGATGCTCAACCTAGTAATGATAATGATGTAGAGATTGAACCTGCTGTTGATCTTGATAACCCACAATCAAAGAATCAATGTTATGATAAGAGAGACTTCATTGCTAGGAAACATGGTAAAGAAAGAGAACCATAGGTTCAGAAACCCATGCCCTTTCCTCCTAAGCCATCCAAGAAAAAGGATGATAAGGATTTTGAGCGCTTTGCTGAAATGATTAGACCTATCTTTTTGCGTATGCGTTTGACTGATATGCTCAAAATGCCTCCTTATGCTAAGTACATGAAAGATATTGTTACAAATAAAAGAAAGATACCGGAAGCTGAAATTTCCACCATGCTTGCTAATTACACTTTTAAGGGTGGAATACCAAAGAAACTTGGAGATCCAGGAGTACCAACTATACCATGCTCCATTAAAAGAAACTATGTTAAAACTGCTTTGTGTGATCTTGGAGCCGGTGTTAGTGTTATGCCTTTCTCTTTGTATCGTAGACTTGATTTGAATAAGTTGACACCTACTAAAATCTCTTTACAAATGGCTGATGAATCAACTGCTATACCCATCGGTATTTGTGAGGATGTGCCTGTTGTGGTTGCAAACATTACTATCTTAACGGACTTTGTTATTCTTGATATTCCCGAGGACGACAGTATGTCGATCATCCTTGGTAGACCTTTTTTGAATACCGCAGGGGCTGTTATTGACTGCAATAAAGGCAATGTCACTTTTCATGTTAATGGTAATGAGCATACGGTACACTTTCCGATGAAACAACCTCAAGTTCATAGTATCAATTCTATTGGAAAATTTTCAACTATTACTATCTGAGGTTTTGAATTCCCTCTTCCTATTGTCAAAAAGAAATATGATATTCTTATTGCTGGGGACATGCATATCCCCGTTGAGGTAACCTAGTGTTATTCGAAAATTCTCTGGTTTTATGTCATTCGGAAGAAGTTTGTTAATAAGACTTGATCAACCTTGTTAACGGATTCCTTTTGATGAGCATGAGATGGATGAATCTAGAAGGCACAACTCTCTGTACCCATCTCTTACTTTCTGTTATTTAGAATGAATAAAGAAAAAATAGTATTTTCTGTCTGTTTTCTGAATTATTCATGAAATAAAAATGTCCCGAAAATAAAAGTTCTCCAAATGCCCTGAAAATTTAGTATGATTTTTTATCGAATATTTGAGAATTTCTGGCACTGAGAACACACCAGGAGGACCCACCACGTGTCCACATGGACGGAGGACACGCCCTACCCCCTGGGTGCGCCCCTCGACCTTGTGGGTCCCACGTGCACCCCACCTTCTCTTATTCCAGCACCCATCCACTTCGTCTTCCTCCAGAAAAAATCACCCCATAGCTCAAACTCGTGTTCTTGCTCATTTTGCTGCCATTTTCGATCTCCTTGCTCAAAGCTCCATTCACAAAACTGCTTTGGGGGATTGTTCTTCGGTATGTGACTCCTCCAATGGTCCAATTAGTTTTTGTTCTAGTGCTTTATTCATTGCAAATTTTTGCTGCTGTGGTGACCCTGTTCTTGAGCTTGCATGTCAAATTTACATGGTCCAAAGTAGTTTTGATGCATGATTTAGCCTCTAGACACTTGTAGGAGTAGTTTATATCAATTTTGTTGAGTTTGGTTCACTTTTATTTTGAGTCACTAAAAATTTCAGAAATTTTCAGAGGAAGAAAAATGTCTAGGAAAATGTACCAAGGTGGTTCTTCGAGGAAGCAAGCACCGAGGCTCGCGATACGTGAGCCGGACCTTGAACCAGCAAGTGAAGCTCAAGTGCGGCCTTGCGAATGGCCGTCGGATGAATTCATGGTTCGTGCAGGTTTCAAGGATGAGTTCTATGCCTACGTACAGAATGCCGACCTTGAGGACTTCTTGTAAGACAAGTGCCGACAATATTATTACCTCACCAACTCCTTCGTGCGGAGGTTTGAGTTTTCATCTAAGCGCAATACTCATACTGTCCTGTTTGATCTTTATGATAAATCTTATACCATGGACTTAGAAGATTTTAGTGATGCATGCAAACTTCCACAATGGGGTATCCTTAGTGAGCCTCACAAATCTGAATACAATGATTTCCTTGCTAGCATCACCGTGGGAGAAACTAGAAATATCACACAAGCTACCATAGGGAGCATTCACTTTCGTGCCATGCACTATTTTGCTCTCTTTGTGGGTAGATGCATTAATGGTAAGCATGAACATTGCCACCTTTGCATTCCAGATCTTAGTATCCTCAAGTGTGCTGTGTTAGGTGATAAGCGATATAACTTGGGAGCCATTGCTACTAGGAGGTTACATCTTAATGCTAAAGAGGGAGATTTATTTGGTGGGATTTATGCAACTCGTTTAGCTAATTATCTTGGTGTACCCATAAGGGGGAATGACATAGAGTTGCCACCTGCTTTTCTTGATTATAATGCTATGGTACGCTACCAATTTCTTGAGAGGAACGAATAGTCCCTCCAGTACCGACTAATCTTTGACAGACGGGGTGCCGTCCATATTACCCTTCCTGCTCCTGCCTTCTTTAACTTTCAGGAAAATGGGAGATATTTTATAACTAGAGAGGAGGCGAACGAGTATGAGAGGACAGCGGAGGCTGCTCGCCTCCAGGAGGCAGCCCGCCAAGTGGCGGCTGCTGCAGCACAATACGACCCCAACTATGACTTTGGATGTCATCCGGGCCAGTGGTGGCCTTAGACCAACTTAGGCTAAAAGCCTAAGCTTGGGGGAGTACGCATTTCTCACCGACATTACATTCATGTTCACACACTCATTCTAGTTGTCGGTGTTCATACTTTTGCATTGTATTATCCATGTTAATTTATTTCTTTTTCTCGCTTTCTTCTTGTGTGTTTGAAAACCTTCAAGAAAAACAAAAAAAAATAGTTGTAGCTTAGTTTACTTTCCATGCTTAGTAGTAGTATTAAAGGAAACCCAAAAAGATTTCTCGTTCTTCTTTTACTTGTTGGGAGTTTTCCCGTGTAAATAGTTTTTCTCGTTCTTGTTTTACTTCCTTCAGAAAAACAAAAACTCCGAAAATATTTCAGTGTGTTTCTTTGAAATTCTTTTCTTTTCTTTGGGGGTCGATGAGAGAAGACCACGATGAAAATGTTGAGTGGCTCTCATATGCATTATTGTTGATCTAACAAAGAGCCCATATTACCTTGTCTTCTCCTTTGAATAAATGTTTGCAGATTCTAGCTTAGTCCAATGCACGTGCACTACTATTATTATCCACACCGTTCGGTCGTGCAAGTGAAAGGCAATAATGACGATATATGATGAAATGATTGAGATGAGGAAAAGTTGGTATGAACTCGACCTATCTTGTTTTTGTAAATATGATTAGTTCATCGTTCTTGATTCAGCCTATTATGAATGAAACATGTTTGCAATGACAATTAGAGATTATAGTTACTCATGCCATGCTTAATTAGCTAGGAGTTATAATGGTTTACCTTGCGTGCCAACATGCTTTTAAAATGGTTGTGATGTAGTATGATAGGATGGTATCCTCCTTTGAATGATTCGAGTGGCTTGACTTGGCACATGTTCACGCATGTAGTTGAAATAAGATCAACATAGCCTCCACGATATTTATGTTCATGGTGATTTATATCCTACTCATGCTTGCATTCAATGTTGGTTAATCTCAATGCATGTGTATGACTGTTGTCGCTCTCTACTTGGTCGCTTCCCAGTCTTTTTCTAGCCTTCACTTGTACTAAGCGGGAATACTGCTTGTACATCCACTTCCATAAACCCAAAGTTGTTCCATATGAGTCCACCATACCTTCCTATATGCGGTATTTACCTACCGTTCCAACTAAATTTGCATGTGCCAAACTCTAAACCTTCAAATGATAATCTGTTTTGTATGCCCGAATCGCTCATGTACCAACTAGGGCTGTCAATATCTTCCATGCTAGGTGGGTTATTCTCACGATGAGTGGACTCCGCTCATCATTCCCGAGAAAATGGCTGGTAATTGGGATGCCCAGTCCTATGATCAAAAGATTAGAAACAAAATTTCAAATAATTAAACAAAACTCCCCCAGGAAAGTTGTTGGTATGGACGGCACCCGTGAATTCGGCTAGCCGTGGAGTGTGATTGTTGGTGGAGGGGGAGTAAAAACTTTACCATTCTGTTTGGGAACCGCCTATAATGTATGTAGTATGGAAGATACTGAGATCTCTTGGTTGTTGCATTGACAATGAAAGCATACCGATCAAAATATTATTTATCTCCATTTCAAAAACTCGAGCTCTGGCACCTCTGCAAATCCCTGCTTCCCTCTGCGAAGGGCCTATCTATTTACTTTTATTGTTGAGTCATCATCCTATTATAAAAAGCACCAGTTAGAGAGCACCACTGTCATTTGTATGCATTGTTATTAATTTATATTGAGTATGACTGTGACTGGATCTCTTTTACCATGAATTAGAATGTCTAGTCAGTCCTTGATCTTCAGGGGTGCTCTGCATTTATGTTTTGCGGTCTCAGAAAGGGCTAGCGAGATACCATCTTGTTATATCATATCGTGATTGTTTTGGAAAAGTGTTGTCATCCGAGATTTATTATTATTGCTCACTAGTTGATTATGTCATTGATATGAGTAAATGTGAGACCTAAATGTTATTGTGAATGTGGTTAGTTCATAATCTTTGCTGAAAACTTGAATACTGGCTTTACATATTTGCAACAACAAGATCAAATAGAGTTTGTTAAAGTTTTTCTTTATCACTTTCAGTTTGTCAACTGAATTGCTTGAGGACAAGCAATGGGTTAAGCTTGGGGGAGTTGATACATCTCCATCGTATCTACTTTTCCAAACTCTTTTGCCCTTGTTTTGGACTCTAATTTGCACGATTTGAATGGAACTAACCCGGACTGATGCTTTTTTCAGCAAAATTGCCATGGTCTTATTTTTGTGCAGAAATAAAAGTTCTCGGAATGACCTGAAACTTCACGGAGATCATTTTTGGAATTAATAAAAAATATTGGCAAAAGAATTAACCGAAGGGGGCCCACACCCTGGCCACAAGGGTGGGGGCACGCCCTCCCCCCAGGGCGCGCCCTCCGACCTTGTGGGCCCCCTGGACCTCCACCGACCTCAACTCCAACTCCATATATTCACGTTCGGGGAGAAAAAAATAAGAGAGAAGGATTCATCGCGTTTTACGATACGGAGCCGCCGCCACCTCCTGTTCTTCCTCGGGAGGGCAGATTTGGAGTCCGTTTTGGGCTCCGGAGAGGGGAAATCATCGCCATCATCATCATCAACCATCCTCCATCACCAATTTCATGATGCTCACCGCCGTGCGTCAGTAATTCCATCGTAGGCTTGCTGGACGATGATGGGTTGGATGAGATTTACCATGTAATCGAGTTATTTTTGTTAGGGTTTGATCCCTAGTATCCACTATGTTCTAAGTTTGATGTTGCTATGACTTTGCTATGCTTAATGCTTGTCACTAGGGCCCGAGTGCCATGATTTCATATCTGAACCTATTATGTTTTCATGAATATATATGTGTTCTTTATCCTATCTTGCAAGTTATAGTCACCTACTACGTGTTATGATCCGGCAACCCCGGAGTGACAATAGTCGGGACCACTCCCGGTGTTGACCGTAGTTTGAGGAGTTCATGTATTCACTAAGTGCTAATGCTTTGTTCCGGTACTCTATTAAAAGGAGGCCTTAATATCCCTTAGTTTCCAATAGGACCCCGCTGCCACGGGAGGGTAGGACAAAAGATGTCATGCAAGTTCTTTTCCATAAGCACGTATGACTATATTCGGAATACATGCCTACATTATATTGATGAACTGGAGCTAGTTCTGTGTCACCCTATGTTATAACTGTTGCATGATGAGTGCCATCCAACATAATTATCCATCATTGATCCATTGCCTACGAGCTTTTCACATATTGATCTTTGCCTCGTTACTTTTCCGTTGCCACTGGTACGATTGCTACAAAACTGCTACTGTTACTTTTGCCATTGTTGCCATTACTTCCATACTACTTTGCTACTAAATACTTTGCTGCAGATATTAAGTCTTTCAGGTGTGGTTGAATTGACAACTCAGCTGCTAATACTTGAGAATATTCTTTGGCTCCCCTTGTGTCGAATCAATAAATTTGGGTTGAATCGAAAACTGTTGCGATCCCCTATACTTGTGGGTTATCAGCCCATCATATGAGCGCGCGTGTGGATCACACCATAGGGTTAGTTGTATGTTGATAGGACTATGCATTCGAGGGCACGAGTGACGGTAACTTCTTCCTACCATAGAAATTGATTTATACATGATTGAAGGGGGACCAATATATCTTAATGCTATGGCTGTGTTTTACCTTAATGAACGTTAGTAGTTGCTGATGCTTGCTAATAGTTCCAATCATAAGTGCATAGAATTCCAAGTAAGGGGTGACATGCTAGCAGTGGCTTCTCCCACATAAAAACTTGCTATCGGTCTAGTAAACTTAGCCAATTGCTTAGGGACAATTTTGCAAATCCTACCACCACTTTTCCACACTCGCTATACTAACTTAATTGTACTTTATCGTCTCAGCTTTGGATCATCTCCATCGTCGAGCTTTTTCCTCTCTGCATGCCAACGCATGAGCTTTACTTCCTTAGGATCTATGAAATAACATTGTAGACGGGGAGTGATCGGTAAGTACCATACAACTTTCTGGGGAGATTTCTTTCCGGCCTTCTTGTATCGAGAAGCATTGCACGCCGGACAGCTGGTTTTTTCCGCATGCTCCTTCCGATAAATGACGCAATCGTTGATGCATGCATGGTATCTAATGTGCGGCAGATCAAGAGGGCACACTATCTTCTTGGCCTCATCCACACTAGTAGGACACAGGTTCCTCGCGGGAAGAACCTTCTTTAGGTACTTGAGAAGCTCATCGAGGCTTATGTCGGTCCATTTGTTTTTAGCCTTCGTCTTTAGAAGTTCGAGCATGAAACTCAAGCGGGTCACCTCGGGATCACAACCATCATACAATGGAGTGTTCGAGTCTACCTCCAATTGCTCCATCTTGGCCTCCTCTCTAGAAGCAACTCTGTTGCTACTCGTCATCTTGCGAAGCAGGTCTCGAACATGAGGGTCCCGCACGATTGAACTTAGTAGTGACGAAGGCTACGGCGCGTCCACGTCTTCTCCGCCGCCATTTCCGGCCTCTCCTCCGCTGCCATTTCCGGCCTCTTCTCCACCGCCATGTCTGGCCTCTTCTACTCCACCATGTCCGGCCCCTTCTCCGCCGCCATTATCGGCCATCTCTTCGCCTGGCCCCGTGTCATTATTGGCTGCCCCATCGGCGTCCTGATCATCATCATCTTCACTTATCCACCGAGTATAGCCATCCATGAAACCAGTCATGAGCAGGTGCGCCTTCAAACGACCATCCTTAAAGGGGTCAAGCCAGAATCCTCCTTTGCATCTTCGACATGGACATAAAATCTCTGTTCGGTTATTTTCATACATGTCCTGCATCGCTGACCGCAACCATTTTTTCACCATCGTTCCAGTGACCATCATGATCGCCTTCGTGGTAATAATAAGCTAATTGATTATAAAAATGCATGCATCAAAGTCATATGAAAATTTGGCATGACCTTCCCTAAAAATAGGACATATAGAGTTTGCCCGAAATTCGCCAAAACGGAAATAAATTGACATTTCGGCAAAACATAGGCAACTCAAGCACTATTCGGCGAAAACTCATGCCACATGCAGAATTTCCATCATATCGCCCGATTAGGTCATATCGCACACACACATATTTCCATTCTTGCAAAGCACAAATTTTTACTCACCTATCTCGAGATAAAGATCGAGCACGGTGATGAGGTCGATCGGTGTTGCCACACACCTAGTTAGTGATCAAAAGTGGACAAAGATTACTTCTTGACATGGCCAGATCTAGTTAGGGAGGTACATAGGTCACTTCATTAAATGGGTAGATCTAACTAGTTGGGGAAGGAGATGGCTCTAACTAGTGGAGGGGAAGGAAAAGTAAGGAAAAAGAGAAATGGGTTGCATTAATGGAGGTGGTGTAGTTAGCTAGGGGCATTAAAGAGAGAGAAGGAGAGGTAGAAGAAAGAGAGTAATGGGGGGAGAAGTAGTGAGGAAGAAGCAAAGTGAGGGAGAGAGGAGGGGGAGGGAAAAGTGAAGGGAGAGAGGAGGGGGAAGAGGGATGGAAAAGGTGGCTGCTGCGCCTTAGCAGCAGCGTGGGTCAGCAAACGGCGCTACTGCTAAAGAGTTAGTAGTAGCGCGGACCTGCTAGCCGTGCTGCTGCTAAGTGGGGCCTACCATCTGGCACAGTAAACACTTAGTAGCAGTGGTGTTCCTAGACAACGCGCTACTGCTATCTTTTTAGCAATACCGTGTGATACGTCTCCAACATATCTATAATTTATGAAGTATTCATGCTGCTATATTATCATTCTTGGATGTTTTACAATCATTTTATAGCAACTTTATATCATTTTTTTGGGACTAACTTATTGACATAGTGCCCAGTGCGAGTTGTTGTTTTTGCTTGTTTTTTTACATCGCAGAAAATCAATACCAAACGGAGTCCAAACAAAACGAAATTTTTTGTGGATTTTTTATGGACCAGAAGACATCCAATGGGCCAGAGGAGCACCTGGGGGGTGCCCCGATGGGGGCACAACCCACCAGGGTGCGCCTGGGCCCCCAGGCACGCCCCGGTGGGTTGTGCCCACCTTGGTTGCCTCCCGCACCGCCTCTTCGCCCTATAAATTGCCAAATATTCCAAAAACCCTCGCGGAGACCCTAGATCAGAAGTTCCGCTGCCGCAATCCTCTATAGCCATGAGATCCAATCTATACCCCATTCCGGCACCCTGCTGGAGGGGGAGATCATCACCGGTGGCCATCTTCATCATCCCGACGACCACCATGATGAGGAGGGAGTAGTCCACCCTCGGGGCTGAAGGTTTGTACCAGTAGCTATGTGTTTAATCTCTCTCTCTCTCTCTCTCTCTCTCTCTCTCTCTCTCTCTCTCTCTCTCTCGTGTTCTTGAGATGCACAATCTTGATGTATCGCGGGCTTTGTTAATATAGTCGGATCATATGGTGTTTTCCCCTCTCTTTCTTGTTGTGATGAATTGAGTTTTCCCTTTGAGATTACATTTTTATCGGATTGAATACTTTTATGGATTTGAGAGCACTTGATATATGTCTTGCATATGAATACCCGTGGTGACAATGGGGTATTACATTGATTCACTTGAGATATGTTTTGGCACTCAACTTGCGGATTCCCGAGGTGACATTGGGTAATCTATGCATAGGGGTTGATGCACGTTCTCGTCTTTTGTTTCTCCGGTAGAAATCTTGGGGCACTCTTTGAGGTTCTTTGTGTTGGATTGAGTATTATGAATTTGAATTTGCTTTGGTGTTATTTTAGTACGAACTCTTGATAGATCGATCGGAAAGAATAACTTGGTGTTATTTTAGTACGAACTCTTGATAGATCGATCGGAAAGAATAACTTGGTGTTATTTTAGTACGAACTCTTGGATAGATCGATCGGAAAGAATAGCTACAAACAATTTCTTCTTATGTTCTCCGCTAGATAGGAACTTTGGAGTGATTCTTCATCGCACGTTGAGGGATGGTTATATGATCCAATTATATTACCATTGTTGAGAGATTGCACTAGCGAAAGTACGGACACTAGGCCTCATTTTCAAGCATTGCAATACCATTTGTGCTCCGTTTTATCAATTGCTACCTTGCTATTTTTTATTGTTCCTATTACAAAAATCAATATCTACTATCATTACTACACTTTTATTACCGTCTCTTCACCGAACTAGTGCACCTATACAAATTACCATTGTATTTGGTTTGTTGGGGACACAAAAGACTCTTTGTTATTTGGTTGCAGGGTTGTTTGAGAGAGACCATCTTCATCCTATGCCTCCCACGGATTGGTAAACCTTAGGTCGTCCACTTGAGGGAAAATTGCTACTGTCCTACAAAACTCTGCGCTTGGAGGCCCAACACGAGTCTACAAGAATAAAGTTGCGTAGTAGACATCAGCGTGACACCTTGGGGTTGCGCTGCTACTATACGTAGCCTGTTGGCTAAGGTGTGGTCCTCATAGCCGTGGTGCCTTTGGGCAGGGCCGCACTACTGCTAAGGAGATAGCTATAGCGCATTTGAGTTCCCCGCGCTACTGTAAGCTAGCAGTAGAGCCTTGAAAAGAGCCGTGCTAATAATAAGCCTCCACGTATAAGGTTTTCCCTAGTAGTGATACATTCTCGCGCAATAACAACTAATCACCGATTTTAGATACAGTATAGCAAAGAAGAAAGAACATGCTCAGAGGCTTATGGGCGTCATCCGTGCAGAGATTGCAGATTGTGAGATTGTAGATCGTTAAGCTCTGTTCATTTATTTGCACTCGCATCAGTCTTTGATTTCCCAGTGGATGTAATTTTCTGTAATATATGTTGCGGTGTGCTACCTTTATCCTCGTTTGCCATATATTTACTTAGCGCGGTTTGCACCCCAACTTTCTGGGTCAAAAGCATCACAAGTAGTGGCTAACGCCCAAAATAAGCAGCGAAATTAAGTAGCCTAAAATCGATGTGGGCCGATCATCGAGCGAAACGGCCCACTACCCATAAATGGGCCCCGTAATGGGCTTACTTGCGGTCCGAAGTCGCCTGGGCTTTCGATGGATCAGATTTGCTGTTGTCGTTAAGTGGGCCTATAGCCATGTAAGGCCTTTAGAAGGCCAAAATGTAAGGTAGGCCCAATTAGTCAATGAGTCGTAAACAGGCCGATAGCTTGATTGGGCCTCAATAATGGAAAAGAGCCAACAGGCCATTAACAGGCCAAAATAGACCTCGGTTCATTTTTGGCCCATTTTCATGTTGGGTCATTAACAGGCCGAAAGTCAATCGGGGCATAAGTTGGCCGATATAAACCACGGGCCTTTAACAGGTCGGACTGGATTAGTGCCATGGAGAACATGGGTCGTTAATAGGCCAAAAGTCATGTTGGACCGTAAATGGCCCAAAAATGGTGTGGGCTGTTAACAGGCTGAAAGTCACACTGGGCTGGAAAATGGGCCCAACTCGAGAATAGGACGCTAAAAGGCCGAAAGTTGTATCGCTTGGAAATTGGCCCGTCTCTAGAATGGGCCACTAGCAGGCCAAAAGGATCATTGGGCCGCAAATGAGCCCAAAGTCTTGTTGGGCAGTTAACGGGCTGGAACTATGATGGGCTGCTATGGTGTCAAATCGTTAATGGTCCGTTGATGGGCCAAATTTGCACCACTCATATGGGTCGTGGATGTAAATGGGTTAGACGCAAGTAGGTTGTCAATGGGTCGGTCCTCTAACTTTGACTAGGTTGGCCTTTTATGTAAACGGGACACTGTTGGGTCGTGCCACGTGTCTCCTTTTCATTGGCAGGTATCGTCCATTCGATGTGCGACACCTGTCACAAATGTACAGCTGACACATGGTTCCATTGGTGAGTGAGAAATTTACACGTGGAAAATCATCATTGGCCCAGGCTGTTAAGGGGTATCGGATCCAAAATCGGCGCCCGATAGCTTAATGAAAACCTGTTACAATGGATGCCACGTGTGAGTTACCCTTGATGAAAACATTTATATGACGCGCCATTTATCGTCACGAAAGTGAACACTTATGTGACACTAAATTAAGTATTGTCATGGAACACTTCGGCGACAGCACAGGTATGACTATCTTGATTCTGTCATAAAATCATCACGGATGTACTTGCATGACAGAAAACATGACTTACTGTGACAAACATGTATTATCACGAAAGTGTGTTTTTTGTAGCATAGAAGAAAGAATTGCATTGAGCAGGAGCCTATGCAGATCATAGGGTGTTTGAGAAATCTGATTATTGCAGTCCAATGTGGATATGGTAGGCAGAGCTGGTCGATTAACTACATGATTTTGCGAACTTTTAGAATATGGTGTCCTGTGTGCTTTGTTCAAATTGAAAACCAGACCAATGATGTTGCCGCCAGATGAAAAGGAAATCACACACACTATCATTAAAGATATTGTGACATATTCCCTCTGTTCCTAAATATAAGACGTTTTGGTAGCATCTTAGGAACGGAGGGAGTATATCTTTAATTGAGTTGTGATCCCGCGGCGCACCGGCAACAAATCTCTTCTTCCTTTATAACTTGGATTTTTTTTATCATGAAAATTGTACCACCAAACTATGGATCTTAATGTTTGCTTTATTTTCAACACTTACTTGTGGTTTTGTTTACATATTTCCAATGTTATTATTTAGTATAATGTAGATCATAAATATACCTGTATTTTTATATTTTGGTCCTAATGCACCATTTAGGTTGGGATTGTAGTAGAAAGATACTAATTTCCTTTATATTTAGGTTGGGATGACGAAGAAGGAGATGTCATGTGGGAAGGAAGGAGTGGGTGCTTGGTTATTGTGGGAAGGGGAAGCAAAGTGAACTACATCGATATTTAGCACGACACAATCGTAAATTCTATGCATGCATTGCTTGATATTTGTGTTCATAACAAAACTATCACTAGAAAAGCCCGTGTGGCGGCACACCACGCTCGTCGATACGGTCTGGCTATATGGACTGTGTTTTTTTACACTAAGTGTCATTAGTTTTGAGATGGTAGAGTTCTGTATGCAAAAACTGTTGGCATAGAAATATAAGATAAAAAGAAGCATATTTATTGGAGAAATCAAAAGGAAAATCTTGGCTAGAGATTGTGATCTTTAACATAGCCATAGTGATTGAAAGATTTCGCTGCTTACATACCATGAAGAAATTGCCATAGTAATCTTTAACATAGCCATAGCTTGTGATCTCCAATGTATCTATAATTTTTTATTGTACCATGCTATTATATTATCTGTTTGGATGTTTTATATGCATTAATATGCTATTTTATATTATTTTTGGGACTAACTTATTAACCTAGAGCCCAGTGCTAGTTTCTATTTTTTTTCTTGTTTTTGACTTTTACAGAAAAGGAATATCAAATGGAGTCCAAACAGAATAAAACTTTACGGTGATTTTTCTTGGACCATAAGAAACCCACGAGACATGGAGAGGAGGCCAGAAGACCTACGAGGCGGCCACAAGCCATGGGGGCACGCCCCAGGGGGGCGCGCCCCTAGCTTGTGGGCCCCTCGTAGACCTCCTAACCCTAATCTTCGCACAATAAATCCTCAAATATTCCCCTCATACCAGAGGGCACACCAAAAATACTTTTCCGCCACCGGAAGCCTCTGTTCCCGTGAGATCCCATCTTGGGGCCTTTTCCGGCACTCCACCGGAGGGGGATTCGATCACGGAGGGCCTCTACACCAACATTGATACCCTTCTGATGATGTGTGAGTAGTTTACCACAGACCTACGGGTCCATAGCTAGTAGCAAGATGGCTTCTTCTCTCTCGTTGATTTTCAATACAATGTTCTCCTCGATGTTCTTGGAGATCTATTCGATGTAATCTTCTTTTACCGTGCGTTTGTTGAGATCCTATGAATTGTGGATTTATGATCAGATTATCTATGAATATTATTTGAGTCTTCTCTGAACTATTTTATGCATGATTAAGATATCTTTGTATTTCTCTTCGAACTATCGGTTTGGTTTGGCCAACTAGATTGGTTTTCTTGCAATGGGAGAGATGCTTAGTTTTGGGTTCAATCTTGCGGTGTCCTCACCCAGTGACAGAAGGGGTAGCGAGGCACGTATGGTATTGTTGCCATCAAGGATAAAAAGATGGGGTTTATGTCATATTGCTTTAGTTTATCCCTCTACATCATGTCATCTTACTTAAAGCATTGCTCTGTTCTTATGAACTTAATACTCTAGATGCAGGCAGGAGTCGGTCGATGTGTGGAGTAATAGTTGTAGATGCAGAATCGTTTCGGTCTACTTGTCACGGACGTGATGCCTATATTCATGATCATTGCCTTAGATGTCTTCATAATTATGCGCTTTTCTATCAATTGCTCAACAGTAATTTGTTTACCCACCGTATGTTTTCTTCAAGAGAGAAGCCTCTAGTGAAACCTATGGCCCCTGGGTCTATTTTCCATCATATATTTTCAGATCTATAAAACAAAAAACCCAAAACTACCTTGCTGCAATTTATTTATATTTACTTTAGTTTGCTATTTTATTTATCTTTTATACCTATCTCTATTAGATCTCACTCTTGTTCATGACCGTGAAGGGATTGACAACCCCTTTTTCACGTTGTGTGCAAGTGTTTGTTAGTTTGTGCAGGTGCATATATTGGGGAGTTGCTTGTGCCTCCTACTCGATTGATACCTTGGTTCTTAACTGAGGGAAATACTTATCTCTACTTTGTTGCATCACCCTTTCCTCTTCAAGGGAAAAATCAATGCAAGCTCAAGAAGTAGCAGCGCTCCGTCCCAAAAGTCCTCTCCTTATTTTTTTCTAGGTCAAAAGACCTTATGTACCAGAAGATGGGCATCGGAGGTGGGTCAGGGAGCCCACTACCCACCAGAGCGCGCTTGGAGGGGCTAGCGTGCCCTGGTGCCTAGTGGGCGCCTGGGTGGCCTCCTCCAGTATCTCTTTTCTCCAGTATTTTTTATATATTCCAAAATAAATCTCCGTAAAATTTCAGCTCATTTGGAGATGTGCATGATAGGTATCTCTGACATAGCTTTTTCAGGTCCAGAATTCCAGCTGCCGGTATTCTCCCTCTTTGTGTAAACCTTGCATATTATGAGAGAAAAGGCATAAGAATTACTCCACAAAGTGTTATAATGCATAACAACACTATAAATAATAGTAGGAAAACATGATGCAAAATGGACGTATCAACACCCCCAAGCTTAGGCCTCGCTTGTCCTCAAGCGAAAGCCGATATCGAAAATCATGTCCACATGCTTAGAGAGAGAGGTGTCGATAAAAACAAAATACTGATATCGTAGCATCATCCTTATTATTATAACAGCAATAAACTTTATCATAAAACTTCTCATGAGCAAGTAACAATTCATCACAACATCGAACTATAAAGCATAAACTTTCTTGAAAACTAACAGACTATGTTCTCATTCTTTGCAATTACAATTCATCATATTTTCAGGAAGGGTCTCGTATTGGAGCCTTTTGGCAAGTCCACATAATCAACCATCATTTAGTCTTCAATGATTGCTAACACTCACAACATATATATGGAGCAAAAAGTTTCAACCGGACACATAGAAAGATAGGGGCTTATAGTTTCGCCTCCCAACTTATTCACCTCAAGGGTGATGTCAACAATAATAACTCATGATCACTCATATCCAACTGGATATAGGTGCCTAGATCTTTCCCCACCACATGATGCTTGCAAAAGAGAAAATAAAAATGAATAGAAGAGAACACTTTGACTCTTGCATAAAAAGTAAATACATAAAAGTAAAAGATAGACCCTTCGCAGAGGGAAGCAGAGGTTGTCATGCGCTTTTTGGTTTTGTATGCACAATCTCTTAATGCAAAAGAACGTCATGTTATATTGCCCCTTATGATAGGAACCTTTATTATGCAGTCTGTCGCTTTTATTACTTTGCCATCACAAGTTCGTACAACGCTTATTTTCCCTTACACTAAAAGATCAAACATATTTAGAAGCAATTTTTATTGCCTTATGCACCGATGACAACTTACTTGAAGGATCTTACTCAATCCATAGGTAGGTATGGTGGACTCTCAAGACATGAATTTGGGTTTAAGGTTTTTGGATGCACGACTAGTATCTCTACTTAGTACGGATTTTTGGCTAGAAAAGATATTGAGCAAGCACCTCATGTTGGAGGATCTATGACAATATAACTTCTATGTGAATATGAACAAACATAAATCATTACGTTGTCTTCCTTGTCCAACGTAAAAAATTTGGCATAAAATATTTAATGGGGGATCACAATCATAAAAGATGTCCAAGATAGTATATTTGCACGTGAATCTTCTCTTCCCTTATTAACTCTTTCATGAATTGCATCATTGACCAATGCTATGTTTGTCAACTTTCAATAAATTTTACCACCCATACTTTTCCTTATGTGATGTCATTACTTTCCATAAGATTAGCATATGATCTTTTTCGTTCTTTTCTTTATTTTGATTGAAACAAGAAAGTAAAGAAGCAAAAACTAAAACTAAACTTTATTATATAACTCTCAACTCGATTACATAGAGGGATAGATCATGAAACTAGCACTCAAAAATAGATCATACTAAACTTTTTATTCAACTAAATCATGAAATAACTAAGGATCAAACTAAAAACTCGTGAAGGTAATAAAAGTGATGGTGATATGATACCGGGGCACCTCCCCCAAGCTTGGCGAAAGCCAAGTGGAGTGCCCATACCCGTGTACTCAAGTCTCCTTCTTGGGTGATGATGATGGTGATGAGGTGGGAGGCTTGTCCTCTGGCTTCCATGGCATGGGTTCACCATCATAAGAGGATGCACGAGTCTCCTGAGTCCTGAAACTTGCAGCTAAACTCATACCTTTAAGCCTTGCTTCATACTCGAAAAATTGATTTTGAAGATCATAGATTTGGCTTTGCTGAAAATTGTTTTGCTCGTTGAACATGAAGACGATGCCCTTCACAGACCGGCCATCCACCATGTGATCACGGGTGAATTCCGTGATCATGGAGTGATTAGCACTGAGTCCACGCACCACCATCCCTTGGCACTTGAAGATCTTCTGCTCCACCGCCTCAAGCCTAGCCTCCACACTTCCCGTCTTCTTGGGCCCCTGAACATCCCGTATGTGGAGCACCCCCTCACGCATCTCAATGGCTTGTGGGCGTTTCAACACCTCCGGTAGGTAGGGGTTGATGACCTTCTCGAAGAACTTGTCCTTGGAAGAGCTTGGTGCAGCCATGGCGATCTAGATCTGTCAAAAAAACAGCACGAAACAAGAACAGAGGATTTCTCCGTGATGCGGTGGTCAAATTGTCCGGGGGTATATATAAAGAATTTTTATCTTGGTAAACAAGTATACCACAGGAAAACGGAGTCGGGAAGGTGCCCGAGGGGCCCACTACCCACCAGGGCACGCCAGGTGGGGCAGGCACGCCCTGGTGCCTAGTGGGCACCTGGGTTGCCTTCCCGGTTGTTTCTTATTTTTTTATTTTTTCTAATATTCCAAAACTGACAGAAAATATTTTTTACAGAATTTTTGGAGTCCGTTTACTTACCGTATCATGTACCTTGATACGTCTCCAACGTATCTATAATTTATGAAGTAGATTAGCATTGTTGAGAGATTGCACTAGCGAAAGTACGGACCCTAGGCCTCATTTTCAAGCATTAAAATACCATTTGTGCTCCATTTTATCAATTGCTACCTTGCTGTTTTTTATTGTTCTTATTACAAAAACCAATATCTACTATCCATATTACACTTGTATCACCATCTCTTCTCCGAACTAGTGCACCTATACAAATTACCATTTTTATTTGGTGTGTTGGGGACACAAGAGACTCTTTGTTATTTGGTTGCAGGGTTGTTTGAGAGAGACCATCTTCATCCTACACCTCCCATGGATTGATAAACCTTAGGTCATCCACTTGAGGGAAAATTGCTACTGTCCTACAAAACACTGTGCTTGGAGGCCCAACACGAGTCTACAAGAATAAAGTTGCGTAGTAGACATCAAGCTCTTTTCTGGCGCCGTTGCCGGGGAGGTTAGGTAAGCGGCACTCACATCCCGTCAACGAAGCTCTTTTCTGGCGCCGTTACCGGGGAGGTGAGTGCTTGAAGGTATATCTTTAGATCTTGCAATTGAATCTTTTAGTTTCTTGTTTTATCACTAGTTTGGTTTATAAAAAGAAAACTACAAAAAAATTGGAATTGAGGTGGTCTCATATTGTTCATCTTTATAATGTCTTTCTTGAAACTGATGGAAAGGAAAATTGTGCTCATTTGATAGAAGAAGAATTCAATAAAATGTTTTGCATAAATGATGAGCATGATTGCAATGTTGTTGGTATGAACTCTTTGAATATCCATGATGCTAACGATATGCAAAGCCATAAGCTTGGGGATGCTATGTTTGATGAAGATGATATTTTTAGTCCCCCAAGATTTGATGTGCAAATTTGTTATAATGATTGCATGCCTCCTATTTATGACGATGATAATTATGAAAGTGGATTTGGAGAGGTCATGACTTTATTTAGTGATGAATCCACTATTTTGGAAGAGGTTTCAATTGACTATGATAACAAAGTTGCTATCTATGATGATTATGGTGATGACATGTATTCTATATTTAATAATGATAACCATGAAACTTGTCATCATGATTTTAATTTTCAATCACATGATAGTTATTTTGTTGAGTTTGCTCCCACCACTATGAATGAGAATAAATTTGCTTATGTGGAGAGTAATAAAATTTATATGCTTGTAGATCATGAAAAGAATGCTTTATGTGATAGATATATTGTTGAATTCATTCATGATGCTACTGAAAATTATTATGAGAGAGGAACATATGCTTCTATGCTAGTTGATAATATCAAGTTTCCTCTCTTTATGTTGAAAGTTTTGAAGTTGCACTTGTTTTGCCTTCCTATGCTAGTTGATTCTTGTTCCCATAAATTGTTTGCTCACAAAATCCCTATGCATAGGAAGTATGTTAGGCTTAAATGTGCTAGTCACATGCTTCATGATGCTCTTTTTGTGTTTCAATTCTTTACTTTTATGCGAGCATCATTGAAATCATCATGCCTAGCTAAAAGGCATTAAAGAAAAGCGTTTGTTGGGAGACAACCCAACACTTTTACCTAATGTTTTTGTGTTTTCACATGATTAGGCTACTGTAGTAATCTTGTTTTATAGCTTTTGTTTCAATAAAGTGCCAAGTAAAGCCTTTGGGATAGTGTGGATGATAGTTGACTTGATTCTGTGCAAAAAACAGAAACATTTCCGTCCTGTACAGAAATTCCTGTCTTTTACTGGAACATGGAAAAATTCTGAATTTTTTACAGTTCATGGGCATACAAATTTTCGACGTTCTCCTAATTGTTCAGAATTTATGGAGTTACATAATTATGAACTTAATTCAGATCTTTACATACTGATCTGTTTTTGACAGATTCTGTTTTCAATGCATAATTTGCTTGTTTTCTAGTTTCTATGGCTTATATTGCTTAATATAAATTGTGAAAATTGTAGAGTACAGTAGGAATTGTGTGAGAACAATTATTAATCTTGTCTTTGACATTACCAAAGTGAATGATTTGTCTTTATCATACTAACCCATCTCACGAAGTTCCGTCAATTTTGTGTGATTGAAGTTTTCAAGTTTTGGGTGAGATATTGATATGAGGAGAATAAGGAGTGAAAAGACCCTAATCTTGGGGATGGCCAAGGCACCCCAAGGTAATATTCAAGGAAGATCCAAGCAACTAAGCTTGGGGATGCCCCGGAAGGCATCCCCTCTTTCGTCTCCGACATTATTGGTAACCTCACTTGGAGCTATAATTTTATTCATCACATGATATGTGTTTTTCTTGGAGCGTCATTTTATTTTATTTGTATTTGCTTGCTGTTATTTATAGTAATGTTTTTCATATTTTACTTCAATGAAAATGTCAAGTATAGCCTTTGCCATGCTTATTTTGCAAGTATATGAGTTGCTGTTTCAAAACAGAAAGTTTATCGCTGTTGGAAAAATTCTCCAGAAAAGTAAGAATATGATAAAATGTTGAATTTTTTTGAACAATAAGCTACGACAAGTTTTCCACAGTGTGGTAAATTTTCAGAATTTTTGGAGTTAGGTAAGTATGAGTAAAATTTCACTCCTTACAGACTGTCCTGTTTAGACAGATTGCTGTTATGTTTGCATCGTTTGCATATGTTTGCTTGTTTAATGATTCTATTTGAGGATAGGAGTATTAAATATGCAGTGGCATTTAGTATGAAATGTTGAATAATAATTTTAGTGATTTGCTACAGTAGAGAATGATAAATTTTTGCATTGATTTATACTAACTTATATCACGAGTTCTTGTTGAGTTTTGTGTGGATGAAGTTTTTAAGAATTAGGGAAACCGTGATTTGAGAGGAATGAAGAAGACACAAGAGCTCAAGCTTGGGGATGACCAAGGCATCCCAAGTTAATATTCCAAGAGGTCTCAAGCATCTAAGCTTGTGGATGCCTCGGTAGGCATCCCACCTTTCTTCATCAACAATTATCGGTTAGCCTCGGTTGAGCCTAAGTCTTTGCTTCTTCACATGATGTGTGCCATTCTTAGAATTTCATTTTATTTTGTTTTGCTTGCTGTTTTAATAAAATACTTAGATTTGAAACTTTTAAATAAGAGAGAGTCCTCAAATAGCTACCCATTTACATAACTACTCGCTTGATCTTAACTTATTTCTTTTTGGAGTAGTTTGTCGAACACTCTCATGCTTCACTTATATTACTTTGAGAGTTGACAATAGTGATGACAATATGCACAAGCTATGAATTTGGTCCTAATATGATGAATATTCAAGAGGGATATAATAAAAACTTTCATGAAGATCATTGGATATGATAAGTTTGATTCCTTGCAATAGTTTTGCGATATGGAGATAATAATATGTGAGTCATGTTGGTGAGTAATTGTGATTTAGTAAGAATATTGGTGTTAAGGTTTGTGATTCCCTATGCAAGTACGAAAGTCAATAGTTATGCAATGAAATTACATCCTACTTGTGGTGCATTATTCGGTGTTAGTTATGCTTAATGCTCGTTTATGAGGATTTTCGTTTCTTGGTTGGTGATACGTCTCCAATGTATCTATAATTTATGAAGTATTCATGCCATGTTTACAACAATTTCATATGGTTTTGGTATGATTTGCATGGAACTAACCCGGACTGATGTTGTTTTCAGTAGAACTACCGTGGTGTCGTTTTTTGTGCAGAAATAAAATTCTCCAAATGAGCTGAATCTTTTTGACGATTTTTTTTGGAACAAAATAGACCCTCGAAGCTTCGTGGAAGGACCAGAAGGTGAAGGAGTAGGGCACAAGACACCGGGGTGCGCCGAGGCCCATCTTAGCGTGAAACCAATGCCAAAAATTCCTATAAATAGAGAAACCATCGGGGGTAACCCTAGATCAGAAGTTCCGCCGCTGCAGGCCTCTGTAGCCATGAAAAACCAATCTAGACCCCGTTCCGGCACCCTGCCGGAGGGGGAAATCATCACCGGTGGCCATCTTCATCATCCCGGCGGCCACCATGATGAGGAGGGGGTAGTCCACCCTCGGGGCTGAGGGTTTGTACCAGTAGCTATGTGTTTAATCTCTCTCTCTCTCGTGTTCTTGAGATGGCAAGATCTTGATCTATCGCGGGCTTTGTTAATATAGTTGGATCATATGGCGTTTTCCCCTCTCTATCTTGTTGTGAATTGAGTTGTCCCTTTGAGATTTTGTTTTATCGGATTGAATACTTTTATGGATTTGAGAGCACTTGATGTATGTCTTGCTATGAATACCTGTGGTGATAATGGGGTATCATATTGATTCACTTGATATGTGTTTTGGCACTCAACTCGCGGATTTCCGAGGTGACATTGGGGTAATCTATGCATAGGGGTTGATGCACGTTCTCGTCTTTGTTTCTCCGATAGAAATCTTGGGGCACTCTTTGAGGTTCTTTGTGTTGGATTGAGTATTATGAATCTGAATTTGTTTTGGTGTTATTTTAGTACGAACTCTTGATAGATCGATTGGAAAGAATAACTTGTGTTATTTTAATACGAACTCTTGATAGATCGATCGGAAAGAATAACTTGGTGTTATTTTAGTACGAACTCTTGGATAGATCAATCGGAAAGAATAGCTACAAACAATTTCTTCTTATGTTCTCCGCTAGATAAGAACTTTGGAGTGATTCTTCATCGCACTTTGAGGGATGGTTATATGATCCAATTAGATTAGCATTGTTGAGAGATTGCACTAGGGAAAGTACGGACCCTAGGCCTTGTTTGCAAGCATTGCAATACCGTTTGTGACCCGTTTTATCAATTGCTACCTTGCTGTTTTTTTATTGTTCCTATTACAAAAATCAATATCTACTATCATTACTACGCTTGTATCACCATCTCTTCGCTGAACGAGTGCACCTATGCAAATTACCATTGTATTTGGTGTGTTGGGGACACAAGAGACTTTTTGTTATTTGTTGCAAGGTTGTTTGAGAGAGACCATCTTCATCCTACGCCTCCCACGGATTGATAAACCTTAGGTCATACACTTGAGGGAAAATTGCTACTGTCCTACAAAACTCTGCGCTTGGAGGCCCAACACAAGTCTACAAGAATAAAGTTGCATAGTAGACATCAAGCTCTTTTGTGGTGCCGTTGCCGGGGAGGTGAGTGCTTGAAGGTATATCTTTAGATCTTGCAATCGAATCTTTCAGTTTCTTGTTTTATCACTAGTTTGGTTTATAAAAGAAAACTACAAAAAATGGAATTGAGATTGCATCATATTATTCGTCTTTGTCATGTCTTTCTTGAAAATGATGGAAAGGAAAATTGTGCTCAATTGATAGAAGAACAATTCAATAAAAATTTTGACAAAAAATCTTTGAATGATGAGCATGATTGCAATATTGTTGTTATGAACTCTTTGAATATCCATGATGCTAATGATATGCAAATCCATAAGTTTGGGGATGCTATGTTTGATGAAGATGATATTTTTAGTCCCCCAAGTTTTGATGAGAATATTTACTATCATGAAAGCATGCCTACTATTTATGATGATTATGGTGATGACATGTATGCTATAAAGAGTAATGATATCCATGAAACTTGTCATCATGATTTTAATGCTCAATATGATTATGCCAATCAAGAATCACATGATAGTTATTTTGTTGAGTTTGCTCCCACTACTATTCATGAGAATAAATTTGCATATGCGGAGAGTAATAAAAATTCTATGCTTGTGGATCATGAAAAAAATGCTTTATGTGATAGCTATATTGTTGAATTCATTCATGATGCTACTGAAAATTATTATGAGAGAGGAACATGTGCTTGTAGGTATTGCAATAATATCAAGTTTCCTCTCTATATGTTGAAAGTTTTGAAGTTGCACTTGTCTTGCCTTCCTATGCTAGTTGATTTTTGTTCCCATAAATTGTTTGCTCACAAAATCCCTATGCATAGGAAGTGGGTTAGACTTAAATGTGCTAGTCATATGCTTCATGATGCTCTCTTTGTGTTTCATTTTTTATCTTTTATGTGAGCATCATTAAAATCATCATGCCTAGCTAAAAAGGCATTAAAGAAAAGCGCTTGTTGGGAGACAACCCAACATTTACCCTTACTTTTTGTGTGTGTTCACATGATTAGGCTACTGTAGTAATAATATTTTATAACTTTTTATTTCAATAAAGTGCCAAGTAAAGCCTTTGGGATAGTGTGGATGATAGTTGACTTGATTCTGTGCAAAAACAGAAACTTTGCGTCCAGTACAGAAATTCCTGTCTTTTACCAGAACGTGGAAAAATTCTGAATATTTTACAGTTGATGTGTATACAAATTTCCTACGTTGTCCTAATTTTTCAGAATTTCTGGAGTTACCGAAGTATGACCTTAATGCAGATCTTTACGTACTGTTCTGTTCTTGACAGATTCTGTTTGCAATGCATAGTTTGCTTGTTTTATGGTTTCTATGGCTTATATTGCTTAATATAAATTGTGGAAATTGTAGAGTACAGTAGGCATTGTGTGAGAACAATTATGAATCTTGTCTTTGACAGTACCCAAGTGAATGATTTGTTTTATCATACTAATCCATCTCACGAAGTTCCGTTAAGTTTTGTGTGATTGAAGTTTTCAAGTTTTGGGTGAGATATCGATATGAGGAGAACAAGAACCTAAGATTGGGGATGCCCAAGGCACCCCAAGGTAATATTCAAGGAAGATCCAAGCAACTAAGCTTGGGGATGCCCCGGAAGGCATCCCCTCTTTCGTCTTCACCATTATCGGTAACCTCACTTGGAGCTATGTTTTCATTCGTCACATGATACGTGTTTTGCTTGGAGCGTTATTTTATTTTATTAGTATTTGCTTGATGTTATCTATAATAATGTTTTGCATCTTTTACTTCAATAAAAATGTCAAGTATAGCCTTTTCCATGCTTATTTTGCAAGTATATGAGTTGCTGTTTCAAAACAGAAAGTTTATCGCTGTTGCAAAAATTCTCTAAAAAAGTCAGAATGTGATAAAAGGTTGAAATTTTTTGCATAGTAAGCTATAATAAATTTTCTACAGTGTGGAATTTTTTTAGAAAGTTTGGAGTTAGGGAATTATGATGAATATTGCGCTCTTTACAGACTATCCTGTTTAGACAGATTGCTATTATGTTTGCATTGTTTGCATATGTTTGCTTGTTTAATGATTCTATTTGAGGATAGGAGTATTAAATATGCAGAGGCATTTAGTATGCAATGTTAAATAATAATTTTAGTGATTTGCTACAGTAGAGAATGATAAGGTGTTGCATTGATTTATACTAACGTATCTTACAAGTTCTTGTTGAGTTTTGTGTGGATGAAGTTTTTAAGAATTAGGGAAACCGTGTTATGAGAAGAATGAAGAAGACACAAGAACTCAAGCTTGGGGATGCCCAAGGCATCCCAAGTTAATATTCCAAGAAGTCTCAAGCATCTAAGCTTGGGGGCATCCCACCTTTCTTCATCAACAATTATCAGTTAGCCTCGGTTGAGCCTAAGTTTTTGCTTCTTCACATGATATGTGCTATTCTTAGAATTTCATTTTATTTTGTTATGTTTTAATAAAATACTTAGATCTAAAAGTTTTAAATAAGAGAGAGTCCTCAATTAGCTACTCATTTGATCTTCACTTGTATCTTTTTGGAGTAGTTTGTCATTTACTCTCATGCTTCACTTAGATTATTTTGAGAGTTGAAAATTTTGAAGAAATACTTATGCTCTCGTGCTTCACTTAAATTTATTTGAGAGATTGTTAGTAGCAATGGTAATACATAAATTTATTCCCAAAGTAATGGATATTCAAGAAGGATATAATAAAAACTTTCATGTAGATCATTGGATATGATAAGTTTGATTCCTTGCAATAGTTTTGCGATATGGAGATAATTATATGTGAGTCATGTTGGTGAGTAGTTATGGTTTAGTAAGAATATTGGTGTTAAGGTTTGTGATTCCCTATGCAAGCACGAAAGTCAATAGTTATGCAATGAAATTACATCCTACTTGTGGTGCATTATTTGGTGTTAGTTATGCTCAATGCTCGTTTATGTAAATTTTCGTTTCTTGGTTGGTTGCTTCTCAATCTATTTGCTAGCCTCCATTTGTACTAAGTGGGAATACTACTTGTGCATCCAAAATCCCTAAACCCAGTTTTGCCACATGAGTCCACCATACCTACCTATATGCGGTATTTCCGTGCCGTTCTAAGCAAATTTGTATGTGCCATCTCTAATTTTCAAAATAAATTTCCTTTTTGTATGCTGGTACCGCTCATGAAGAAGCAGGGGGTGGCCAATATTTTCCATGCTAGATGTGTTATTCTCAAGATGAGTGTTTATTCACTTGTCATTGCACGAGAGTACGGCAAAGGTATTAGGGATGCCCAGTCCCGAAATGAAAAATGAATTTACTTTATGTTGTCAAATAATAAATTCCTTGGAAAGTGTTGGTATGGAGGGCACCTGTGGATACGGCTAGCCATGGATCGTGAAAGAATGGTGGAAAAAGGAATAAACGTTGTTCCTATTTAAGCTTTGACGGGAAAGTGTTGGGAATTACTCAGTTGTTTTCGTTGACGGGAAAAGTATGCCTCCCAAAATCTTTTATCTCTCAATTTAAGCTTTGAGCTCTGGCACCTCTACAAATACCTACTTTCCTCTGGGAAGGGCCTATCTATTTACTTTATGCATTTTTTTTATTTGAGTCTCCATCTTCTCTTATAAAGCACCAACTAAGGGGCGCTATGATCGTACTCGAGCATTGGATGTAGCTAATATGCGAGTGTGTTTCATGAATGTATCAATGATTGAGCATGATGGGCTAGGGATAGCTTTCTTTAGTGTTGATATTTTGAAAGACATGGTTGCTTGTTGATATGCTTGAGTATTGATGTCCTCATGTCAAATTATAGACTATTGCTTTGAATCATTCAAGTCCAAATGTCCATTCTACAAAAGAAAAGAGTATATGATAAATATGATAGGTAGCATTCCACATAAAAAAACCGTTTTCAATTGCTACTTTATCATAATAAGTTTTATGAGAAAGAGTTGCTGTTATGATGCTAGGAAAAGTGATTGAAATTATCATTGATCAAACTTATGCACTTTGCTAGCAGTCACACTTCATAAATTATTTCTTTTGTCATTTACCTACTCGAGGACGAGTAGGAATTAAGCTTGGGGATGCTGATACGTCTTCAACGTATCTATAATTTATGAAGTATTCATGCCATGTTTACAACAATTTTATATGGTTTTGGTATGATTTGCATGGAACTAACCCGGACTGACGCTGTTTTCAGCAGAACTACCATGGTGTTGTTTTTTGTGCAGAAATGAAAGTTCTCCAAATGAGCTGAAACATTTTGACGATTTTTTTGGAACAAAAGAGACCCCCGAAGCTTCATGGAAGGACCAGAAGGTGAAGGAGTAGGACACAATGTCGGGGCCGAATTTCGCAATCCCAGAAATTTAACCCCTCGTGTTACCACCAGCCTAGGATTATTGTTACTGGTGGACACGTCCTTGTTACAGATTACCAAGCAATTACAAGAATTGGATACAAGACCATAAAGGTCTAATGATACAACTGTGATATCTGGTGACGGGTGACGGAAGCGACTTGTGGTTCACCAATGTCGATGAGGCTCCATTCCCACAGGAATGGCTGACTTGGATAATTCTTATCCGTGTGGCTGCTATCCTAGGCTCCGCACGGTCGTCGCTGTGGTACTCCACGTAGAACTTCTGACCTGGCCAAGTAAATAGCTAGGGACAAACCTGTGAGTACGTTTGAATGTGCTCGCAAACATCATGAACAAAAGATATACTGAATGCAGCTGATAAAAAAATATATGATCATGATGAGCCAAACTATATGCACATGCTCATGTTGACTGAAATTTAAATCATGACAATAAAATGATATGAACGTGAACATAGCATGTTAGTCATAATCAAACTTAAAGCAAATGAATGCCACGGGTAGTCCAGCCAGCCCAAGTGACATTCAGCAAAATAAAAGAAATGCCAATCGGATGTCCACAAGAGTAGTGGCGGGACCGCCTGTAAACTCGAGAGACGCCACGAGAGGTCTTGAAGAGAAATGACAGTCGGGTGTCAAGTGACGCCACGGTCGGACTTGAAGAGAAATGCCAATCGGGTGTCCACAAGAGTAGTGGCGGGACAACCACATGTTAACTCGAGAGACGCCACGAGAGGTCTTGAAAATAAAATTGAGTGCCCGGGGTAGTCTAGCCAGCCCCTGAGACACTCAGGAAATACAAAAAAAATAAGAGAAATGGGTTAGTCCTCAATAATATGCATAACCATAATAATATGCATAAAATATTCATGGTAGCATCAGGGTGTCAATAATTATCCTGCAAAATAATTCAGGCTCAATTTAATTATTTTTCTCCGAAGACCGACACTAAGACCGACACTTGACCAACCCAGACTGTAGTCCTTAACCGCGGACATGGCTATTCGAATAGGTTTAAACTCTGCAGAGGGTGTACTCTTTACCCACAAGTAAAGGATTTCTTTAGTCAATACTGTGACACCGACTAATTACCTTTACGGTCTTTGGGTTGAAAACACACCTAACCAGCACACACCAGATTAACTTTCTGGATGCCAGGAATCACCCAAAGCATCGTTCAAGAAAAACTCTAAGACGGAGAGACCCACGTCCTGCATGGGATCACTATTAATACGCGCTGATTCCAAGGGGTGCCCCCCTCTCAGTCACAACTGGAACACCCATGCCCCCTGACCCGATGACAGGATTTAGTCCGCGGCCGCGGAAACCCTCATCGTGGCCCTCTGTACGGTGTGTGCATGGAAAGGGGTTATCAACTTACTGAACCATACCCTACCTGTGGCAGCACGGAACAAGTATGGGGATTACCGGAACAAGACTCGATCTACGGTCGACTTAGGAGGTTCAAGTTTTCCTGCAGTGGTTAGCTCAAAAAAGCATCTTTTTAAGAGTAACACCAAACAAGGCCACAACCCTTGCATGCTCCAACATGCATACCCAATAAGGCATGATCACGCTTCAATGTGGTCACCCTTTTGCCGGTACTGTATTTTACTTATACCTTCTCCTGCAAGTTAGTCATGACAAGCACACGATGCATGGTACGAGGAAACATGCCATCACTACATGCATGCAAATTTTATTCGAACTCAACCTATGGATGACTTCATTTATTCTTGCAAACAATATAAACATGCAATCCACCATATCAAGTGTTCATGATGCTTGCCTTGTCCAAATTAGTTAGGAGAAAACCCTTCGAAATTCCCGGCAAAGTTCCCCTCTTCTTTTTCTGAAAAACAAAAAATTTGAAATCAAATCAAAAAAAATTCCATCATGGTACAAAAACTTGTCTTAAAATATTTTTAAATAAATACTAAAAAAAACTAGAGAGAAAAATAAGAATTTCAAAAAAAGAATCAAGTCTTTTGGACTTATGGTTAAAAAGTTATAAAGGTTTTAAAACCAGGGACCTTTCTATAATTAAAATAACTACTATCGGGTCCTTGCTGCAATAAAAGAAAACACCCCGGGCAAAAGTACGCCTTCCAGTACAGAAAGCGTAAAGCGCCAAATACGCTTTTGTTTTGAAATCAAAAAAAAAACACTGACGGGTGGGGTCCACCTGTCAGGTTCAAATACAAACGCGCTCGCGCGCATGTACAGAGGAGGTGTGGCGTTCGCCGGCGACGATCGCCAGCGTTCCAAGGGGCGGTGATGATCGGAATGTGCTCGGGGTGGGATCCCGCGTTGGTGGGTGGTGGAGTTGGTCGCCGGCGAGCACCGGAGCGACGGGGAGGTTGGTGGCGGTGAACGGCGGTTCGGTGGAGTTGGGAGCTCGCCGGAGAAGGCTCGGGAGGTGAAATTGGAGTGCGGGTTCGATGAGTGGATGCAAGAGAGTGCTTTTGGCGGAGTTTCAACGGTGGTGGTGGAGTAACGGCGTCGAGCCGATCGGGGAATGTGGCGGCGGGACGGTGACCGGAGAGGTAGAAGGAGAGCCTCACGGGGTCGGGTGAGTGTGTGGGGGAGCGATTAGAGGTAAGGGTGAGCGGTGAGGTGAATGCACGAAGCTTGGGGCCCTTTATATAGGCGATCCCGAGGTGGTCAGAGGCTTGCGGGCGACGCCAGAGTAAATTCCGGCCGGCGTGGCAGGTTTGGGCGGTGGCGAGGTCCCGTGCATGCTTAGGAGTGAAGGTGGAGCTCTCCAGAAGCCTTATCGTGGACGGAGTCGGGCTCGAGTGCCTCGTCCATGGTGAGGTGGCCCGTACGGTTGCAGCGGCGGCGCCAGCTCCGGCGACTGCCAGGCGGGACCTGGGCGGCGTGGTTGTCGTGGAGATGGTGCGGAGGAGAAGCCGTGTGGAGGGGAAGTAGGTGAGGGGAGCAGTAGCAGCAGTTAAGGTGGGGGCGGCGCCGTGGCGATCCGCTCGGCCGCCGCGGATTGGCTCGGTGGTAGCTGCACCGGCCGGCAACTGTGCCGTCGGCGGCGAGCCACTGACCAGAGGGGTCCTTGGAGGTTCATTTATGGCGAGGGGAGGCTTGGAGGAGAAGGGAATGGAGTGAAGTGTGGAGCACGGCGCCGTCTCTCCTCTGTCAACTGAAGAAATTCAGTTAACTGAATCCCTGTCAGTCATGAACAGTGCACATACCCTTATCTGATCATATGACAGAGACTGCTAGGCATTTTAGGAATTTTTGTGGATTTTTGTGGTAAAGTGTTGATGCAAATAAGAGGGGTTTGCAAAGTTTCAGAATTTTTGGAGTAATTAAAAATAGGTTTTGATCAACAAAACTGAATCTGGTCCAAATTTGAATTGACTGAATTTTGAAAATTTTGAACTGTGGCAACCAAAGTTTTTGGTGAAATGGGTTGTGGGTACCATCTAGTTGCTAGGATAATTTTGGTGGAGGCAGAAAAGTTGTAGAAAATTTAGTTCCTTTGTAAATCAAAGAAACCATGAATATAACAAATTCCAATTTTGGAATTTATTTAAAATATGAAAAATATTTTTGTGGGGTGGAAAGGGGTTGGATACTGTCCTAGAAGGTGTGAATGACTTGTGGGATAATTGAGGGGGGGTAGAAAAATTATTGGATGAATTTTGGAAGTGCTGGAGAGAAAAAGAAAGGCCATTTCTTGAAATAATTTTAATTCTTCAAAACTTTTCTAAAAGAAAATTATTTTTGATCCCTCAAAAATAATTACCCAATCAATAATTCACCCAAAACAGAACCATTCAAAAAATTTGAAACCCAGTTGAAAATTAAAATAATTTTCAGAACAGAGGAACTAGGAAGAGAGTAAGACCAAAAATAATTCAAAGTATTTTATTTTAAGGAAAAGATTTTGAAAAAATCCAAAAGAAATATTTTTGGGGTGTTACAACATGTACCCACCTTAAGAAAAATCTCATCCTCGAGATTTGTTAAGGCGGAGGAACTAAATGCATATCACAACAAACAATCATATGCAGATTGCAAACATAGCGATGCACTTATGTCATACGCCCTAAAATACAATACAAAGGTTACATCACGCAAACTAGCGCCAGATACTATAACAAACATACTTGCGGTCGTCTACAACATGAGGGTGGGATCAAAAGGGCAACAGGTTTAGAGGGGACTCGATGACCACTCTAGTGGACTCAGTCCACTTCGTTGATATCTAGCTGGGCGCGTCTTGCAGATGTCGAGGCTTCTCCGGGGGATTCAACGTCAGAGTTGACTAGAGTGTTATGAGGAGCTGCAGGGTTGGGGTAGCGATGATGACCCACGCGGGGTGTAGTGGCTACAGTCCTATTGGAGGAAATCCCAAAGAGACGACGGAGTTCATCCGGGGTAAAGAATGCATTACCCGGGTGGGCAACAGGGGTAGACCTCGCAGGCTCGATTGGTCTCCCGAACAGTACTATCGGGTTGTCAGTGGTGGGTGCAGCTTCACTTCTCACCGGGGTCAGGAGAGCAAGCGTCCTGCAGGTCTCAATTAGATCATTGGTGACCTGATCGAACAGTGCCTCTTGCGCTCTCAGGTAGCGCACCAGATGCACCAGAGCAGGATCCGTCTCATGGTCTCCATTGGCGACTTGGGTCGGTCTACCATAGCCTTCATGACTAGGGTAGTAGTAGAAAGAGCGGCAGTTAACCCTCGGCGACAGATGCCGAAGATGAACTACAGCTTCTCGGGCTGCAAGTTGGATGGCTTGGGGCTCGTCGGAGGTCGTCCTCCCGGTGAATCGGTAAGGGCGTTCTGCGGTGATGCCCCTCCTGTAGATGTGCATCGTGGCCCAGAAGTGGTGGTTGGCATCACTCGCATGCTCTTGGTACACGACATACTCCGGCGGCTCTTCGATGCCGAGAGCACGACGGGTGAGATTGGCGAGGATGGCTACAAAGCCTTCAAGCTCGGCTGCGGTGGTCTCGTTGTGCACGATGGGGCCTGGCATCTTGGTGGTTGGGTATCGAACTGGGAGTGAGGCTGTGATGTGCTGGGTTGGGGCAAGGCTTCTCTTATAAGCCAACAGAGTCTTCCATCGCACACTTGTGGATGGGACAACCCAGGTGTCGGCTACAGGCACACGGCCTATGGGCTAGGTTGGTAGGTTGGGCACCGACTGTCAAAAGATGTCGGCTGCCACTGTGCAGGCTTATCGGATGTGATGGGCTTGACTGTGGATAGGAAAGGATGTGAATGGTGTGGAAACCTAGAGATAGCGACCAAGCTAAGATAGGATTAACCAATGGTCAGCCTGGCTCTGATACCAAGGCTGTCGGGGCCGGATTTCGCAATCCCAGAAATTTAACCCCTCGTGTTACCACCAGCCCAGGATTACTGTTACTGGTGGACACGTCCTTGTTACAGATTACCAAGCAATTACAAGAATTGGATACAAGACCATAAATGTCTAATGATACAACAGTGATATCTGGTGACGGGTGACGGAAGCGACTTGTGGTTCACCAACGTCGATGGGGCTCCATTCCCACAGGAACGGCTGACCTGTATAATTTCTATCCGCGTGGATGCTATTCTAGGCTTCGCACGGTCGTCGCTGTGGTACTCCACGTAGAACTTCTGACCTGGCCAAGTAAATAGCCAGGGACAAGCCTGTGAGTACGTTTGAATGTACTCGCAAACATCATGAACAAAAGATATACTGAATGCAGCAGATAAAAAAATATATGATCATGATGAGCCAAACTATATGCACATGCTCATGTGGACTGAAATTTAAATCATGATAATAAAATGATATGAACGTGAACATAGCATGTTAGTCATAATCAAACTTAAAGCAAATGAATGCCACGGGTAGTCTAACCAGCCCAAGTGACATTCAGCAAAATAAAAGAAATGCCAATCGGATGTCCACAAGAGTAGTGGCGGGACCGCCTGTAAACTCGAGAGACGCCACGAGAGGTCTTGAAGAGAAATGCTAGTCGGGTGTCAAGTGACGCCACGGTCAGACTTGAAGAGAAATCCAATTGGGTATCCACAAGAGTAGTGGCGGGACAACCGCGTGTTAACTCGAGAGACGCCACGAGAGGTCTTGAAAATAAAATTGAGTGCCCGGGGTAGTCTCGCCAGCCCCTGAGACACTCGGGAAATACAAAAAATATAAGAGAAACGGGTTAGTCCTCAATAATATGCATAAAAATATTCATGGTAGCATCAGGGTGTCAATAATTATCCTGCAAAATAATTCAGGCTCAATTTAATTATTTTTCTCCGAAGACCGACACTAAGACCGACACTTGACCAACCCAGACTGTAGTCCTTAACCGCGGACATGGCTATTCGAATAGGTTTAAACTCTGCAGAGGGTGTACTCTTTACCCACAAGTAAAGGATTTCTTTAGTCAATACTGTGACACCGACTAATTACCTTTACGGTCTTTGGGTTGAAAACACACCTAACCAGCACACACCAGATTAACTTTCTGGATGCCAGGAATCACCCAAAGCATCGTTCAAGAAAAACTCTAAGACGGAGAGACCCACGTCCTGCATGGGATCACTATTAATACGCGCTGATTCCAAGGGGTGCCCCCCTCTCAGTCACAACTGGAACACCCATGCCCCCTGACCCGATGACAGGATTTAGTCCGCGGCCGCGGAAACCCTCATCGTGGCCCTCTGTACGGTGTGTGCATGGAAAGGGGTTATCAACTTACTGTACCATACCCTACCTGTGGCAGGGACCTGTGGCAGCACGGAACAAGTATGGGGGTTACCGGAACAAGACTCGATCTACGGTCGACTCAGGAGGTTCAAGTTTTCCTGCAGTGGTTAGCTCAACAAAGCATCTTTTTAAGAGTAACACCAAACAGGGCCACAACCCTTGCATGCTCCAACATGCATAACCAATAAGGCATGACCATGCTTCAACGTGGTCACCCTTCTGCCGGTACTGTATTTTACTTATACCTGCTCTTGCAAGTTAGTCATGACAAGCACATGATGCATGGTACAAGGAAACATGCCATCACTACATGCATGCAAATTTTATTCGAACTCAACCTTTGGATGACTTCATTTATTTTTGCAAACAATATAAACATGCAATCCACCATATCAAGTGTTCATGATGCTTGCCTTGTCCAAAGTAGTTAGGAGAAAACCCTTCAAAATTCCCGGCAAAGTTCCCCTCTTCTTTTTCTGAAAAACGAAAAATTTGAAATCAAATCAAAAAAAAAATACATCATAGTACAAAAACTTGTCTTAAAATATTTTTAAATAAATACTAAAAAAACTAGAGAGAAAAATAAGAATTTCAAAAAAAGAATCAAGTCTTTTGGACTTGTGGTTAAAAAGTTATAAAGGTTTTAAAACCAGGGACCTTTCTGTAATTAAAATAACTACTATCGGGTCCTTACTACAATAAAAGAAAACACCCCGGGCAAAAGTACACCTTCCAGTACAGAAAGCGTAAAGCGCCAAATACACTTTCGTTTTGAACGCAAAAAAAGAAAACGCTGACGGGTGGGGTCCACCCGTCAGGTTCAAATACAAACGCGCTCGCGCGCGTGTACAGAGGAGGTGCGGCGTTCGCCAGCGATGATCGCCGGCGTTCCAAGGGACGGCGATGATCGGAATGTGCTCGGGGTGGGATCCCGCGTTGGTGGGTGGTGGAGTTGGTCACCGGCGAGCACCGGAGCGACGGCGAGGTTGGTGGCGGCGGACGGCGGTTCGGTGGAGTTGGGAGCTCGCCGGAGAAGGCTCGGTGTAACACCCCCAGTGGTTAACTACAGTAATCACCCTTGATTATGCCATGTCATCATGTTTAGCAGTGCATGATCATCATTAGCATCATATTGCTTTTCAACTCCTAAGTCAAAATCCAAATTTAAATGAAAGTGAAATATAAAAGTTGTCCAACATAGAAACTGAATTGTTCATTAAATGGCAAATATTCCAGAGACCATTCTAAAATTGAAACCAACAATTAAATAAATAATTAGGTGGCTCTAACTTTGTCAAGACAGCAAGGATTAATGCATTTTAATTATTGTAAAAGTTGTGTGAACTCAAGTGGACTCCAAACCAATTTTTGGTAGTAGCAGATAATGTCTAGCATTTAATGGAACAAGTGCCATGTTTTACAAAAGTCATTTGGAGGCCTAGCTAATTGCAAAACAGAGAAAAGAATAAATAAAAAGAAAAAGTCAAAAGAAAGTAAACAAATAAAAAAAGAGAAAAGCTCCCCCCCCCCCGTTGGGCCTTAGCCCAGCTGGCCACTGCTAGCCAGGCCGGCCCATTCCCCCGCTCCCTCGGCCTGTATGGCCCCTGTCCCCGAAACCCTAACCACTCGCCCATAACCCCCCCGTCTCCCTCCCGATCCTGTCCTCGACGCCAGGACGCCCGGCCCCGACGCCGCGCTCGTCCTCGCCGTCGTCGCCGCACGCCGTCGTCACCGCCCGACCCCGTCGCCCCTCGCCATCGTCGCCTCGCCTCTGCCTCGCCAAACCACTTCGAGCCCGCTGCCCACCCCGACCGGCCCCTGTGAGCCGCCACTCCTCCCCTCCCCCGTTCTCTACCTCCCCGTCCGACCCCGTCGCCCCTCCCTGCGGTCACCGCGCTCCCACTCACGCTCACCCCCCCACCGAAACCGCTTGCGGCTCGCGCGCCGCTCGCCCGACACCGACCGCGCCTCGAAGGCCGTGCGTCATCCGCGCCCCGGCCTCGCCTAGCCACGCGCTGCCGCGCCCGCAAGCCCTCCCTCGTTGCGCGCCCTGCCGCCCTGCGCTCGCTCACCTCTGGTCGCCCCGACCACGCCTCCGTCCGCGCATCCACGGCCGCCCGCGCGAGCTTGTGCCGCCGCCGCTGCCTCCGGCTCCCCGCAGCCACGCGCTGGCCTCGCCCGCGCCACGCCCGGCCCCCTCGCCGTGCCGCTCCAGCGTCGACGCGCCCGCTCGCCCGCACGCCCGGGTCCAGGGGACCCTGCGCCCGCGCGCCCGTAACCGCTAACCCCCACTGGGGCAATGACAGCTGGGCCCCACCCCCTGTGCCTATGACAGGTGGGCCCAGCCACAGAAATGATTTTACAAAAAAATGAAAAAAAATTATTAAAAATAAATAAATATTAATTAATTAATTAACTTAATTAATTCTGTTTAATTAATCTAATTAATTAATTAATTAGTCTAATTAAACTGTAATTAACATAATCAAACCCTAATTAGCCTAATGTGAGAATGACAGGTGGGACCCACTGGTCCTGACGTCATGCTGACGTCAGCAGACACTGTTCTGGATAATGTTGATTTAATAAAATAATTAAATTCCAGAAATTAATAAAAACTTTAGAAAATCATATCTTTTAATCCGTAGCTCAGATCGAAAAACTTTGTACATGAAAGTTGCTCAGAACGACGAGACGAATCCGAATACGCGGTCCGTTCGTCCGCCACACGTCCCTAACTATCCAAACATGCAACCGTTCCCCTCCGGTCTTCTGTCTGACAAATGTCCGGAACCGGGAAAACATTCCCGGATGGATTCCTCCTTCCTCGGTGACGTGCAACCATACGTTAGGACACACCCGACACTGCACATTGTCATGTCGTGCTTTGTGTTGCTCATGTTTGCTCTATATTTATACTGTTTCCTCCCCCTCTTCTCTCTCGATAGCCCCCGACCTCGACGTCGTCCCCGAGACCGACGCAGCTCCGGAGACCGAAGACACCATTGACAACCTTGCCCTTGCCGCCGAGCAACCAGGCAAGCCCCCCTTTGATCATCCCGATATCGCCCATTCTATTTCTCATGCTTGCATTAGAATTGCTGTTGCTACTGCTTTACCTATTCTGATGCATAGCCTGTTTATTGTAACATGCTGTTGATAATTACCTGCATATCCTAAACTGCTTAGTATAGGCTGGGTAGAGACCTATCAGTGACCCCACTTATCCCGACTGCCGCGCTGGATCGTCAGAAGACCCGATCAACGGGATTGAAGACCAGGCCCCGACACCGCACATCACCCCCCCTAGTTGTAACGACACTGCAGCATTACTATCGAGTGCCGAGGGTGAAACCTCTTGTAGCACTCCTGATGTTAACTCTGTAGAGTAGCTATTCGGTCGTGGTCATCGAGGGTGATTCCTCCTTCACCACTTCCGGTAACGACGCTGTCGTACAACACCTCAAGTGTGAACCCATCGAGGGTGAATCCTCCGAGTTCACCTTGACAGACACATCGAGTAGGAATCCAACGAGGGTGATACCTCGGATTCCCCTGATGTTATGGACACACGGATACTTGGACATTACACTGTTACTTGGATAGGCGGGTCGACCCTGAGGGGTACCCGCGTGCGCCTGAGAGGCGAGTGTTGTGAAGACGGGTGCCTGTATGGTGCCCGAGTGATGAATACGAGGCGCGGCCGGGCATTCTTAACCCTTGCAGCAAGTCCTCGAGACGGGGCGACGGGGTCACATCTTTCGTGAGTCTCTGCTCGTTACCGCAAGCCCTAGTCCATTAACGATTTGGATATTTGATCCGAGCAGGTCTCTGGCCTGATAGCACTAACCATCACGTGGGCATAGTATGGGCGTTCTGCATCGTAGCATCAGCCGAAAGCTCTGTCGGACATGTAGTTCAGCCTTGCGGCCGGGACGGACCGGCGCCCTCCGGGTGCCTGGCTTCACCCTGCTCGCAACGACCCGGAGTGCACAGGGCGATGGCCCAAGACCCCTGAGCGCTTAGGATGTAGACCGGCGGGGACCTCTCTGCTGAGCTGTAGGTAGGGCTGCGGTGTGTCGTTTGACCGAGGCCGGGCATGACCCAGGAAAGTGTGTCCGGCCGGAGTTAATCGAGCGTGTTGGGTAAGTTGGTGCACCCCTGCAGGGAAGAAAACTTCTATCGATAGCCGGTCCTACGGTAAAGGACACTCGGAGTTGTATCCTGATTGATACAATTTAGAACTGGATACTTGGATACTATGGCTCTGGGATTGCTTCTCGCAGGGAGTCAAGAAGGGATCTCCGGACGAGGTTGATGACTGTATGGCTCTGGGATTGCTTTCTCGCAGGGAGTCGAGAAAGGATCTCTGGGTGAGGATGAGACTTAATGATACTGCTACTTTATATTGATCTGTTCTGCTCTCTTATATTGCTGCAAGACCGATGAAGATGCTAGTCTTCGATAGGACTAGGCCTTCTCTCTATTCTGGCATTTCTGCAGCCCAGTCCATATATACAGCCTCCCCTTGAAAATGTTGCATATGTAGTGTAGATCCTTGCTTGCTGAGTACTTCTGAGTACTCACGGTTGCTTTGTTTTCCTTTTCTCCCCATATCAGTTTGTCGTGACCAGAGGACGGAGCCCCTTGAGACAGATGCCCCATCGATCGACTACTACTACCACCCCGAGGATGGATACTACGACGAGTTGGATGACGACAAGGAGTAGGATTGGAGGGTCCCAGGCAGGAGGCCTACGCCTTTCGATCGTAGTGTTTTATTTTGCCCCGCCTTTCTAAAGGCCTTTCTGTTTCTGTTTCATATCTGTACTCAGATATCTGATGCTTCCGCTGACGCTTGTACGCAAGCTTATGTATTCGAGCCCTCGAGGCCCCTGGCTTGTAATATAAAGCTTGTATGACTTTATTTATGTTTTAGAGTTGTGTTATGATATCTTCTCGTGAGTCCTTAGGCTTGATCGTGTGCATTTGCGTGTATGATTAGTGCACGATTGACCCGGGGGCGTCACAAGTTGGTATCAGAGCCGACTGCCTCTAGGAATTCCCCTTTCCAACTCCTTGGCCGAAGTTGAGTCTAGTAACCGAAAACTGTTTTACTAACTTGGCTGTGTGGCTTACGGGCCCACGTCGCCAATTGGGTGGTATTAGTATCTTTTATTCCTCGTCTATACTCTGGGACTCTGATCTCTCTTCTATTCGGGTTAAAAATTTTACTAACCCCAACATTAGGTTCTCGTGATCACATCCACCCGGTGTTCTGAAATATTCCCCCCCTTGCTCCAAGATTGTGGGCCAGGATCTGCTTGCAGGATCCTTTTATCAAGGGCACCCTGTGTTGTCACTTGCAGATTCCTCGCTCCAATAGTTTTCTCCGACGTTGATGTAGGCTTTGCTATGTCTCGTTGTGTACTTCCCTACCGCGTGCCTGCGCGCCGCCTAGATGTCTAGCCCTCCCTTTTCAACTGTCGTAATGCCGGATACTAACCGAGGCTATGTGTGGCTTTGAATGTCTGGTGCGAACATGCTGAAGTATCTATTGCACTTCCTTCTGTTGTGCGTGTTACTTCATGAATTATTCCATACACCTGCAGTTTTTCTTGCTAAACTGCCCCTGTTGATTTGGCAGGATGGCTGACGATCCTCCACCTCCACCTTATACTGCCGCAATGATGCAGCATTTTATGACCAGACTAATGGCTCAATTCCCAAATCAGAATACTCAACAGCAGAATGCTCCAATAACTCTGCTAGAATTTGTGCGCCTCAACCCGTCCGTTTTCCGCAACTCCACCAATCCTATGGATGCTGATGATTGGCTTCCTGACATCCTGTTTGAAATGGAGTCAGCTAATGTTGCCCCTGACAGTTACGTCACCTTTGCGACATTCCACCTGAAGGGCCCAGCTGCTCAATGGTGGGAAAGCCACAAGGCTATGTTGCCTGCGGAGACTGTAACCACTTGGCAGGAATTTCAGTCAGCTTTTCGTGCACGGTACATTCCTCAAGGTCTGATCGACCAGAAGAAGCAGGAGTTCCGCAAACTCTCACAGTGCACAATGACTGTGGATGAATACCAGAGGAAATTTCTTGAATTGTCCCGCTATGCTGCGGATGACGTCGACACCAACACACGCAAGCAGGAGAAATTCTGTGAAGGACTGCGTACGGATATAAAACTTGCACTTGCTGTCCATGATTTCATAGATTTTGCAAAGCTTGTCAGCAAATCTTTCCAAGTTGAAACAGCTCTGACTGAGTACCAGGAGTCACTCAAGCGCACTCATGAAGCTGGCTCATCCTCGGGTCAGCCTGTTCAGAAACGTCGAGTCTCGATTCCCCACAATGTTTACCACCGACCTGCTCCAACACCAAGGCCGTCATATGTTGCACCTCGACTGCCTTCACCACCAAGACAGCTAACGGTTCATGATGGACCGCCTAATATTATGGCTTCTCCTCAGGATGCACCATGTTCTCCGGATGGTCGTACGAAGGGCCATCGAACCCATCATTCCAGAAGTCGTAAGGCCAGGCCGCTTGCTATGAGTCGTGGCCAGGTCACTCATGTCAATATGGGAGAAGCTCGTGAGTCACCTAAAATCGTGATGGGAACTCTGCCAGTTAATTCAGTTGCAGCCTCTGTTCTCTTTGATTCCGGGGCATCACATTCCTTTGTGTCCCAGCAATTTGCACAATTGCATGGGTTAGCTATGAGCTCATTACCCACTCCTTTAGAAATCATCACTCCCCGTTCCCGGTGGCAAACCAAAATGGTAAGTCACAACAATCAGATCAGAATTGAAGGGTTGATGTTCTCTGCTTCCCTTATTGCTCTTGGACCTTCCGACATAGACATCATTCTCGGTATGGACTGGTTGACAGCCCATAATGCTTTGATTGACTGTGCTACTAAGACAGTCCAGCTCACACACCCTTCTGGTCAGGTGATCAATTACTCAGCCCGAATAGCTCAAGATGCTGAGAGCCAGATATATGTTCTGAATGCATTGAACGCTTCACCTCTTGAAGGCATCGAGAACATTCCAGTTGTTCGTGATTTTCAAGATGTATTTCCAGAAGAACTTCCAGGAATACCCCCTGCTAGAGCTGTTGAGTTTGTCATCGACTTGAAGCCTGGCACAACTCGTATTGCGAAGCGTCCTTATAAAATGCCTCGCACCACCTTCTTGAACTTAAGGAAGAAATCGACACGTCACTTAAGAAAGGTTTCATCCGCCCCAGTTCCTCTGCTTGGCGAGCACCTTCACTCTTCGTTAAGAAGAAGGATGGAACTAACCGATTGGTTCAGGATTATCGGCCCATTAACCAAGCTACAATCCAGAATAAATATCCGCTTCCTCGGATCAATGATTTGTATGATCAACTTGTCGGTTCCTCAGTATTCTCTAAGCTTGATTTGAGATTGGGATACCATCAGATCCGTGTTCGCGAAGAGGATATTCTGAAGACTGCATTTGTTACTCGTTATGGCTCCTACGAGTACACGGTCATGTCCTTCGGCTTAACCAATGCTCCAGCCACATTCTCCTGTCTGATGAATTATATCTTCATGGATTACCTCGACAAGTTCGTCGTGGTTTATCTAGATGATATTCTGGTATATTCGAAGAATAAGGAAGAACATGCCGAACACCTCCGTCTTGTACTGGAAAGGCTCCGAGAACACCAGTTGTATGCCAAATACTCCAAATGTGAATTCTGGCTTTCTGAAGTAACTTACCTTGGTCATGTGATTTCCAAAGATGGCATTGCCATTAACCCGGAACGAGTTCAGGCTATTCTGGACTGGACTCCTCCGAAGAACGTCAAGCAAGTGAGAAGTTTTCTCGGCCTTGCAAGTTATTGCCATCGATTTGTCGAGAACTTTTCCAAGATTGCTAAGCCTTTGACTGATCTGCTTCACAAGGGCGTTAAGTTCGAATGGACAGAAAAATGTCAGGAAAGTTTCCAGACACTCAAAGACAAGCTGACATCTGCCCCAGTACTATCTCCTCCAGATACTCGCAAAGACTTTGTGATTTATTGTGACGCATCCCGTGAAGGATTAGGCTGTGTCCTAATGCAAGAGCGTAAAGTGATTGCTTATGGCTCTCGTCAGTTACGCCCACATGAAGAGAATTATCCGGTACATGATCTAGAACTAGCTGATGTGATCTATGCATTGCAGTTGTGGCGACATTACCTTCTCGATAATCGTTGCGAGATCTACACGGATCATAAAAGTCTGAAGTACTTGTTCACTCAGCCATCTCTAAACCTCCGTCAGCAAAGATGGATGGAGGCCATTGCGGACTATGATTTGGGTATATCCTATACCCCTAGCAAGGCTAACGTGATGGCTGATGCCTTAAGCCGCAAGTCCTATTGCGACAACCTCATGGTTAGGCGAGCTCAACCTCGTCTTTTTGAAGAACTGCGCAAGCTGAATATGCGGATTGTTCCATAGGGTTCTCTTAATAACCTTGTGATACAACCAGATCTTGAGAAAGCTGTTAAGAATGCGCAAGCTAAAGATGCTAAAATTGATCTGATGAAGAAAGACCTTCACCTTGTAAAGTACAGGGATTTCTTGCTGTCTGAAGATGGAACCTTGTATTTCAGAAACCGCATTGTGGTACCTCGCTTCGAACTCATGACTGACAAAGTCATGAAGGAGGCACATGATACCCCGTTGTCTATTCATCCGGGTAGCACCAAGATGTATCGTGATCTCCGTCAAAGGTACTGGTGGTCTAGAATGAAGCAGGACATTGCTCGTTATGTTGCTGAATGTGATGTGTGTCGTCGCGTTAAAGCAGAACATCAGAAACCAGCTGGAATTCTGCAACCACTTCCTATTCCTCTATGGAAATGGGATAAGGTTCAGATGGATTTCGTTACAGGACTTCCCAGGTCACAGAAGGGTCACGATGCTATTCTTGTCGTCGTCGACCAACTTTCTAAAGTTGCACATTTTCTGCCTGTCAAGGAGACTATCACTGCTAGTCAGTTAGCAGAGTTGTATATCTCCAGAATTGTATCACTCCACGGTATTCCGAAGGAGATTAGTTCGGACCGTGGCGGCCTTTTCACTTCCAAATTCTGGGAAAGTTTCCAAACAGCTATGGGAACTCATATTACCTGGAGTTCAGCTTATCATCCCCAATCCCAAGGCCAAGTCGAACGAGTTAATCAAGTGCTTGAAGACATGCTTCGGGCTTGTGTTATATTGTTTGGCAAGAAGTGGGAAGAATCTCTTCCTTATGCGGAATTCTCATATAACAACAGCTATCAAGCCAGCTTGAAAATGGCCCCCTTTGAAGTTCTATATGGACGTAAGTGTCGAACCCCTCTGAATTGGTCAGAAACTGGGGAACGATCGCTCGTGGGTCCGGATATTATTCAACACGCCGAAGAACAAGTCCGTATTGTCTGGGAAAACCTCAAGGCGGCTCAGGACCGCCAGAAGAGCAACTATGATCGCAAACGATGGGGTTTGACTTATCAACCTGGTGATCAGGCTTATCTGCGAGTCACCCCGATGAAACGCACTCACCGTTTTGGAATCAAGGGCAAGCTAGCTCCGCGCTACATTGGTCCTTTCCGCATTATTGCTAGACGTGGTCAGGTGGCATATAAATTGGAGTTGCCGCCACAATTCTCTCATATCCACGACGTCTTCCATGTGTCGCAACTTCGTCAATGCTTCAAGGAATCTCCGCACCGAGCAGTGGATCACGAGGTGCTCGAATTGCAAGATGATCTATCTTATAAGGAGCATCCGATCCGCATTCTCGATGAAGCTGAACGTCGGACCCGTCAGAAGGTTACCAAGTTCCTCAAAGTGCAGTGGTCAAATCATACTGAAGATGAAGCCACTTGGGAACGCGAGGATAATCTTCGTGCGGAATACCCCGAACTTTTTCCTTCTACCTCTTAATTCTCGGGACGAGAATTCTTATTAGTGGAGGAGATTTGTAACACCCCCAGTGGTTAACTACAGTAATCACCCTTGATTATGCCATGTCATCATGTTTAACAGTGCATGATCATCATTAGCATCATATTGCTTTTCAACTCCTAAGTCAAAATCCAAATTTAAATGAAAGTGAAATATAAAAGTTGTCCAACATAGAAACTGAATTGTTCATTAAATGGCAAATATTCCAGAGACCATTCTAAAATTGAAACCAACAATTAATAAAATAATTAGGTGGCTCTAACTTTGTCAAGACAGCAAGGATTAATGCATTTTAATTATTGTAAAAGTTGTGTGAACTCAAGTGGACTCCAAACCAATTTTTTGTAGTAGCACATAATGTCTAGCATTTAATGGAACAAGTGCCATGTTTTACAAAAGTCATTTGGAGGCCTAGCTAATTGCAAAATAGAGAAAAGAATAAATAAAAAGAAAAAGTCAAAAGAAAGTAAACAAATAAAAAAAAAAGAAAAGCCTCCCCCCCCCGTTGGGCCTTAGCCCAGCTGGCCACTGCCAGCCAGGCCGGCCCATTCCCCCGCTCCCTCGGCCTATATGGCCCCTGTCCCCAAAACCCTAACCACTCACCCACAATCCCCCCCCGTCTCCCTCCCGATCCCGTCCTCGACGCCAGGACGCCCGGCCCCGACGCCGCGCTCGTCCTCGCCGTCGTCGCCGCACGCCGTCGTCACCGCCCGACCCCGTCGCCCCTCGCCATCGTCGCCTCGCCTCTGCCTCGCCAAACCACTCCGAGCCTGCTGCCCACCCCGACCGGCCCCTGTGAGCCGCCACTCCTCCCCCGTTCTCTACCTCCCCGTCCGACCCCGTCGCCCCTCCCTGCGGTCACCGCGCTCCCCCTCACGCTCACCCCCCTCCCACCGAAACCGCCCGCGGCTCGCGCGCCGCTCGCCCGACGCCGACCGCGCCTAGTAGGGCCGTGCGTCACCCGCGCCCCGGCCTCGCCTAGCCACGCGCTGCCGCGCCCGCAAGCCCTCCCTCGTCGCGCGCCCTGCCGCCCTGCGCTCGCTCACCTCTGGTCGCCCCAACCACGCCTCCGTCCGCACATCCACGGCCGCTCGCGCGCGCTTGTGCCGCCGCCGCTGCCTCCGGCTCCCCGCAGCCACGCGCTGGCCTCGTCCGCGCCACGCCCGGCCCCCTCGCCGTGCCGCTCCGGCGCCGACGCGCCCGCTCGCCCGCACGCCCGGGTCCAGGCGACCCGGCGCCCGCGCGCCCGTAACCGCTAACCCCCCTGGGCCAATGACAGCTGGGCCCCACCCCCCTGTGCCTATGACAGGTGGGCCCAGCCACAGAAATGATTTAAAAAAAATGAAAATAAAAATTATTAAAAATAAATAAATATTAATTAATTAATTAATTAATTAACTTAATTAATTCTGTTTAATTAATCTAATTAATTAATTAGTCTAATTAAACTGTAATTAACATAATCAAACCCTAATTAGCCTAATGTGAGAATGACAGGTGGGACCCACTGGTCCTCACGTCATGCTGACGTCAGCAGACACTGTTCTGGATAATGTTGATTTAATAAAATAAGTAAATTCCAGAAATTAATAAAAAGTTTAGAAAATCATATCTTTTAATCCGTAGCTCAGATCGAAAAACTTTGTACATGAAAGTTGCTCAGAACGACGAGACGAATCCGAATACGCGGTCCGTTCGTCCGCCACACGTCCCTAACTATCCAAACATGCAACTGTTCCCCTCCGGTCATCTGTCTGACAAATGTCCGGAACCGGGAAAACATTCCCGGATGGATTCCTCCTTCCTCGGTGACGTGCAACCATACGTTAGGACACACCCGACACTGCACATTGTCATGTCGTGCTTTGTGTTGCTCATGTTTGCTCTATATTTATACTGTTTCCTCCCCCTCTTCTCTCTTGATAGCCCCCGACCTCGACGTCGTCCCCGAGACCGACGCAGCTCCGGAGACCGAAGACACCATTGACAACCTTGCCCTTGCCGCCGAGCAACCAGGCAAGCCCCCCTTTGATCATCCCGATATCGCCCATTCTATTTCTCATGCTTGCATTAGAATTGCTGCTGCTACTGCTTTACCTATTCTGATGCATAGCCTGTTTATTGTAACCTGCTGTTGATAATTACCTGCATATCCTAAACTGCTTAGTATAGGCTGGGTAGAGACCTATCAGTGACCCCACTTATCCCTACTGCTGCGCTGGATCGTCAGAAGACCCGATCAACAGGATTGAAGACCAGGCCCCGACACCGCACATCACCCCCCCTAGTTGTAACGACACTGCAGCTTTACTATCGAGTGCCGAGGGTGAAACCTCTTGTAGCACTCCTGATGTTAACTCTATAGAGTAGCTATTCGGTCGTGGTCATCGAGGGTGATTCCTCCTTCACCACTTCCGGTAACGACGCTGTCGTACAACACCTCAAGTGTGAACCCATCGAGGGTGAATCCTCCGAGTTCACCTTGACAGACACATCGAGTAGGAATCCAACGAGGGTGATACCTCGGATTCCCCTGATGTTATGGACACACGGATACTTGGACATTACACTGTTACTTGGATAGGCGGGTCGACCCTGAGGGGTACCCGCGTGCACCTGAGAGGTGAGTGTTGTGAAGACGGGTGCCTGTATGGTCCCCGAGTGATGAATACGAGGCGCGGCCGGGCATTCTTAACCCTTGCAGCAAGTCCTCGAGACGGGGCGACGGGGTCACATCTTTTGTGAGTCTCTACTCGTTACCGCAAGCCCTAGTCCATTAACGATTTGGATATTTGATCCGAGCAGGTCTCTGGCCTGATAGCACTAACCATCACGTGGGCATAGTATGGGCGTTCTGCATCGTAGCATCAGCCGAAAGCTCTATCAGACGTCTAATTCAGCCTTGCGGCCGGGACGGACCGGCGCCCTCCGGGTGCCTGGCTTCACCCTGCTCGCAACGACCCGGAGTGCACAGGGCGATGGCCCAAGACCCCTGAGCGCTTAGGATGTAGACCGGCGGGGACCTCTCTGCTGAGCTGTAGGTAGGGCTGCGGTGTGTCGTTTGACCGAGGCCGGGCATGACCCAGGAAAGTGTGTCCGGCCGGAGTTAATCGAGCGTGTTGGGTAAGTTGGTGCACCCCTGCAGGGAAGAAAACTTCTATCGATAGCCGGTCCTACGGTAAAGGACACTCGGAGTTGTATCCTGATTGATACAATTTAGAACTGGATACTTGGATACTATGGCTCTGGGATTGCTTCTCACAGGGAGTCGAGAAGGGATCTCCGGACGAGGTTGATGACTGTATGGCTCTGGGATTGCTTTCTCGCAGGGAGTCGAGAAAGGATCTCTGGGTGAGGATGAGACTTAATGATACTGCTACTTTATAATGATCTGTTCTGCTCTCTTATATTGCTGCAAGACCGATGAAGATGCTAGTCTTCGATAGGACTAGGCCTTCTCTCTATTCTGGCATTTCTGCAGCCCAGTCCATATATACAGCCTCCCCTTGAAAATGTTGCATTTGTAGTGTAGATCCTTGCTTGCTGAGTACTTCTGAGTACTCACGGTTGCTTTGTTTTCCTTTTCTCCCCATATCAGTTTGTCGTGACCAGAGGACTGAGCACCTTGAGACAGATGCCCCGTCGATCGACTACTACTACCACCCCGAGGATGGATACTACGACGAGTTGGATGACGACCAGGAGTAGGATTGGAGGGTCCCAGGCAGGAGGCCTACGCCTTTCGATCGTAGTGTTTTATTTTGCCCCGCCTTTCTAAAGGCCTTTCTGTTTCTGTTTCATATCTGTACTCAGATATCTGATGCTTCCGCTGACGCTTGTATGCAAGCTTATGTATTCGAGCCCTCGAGGCCCCTGGCTTGTAATATAAAGCTTGTATGACTTTATTTATGTTTTAGAGTTGTGTTGTGATATCTTCCCGTGAGTCCTTAGGCTTGATCATGTGCATTTGCGTGTATGATTAGTGCATGATTGACCCGAGGGCGTCACACTCGGGAGGTGAAATTGGAGTGCGGGTTTGACGAGTGGATGCAAGAGAGTGCTTTTGGCGGAGTTTTAACGGTGGTGGTGGAGTAACGGCGTCGAGATGATTGGGGAATGTGGTGGCGGGACGGTGACCGGAGAGGTAGAAGGAGAGCCTCACGGGGTCGGGTGAGTGTGCGGGGGAGCGATTAGATGTAAGGGTGAGCGGTGAGGTGAATGCACGAAGCTTGGGGCCCTTTATATAGGCGATCCCGAGGTGGTCAGAGGCTTGCGGGCGACGCCGGAGTAAATTCCGGCCGCCGTGGCAGGTTTGGGCGGTGGCGAGGTGCGGTGCATGCTTAGGAGTGAAGGTGGAGCTCTCCAGAAGCCTTATCGTGGACAGAGTCGGGCTCGAATGCCTCCTCCACGGTGAGGTGGCCCGTACGGTTGCGGCGGTGGCGCCAGCTTCGGCGACTACCAGGCGGGCCCTGGGCGGCGTGGTCGGCGTGGAGATGGTGCGGAGGAGACGCCGCGTGGAGGGGAAGTAGGTGAGTGGAGCAGTAGCAGCAGTTAAGGGGGGGGGGGCGGCGCCGTGGCGATCCGCTCGGCCTCCGCGGATGGGCTCGGTGGTAGCTGCACCGGCCGACAACTGTGCCGTCGGTGGCGAGCCACTGACCAGAGGGGTCCTTGGAGGTTCATTTATGGCAAGGAGAGGCGTGGAGGAGAAGGGAATGGAGTGAAGTGTGGAGCACGGCGCTGTCTCTCCTCTGTCGACTGAAGAAATTCAGTTAACTGAATCTCTGTCAGTCATGAACAGTGCACATACCCTTATATGATCATATGACAGAGACTGCTAGGCATTTTAGGAATTTGTGTGGATTTTTGTGGTAAAGTGTTGATGCAAATAAGAGGGGTTTGCAAAGTTTCAGAATTTTTGGAGTAATCAAAAATAGGTTTTGATCAACAAAACTGAATCTGGTACAAATTTGAATTGACTGAATTTTGAAAATTTTGAATTGTGGCAACCATAGTTTTTGGTGTAATGGGTTGCGGGTACCATCTAGTTGCTAGGATAATTTTGGTGGAGGCAGAAAAGTTGTAGAAAAGTTAGTTCCTTTGTAAATCAAAGAAACCATGAATATAACAAATTCCAATTTTGGAATTTATTTAAAATATGAAAAATATTTTTGTGGGGCGGAAAGGGGTTGGATACTGTCCTAGAAGGTGTGAATGACTTGTGGGATAATTGAGGGGTGGTAGAAAAATTATTGGATGAATTTTGGAAGTGCTCGAGAGAAAAGGAAAGGCCATTTCTTGAAATAATTTTAATTCTTCAAAACTTTTCTAAAAGAAAATTAGTTTTGATCCCTTAAAAATAATTACGCAATCAATAATTCACCCAAAACAGAACCATTCAAAAATTTTGAAACCCAGTTGAAAATTAAAATAATTTTCAGAACAGAGGAACTAGGAAGAGAGTAAGACCAAAAATAATTCAAAGTATTTTATTTTAAGGAAAAGATTTTGAAAAAATCCAAAAGAAATATTTTTGGGGTGTTACACACAAGACACCGGGACGCGCCTGGGCCCTTGCCCATGCCCCGGTGGGTTGTGCTCACCTCGAGGCCCGTCTTAGCGTGAAACCAACGCCAAAAATTCCTATAAATAGAGAAACCATCAGGGTTAACCCTAGATCAGAAGTTCCGCCGCCGCAAGCCTCTGTAGCCATGAAAAACCAATCTAAACCGTGTTCCGGCACCCTGCCAGAGGGGGATATCATCACCGTTGGCCATCTTCATCATCCCGGTGGCCACCATGATGAGGAGGGAGTAGTCCACCCTCGGGGCTGAGCGTTTGTACCAGTAGCTATGTGTTTAATCTCTCTCTCTCTCATGTTCTTGAGATGTCACGATCTTGATGTATCATTGGCTTTGTTAATATAGTTGGATCATATGGTGTTTTCCCCTCTCTATCTTGTTGTGAATTGAGTTTTCCCTTTGAGATTTCATTTTATCAGATGAATACTTTTATGGATTTGAGAACACTTGATGTATGTCTTGCATATGAATACTCGTGGTGACAATGGGGTATTATATTGATTCACTTGAGATATGTTTTGGTACTCAACTCGCAGATTCCCGAGGTGACATTGGGGTAATCTATGCATAGGGGTTGATGCACGTTCTCGTCTTTTGTTTCTTCGGTAGAAATCTTGGGGCACTCTTTGAGGTTCTATGTATTGGATTGAGTATTATGAATCTGAATTTGCTTTGGTGTTATTTTAGTATGAACTCTTGATAGATCGATCGGAAAGAATAACTTAGTGTTATTTTAGTACGAACTCTTGATAGATCGATCGAAAAGAATAACTTGGTGTTATTTTAGTACGAACTCTTGGATAGATCGACCAGAATGAATAGCTACAAACAATTTCTTCTTATGTTCTCCGCTAGATAAGAACTTTGGAGTGATTCTTCATCGCACGTTGAGGGATGGTTATATGATCCAATTAGATTAGCATTGTTGAGAGATCGCACTAGCAAAAGTACGGACCCTAGGCCTCATTTTCAAGCATTAAAATACCCTTTGTGCTCCGTTTTATCAATTGCTACCTTGCTGTTTTTTTGTTGTTCTTATTACAAAAACCAATATCTACTATCCATATTACACTTGTATCACCATCTCTTCGCCGAACTAGTGCACCTATACAAATTACCATTTGTATTTGGTGTGTTGGGGACACAAGAGACTCTTTGTTATTTGGTTGCAGGGTTGTTTGAGAGAGACCATCTTCATCCTACACCTCCCACGGATTGATAAACCTTAGGTCATCCACTTGAGGGAAAATTGCTACTGTCCTATAAAACTCTGCGCTGGGAGTCCCAACATGAGTCTACAAGAATAAAGTTGTGTAGTAGACATCATACCTCTTCCTTTTCAGGGTTCTGGAGTGTTCTGGAAGGTTTCTTTTATGTGTTCCTCTGGTGTCATGGTTTGGATAATGTTAGTTTCAACATTACTTGGTGTACCTGAAATATAGTGCTTAATTCTTTGTCCATTGACCACCTTTAGATTAGTGCGTTCGGCATTATTGATCTTAATAGCTCCAGAGTGGTAAACTTCTTCGATGATATATGGCCCTTCCCATTTGGAAAGAAGTTTCCCTGCAAAAATTCTAAAACGAGAATTGTATAATAGAACATGCTCACTGATTGCTTGTATCTGCGTTGGTATTTCCCCGAAGAGGAGAGGATGAAGCAGCACATCAACGGTAAGTATTTCCCTCAATTATGAAACCAAGGTTATCAATCCAGTAGGAGAACCAAGCAACACTATGTAAATGGTACCTACACACAAAGAACAAATACTTGCAACCCAACGCGTAAGAGGGGTTGTCAATCCCTCCTCGGTATTAAGATAGATAAAAATTGTATGATATTGGATAATTAGATCTAGCAAAAACACAAAATAAAAGAAATAATGAAAAAGTGCAGCAAGGTATTTTTGGATTTTTGGAATACTAGATCTGAAAACAATATGATAGAAAATAGACCCGGGGGTCGTAGATTTCACTATTGGCTTCTCTCGAGAAAATAACATACGGTGGGTACACAAATTACTGTTGGGCAATTGATAGAAGAGCAAATAATTATGACGATATTCAAGGCAATGATCATGTATATAGGCATCACATCCAAGACTAGTAGACCGACTACTGCCTGCATCTACTACTATTACTCCACAAATCGACCGCTATCCAGCATGCATATAGTGTATTAAGTTCATGGAAAAACGGAGTAATGCAATAAGAACGATGACATGATGTAGACAAGATCTATTCATGTAGGAATAGACCCCATTGATACGTCCATTTTGCATCATGTTTTACTACTATTATTTATAATGTTTTTATGCATAATAATGCTTTATGGAGTAATTCTAATGCCTTTTCTCTCATAATATGCAAGGTTTACACAAAGAGGGAGAATACCGGCAGCTGGAATTCTGGACCTGAAAAAACTACGTCAGAGTTACCTATTCTGCACATCTCCAAATGAGCTGAAATTTTATGGAGAATTATTTTGGAATATATAATAAATATTGGAGCAAATAACTACCAGAGGGGGGCTGTCTGGTGCCACAAGACACCAGGGTACGCCAGGCCCCCCAGGCGCACCCTGGTGAGTGGTGGGCAGCCCAGCCCACCTTCGGTGCCCATCTTCTGGTATACAAGGTCTTTTGACCTAGAAAAAATAAGGGGAGGACTTTCGGGACGGAGCACCACCGTCTCGAGGCGGAACTTGGGCAGGAGCACTTTTGCCCTCTGGTGGAGCGATTCTGCCGAGGGAACTTCCCTCCCGGAGGGGGAAATCATAGCCATCGTCATCACCAACAACTCTCTCATCTTTGGGAGGCCAATCTCCATCAACATCTTCAACAACACCATTTCATCTCAAACCCTAGTTCATCTCTTGTGTTTAATCTTTGTACCAGAACCTCAGATTGGTACATGTGGGTGACTAGTAGTGTTGATTACATCTTGTAGTTGATTACTATATGGTTTATTTGGTGGAAGATTATATGTTCAGATCCATTATGCTATTTAATACCCCTCTGATTTTGTGCATGAATATCATTTGTGAGTAGTTACCTTTGTTCTTGAGGTCATGGGAGAAGTCACTTTGCAAGTAATCATGTGAATTTGATATGTGTTTGATATTTTGATTATATGTATGTTGTGATTCCCTTAGTGGTGTTATGTGAACGACGACTACATGACACTTCACCATCTTTGGGCATAAGGGAATGCATTATGTAGTAGTTATTAGATGATGGGTTGCTAGAGTGATAGAAGCTTAAACCCTAGTTTATGCGCTATTTTGTAAGGGGCTGATTTGGATCCATATGTTTAATGCTATGGTTAGATTTTATCTTAATACTTTTCTCGTAGTTGCCTGATACGTCTCCATTGTATATATCATTTATGAAGTATTCATGCCATGTTTACAACAATTTTATATGGTTTTGGTATGATTAGGATGGAACTAACCCGGACTGACGCTGTTTTCAGCAGAACTACCGTGGTGTTGTTTTTTGTGCAGAAATAAAAGTTCTCCAAATGCAACGAAACTTTTTGAAGATTTTTTTTGGAAAAAAAGAGGCACTAGAAGCTTCGTGTCAGGACCAGAAGGTGAAGGAGGTGAGCACAAGACACCTGGGCGCGCCAGGAGGCCCAGGCGTGCCCAGGAGGGTTGTGCCCACCTCGAGGCCCATCTTCGCGTGATTCCAACGCTGAAAAATCCTATAAATAGATAAACCATCAGAAATAACCCTAGATCAGAAGTTCTGCCACCGCAAGCCTTTGTAGCCACGAAAACCTAATCTAGACCCCGTTCTGGCACCCTGCCGAAGGGGGAAATCATCACCAGTGGCCATCTTCATCATCCCGGCGGCCACCATGATGAGGAGGGAGTAGTCCACCCTCGGGGCTGAGGGTTTGTACCAGTAGCTATGTGTTTAAGCTCTCTCTCTCTCTCTCTCTCTCTCTCTCTCTCGTGTTCTTGAGATGGCATGATCTTGATGTATCGGGGGCTTTGTTAATATAGTTGGATCATATGGTGTTTTCCCCTATCTATCTTGTTGTGATGAATTGAGTTTTCCCTTTGAGATTTCGTTTTATCGGATTGAATACTTTGTTGGATTTGAGAGCACTTTATCTATGTCTTGGCACTCAACTCACAGATTCCCGAGGTGACATTGTGGTAATCTATGCATAGGGGTTGATGCATGTTTTCGTCTTTGTTTCTCCGGTAGAAATCTTGGGGCACTCTTTGAGGTTCTTTGTGTTGGATTGAGTATTATGAATCTGAAATTGTTTGATGCACATCGCATAATCAACTCATGGATACTCGCGGTGATATTTGAGTATCTAGGTGAAATTAGAGTTGGTTGATGTGTATCATATGGTGTTATTTTAGTACGAACTCTTGGTTAGATCGATCGGAAAGAATAGCTTGGTGTTATTTTAGTACGAACTCTAGGATAGATTGATCGGAAAGAAGAGCTTTGAGGTGGTTTCGTACCCTACAAACAATTTCTTCTTTTGTTCTCCGCTAGATAGGAACTTTGGATTGATTCTTCATCGCAAGTTGAGGGAAGGTTATATGATCCAATTATATTAGCATTGTTGAGAGATTGCACTAGCGAAAGTACAGACCCTAGGCCTCATTTTCAAGCATTGCAATACCATTTGTGCTCCGTTTTATCAATTGCTACCTCGCTGTTTTTTATTGTTCCTATTACAAAAATCAATATCTACAATCAATACTACGCTTGTATCACCATCTCTTCGCTGAACTAGTGCACCTATACAAAATTCCATTGTATTTGGTGTGTTGGGGACACAAGAGACTTTTTGTTATTTGGTTGCAGGGTTGTTTGAGAGAGACCTGTTGGGAAACGTTGCATGGAAAACAAAAAAATTCTAACCACACACAAGATCTATCCATGGAGATGCATAGCAACGAGAGGGGAGAGTGTGTCTACGTACTCTCATAGACCGTAAGCGGAAGCGTTTCTTAACGCGGTTGATGTAGTCGAACTTCTTCGCGATCAAATCGATTCAGTACCGAACGTACGACACTTCCGCGTTCAGCACACGTTCAGCTCGGTGACGTCCTCGCCATCTTGATCCAGCAAGAAGGCAAAGTAGTGGATGAGTTCCGGCAGCACGACGGCGTGGTGACGGTGATGGTGAATCTATCTCTGCAGGGCTTCGCCTAAGCACTATGAAAATATGACCGAGGGTGTAAACGGTGGAGGGGGACACCGCACTCGGCTAAGAGATTGTCGTGGTTATGTGTGGCGCCCCCTCCCACATATATATAGGTGGGGGAGAGGGGAGAGGCCAAGGGGTGCCCCAAGTAGGGCAGAATCCTACTTGGGGTCTTTCCCTAGCCGCCCCCCCTATACCATATTTGCCGGAGGGGGAAGGAAAGGGGGGAGAGGAAAGGAAGGGGGAGGCCGACTCCCCCCTTTCCTTCTCTCCACAAGGGCTGCGCCTTAGGAGGGGCGCGCCAGCCCCTTGTGGGCTGGTGTGTTCCCCCCTTTGGCTCATTAACCTCCCGGGGGTGTCTGGAACCCCTTCCGGTGACCCAATCTCTACCCGGTACATTTCAAAACTCTTTCGGTGTCCAAATATCATCATCCTATATATCAATCTTTACCTCTAGACCATTCCGGAGCTCCTCGTCATTTCCATGATCTCATCCAGGACTCCGAACAACATTCAGTCACCAAATCATATAACTCATATAACACTATATCGTCAACGAACGTTAAGCGTGCCGACCCTATGGGTTCGAGAACTATGTAGACATGACCGAGACACCTCTCCGTTCAATAACCAATAGCGGAACCTGGATGCCCATATTGGCTCCTACATATTCTACGAAGATCTTTTATCGGTCGAACCTTATGACAACATACGTAATTCCCTTTGTCCATCGGTATGTTACTTGCCTGAGATTCGATCGTCGGTATCTTCATAACTAGTTCAATCTCGTTACTGGCAAGTCTCTTTACTCTTTCAATCTCTTCATAACCATAAAAGATATTATTCACATAAATAGAACAACTATTATTCTCCGATTTAAATGAATAACCGTCTCGCAATAAACAAGATCCAGATATAATGTTCATGCTCAACGCTGGCACCAAATAACAATTATTGAGGTCTAATACTAATCCCGAAGGTAGATGTAGAGGTAGCGTGCCAACGGCGATCACATCAACCTTGGAACCATTCCCGACGCGCATCGTCACCTCGTCCTTAGCCAATCTTCGTTTATTCCGCAGCTCCTATTTCAAGTTACAAATATGAGCAACCAAACCAGTATCAAATACCCAGGCAATGCTGCGAGCATTAGTAAGGTACACATCAATAACAAGTATATCAAATATACCTTTGTTCACTTTGCCATCCTTCTTATCCGCCAAGTATTTGTGGTAGTTCCGCTTCCAGTGACCATTCCCTTTGCAGTAGAAGCACTCAGTTTCAGGCTTGGGTCCAGCTTTGGGCTTCTTCCTAGGAGTGGCAACTTGCTTGCCATTCTTATTGAAGTTCCCTTTCTTTCCCTTGCCCTTTTTCTTGAAACTAGTGGTCTTGTTAACCATCAACACTTGATGCTCCTTCTTGATTTCCACCTCCGCGGCCTTATGCATTGCGAAGACCTCAGGAATCGTTTTATTCATCCCTTGCATATTATAGTTCATCACGAAGCCTTTGTAGCTTGGTGGCAGTGACTGAAGAACTCTGTCAATAACACTATCAACTGGAAGATCAACTCCCAGCTGAGTCAAGTGGTTATGATACCCAGACATTTTGAGTATGTGTTCACTGACAGAACTGTTCTCCTCCATCTTGCAGCTATAGAACTTGTTGGAGACTTCATATCTCTCAACCCGGACATTTGCTTGAAATATTAACTTCAACTCTTGGAACATCTCAAATGCTCCATGACGTTCAAAACGTCTTTGAAGTCCCGGTTCTAAGCCGTAAAGCATGGCACACTGAACTATCGAGTAGTCATCAGATCGAGCTTGCCAGACATTCATAGCATCTGCATTAGCTCCTACAGCAGGTCTGTCACCCAGCGGTGCATCAAGGACATAATTCTTCTGTGCAGCAATGAGGACAATCCTCAAGTTACGGACCCAGTCCGTGTAGTTGCTACCATCATCTTTCAACTTAGCTTTCTCTAGGAACGCATTAAAATTCAGGGGAACGGTAGCTCGGGCCATTGACCTACAACATAGATATGCAAAACTATAAGACTAAGTTCATGATAAATTAAGTTCAATTAATCAAATTACTAATGAACTCCCACTTAAATAAACATCCCTCAGGTTATCTAAGTGATACATGATCCAAATCAACTAACCCATGTCCGATCATCACGTGAGATGGGGTAGTCATCAATGGTGAACATCTCTATGTTGATCATATCTACTATATGACTCACGTTCGACCTTTCGGTCTCCAGTGTTCTGAGACCATGTCTGTACATGCTAGGCTCGACAAGTTTAACCCAAGTATTCTGCATGTGCAAAACTGTCTTACACCCGTTGTATGTGAACGTAGAGTCTATCACACCCGATCATCACGAGGTGCTTCGAAACGACGAACTTTGGCAATGGTGCATACTCGGGGAGAACACTTTTATCTTGAAATGTAATGAAGGGATCATCTTATAATGCTACCGCCGTTCTAAGCAAAATAAGATGCATAAAGGATAAACATCACATGCAATCAAAATGTGTGACATGATATGGCCATCATCATCTTGTGCTTTTGATCTCCATCTCGAAAGCATCGTCATGATCTCCATCGTCACCGGCTCGACACCTTGATCAACATCGTCGTGTCGGGGTCGTCTCGCCAACTATTGCTTCTACAACTATTGCTAACGCATAGCAATAAAGTAAAGCAATTACATGGCGCTTGCATTTCATATAATAAAGAGACAACCCTAAGGCTCCTGCCGCTTGTCGATATTACAAAACATGATCATCTCATACATCAACATATATCACATCACGTCTTGACCATATCACATCACAACATGCCCTGCAAAAACAAGTTAGACGTCCTCTACTTTGTTGTTGTAAGTTTTACGTGGCTGCTACGGGCTTCTAGCAAGAACCATTCTTACCTATGCAAAAACCACAACAGTAATTCATCAAGTTTGCTGTTTTAACCTTCTTCAAGGACCGGTCGTAGTCAAATTCGATTCAACTAAAGTAGGAGAAACAGACACCCGCCAGCCACCTTTATGCAAAACTAGTTGCATATCAGTCGGTGGAACCGGTCTCATGTGCGTGGACATGTAACGTTGGTCCAGGCCGCTTCATCCCACAATACCGCCGAATCAAAATAATACGTTGGTGGTAAGCAGTATGACTATCACAGCCCACAACTCTTTGTGTTCTACTCGTGCAGATCATCTACGCATAGACCTGGCTCGGATGCCACTGTTGGGAAATGTTTCATGGAAAACAAAAAAAATTCTATGCACACACAAGATCTATCCATGGAGATGCATAGCAACGAGAGGGGAGAGTGTGTCTACGTACCCTCGTAGACCGTAAGAGGAAGCGTTTGTTAATGCGGTTGATGTAGTCAAACTTCTTCGCGATCAAATCGATCGAGTACCGAACGTACGGCACCTCCGCGTTCAGCACATGTTTAGCTCGGTGATGTCCTCGCCTTCTTGATCCAGCAAGACGGTGAAGTAGTGGATGAGTTCCGGCAGCACGATGGTGTGGTGACGGTGATGGTGAAGCTATCTCCGCAGGGCTTCGCCTAAGCACTACGAAAATATGACCGAGGGTGTAAACGGTGGAGGGGGGCGCCGCACATGGCTAAGAGATTGTCATGGTTACATGTGGCGCCCCCCTCCCGCATATATATAGGTGGGGGAGAGGGGAGATGCCAAGGGGCTCCCCAAGTAAAGCCAAATCCAACTTGGGGTCTTTCCCTAGCCGCCCCCCCCCCCCCTTTACCATATTTGCAGGAGGGGGAAGGAAAGGGGGGAGAGGAAAGGAAGGGGGAGGCCGACTCCCCCCCTTTCCTTCTCTCCCCAAGGGCTGTGCCCTAGGAGGGGAGCGCTAGCCCCTTATGGGCTGGTGTGTTCCCCCCTTTGGCCCATATGGCCCATTAACCTCCCGGGGGTGTCTGGAACCCCTTCTGGTGACCCGATTTCTACCCGGTACATTCCGAAACTCTTCCGGTGTCCAAATATCATCGTCCTATATATCAATCTTTACCTTCGGACCATTCGGGAGCTCCTCGTCATGTCCATGATCTCATCCGGGACTCCAAACAACATTCGGTCACCAAATCATATAACTCATATGACACTATATCGTCAACGAACGTTAAGTGTGCGGACCCTACGGGTTCGAGAACTATGTAGACATGATCGAGACACCTCTCCAGTCAATAACCAATAGCATAACCTGGATGCCCATATTGGCTCCTACATATTCTACGAAGATCTTTTATCAGTCGAACCTTATGACAACATACGTAATTCCCTTTGTCCATCGGTATGTTACTTGCCCGAGATTCGATCGTCGGTATCTTCATACCTAATTCAATCTCGTTGCTGGCAAGTCTCTTTACTCGTTCCGTAATACATCATCTTGCAACTAAATCCTTAGTTACTATGCTTGCAAGGCTTCTTATGATGTGTATTACCGAGAGGGCCCAGAGATAACTCTCCGATACTCGGAGTGACAAATCCTAATCTCGATCTATGCCAACTCAACAAACAACTTCGGAGATACCTGTAGAGCATCTTTATGATCACCCAGCTACATTGTGATGTTTGATAGCACACAAGGTATTCCTCTGGTATCTGGGAGTTGCATAATCTCATAGTCGAATGAATATGTATTTGACATTAAGAAAGCAATAGCAATAAACTGAACGATCAATATGCTAAGCTAACGGATGGGTCTTGTCCATCACATCATTCTCCTAATGATGTGATCCCATTATCAAATGACAACACATGTCTATGGTTAGGAAACCTTAACCATCTTTGATCAACGAGCTAGTCTAGTAGAGGCTTACTATGGACACGGTATCTGTTTATGTATTCACACATGTATTTAAGTTTCCGATCAATACAATTCTAGCATGAACAATAAATCTTTATCATGAATAAGGAAATATAAAAATAACAACTTTATTATTTCCTCTAGGGCATATTTCCTTCAAGACCATCTTCATCCTACGCCTCCCACAGATTGATAAACCTTAGGTCATCCACTTGAGGGAAAATTGCTACTGTCCTACAAAACTCTGCGCTTGGAGGCCCAACACGAGTCTACAAGAACAAGTTGTGTAGTAGACATCATTGTGGATGCTTGCGAGGGGGTTAATCATAAGTGGGAGGCTTGCTCAAGTAAGAACAGCACCCAAGCACCGGTCCACCCACATATCAAATTATCAAAGTAGCGAACGTGAATCAAACCAACATGATGAAAGTGACTAGATGAAATTCCCGTGTGCCCTCAAGAACGCTTTTCTTATTATCTGAGACCGTTTAGGCATGTCCTGTGCTACAAAAAGGATTGGGCTACCTTGCTGCACTTTATTTACTGTTACCATTACTTGTACTTTACAAATTATCTTGCTATCAAATTACCTGTTACCGACAATTTCAGTGCTTGCAGAAAATACCTTGCTGAAAACTACTTGTCATTTCTTTCTGCTCCTCGTTGGGTTTGACAATCTTACTTATCGAAAGGACTATGATTGATCCCCTATACTTGTGGGTAATCAAGACTCTTTTCTGGCGTCGTTGCCGAGGAGTGAAGCGCTCTTTGTAAGTGGAAATTGGTAAGAAAAAATTTATACTACGTGCTGAAATTTATTGTCACTTGCTACTATGGAAAACAATCCTTTGAGGGGTTTGTTCTGGGTATCTTCACCTCGACCGGAAACACAAAGAGTTTCCCCTCAACCTACTGCACCTACTGAAAATATTAGTTATGAAATTCCTTCGGGTATGATAGAACAACTGCTAGCTAATACTTATGCAGGAGATGGAACGGAACATCCTGATATGCATTTGATACATGTGGATGCAATTTGTGGATTATTTAAGCTTGCGGGTTTACCCGGAGATGAAGTTAAGAAGAAGGTTTTCCCTTTATCTTTGAAGGGAAAAGCATTGACATGGAATAGGCTATGCGATGATATTGGATCTTGGAACTGGAATCGTTTGAAATTGGAATTTCACCAAAAAAAAATATCCTCTGCATCTAGTTCATCGTGATCGTAATTACATCTATAATTTTTGGCCTCGTGAAGGAGAAAGTATCGCTCTAGCTTGGGGGAGGCTTAAGTCAATGTTATATTCATGCCCCAATCATGACCTCTCGAGAGAAATTATTATCCAGAATTTTTATGCTCGGCTTTCTCGTAATGATCAATCCATGCTCGATACTTCTTGTGCTGGCTCTTTTATGAAGAATACTATTGAATTAAGGTGGGATCTTTTAGAAAGAATTAAATGCAAATCTGAAGATTGGGAACTCGACGAAGGTAAAGAGTCAGGTATTAAGCTTGAGTTTGATTATGTTAAATCTTTTATGAATACTGATGCTTTTCACAAGTTTAGAACTAAATATGGACTTGACTCTGAGATAGTAGCCTCTTTTTGTGAATCATTTGCTACTCATGTTGATCTCCCTAAGGAGAAGTGGTTTAAATATCACCCCCCTATTAAAGAAGAAATTAAAGAACCGGTAAAATCTAAATATGGAACTATTATTTACAATGTTGATCCAGTATGTTATGCCTACTGCTTATATTGAAAAACCACCTTTCCCTGTTAGGATAAAGGAACATGCTAAGGTATCAACTATGGTTTGCAAAAGTAATATTAAAGCACCTAAACCCTCTGAACAAATTAAAGTAGAACCTAGTGTTGCTATGGTTAAAGATCTCTTGGTAGAAAATATTGATGGGCATGTTATTTACTTCTGTGATGAAGCTGCTAGAATTGCCAAACCCGATGAAAAAGATAAACATAGACCTGTAGTTGGCATGCCTGTTGTCTCAGTTAAAATAGGAGATCATTGCTATCATGGTTTATGTGACCTAGGTGCTAGTGTGAGTGCTATTCCTTTTACCTTATACCAAGAAGTTATGAATGATATAGCACCTGCTGAAATAGAAGACATAGATGTCACTATTAAACTTGCAAACAGAGACACCATCACACCACTTGGGATTGTTAGAGATGTTGAAGTCTTGTGTGGGAAAATAAAATATCCTACTGATTTTCTATTTTTTTCTTCCCCACAAGATGACTTTTGTCCCATAATTTTTGGTAGACCTTTCTTGAACACTGTCAATGCTAAAATGGATTGCGAGAAAGAAACTCTCGGTGTTAGCTTTGGTGATGTGTCTCATGAGTTTAATTTCTCTAAGTTTCATAGACAACCTCATGATAAATAATTAACTAGTAAGGATGAAATAATTGGTCTTACTTTAATTGCCGTACCTCCTACTGATCCACTAGAACAATATTTGCTAGACCATGAAAATGATATGCACTTGCATGAAAGAAATGAAATAGATAAAAATTTCTTCGAACAACAACCACTCCTTAAACACAATTTGCCTATTGAAACTTTAGGAGGTCCTCCTCCACCTAAAGGTGATCCTGTGTTTGAATTAAAGCAATTGGCTGACACTCTGAAATATGCTTATCTTGACGAGAAAAGATATATCATGTTATTATTAGTGCTAACCTTTCAGGACATGAAGAAGAGAGATTATTAAAAAATCTAAGGAAGCACCGTGATGCTATTGGATATACTCTTGATGATCTTAAGGGCATTAGTCCCACTCTATGTCAGCACAAGATTAATATGTAACCTGATGCTAAACCCGTTGTTGATCACCAACGACGTTTGAATCCTAAGATGAAAGAAGTGGTAAGAACTGAAATACTAAAGCTTCTAGAAGTAGGTATAATCTATCCCATAGCTAATAGTAGATGGGTAAGTCATGTTCATTGTGTCCCTAAGAAAGGAGGTATTACTGTTGTTCCTAATGATAAAAATGAACTCATCCCACAAAGAATTGTTACTGGCTATAGAATGGTAATTGATTTTAGAAAATTAAACAAAGCTACTAGATAAGATCATTACCCTCTGCCTTTCATTGATCAAATGTTATAAAGACTATCAAAGCACACACACTTTTTTTTTCTTGATGGATATTCTGGTTTCTCTCAAATACCTGTTTCACAACCTGATCAAGAGAAAACCACCTTTACTTGTCCTTTTGAAACTTATGCTTATAGACATATGCCTTTTGGTTTATGCAATGCACCTTCCACCTTTCAAAGATGTATGACTGCTATATTCTCTAATTTTTGTGAAAAGATTGTTGAGGTTTTCATGGATGATTTTTCTGTTTACGGAACTTCTTTTGATGATTGCTTAAGCAACCTTGATCGAGTTTTGCAGTGATGTGAACAAACTAATATTGTCTTGAATTGGGAGAAGTGCCACTATATGGTTAATGAAGGCGACCATATATCATCAAAGAAGTTTATCGCTCTGGAGCTATCAAGATTAATAATGCCGAAGGAACCAACCCGAAGGTGGTCAATGGACAAAGAATTAAACACTATATCTGAGGTACGCCTATTAATGTTGAAACTAACATTATCCAAACCATGAAATTGGAGGAACACATAAAAGAAACCTTCCAGAACACTCCAGAACCCTGAAAAGGAAGAGGTACGTGGTACGAAAAGTAAATAGTCTCCGAAAAATCCGCAAAAATATTTTCTGACAGTTTTGGAATATTATAAAAAATAGGAAAATAAGAAACAACCGGGAAGGCAACCTAGGTTCCCACGAGACACCAGGGCACGCCTGCCCCTCCTGGCGTGCCCTGGTGGGTGGTGGGCCCCTCGGGCACCTTCCCGACTCCGTTTTCCTTCCGTTTGCTTGTTTTCCAAGATAAAAAAAATCTTTATATATACTCCTGGATGATTTGACCATTGTATTGCGGAGAAATCCTCTATTCTTGTTTGTGCTGTTTTTCTAATAGATCTAGATCCCCATGGCCGCACCAAGCTCCTCCAAGGACAAGTTCTTCGAGAGGGTAATCAATCCCTACTTGTCGGAGGTGATGAAGCACCCTCAAGCCATTGAGATGCGTGAGGGGGTGCTCCATATCTGGGATGTTCAAGGGCCCAAGAAGACGGGAACCATGGAGGCCAGGCTCAAGGCGGTGGAGCAGGAGATCTTCAAGTGCCAAGGGATGGTTGGTGGAGCGTGGACTCAGTGCCAGTCACCTCATGATTACGGAATTCGCCCGTGATCACAAGGTGGATGGCCAGTCTATGAAGGACATTGTCTTCACCTTCAACGAGCAAATCAGTTTTCTGCAAAGACAAATCTATGATCTTCAAAATCAAGTCTTTGAGTATGAGGCAAGATTTAAAGGTATGAGTTTAGCTGCCAGTTGTAGGACTCGGGAGACTCGTGCTTCCTCTTATGATGGTGAGCCGCTGCCATGGAAGCCAGAGGATAAGCCCATTACTACCTCATCACCACCACCGTCATCATCTTCCCCACCAAAGGAGACTTGAGTACACGGGTATGGGCACTCCCCTTGGCTTTTGCCAAGCTTGGGGGAGATGCCCCAGTATCGTATCACCATCACTTTTATTACCTTTACCTATCTGAGTTTGATCTTTAGCTATTTCATGATTTAGTTGAATAAAAGTTTAGTATGATCTATTTTCGAGTGCTAGTTTCGTGATCTATCTATCTATGTAATCGAGTGAGAGTTATATAATAAATTTTACACTACTAGGGAAAACCCTAGTAGTAGCGCGGGGTAATTGCCTAGCAGTAGCGCGGGGGCCTGCGCTACTGCTAGGGCGCTACAACTAACTTTTAGCAGTAGCGCGGGTGGTGCCCGTGCTACTGCTACTTCTAGTAGTAGTAGCGCGATTGCCACCCGCGCTACTACTACTTAGTTGTACCGTGGGTCAGGGCCCCGCGCTACTACTAACTAATTGAGAATTAAAAAAATAAATTCCATCCATGGCGGCTGCTTCTACTGGGCATCATCGTCCTCTCCATCCATGGCTGCTACTGGTCCTGGAGGGGATGAAGTTGTCCATGGTGATGGTGCTTCACCACCCAACTTGTGCACGCACCTCTCGTCTACTGCTGCTACAAAAGAAGAGAAAATTATTAAAAAGGGGAAGAGAGAGATAGAGAGCAGTAGGAGGAGGAACTCACCGGTGGCCGCCGGAGTGGGAACCGACGCCCGAAACCCTAGATGAAGCCCGGTGACCTGCTGCTGCTTGTCGTGGGACCCTTGACCCGGCGAGGAGGTGCAAGTGGCTGCGTCCATGGCGGATCTGGCCGCCACCATGGACGACGCTCTGCTGGTTTCCCTCTCCTTCCAACATGGGAGAAGAAGGAGGATGGAGGGGGAGGGGAGGGGTCTGCAGTGCGAGAGGAGGTCGCCGAATTTGTGAGTGGCACCAAGGTGCGAGGCTGGCAATGGCGGTGGGTGAGGAAGGGAATCGTGGGTGGGAGGAGAAGGGGAATCAGAAGAATGTGGGTTTGGATTTGGGCCTCCGCACGCTATGTGTACACATGTCTTGGTGGGTCGATAGTAGTAGCGCTGGTTTATACCTCTCGCTACTACTATGGCATGTCCCGGGTGGGCACGGTAGAGACCACTTAGTAGTAGCAAGGGTTATAAACCCGCGCTACTACTATCAACTTAGTAGTAGCGCGGGTTTATACCCCTCGCTACTACTATGGCATGTCCCGGGGGGCACGACAGAGACCACTTAGTAGTAGCGAGGGTTATAAACCCGCGCTACTACTATCAACTTAGTAGTAGCGGGGGTTATAAACCCGCGCTACTAGTAAGTAGCAGTAGCGAGGGGTATAAACCCATGCTACTAGTAAGCGTCTGCCTATAAGCTTTTCCCTAGTAGTGTTAGTTTGAGTTTTTGCTTCTTTACATTTATGATTCAGTCAAAATAAAAGGAAAGAATGAAAAAGATCATATGCTAATCTTATGGTAAGTAATGACATCACATAAGGAAAAGTATAAGTGGTAAAATTTGTTGGAAGTTGACAAACATAGCATTGGTCAATAATGATATTCATGAAAGAATTACTAAGGGAAGAGAAGATTCACATGCAAATACACTATCTTGGACATCTTTTATGATTGTGAGCCCCCACTAAATATCTTATGCCAAACTGTTGACGTTGGACAAGGAAGACAACGTAATGATTTATGTTTGTTCATATTCACATAGAAGTTATATTTTCATAGATCCTTCAACATGTGGTGCTTTCTCAATATCTTTGCTAGCCAAAATTCCGCACTAAGTAGAGATACTACTTGTGCATCCAAAAAACCTTAAACCCAAACTCTTGTTTTGAGAGTCCACCATACCTACCTATGGATTGAGTAAGATCCTTCAAGTAAGTTGTCATCGGTGCAATAAGGCAATAAAAATTGCTTCTAAATGTGTTTGATCATTTAGTGTAAGAGAAATTAAGCGTTGTACGAACTTGTGATGGCAAAGTAATAAAAGCGACGGACTGCATAATAAAGGTTGCTATCATAAGAGGAAATATAACATGATGTTATTTTGCATTAAGAGATTGTGCATACAACCCAAAAAGCGCATGACAACCTCTGCTTCCCTCTGCGAAGGGCCTATCTTTTACTTTTATGTATTTACTTTTTATGCAAGAGTCAAAGTATTTTCCTCTATTCCTTTTTATTTTCTCTTTGGCAAGCATCATGTGGTGAGGAAAGATCTAGGCACATATATCTAGTTGGATATGGGTGAGCATGGGTTATTATTGTTGACATCACCCTTGAGGTGAATAAGTTGGGAGGCGAAACTATAAGCCCCTATCTTTCTATGTGTCCGGTTGAAACTTTTTGCTCATATATATGTTGTGAGTGTTAGCAATCATAGAAGATTAAATGATGGTTGAATATGTGGACTTGCCAAAAGGCTCCGATACGAGACCCTTCCTGAAAATATGATGAATTGTAGTTGCAAAGTTGACTAAAAACATAGTTTGTTGGTTTTCAATGAAGTTTATGCTTTCTACTTCGAAGTTGTGATGAATTGTTACTTGTTCATGAGAAGTTATATGATAAAGTTTTATAATAAAGTTTTATGATAAAGTTTGTTGCTGTTAAAATAATATACATGATGCTACTATGTATTTATTTTGTTTTTATCGACACCTCTCTCTCTAAACATGTGGGCATGATTTTCGATATCGGCTTTCTCTTGAGGACAAGCCAGTTCTAAGCTTGGGGGAGTTGATACGTCCATTTTGCATCATGTTTTACTACTATTATTTATAATGTTTTTATGCATAATAATGCTTTATGTAGTAATTCTAATGCCTTTTCTCTCATAATATGCAAGGTTTACACAAAGAGGGAGAATACCGGCAGCTGGAATTCTGGACCTGAAAAAGCTACGTCAGAGTTACCTATACTGCACATCTCCAAATGAGCTGAAATTTTACGGAGAATTATTTTGGAATATATAATAAATATTGGAGCAAATAACTACCAGAGGGGGGTTGTCTAGTGCCCATAAGACACCAGGGCGCACCAGGCCCCCCAGGCGCACCCTGGTGGGTGGTGGGCAGCCCAGCCCTCCTTCGGTGCCCATCTTCTGGTATATAGGTCTTTTGACCTAGAAAAAATAAGGGGAGGACTTTCGGGACGGAGCGCCGCCGTCTCGAGGTGGAACTTGGGCAGGAGCACTTTTGCCCTCCGGTGGAGCGATTCCGCCGGGGGAACTTCCCTCCCAGAGGGGGAAATTGTAGCCATCGTCATCACCAACAACCCTCTCATCTTTGGGAGGCCAATCTCCATCAACATCTTCAACAGCACCATCTCATCTCAAACCCTAGTTCATCCCTTGTGTTCAATCTTTGTACCGGAACCTCAGATTGGTACAAGTGGGTGACTAGTAGTGTTGATTACATCTTGTAGTTGATTACTATATGGTTTATTTGGTGGAAGATTATATGTTAAGATCCATTATGCTATTTAATACCCCTCTGATCTTGAGCATGAATATCATTTGTGAGTAGTTACCTTTGTTCTTGAGGTCACGGGAGAAGTCACGTTGCAAGTAATCATGTGAATTTGATATGTGTTCGATATTTGATGATATGTATGTTGTGATTCCCTTATTGGTGTTATGTGAACGTCGACTACATGACACTTCACCATCTTTGGGCCTAAGGGAATGCATTGTGGAGTAGTTATTAGATGATGCGTTGCTAGAGTGACAGAAGCTTAAACCCTAGTTTATGCGCTATTTCGTAAGGGTCTGATTTGGATCCATATGTTTAATGCTATGGTTAGATTTTATCTGAATACTTTTCTCGTAGTTGCGGATGCTTGCGAGGGGGGTAATCATAAGTGGGAAGCTTGTTCAAGTAATAATAGCACCCAAGCACCGGCCCACCCACATATCAAATTATCAAAGTAGCGAACGCGAATCAAACCAACATGATGAAAGTGACTAGATGAAATTCCCGTGTGCCCTCAAGAACGCGTTGCTTATTATCTCAGACCGTTTTGGCCTGTACTTTGTGACAAAAAAGATTGGGCTACCTTGCTGCACTTTATTTACCGTTACCATTACTTGTCCGTTACAAATTATCTTGCTATCAATTACATGTTACCGACAATTTCAGTTCTTGCAGAAAATACCTTGCTGAAAATGATTGATCCCCTATACTTGTGGGTCATCACCATCTTTTTATCCTTAATAGCAACGATACATTCGTGCCTCACTACCCCTTCAATCATTGGGTGAGAACACCGCAAGATCGAACCCATCACAAAGCACCTCTTCCCATTGCAAGAAAAATCAATCTAGTTGGCAGAACCAAACCAATGTTTCAGAGAAGAAATACGAGGCTATAATAATCATGATATAAGAGATCAAAGAAGACTCAAATAATATTAATAGATAGAACTGATCATAAACTCGCAATTCATCGGATCCCAACAAACACACCGCAAAAAGTCATTACATCAAATAGATCTCCAAGAACATCGGGGAGAACATTGTATTGAGAATCAAAAAGAGAGAAGAAGCCATCTAGGTACTGCCTATGGACCCGTAGGTCTGTGGTCCGTAGGCCTATGGTAAACTACTCACGCATCATCGAAAGAGCACCAATGTGGATGATGAACCCCTCCGTGATCGTGTTCCCCTCCGGCAAGGTGCCGGAAAGGGCCTCTAGATTGGATCTCGTGGTTTTGGAACTTGCGGTGGCTGGAATTGTGTTTCATCGACTCCCCTAGAGTTTCTGGAATATTTGAGTATTTATAGAGCTAAGAGGTGGTGGAAAGGACCTCCATGGGCCCCACCACCCATCAGGGCGCTCCAGGGGCCTCTGGCGCGCCCAGGTGGGTGTGGGCCCCACGGACCTTCCCTCGTGCACTTCCTTGGCTCCCAAGCTGTTTTCTAGGCAGAAAAAAATCTCCAAAAAGTTTCACTATGTTTGGACTCCGTTTGATATGGATATTCTGCGAAGTAAAAAACAGCAACTGGCACTAGGCACTATGTCAATAGGTTAGTCCCAAAAATGATATAAAGTTACTATAAAATGAATATAAAACATCCAAGAATGATAATATAACAGCATGGAACAATAAAAAAATTATAGATGCGTTGGAGACGTTGATAACCCACAAGTATAGGGGATTGCAACAGTTTTCGAGGGTAGAATATTCAACCCAAATTTATTGATTCGACACAAGGGGAGCCAAAGAATATTTGCAAGTATTAGCAGCTGAGTTGTCAATTCAACCACACCTAGAGATTAATTATCTGCAGCAAAGTGATCAGTAGCAAAGTAGTATGGTAGTTTTGATAGTAGTAGCAACAGCAATAGTAACGGCAACACTAATAGCAATGATTTTGTAGCAAGTGCAAGAGTAACAATAGCAGTGGTAGCTTAGCAAGAACAATATGAGAGAAATTCATAGGCATTGGATCGGTGAATTCGTTGGATGATATTCATCATATAACAGTCATAACCTAGGGCGATACAGCACTAGCTCCAGTTCATAAATATAATGTAGGCATGTATTCCGTAAATAGTCATACGTGCTTATGGAAAGAACTTGCATGACATCTTTTGTCCTACCCTCCCGTGGCAGCGGGGTCCTATTGGAAACTAAGGGATATTAAGGCCTCCTTTTAATAGAGAACCGGAACAAAGCATTAACACATAGTGAATACATGAACTCCTCAAACTACGGTCATCACCGGGAAGTGTCCCGACTATTGTCACTCCTGGGTAGCCGGATCATAACACGTAGTAGGTGACTATAACTTGCAAGATCGGATCTAGAACATAGATATAATGGTGATAACATAAACGGTTCAGATCTGAAATCATGGCACCCGGGCCCAAAGTGACAAGCATTAAGCATGGCAAAGTCATAGCAACATCAATCTCAGAACATAATGGATACTAGGGATCAAGCCCTAACAAAACTAACTTGATTACATGATGAATCTCATCCAACTCCTCACCGACCAGCGAGCCTACGAAGGAATTACTCACTCCCTGTGGGGAGCATCATGGAATTGGCGATGGAGAAGGGTTGGTGATGACGAAGATCGAAGATCCCCCTCTCTGGAGCCCTAAACGGACTCCAAATCTGGCCTCCCGATGAAGAACAGGAGGTGGCGGCGGCTCTGTCTCGTGAAACGCGATAATTCTTTCTCCCTGATTTTTTTCTCAAAAAATATGACTTTATAGCATCAGGGTTGGAGTCTGCGGGGCCACCAGGTGGGGACAACCCACCTGGGCGCGCCTGGAGGGGGCGTGCCCTAGTGGGTTGTGCCCACCCAGGTGCCCCCCTCCTGTGGTTCTTGGCTCCAGAAATTCTTTTTTATTATATAAAAAATCCTCGCAAAGTTTCGTTCCAATCCGAGAACTTTTATTTCTGCACAAAAACAACACCATGGTAGTTCTGATGAAAACAGCGTCAGTCCGGGTTAGTTTCATTCAAATCGTGCAAATTAGAGTCCAAAACAAGAGGAAAAGTGTTAGAAAAAGTAGATACGACGGAGACATATCAACTCCCCTAAGCTTAAACATTTGCTTGTCCTCAAGCAATTCAGTTGATAAACTGAAAGTGAAAAAGAAAAACTTTTACGAACTCTTTTGCTCTTGTTTACATAAATAAGCTTAAGTAGCACCCATGTTTTCAGCAAAGGTTATAACTAACCATGTCGACAATAATTCTTAAAAATTATGTTAACTCATATCAATGGCATAATCAATTAGCGAGCAATAATAAGATATCTCAAACAACAACACTTTGTCAAAGCAACCATGATATAATATGACAATAGTGGTATCTCGCTAGCCCTTTCTGAGATCGCAAAACATAAATGCAGAGCACCTACAAAGTTCAAGCAGTGACTAAACATTGTAATTCATGGTAGAAAAGATCCAGTCATGATGCACCCAACATTAGCTATACACAATGCATGAGGATGACAATAGTGCTCTTAGGTTCTGGCGTTTATTTGAGAAGGTGATGACACAATATAAAAGTAAATAGATAGAACCTTCGCAGAGGGAAGCAGTGATTTGCAGAGGTGCCAGAGCTCAAGTTTTAAAATAGAGGTAAATGAAATTTTGAGAAATGCACCCTTCTTATTTACTTCGCGACCATTAGTTATCAGTATCTTCCATGCTAAACACATTAGTGGCGGTTCCCAAGTGATAAAAATAAAGGTTTACTCCCCCTCCACCAACAATCACACTCCACGGCTTGTCCGAAACAACGGGTGCCGTCCATACCAACAACAGTCCTGGGGGAGTTTTGTTTAATTATTTGCAATTTGAATTCGGGACTGGGAATCTCTATTACCGCCCCTCTCGTGCAAGGACGAGTGAATAAACACTCATCATGAGAATAACCCGCTTAGCATGGAAGATACTGACTACCTCATGTCGCTCTATGAACAATCCAGGCACACAAAAAAGGATATTTATTTGAAGTTTTTAGAGGTGGCACAGGCAAATTTACTTAGGACGGCAGGGTAATACCGCATATAGGTAGGTATGGTGAACTCATCTGGAATAACTTGGGTTTCAGGGTTTTGATGCACAAGCAGAATTACCACTTAGTACAGACGAAGGCTAGCAATTAGGTTGAGAAGCGGCCAGCTAGAGAGCGAAAACGGTCATGAACATGCATTATGCATAAGTAACATTGGATACTAGCATCAGTAGGATATGAACACCATGAACATAAATATCATAGAGGCTATGTTGGTTTTGATTCAACTACATGCATGAACATGTGCCAAGTCCAGCCACTCGAACATTCAGAGGAGGATACCATTTTTGGGGAACGTAGTAATTCAAAAAAATTCCTACGATCATGCAAGATCTATCTAGGAGAAGCATAGCAACGAGCGGGAGAGTGTGTCCACGTACCCTCGTAGACCGAAAGCGGAAGCGTTTAGTAACGCGGTTGATGTAGTCGAACGTCTTCGTGATCCAACCGATCCAAGTACCGAACATACGGCACCTCCATGATCTGCACATGTTTAGCTCGGTGACGTCCCTCGTACTCTTGATCCAGCTGAGGCCGAGGGAGAGTTTCGTCAGCACGACGGCGTGGTGACGGTGATGATGAAGTGATTCCGGCAGGGCTTCGCCTAAGCTCTCCGAAAATATGACCGAGGTGGAAATCTGTGGAGGGGGGCACCGCACACGGCTAAAAACAATTAATTGTGTGTCCTAAGGTGCCCCCTCCCCACGTATATAAAGGAGGGAGGGGGAGGCCGGCCGGCCCTCATAGGCACGCCAAGGGGGGAGGAATCCTCCTCCTAGTAGGAGTAGGACTCCCCCCTTTCCTAGTCCTACTAGAAGAAGAAGGAAGGAGGGGGAAAGAGAAGGAAGGAGGGGGCGCCGCCCCTCCCCCTAGTCCAATTCGGACTAGGCCCATGGGGGGGCGCGCGGCCAGCCCTTGGCTGCCCCTCTCTCTTTCCCCTAGGCCCAATAAGGCCCATTACTTCTCCGGTGGTTCCGATAACCCTTCCGGCACTCCGATAAATATCCGGAACCTTTTCGGAGGCCAAATACTATCTTCCAATATATAAATCTTTACCTCTCGGACATTCCGAGACTCCTCGTCATGTTCGTGATCACATCAGGGACTCCAAACTACCTTCGGTACATCAAAACACATAAACTCATAATACCGATCGTCATCGAACGTTAAGCGTGCGGACCCTACGGGTTCGAGAACTATGTAGACATGACCGAGACTCATCTCCGGTCAATAACCAATAGCGGAACCTGGATGCTCATATTTGCTCCCACATATTCTACGAAGATCTTTATCGGTCAAACCGCATAACAACATACGTTGTTCCCTTTGTCATCGGTATGTTACTTGCCCGAGATTCGATCGTCGGTATCTCAATACCTAGTTCAATCTCGTTACCGGCAAGTCTCTTTACTCGTTCCGTAATGTATCATCCTGTAACTAACTCATTAGTCACATTGCTTGCAAGGCTTCATATGATGTGCATTACCGAGAGGGCCCAGAGATACCTCTCCGACAATCGGAGTGACAAATCCTAATCTTGATCTATGCCAACTCAACAAACACTATCAGAGACACCTGTAGAGCATCTTTATAATCACCCATTTACGTTGTGACGTTTGATAGCACACAAGGTGTTCCTTCGGTATTCGGGAGTTGCATAATCTCATAGTCAGAGGAACATGTATAAGTCATGAAGAAAGCAATAGCAACAAACTAAACGATCATCGTGCTAAGCTAACGGATGGGTCTTGTCAATCATATCATTCTCTAATGATGTAATCCCGTTCATCAAATGACAACTCATGTCTATGGCTAGGAAACTTAACCATCTTTGATTAACGAGATAGTCAAGTAGAGGCATACTAGTGACACTTTGTTTGTCTATGTATTCACACATGTATTAAGTTTTCGGTTAATACAATTCTAGCATGAATAATAAACATTTATCATGATATAAGGAAATATAAATAACAACTTTATTATTGCCTCTAGGGCATATTTCCTTCAGTCTCCCACTTGCACTAGAGTCAATAATCTAGATTACACAGTAATGATTCTAACACCCATGGAGTCTTGGTGCTGATCATGTTTTGCTCGTGAGAGAGGCTTAGTCAACGGGTCTGCAACATTCAGATCCGTATGTATCTTGCAAATCTCTATGTCTCCCTCCTTGACTTGATCGCGGATGGAATTGAAGTGTCTCTTGATGTGCTTGGTTCTCTTGTGAAATCTGGATTCCTTTGCCAAGGCAATTGCACCAGTATTGTCACAAAAGATTTTCATTGGACCCGATGCACTAGGTATGACACTTAGATCGGATATGAACTCCTTCATCCAGACTCCTTCATTCGCTGCTTCCGAAGCAGCTATGTACTTCGCTTCACACGTAGATCCCGCAACGACGCTTTGCTTAGAACTGCACCAACTGACAGCTCCACCGTTCAATATAAATACGTATCTGGTTTGTGACTTAGAGTCATCCGGATCAGTGTCAAAACCTGCATCGACGTAACCACTTACGACGAGCTCTTTGTCACCTCCATAAATGAGAAGCATATCCTTAGTCCTTTTCAGGTATTTCAGGATGTTCTTGACCGCTATCCAGTGATCCACTCCTGGATTACTTTGGTACCTTCCTGCTAAACTTATAGCAAGGCACACATCAGGTCTGGTACACAGCATTGCATACATGATAGAACCTATGGCTGAGGCATAGGGAATGACTTTCATTTTCTCTCTATCTTCTGCAGTGGTCGGGCATTGAGTCTTACTCAACTTCACACCTTGTAGCACAGGCAAGAACCCTTTCTTTGCTTGATCCATTTTGAACTTTTTCAAAACTTTGTCAAGGTATGTGCTTTGTGAAAGTCCAATTAAGCGTCTTGATCTATCTCTATAGATCTTGATGCCCAATATATAAGCAGCTTCACTGAGGTCTTTCATCGAAAAACTTTTATTCAAGTATCCTTTTATGCTATCCAGAAATTCTATATCATTTCCAATCAACAATATGTCATCCACATATAATATTAGAAATGCTACAGAGCTCCCACTCACTTTCTTGTAAATACAGGCTTCTCCAAAAGTCTGTATAAAACCATATGCTTTGATCACACTATCAAAGCATTTATTCCAACTCCGAGATGCTTGCACTAGTCCATAAATGGATCACTGGAGCTTGCACACTTTGTTAGCATCCTTTGGATCGATAAAACCTTCGGGTTGCATCATATACAACTCTTCTTCCAGAAATCCATTTAGGAATGCAGTTTTTACATCCATTTGCCAAATTTCATAATCATAAAATGCGGCAATTGCTAACATGATTCGGACGGACTTAAGCATCGCTATGGGTGAGAAGGTCTCATCGTAGTCAACTCCTTGAACTTGTCAAAAACCTTTTGCAACAAGTCGAGCTTTGTAGACAGTAACATTACCGTCGGCGTCAGTCTTCTTCTTGAAGATCCACTTATTCTCTATGGCTTGCCGATCATCGGGCAAATCAACCAAAGTCCACACTTTGTTCTCATACATGGATCCCATCTCAGATTTCATGGCCTCAAGCCATTTTGCGGAATCTGGGCTCATCATCGCGTCCTCATAGTTCGTAGGTTCATCATGGTCAAGTAACATGACCTCCAGAACAGGATTACCGTACCACTCCGGTGCGGATCTTACTCTGGTTGACCTACGAGGTTCGGTAGTAACTTGATCTGAAGTTTCATGATCATCATCATTAGCTTCCTCACTAATTGGCATAGGTATCACTGGAACTGATTTCTGTGATGAACTACTTTCCAATTCAAGAGAAGGTATCACTACCTCATCAAATTCTACTTTCCTCCCACTCACTTCTTTCGAGAGAAACTACTTCTCTAGAAAGGATCCATTCTTAGTAACGAATATTTTGCCTTCGGACCTGTGGTAGAAGGTGTACCCAACAGTCTCCTTTGGGTATCCTATGAAGACACATTTCTCCGATTTGGGTTCGAGCTTATCAGGTTGAAGCTTTTTCACATAAGCATCGCAGCCCCAAACTTTAAGGAACGACAACTTGGGTTTCTTGCCAAACCACAGTTCATAAGGTGTCGTCTCAACGGATTTAGATGGTGCCCTATTTAACGTGAATGCAGCCGTCTCTAAAGCATAACCCCAAAACGATAGTGGTAAATCAGTAAGGGACATCATAGATCGCACCATATCTAATAAAGTGCGGTTATGATGTTCGGACACACCATTACGCTGTGGTGTTCCGGGTGGCGTGAGTTGCGAAACTATTCCGCATTGTTTCAAATGAAGACCAAACTCGTAACTCAAATATTCTCCTCCACGATCGGATCGCAGAAACTTTATTTTCTTGTTACGATGATTTTCCACTTCACTCTAAAATTCTTTGAACTTTTCAAATGTTTCAGACTTATGTTTCATCAAGTAGATATACCCATATCTGCTCAAATCATCTGTGAAGGTCAGAAAATAACGATACCCGCCGCGAGCCTCAATATTCATCGGACCGCATACATCAGTATGTATTATTTCCAATAAATCTGTTGCTCGCTCCATTGTTCCGGAGAACGGAGTTTTAGTCATCTTGCCCATGAGGCACGGTTCGCAAGTACCAAGTGATTCATAATCAAGTGATTCCAAAAGTCCATCAGTATGGAGTTTCTTCATGCGCTTTACACCAATATGACCCAAACGGCAGTGCCATAAATAAGTTGCACTATCATTATCAACTCTGCATCTTTTGGCTTCAACATTATGAATATGTGTATCACTATTATCGAGATTCAACAAAAATAGAAAACTCTTCAAGGGTGCATGACCATAAAAGATATTACTCATATAAATAGAACAACCATTATTCTCTGATTTAAATGAATAACCGTCCCACATCAAACAAGATCCAGATATAATGTTCATGCTTAACGCTGGCACCAAATAACAATTATTCAGGTCTAAAACTAATCCCGAAGGTAGATGTAGAGGTAGCATGCCGACGGCGACCACATCGACTTTGGAACCATTTCCCACACGCATCGTCAGCTCGTCCTTAGCCAATCTTCGCTTAATCCGTAGTCCCTGTTTCGAGTTGCAAATATTAGCAACAGAACCAGTAATCAAATACCCAGGCACTACTGCGAGCATTAGTAAGGTACACATCAATAACATGTATATCACATATACCTTGGTTCACTTTGCCATCCTTTTTATCCGCCAAATACTTGGGGCAGTTCTGCTTCCAGTGGCCAGTCCCTTTGCAGTAGAAGCACTCAGTATCAGGCTTAGGTCCAGACTTGGGCTTCTTCACTTGAGCAGCAACTTGCTTGCCGTTCTTATTGAAGTTCCCCTTCTTCCCTTTGCCCTTTTTCTTGAAACTGGTGGTCTTGTTGACCATCAACACTTGATGCTCCTTTTTGATTTCTACCTCCGCAGCCTTTAGCGTTGCGAAGAGCTCGGGAATTGTCTTATCCATCCCTTGCATATTATAGTTCATCACGAAGCTTTTGTAGCTTGGTGGCAGTGATTGAAGAACTCTGTCAATGACACTATCAACCGGAAGATTAACTCCCAGCTGAGTCAAGTGATTATGATACCCAGACATTTTGAGTATATGCTCACTGGCAGAACTATTCTCCTCCATCTTGCAGCTATAGAACTTATTGGAGACTTCATATCTCTCAATCTGGGCATTTGCTTGAAATATTAACTTCAACTCCTGGAACATCTCATATGCTCCATGACGTTCAAAACGTCGTTGAAGTCCCGGTTCTAAGCCGTACAGCATGGCACACTGATCTACCGAGTAGTCATCAGCTTTGCTCTGCCAGGCGTTCACAACGTCCGGCGTTGCTCCTACAGCGGGTCTTGCACCTAGCGATGCTTCCAGGACGTAATTCTTCTGTGCAGCAATGAGGATAATCCTCAAGTTACGGACCCAGTCCGTGTAGTTGCTACCATCATCTTTCAACTTGGCTTTCTCTAGGAACGCATTAAAATTCAAAGGAACAGTAACACGGCCCATTGATCTACAACAACATAGACATGCAAAATACTATCAGGTACTAAGTTCATGATAAATTAAAGTTCAATTAATCATATTACTTAAGAACTCCCACTTAGATAGACATCCCTCTAATCATCTAAGTGATCACGTGATCCAAATCAACTAAACCATGTCCGATCATCACGTGAGATGGAGTAGTTTTCAATGGTGAACATCACTATGTTGATCATATCTACTATATGATTCACGCTCGACCTTTCGGTCTCAGTGTTCCGAGGCCATATCTGCATATGCTAGGCTCGTCAAGTTTAACCCGAGTATTCTGCGTGTGCAAAACTGGCTTGCACCCGTTGTATGTGAACGTAGAGCTTATCACACCCGATCATCACGTGGTGTCTCGGCACGACGAACTGTAGCAACGGTGCATACTCTGGGAGAACACTTGTACCTTGAAATTTAGTGAGAGATCATCTTATAATGCTACCGCCGTACTAAGCAAAATAAGATGCATAAAAGGATTAACATCACATGCAATTCAATATGTGACATGATATGGCCATCATCATCTTGTGCTCTTGATCTCCATCATCGAAGCACCGTTATGATCTTCATCGTCACCGGCGCCCAAGCTTGATCTCCATCATCACCGGCGCCCCAGCATGATCTCCATCGAAGCATCGTTGTCGTCTCGCCAACTTATTGCTTCTACGACTATCGCTACCGCTTAGTGATAAAGTAAAGCAATTACATGGCGATTGCATTGCATACAATAAAGCGACAACCATATGGCTCCTGCCGGTTGCTGATAACTCTGTTACAAAACATGATCATCTCATACAACAAATTATATCACATCATGTCTTGACCATATCACATCACAGCAATCCCTGCAAAAACAAGTTAGACGTCCTCTACTTTGTTGTTGCAAGTTTTACGTGGCTGCTACGGGCTTCGAGCAAGAACCGTTCTTACCTACGCATCAAAACCACAACATGGTGTAGTGATTGCTTTTTGATCTTCTAAAAGAACCCTCTTCATTGAAACCGGTTCAACTAAAGTGAGAGAGACAGACACCCGCCGGTCACCTTTAAGCAACGAGTGCTCGCAGCGGTGAAACCAGTCTCGCGTAAGCGTACGCGTAATGTCGGTCCGGGCCACTTCATCTCACAATACCGCTGAACCAAGTAACAACTAGTAACGGCAAGCAATATGTATACACCCACGCCCACAACTCCTTTGTGTTCTACTCGTGCAAATAACATCTACGCATAGACCAGGCTCGGATGCCACTGTTGGGGAACGTAGTAATTCAAAAAATTTCCTACGATCATGCAAGATCTATCTAGGAGAAGCATAGCAACGAGCGGGAGAGTGTGTCCACGTACCCTCGTAGACCGAAAGCGGAAGCGTTTAGTAACGCGGTTGATGTAGTCGAACGTCTTCGCGATCCAACCGATCCAAGTACCGAACGTACGGCACCTCCGCGATCTGCACACGTTCAGCTCGGTGACATCCCTCGTACTCTTGATCCAGCTGAGGCCGAGGGAGAGTTTCGTCAGCATGACGGTGATGATGAAGTGATTCCGGCAGGGCTTCGCCTAAGCTCTCCGAAAATATGACCGAGGTGGAAATCTGTGGAGGGGGGCACCGCACACGGGTAAAAACAATTAACTTGTGTGTCCTAGGGTGCCCCCCTCCCCACTTATATAAAGGAGGGAGGGGGAGGCCGGCCGGCCCTCATAGGCACGCCAAGGGGGGAGGAATCCTCCTCCTAGTAGGAGTAGGACTCCCCCCTTTCCTAGTCCTACTAGGAGACGAAGGAAGGAGGGGGAAAGAGAAGGAAGGAGGGGGCGCCGCCCCTCCCCCTAGTCCAATTCAGACTAGGCCCATGGGGGGGGCGCGCGGCCAGCCCTTGGCTGCCCCTCTCTCTTTCCCCTAGGCCCAATAAGGCCCATTACTTCTCCGGTGGTTCCGATAACCCTTCCGGCACTCCGATAAATATCTGGAACCTTCCGGAACCTTTCCGGAGGCCAAATACTATCTTCCAATATATCAATCTTTACCTCTCGGACATTCCGAGACTCCTCGTCATGTCCGTGATCACATCCGGGACTCCGAACTACCTTCGGTACATCAAAACACATAAACTCATAATACCGATCGTCATCGAACGTTAAGCGTGCGGACCCTACGGGTTCGAGAACTATGTAGACATGACCGAGACTCATCTCTGGTCAATAACCAATAGCGGAACCTGGATGCTCATATTGGCTCCCACATATTCTACGAAGATCTTTATCGGTCAAACCGCATAACAACATACGTTGTTCCCTTTGTCATCGGTATGTTACTTGCCCGAGATTCGATCGTCGGTATCTCAATACCTAGTTCAATCTCGTTACCGGCAAGTCTCTTTACTCGTTCTGTAATGTATCATCCCATAACTAACTCATTAGTCACATTGCTTGCAAGGCTTCATATGATGTGCATTACCGAGAGGGCCCAGAGATACCTCTCCGACAATCGGAGTGACAAATCCTAATCTTGATCTATGCCAACTCAACAAACACTATCAGAGACACCTGTAGAGCATCTTTATAATCACCCAGTTACGTTGTGACGTTTGATAGCACACAAGGTGTTCCTTCGGTATTCGGGAGTTGCATAATCTCATAGTCAGAGGAACATGTATAAGTCATGAAGAAAGCAATAGCAACAAACTAAACGATCATCGTGCTAAGCTAACGGATGGGTCTTGTCAATCATATCATTCTCTAATGATGTGATCCCATTCATCAAATGACAACTCATGTCTATGGCTAGGAAACTTAACCATCTTTGATTAACGAGCTAGTCAAGTAGAGGCATACTAGTGACACTTTGTTTGTCTATGTATTCACACATGTATTAAGTTTCCGGTTAATACAATTCTAGCATGAATAATAAAAATTTATCATGATATAAGGAAATATAAGTAACAAATTTATTATTGCCTCTAGGGCATATTTCCTTCAACCATATCATCATACTACATCACAATTATTTTAACGCAATGTTGACATCCAAGATAAATCATTATCCACTCCTAGCTACTTAAGCATGGCATGAGAAACTATAATCTCTAAGGGTCATTGCAAACATGTTTGATCATAATGAGCTGAATCATGGATACTAGGTTAAACGTATTTACAAAAACAGAACAAGTTGAGTTCATACCCGTTTCTCTCTGCCACAGCCAGTTCATCAAATATCGTCATTATTGCCTTTCACTTGCACGACCGAATGATATGAAAATAATAATAGTGCGAGAGTGCCGTGGACTAAGCTGGAATCTGCAAACATTTTATTCAAAAAGAAGAAAACAAGGTAATATGGGCTCTCTGTTAGATCAACAACAATGCATATGAGAGCCACTCAACATTTTCATCGTGGTCTTCTCCTCGGTAAGACTCAAATAACAAAAAAGAAATTCAGAGAAACACACTGAAATATTTTTGGAGTTTTTGGTTTTTCTTGAAGGAAGCAAAATAAAAAGAAGAGAAGAGCAAAAACGAGAAAGACTATTTACACGGGAAAGCTCCCAACAAGCAAAAGAAGAACAAGGAAATCTTTTTGGGTTCTCTTTTTAAATACTACAGCTGATTATACTAGAAAGAAAAATAAAAAAGAAGCAGGAAATATTTTTGTATTTTCTCAAAGTTTTTTTTAAACACACAAGAAGAAGGCGAGAAAATAAATGTAGCATGGATAATACAAAAGTGTGGACACCGACAACTGGGATGAAATGTGTGAACATGAAAGAAATGTTGGTGGAAATACGTACTCCCCCAAGCTTAGGTTTTTGGCCTAACTTGGTAATCTCCATCAGTAGCCTGCATAATGGTCGGAGTGATAGCTCACAGAGGCTCTAGGTGCAGATGTCTCAGCCCGTCGTGCAGCCACAACCGTCGCGTTATGTGCTCAGGCCTTGCTCTCAAGAACATAATATCTTCCCTTGCTATGAACATCAAAGAGAGCAGGTGCAGGCAAAAAGGTGTCCACAACGGAACTTTTATTAAACAACAGGTTATAAGTAAAATTATGGGGTTCACCACTAAGGATCTTATGACGTTTCATAGCATCGAAGTCAAGGTATTGCGTGGGTAAGATGGGGTCATAAGGCCAATGTGAAATACCTAGCTCTCTTGCTAAGTGTGTGGCATAAATCCTACCATAAAAATATCCACTATCAGCGTTGTGTTGCAATCTACGTGCCACTATCGCTCCAAGGTTATAACTTTTGTCACCGGTGAGAGCGGTGCGGATAAGGCTCAAGTCTGGAGCACAAACTGTACTACAATCTTGTTTGCCTACAATGCATTTTCCATTAAATAGTGCAAAGTATTGGATTGAGGGAAAATGAATGCTCTTTATTCTACCCTGAGCACTCCTCTAGTCTCACCATAGCAAAGGCTAGTCAAGAATATCTCAAACTCCGACCTTGGTGGCTCGTCCAATGAACCCCAAAATGGAATTTTGCAGTGATTAGAAAATGTCTTTAGAGGTATAGTAAATGAATTGTCATATAGTTTAAATGATACTCTGGACTCACGAGGATGGAATTTAAATTCTTTGGTAAATGATTCAGTGAGGCTGAGGTGTTGGTTGCACTTATCTGCAATGTAGGGACCGAGCTCGGAATTGTGAACATATTGCTCAAATTCTTCTTTAATGCCCACACGCGCCATATAATCGTTGCATGGCCATAAACATGATTTGGAAACGACATCTCGAATGGAATTTTCACTGGGTTCAACATAGGACCGACGAACAGAGCTGCTACTAGAAGATGCCTCCGAGGACCTCTGCCTCGAAGAACTCCTTCCAAAGAGGTTCATCATATTCACGTATAATTTTCTGAAAAAAATTGTGTCATGAATTTTTGTCAACAAAACCTTATAAGAATGATAGCAACTACTCATAGGGATGCATAGAGGCCATATCGAGCATTCAAACTACTTAGAACCCTAAGAATTCAACATGCAAGCTCATCTACAGTAGCACCAAGAGTCACTAATTATTCTAAATATAAACCACTAAAGCAAAAACTAATTGGACCAATGGAGGAGGCACATACCAAGCAACAATCCCCTGAAACAGTTTCGGAAACGGAGCTTCGAGCAAAGAGATCAAAATCCGCGGGTTTGAGAGCAAGAACACGAGAAAGAGAGCAATGGTGAATTTTTTCTAGAGGTAGGTGATGATATGGAGTGAAGAGATAAGTGAGACGGCCCATGTGGGGACCACAACACACCAGGGCGCGCCTGGGGGTGCTGGCGCACCCAGGTGGGTTGTGCCCACCTGGAGCACCTCCCTCTGATGTTATTTGCACTAAAAACTCTTAAATATTCAAAAAAAATCCTATTAAATTTTCAGAGCATTCTGAGAACTTTTATTTTTGGGCCATTTTTTTCTTTTATTGCACGAAAAACTCAGAAAACAGGCAAGGCATGGCATTTTATTTTATTTAACTAATAAAAACAGAAAACAAAAGGTAGGGACAGAAGGTAGTGCTCACTGAATTCATCAACTTCATACCTCTCAAAAATGATTTATTAATAAGGTTGATCAAGTCTTATTAACAACCACTTCCGATTAGCATGAAACCGAAGAACTTTCGTAAAACACTAAGTTACCTCAATGGGGATATGGATGTCCCCAACAATGAGCATTTCATATTTCTTTTTGGCAGTAGGTAGAGGTAGTTGAAAACTTCCAATAGTGATTGTAGGAGATTTTTCAATAACATTAATACCATTCACTTGGAATTGTTTCTTCGAAAAGTGCACCGTATGTTCATTACCATTGATATGAAAAGTGACCTTGCTTTTATTGCAATCAATAACAGCCCCTGCAGTATTCAAGAAGGGTCTACTGAGGATAATCGACATGTTGTCGTCCTCGAGCATCTCAAGTATAAAAAAGTCAGTTAAGATAGTAACATGAGCAACAACAACGGGCACATCCTCACAAATACTGATAGGTATGGCAGTTGATTTATCAGCCATTTGCAAAGATATTTCAGTAGGTGTAAGTTTATTCAAATCAAGTCTTTTATATAAAGAGAAAGGCATAACACTAACACCTGCTCCTAAATCACATAAAGCAGTTTTCACATAATTTCTTTTGATGGAGCAAGGTATAGTTGGTATTCCCGGATCTCCAAGTTTTTTAGGTACTCCACCCTTAAAAGTATAATTAGCAAGCATGGTGGAGATTTCAGCTTCCGGTATTTTTCTCTTATTGGTGATGATGTCTTTCATATACTTTGCATAAGGAGGCATTTTTAAGATATCAGTCAAGCGAGTACGCAAAAAGACTGGCCTCAGCATTTCAGCAAAGCATTCAAATTATTCATCATCTCTCTTTTTGGTTGACTTAGGTGGAAAGGGCATAGGTTTTTGAACCCACGATTCTCTTTCCTTACCATGTTTTCTAGCAACAAAGTCTCTCTTATCATATCTTTTATTCTTGGGTTGTGGGTTATCAAGATCAACTGCTGGTTCTATTTCAACATCATTGTCTGGTTCTTTATTATTTGTTGGAGTGTCTTCATGAACCTCATCATTATCTTTTTCATTATCAGAAGGTGAGTGTTCACTACCAGATTGAGTTTCAGCATCAGAGATAGAGACTTCATTATCATTATCAGGAGGTTTTTCAACTTCAGGTTCACTAGAGGCATGCAAAGTCCTATCATTTTTCTTCTTCTTTTTCTTTTTAGAAGGACTAGGTACATTAGTGTCAACTCTTTGAGAGTCTTGTTCAATTCTTTTTGGGTGTCCCTCGGGATAAAGTGGTTCCTGAGTCATTCTACCTCCTCTAGTCATTACTCTAACAGCATGATCATTCATATTATTATTCATTTCATCAAGCAACTCTCTTTCAGATTTAGCAACTTGTTATAATTGAGTTTGAACCGTAGAAGCATGCTTTCCTACACCTCTAACATCATTTGAGATTCTAAATAACAAGTCACTCAAGCAAGCAATCATATCCGAATTGTATTTCAATTGTTTCATAACATTTGCATTGAAGTGATCTTGCTTTCTAATGTAATTATCAAACTCATAAAGGCATTGACTAGGATGTTTATTATAAGGAATATCACCTTCATCGAACTTTAGTAAAGAATTTACCTCTACCACCTTAGGTGGTGGTGGTGTTTCAAGCCCATGTATTTCTTCGATAGGTGGTAAATTTTTAACATCCTCTGCTTTAATACCTTTTTCCTTCATGGATTTCTTTGCCTCTTGCATATCTTCAGGACTGAGATATAAGATACCCCTCTTCTTTGGAGTAGGTTTAAGTGGTGGTTCAGGAAGGATCCAATCATCATAATTTTTCAATATGTTATTCAATAATTCTTCAGCTTGTTCAACAGTTCGCTCCCTGAAAACACAACCAGCACAACTATCTAGGAAATCCCTAGAAGCATCGGTTAGTCCATTATAGAAGATATCAAGTATTTCATTTTTCTTAAGAGGATGATCAGGCAAAGCATTAAGCAATTGGAGAAGCCTCCCCCAAGCTTGTGGGAGACTCTCTTCTTCAATTTGCGCAAAGTTAAATATTTCCTATAAGGCAACTTGTTTCTTATGAGCAGGAAAATATTTTTCAGAGAAGTAATAAATCATATCCTGGGGACTACGCACACAAACAAGAGCAAGAGTATTATACCAAGCCTTAGCATCACCCTTTAATGAGAACGGAAATAATTTGAGAATATAATAATAGCGAATCTTCTCATCATGAGCAAAAAGGGTGGCTATATCATTCAACTTAGTAAGATGTGCCACAACAGTTTCATAACCATGGAAAGGATCAGATTTAACCAAAGTAATTAACTCTGGGTCGACAGAGAATTCATAATCCTTATCATCAACAAAGATAGGTGAAGTAGCAAACTGAGGATCACATTTCATTTTAGCATTCAAAGTATTTTCTTTATACTTGTATAATAATTTTTCCAGATCATCTCTATTCTTACAAGCAAGAATGTCCCTAGTTGTCTCCTCATCCATAACATAACCTTCCAGTACCTTTGGCAATTCATATCTTGGAGAACTAGGTCTAATAGGTGTTTCAAGATTTTCAGTTTCAAGCTCTTCATCAATTTCAACAATCTCATGTTGTCTTACTCTAGCAATTTGTTCATCAAGAAACTCACCTAGTGGCACATTATCATCAAGCAAGGTACTAGCATCATCATGAGTAGCATTCATAGCAGAAGTAGCATCATTAATAACTTGCGACATATCAGAATTGATAGCATGTGGTGGTGTTGCAAGTCTACTTATAACAGAAGGTGAATCTAAAGCGGAGCTGGATGGCAGTTCCTTACCTCCCCTCGTCTTAGAGGGAAAAATCTTAGTCTTAGCATCCTTTAGATTCTTCATAGTGATAATTTGATAATAATCCCAAGTGACTCAACAAATATAGCTATGCTCCCCGGCAACGACGCCAGAAAAAGGTCTTGATAACCCACAAGTATAGGGGATCGCAACAGTTTTCGAGGGTAGAGTATTCAACCCAAATTTATTGATTCGACACAAGGGGTGCCAAAGAATATTTGCAAGTATTAGTAGCTGAGTTGTCAATTCAACCACACCTGGAGATTAATTATCTGCAACAAAGTGATCAGTAGCAAAGTAGTATGGCAGTTCTGATAGTAGTAGCAACAGCAATAGTAACGGTAACAGTAATAGCAATGATTTTGTAGCAAGTGCAAGAGTAACAATAGCAGTGGTAACTTAGCAAGAACAATATGAGAAATTCGTAGGCATTGGATCGGTGAATTCGTTGGATGATATTCATCATATAACAGTCATAACCTAGGGCGATACAGCACTAGCTCCAGTTCATAAATATAATGTAGGCATGTATTCCTTAAATAGACATACGTGCTTATGGAAAGAACTTGCATGACATCTTTTGTCCTACCCTCCCGTGGCAGTGGGGTCCTATTGGAAACTAAGGGATATTAAGGCCTCCTTTTAATAGAGAACCGAAACAAAGCATTAAAACATAGTGAATACATGAACTCCTCAAACTACGGTCATCACCGGGAAGTGTCCCGACTATTGTCACTCCGGGGTTGCCGGATCATAACACGTAGTAGGTGACTATAACTTGCAAGATCGGATCCAGAACATAGATATAATGGTGATAACATAAACAGTTTAGATCTGAAATCATGGCACCCGGGCCCAAAGTGACAAGCATTAAGCATGGCAAAGTCATAGCAACATCAATCTCAGAACATAATGGATACTAGGGATCAAGCCCTAACAAAACTAACTCGATTACATGATGAATCTCATCCAACTCCTCACCGACCAGCGAGCCTACGAAGGAATTACTCACTCCCGATGGGGAGCATCATGGAATTGGCGATGGAGAAGGTTTGGTGATGACGAAGATCGAAGATCCCCCTCTCCGGAGCCCCAAACAGACTCCAGATCTGGCCTCCCGATGAAGAACATGAGGTGGCGGCGGCTCCGTCTCGTGAAACGCGATAATTCTTTCTCCCTGATTTTTTTTCTCTGAAAATATGACTTTATAGCATCAGGGTTGGAGTCTGCGGGGCTACCAGGTGGGGATAACCCACCTGGGCGCGCCTGGAGGGGGGCGCGCCTTGGTGGGTTGTGCCCACCCAGGTGCCCCCCTCCTGTGGTTCTTGGCTCCAGAAATTCTCTTTTATTATATAAAAAATCCTCGCGAAGTTTCGTTTCAATCCGAGAACTTTTATTTCTGCACAAAAACAACACCATGGTAGTTCTGATGAAAACAGCGTCAGTCCGGGTTAGTTTCATTCAAATCGTGCAAATTAGAGTCCAAAACAAGAGGAAAAGCATTAGGAAAAGTAGATATGACGGAGACGTATCAGCATCCCCAAGCTTAATTCCATCTCGTCCTCGAGTAGGTAAATGATAAAAACAGAAATTTTGATGTGGAATGCTGCCTAACATGTTCATCACATATTCTTTTCTTTTGTAGCATGGACATTTGGACTTTTAAATGGTTCAAAGCAATCGTCTATATTTGACATGAAGACTTCAATACTCCAGCATATCAACAAGCAACAATGTCTTTCAAAATATCAACACTAAAAAAGCTATGCTTAGCCCATCATGCTCAATCATTGATCCATTCACGAAACGCACTCGAATATTAGCTACATCCAATGCACAAGTATGATCATAGTGCTCCCTAGTTGGTGCTTTATAAGAGAAGATGGAGACTCAAATAAAAATAAAAATTGCATAAAGTAAATAGATAGGCCCTTCGCAGAGGGAAGCGGAGATTTGTTGAGGTGCTAGAGCTCAAAGCTTAAATTGAGAGATAAAAAAAATATTTTGGGAGGCATACTTTTCCCATCAACGAAAACGATCGAGTAGTTCCCAATACTTTCCATGCTAGATACGTCATAGGTGGTTCCCAAACATAAAATAAAGTTTATTCCTTTTTCCACCATTCTTACATAATCTATGGCTAGCCGTATCCACGGGTGCCTTTCATACCAACACTTTCCAAGGAATTTATTATTTGAAAACATAAAGTAAATTTCTTTTTCATTTCGGGACTGGGCATCCCTATTACCGTCACACTCGTGCAATGACAAGTGAATAAACACTCATCTTGAGAATAACACATCTAGTATGGAAAAATATTGGCCACCCCCTGCCGCTTCATGAGCGGTACGTGAAGGAAATATGCCCTAGAAGCAATAATAAAGTTGTTATTTTATATTTCCTTATCATGATAAAGGTTTACTATTCATGCTAGAATTGTATTGATCGGAAATTTAAATATATGTGTGAATATATAAACAAATACAGTGTCCCTAATAAGACCCTACTAGACTAGCTCGTTGATCAAAGATGGTTAAGGTTTCCTAACCATAGACATGTGTTGTCATTTGATAACGGGATCACATCATTAGGAGAATGATGTGATGGGCAAGACCCATCCGTTAGCTTAGCATATTGATCGTTTAGTTTATTGCTATTGCTTTCTTAATATCAAATACATATTCCTTCGACTATGAGATTATGCAAATCCCGAATACCGGAGGAATACCTTGTGTGCTATCAAATGTCACAACGTAACTGGGTGATCATAAAGATGCTCTACAGGTATCTCCGAAGATGTTTGTTGAGTTGGTGTAACATCCCAAAATTTTCCAAATTTTGGAATGTTAATAATAAGATATTATTGAGTGAATTGCTATGATTTTCATGGGAAATTAAAACCTTTTGATTCTTGTTTCAAATATTTCAATCCGATTGCTTTTCTTTTGGAAACCTATGAAATATTTTGAAACCACAAATAAAAATGGAGTGAGAATAAAATGACTTTCTCAAAATGTGGTGGAAGAAATTTTATGTGAAGTTCTTTGAATATTTGGAGTTCCATTTGAATTGGATCGTATTTGGAGTTTCAATGTCATTTAATATTTCCAAATTATTCAAATAAAATATGAGAGGAGATAATATGACTTCTCCGAAACTATTATTGGAAATATTTAATATTTCTTGGTCATTTTGGGTATTCATAAAACCCCAAGTTTGTGCACAGAAATAATTTTATCACGTTATGAAAGTATTGTTTCTAGGCTCTAAGTAGTAACTTCGTATATGTGAACATGTTTATTTCTGGAGTTTATTAAACTTTTGGTAACTTATCTCATCCAACCCATCTCATCCAAAGCTATGGTTCGCTCTAGTGCACGTGTCCAACAGCAGCGCAACACTGCAGTGGCAGCCCAACAGAAGCACAGCCAACCAAGCTCTCTTCAAAAAATTATTTTCCTTCCCTTGCTCCTTGGGCCTAGTAATTTTTTTCCACTAAAGCCCATCTAGCGATCACACCTCAAGCCCAGGCGCATGGACTTGCTCGTCTCCTTCCTTTGCATGTTCAATCTGGAGCAGGAACAGAACAGAAACAGCCATGGCTTCACACCTCTTCCTTCCCTCCTCCCACTTAATTCCTTCCCGGTTCACTTCGGAGTCAACACGAAAATTGTGGAGAGCGTTACAAGTAACCCATTCAGGGAATTAGAACCCAACACTATTGCTTTAATTGGTCTAACGGATCCGTGAAACGTACATGCACGAACAGCCATTGATGGCCGCACTAAACTCGCCGTGGATCTCATCGTATGGACTTCCCTGGCACCTATATAAATCACCCGCAGGAGCGCCCTCATCCCTGCTCACTCCCATACCGGAACCCCTCTCTCTTCCCCTTTGTTTCCCGTCCAATTCGTCGCTGAAGTTCCCGCACGGCCGCAGGCCGTGGAAGGTACGGGCAACCTGCAGGCGACCTTCCCGTTTCTTTCTTCCTCCTTAGTTCAAATGAAACCATGGTGCATCCTTCTGATGCATTTGTCCATCTTGTTTCACAGCCGGTGCGCACAAACAGAGATGACCGTGCCGTAGTTCCGGCGAACTCCAGCGGGTTCACACGGCTTCCCCAGGACGAATTGGTCGTCTCCGATGACATCAACTTTTTGTTCGCATCGCGAGCGTCCCCGTCCGCCATGCCTACTCGCCGGAACACGCCCGAGCCACGCCACCCAATTTCGGCGACCATCAGCCATCTCCGATGAGCCCCCTGTCGTGAATCTCTGTTTCAGTTAAAAAAAACCAACAGGTATCCACCAACCAGATCTTGACACGTGGCAGATTAATTTTATTCCCGTAATTCATTTTCAGATTTTTATCCAAACTTCGAAAAATCATATCTCTCAAACTGTATGTCCGATTTTAACAAATAAGATATCCCCAGATTCGCTGGAACATCTAGTTTATTTAAAATTTTAAAATTTCACTTTTGAGCGAATTAAAATTTAGTTCTGATTTAAATAAGAAATTGAATAATTGTGCTATATCTTTTAATCTGGAAATCACATGGAAATGTTCCAATTACCAAAGTTGGTCCCTAGAACCATACCTTCTGTTAGAAGTCAACTCTTAATTTTTCAACAATGTTTCGTTCCTGTTTTGACCACTACACATCAATTTGACCTCCTATAGTCATAATTTAACCACTTGATCAATTTTATTCTTAGATAAATCTCCTAGATGGATCCCTAGAACCTCTCTGGTCATTTGAACCACCACAAAAATTTGGAGTCATTAAGGATTAATTCTTTTATCTCGAAACCTATGCCATACCCATTGCCGATTACCCAAGTCAAATATTCTGAATAGTCTCATGATAGAATTTGCTCTAGGAACTTGCCTCACAACCCATCTTCTATATCAAACCATGATCTTCATTTAGTATCACTTGAATCCAACCGTAGTATATGACTATGTCATGTCTCATTTAAGACCTAACTTGATTCTATCTCAAACCATAGCCACGACATGATAATTATCCTACGAATGTATTTATATTGTTAATTTGAATCTTTCATTTGGATTTGTTGTGTGTTGAAGTATTTTGTTTTATCGTTAGATATATCATAAAGTGAAGGAGTGACGATAACAAATAGAGAATCAACTTAAAGAACCAGGCAAGTTGCAACTTGATCATTCATTTTCCTATGTTTTCGTAATATGCATGAACTCTTTTATTACTATGCATGTTTTACTAAAAAGTTTTCCAAACAACTATTGCTAGCTAAAGCCCTAGGAACTTGTAGCTATGCTTAGCCATGCTTACAAAGAAAAGGGTTGGAAATCAAACAAGTTTTAAACGATTAAACTTGCCCTCATTTGGGGCAACATTTTGTGAAAACTTTTGAAAAATAAAACTATATACTATTTTATTTCTACTCCCTGCGCGGAATGCTATTGACGGGAGCGTCTACAAGTGATTGCGCCCAATCGGGGTCTTGCAGTGAATGCGCCCGAATGGGGTCTTGCACACAGGTTTTTGGTGGGGACCGCCGTCCAGGGGACTAAGATCTTCCAAGTACTGTTTGATGTAGCTTCCAGTACAACCACATGCTACTATGGGCTCTGCCTTAGCTTAGTACTAACGGGAAACCCTACCCCAGGACCGCCATCGGAGAGAGGGCTTCGTGCCGAAGTTGCGGGCGGCTTGGTCGGTATAGGGGGCTGTTACGGAAAGGCTTCATCACAATCTCCTCCTAGTCGTGCACCCAAGTGTGTAACGATAAACGGGGTTAATTGTGTCATGTGGGGAATGTGTACGACCTCTGCAGAGGGTTAAACCTAATCGATTAGCCGTGCCCCCGGTTATGGGCAAATTTGAGCAACTGAAGACTTGGGCTGAAGAAGAATCTTCCCTCTCTTTTCTAAAACTCTGATTTAAGGGAATAGGTTGAGGATTGAGCACAGGGAATGTGTTTCACTTCAATCCTATGTATGATTTAAACTAATTTTGGGAATGAGCACTGGTGCGTATATCCAAGTGTCTCACTCCTACCTTTTATAATAAAAACTATTTTTATTTCAAAAGAAGTTTACAAAAATTTAGTATAGGAGAAAATTGGCTTTGTGCAAAGGAAACCTTAACCAATACTTACCCTGCATATATAATCTGTTATACTTTCTTTTGCAACTTGCGAGTACATTCCACGTACTCATCTGCACCTGTCATGTGTAGATCTCGAAAGATTAAGAGACGATAGGGTTATGGTCTACACTCAACGAGCCCAGTGGCGTTGATGGAGTCCTAACTTAGCGACTACGTATAATTCCGCTGTATTTATGTGCCAGCTTGAGTTGTTCCTAAGGTATGATTTATATATATTTGGATCTACCGTTGTAGTAGAATGATGTATGTCTTACTGATATTCATTTTTGTTACTGTGTGTGCTAGCTATGATCCAGAGATAGCACAGTAAGCACAGAGACTTGGATTCTACCAAATCCGGGTCGTGACAGTTGGCATAGATCGAGATTAGGATTTGTCACTCCGAGTATCGGAGAGGTATCTCTGGGCCCTCTCGGTAATACACATCATAAGAAGCCTTGCAAGCAAAGTGACTAAGGAGTTAGTTACAAGATGATGTATTACGGAATGAGTAAATAGACGTGCCAGTAACGAGATTGAACTAGGTATGAAGATACCGACGATCGAATCTCGGGCAAGTAACATACCGATGGACAAAGGGAATTACGTATGTTGTAATAAGGTTCGACCGATAAAAATCTTCGTAGAATATGTAGGAGCCAATATGGGCATCCAGGTTCCGCTATTGGTTATTGACCGGAGAGGTGTCTCGGTCATGTCTGCATAGTTCTCGAACCCATAGGGTCCGCACGCTTAACGTTCGTTGACGATATAGTGTTATATGAGTTATATGATTTGGTGACCGAATGTTGTTCAGAGTCCCAAATGAGATCGCAGACATGACGAGGAGATCCGGAATGGTCTGGAGGTAAAGATCGATATATAGGACGATGATATTTGGACACCGAAAGAGTTTCGGGATGTACCGGGAAGAAATCGGGTCACCGGAAGGGGTTCCGGACACCCGGGAGGTTAATGGGCCATATGGGCCAAAGGTGGGAATACACCAGCCCACAAGGGGCTGGCGCGCCCCTCCTAAGGTTGCAGCCCCTGGGGAGAGAAGGAAAGGGGGGAGTCGGCCTCCCCCTTCCTTCCCTCTTCTCCCCTTTCCTTTCCCATCCGGCAAATATGGTAAGGGGGGCGCGGCCAGGGCAGGAGCCCAAGTAGGATTTGGCCCTACTTTGGGGGCCTCCTGACCTCTCCCCTCTCCCCCCACCTATATATATGTGGGAGGGGGGCGCCACACATAACCACGACAATTGCTTAGCCGTGTGCGGCGCCCCCTCCATAGTTTAGTCCCTCGGTCATATTTTCATAGTGCTTAGGCGAAGCCCTGCGGAGATAGCTTCACCATCACTGTCACCATACCGTCGTCTTGCCGGAACTCATCCACTACTTCACCGTCTTGCTGGATCAAGAATGCGAGGACGTCACCGAGCTGAACGTGTGCTGAACGCGGAGGTGTCGTACGTTCGATACTCGATCGGTTGGATCGCCAAGAAGTTCGACTACATCAACCGCGTTAACAAACGCTTCCGCTTACGGTCTACGAGGGTACGTAGACACACCCTCCCACTCGTTGCTATGCATCTCCATGGATAGATCTTGCGTGTGCGCAGATTTTTTTTTCCATGCAACACTGGTACAGCAAGGTGCTATACAAACGGTTTTTAACCCCTTTCCGCGACGGCATTTGGAACCGTCGCCAAGTGAGTGAATGCGATAGGGGGGGTCCTTCCCACATGACCCAAAAACCGTCGGGGATAGTGACGGTGTCCTGGACTAGGGGGTACTCACCATGTCGTCTCCCGACCAGTGGGTCGGTCCGAGGACCCCCATGGCGGTTCACTAATGGGCCAGTTCGGACAGCCAATGACATATACGAGGAAGATTCCACAAGACTTGGTGATCAAGACAAGGACTCCTCTCCACCGACGTAGCTGACTAGGACTCTTGTTATCCTAGGCCTCCGGTACATTATATAAGCCGAGGCTAGGCTAGTTGATAGGGAGATTATGACATTACTCATCATACCCCTAGGTTGTAGACCATAATATATGATCTCGAGGTAGATCAACTCTGTACCTTGATACTTCATCAATATAAACAAGAGCAGGACGTAGGGTTTTACCTCCATCAAGAGGGCCCAAACCTGGGTAAGACACCGTGTTCATCGTCCTGTTACCATTGATCCGAGAATCCACAGCTCGGGACCCCCTACCCCGAGATCTGCCAGTTTTGACACCGACAATGGTGCTTTCATTGAGAGTTCCGCTGTGTGATCGGCAATGGATCAATGGCTCGCCTGCAGATCAACTGCGATATCGGCATATTCGTCGCCAGCTCGACTGGTCACCTCGGCTCGACCGAGGACTGCGCTCGGCCTCGGATCGTCATGATTGGATGGGGGCCTTCATCAACATCAACTCCGATCTCTATCAAGATCGTGGAGGAATCATCCATATAGCTCGGGGGCTCAACTTCAACATTGTCCTTGGGCGACCATGCTGTTTTTCTATACAGCAGATTTGTATTTGTCGTCGCCGCTTCCTCGGGTGTCGCTTTGACGATTGCTTTGGTGGAATAGTGCGGAATTGTGTATATAACAACCCTATAAAATTCCGTCACGTTCCGATGGAGGAATCTCCGGTGATCTATGATATATCGGAGCCCTATCAAATCTGAACGGGAATCTGGACGAGTTTAGGGCGAGGAGTCCAGCGCCCAGCTCGGACATCATTTGGAAGATCCAACCATTGATCTGCTGCAGAATTACCATATCAATCACCCCTCAAACATTCAGCTCGATCCGACCGTTCAAACCCCGGGAACGGCCCGAGGAGTGCGTCAATTTTCGGATATGTTTTCTGCGCGAAAACGAATCCGACCCGAATTCATCTTTCTTCATGAACGGGATATTGAACATCCTTTTTGGAAGGAAACTTTTTCTAGGATATTGTGTGTCGTTCTCAAACACGTGCCGACAAATTTTAAAGCCTTTTCCGAGGCGGTCTTCATCATTGGGCCGATGTCAAACTGGCCCGAACACATTGCTCCACGGCTGCCGACCTGTGCCAGCATGGACTGCGCCGTCGCTCCATCAAGCCAACGACATCCCCTCGGATCATAACCTCAGCGAACCGAGCAAGAGTTCGGCATCGCGAAACCCTAACTTGAACAACCCTGAAATTTTGACTTAGGGATCTGTCTCCAACCCGATCCCGGGGTCGGCTTTTATCTCGCATCCAGCTTCAAGCCTGAATGTGACCTCTGCATCCGAAGATTGGGATTCAATTCTAGCCGGACTCGCCTCTCTTATCCCGGATCCGGCTCCAAGCCTGGACACGACTTCGGCATCTGAACACCAAGAGTCAACCCTGGCCGGACTCGCCCCTCGCACCATCATACCGGAGGACGACCCCGAAGAAATCCCAGATACCAATCCGGCTAATCTCGCCCTGCTAAACGAGATGCTAGATCGGATCCAGACGATGACCACTCCACCGGACTGACCTCGGCATTCAAGCCATATTTCTTTAATTATTTACTTCACTTAAATTAATTAAGTAGAAGATTTTTTTTAAACTATATCATTATTTGTTATTACTTTTGGTTTGCACTGTTTTATGTGCACAGGTAAATCGACATCGACTGGTCTGCGTCAGCTGCTCCAACACCTCGGCTAGACCTGGGGCTTCATCGTCTCTTCATCAACCTACTCCGGGGACTTCGGCATCACCAGCCGACCAGCTTCATCATGTTAGCTAGACCGGGGACTTCGGCACCACCAGCCGACCAACTTCGTCACCTCGGCTGGACTTGATGGCTTTGCTTCACCGCATCAACCATGCGGCATCGCTACTTCATAAAGCCGAGCTCTTCGCTCGGGCACCTCGAAACCGGCTTGGGGGCTGGGACCTCGACCCACTGCAAGCTCGGCCCACATCATCAATGCCGAACACATTAACCAGCTAAGTCGCTTTCATGCTCAAAGTTTTTAAATTTTTAATTTGTGTTTGGTTCGACCATGCTCGCATACGTTGTTTGAAACTCCCTCTACCCATGTTAACTGGGGGCTCTTAAAATTTATATGAGCCATTTTATAATAAATGTGTTTTCTTCTTAGTCGTTGCAAAGTCATTTTCTACTACTCCTTTTTCCGACGAGAGTGTGTAGTCAATAGCTGGATAGCCTGTTTTCTCTCTAAAGCCGCTCGCATTTAGTTCTCTAAACTGGCCTGAGAAACACTCCGCCTTCGGGATAGGAGGTTGAAGCCGAAGGCTAACCCGCTTGAAGTCTGAAGATCGGATGTATCATGTTAAAGCACGACGGAAGTATAAATTAATTTTAAGACCAATTTCGGATTGGCACCAAAAACTTGATTTAGTTCGGGCGTAAAGTTTTTACTGAAGTTTTTTTGGTTTTCTAAGCCTATGGCACTTTTAACCTATTTGTGTGTTTCCAGCATAGGTCTCGTAGTGCAACGCCGGACACCTTTACAGATTCGGCAATATCAACAGGGGGCTGCAACTAGAGCCGAACCCCCCAAAAGCCAAGGTAATTCATGGAGTCCTCGGCAAAACATTCTTGGATATTGCTTTATATGTATCAATTTCGAATTGTGTCTTCGGTCAATAGTTGGGTCGCCCGGCTCCTATGCTTGCCTCCTATGTTCCGCTTTATTCGGCTAGGAGCGCAAAGGGAGGACCACTGCGATTGGGCTTCCAGCTCGAATGGTTAAGCGCCTCCGTGGAGAAAGCCGAAAACTGACTGTCACAATAAGCGTAAACTGGTCAGCGATCCAATGACTGTGTCAAACTATAGATCAATAGAGATCACCCTGTGTTAAACGATGGGCCTTTCATAATTTTGGCTGAAGTGTTACTGGTTTGACCTTGGTTGACGCCGAACACTAACCAGGGGCTAGTAACTGGCCCCGACCTTTAAACTCCTATGACTAAGTGAAAGTTATAAAGCCTGCATATCTGATTACCTCGTTTCCGCTAACACAACCGCCTCCGGGCACCGAGACGTCGGTTAAGGGTTGTATTGTTAGTACGGAAACACCCTGTGTAGCATCTACAAAGGGGTGGAAGCCAACGATGGGCCACTTTTAGGTTATAAACAGTCTCAATGGAGAATTTGCCTTCCGTAATTATCGTAATAAAGCTATAAATATGCACCAATTTGACTTAAGATTTTGGCCAAGCTGGGTTGCCTGGCTCCTGTGCTTACCCCTACGTTCCCGATTGTTCGGCTAGGCGGTAAAGGGAGCACCTCTGTGATTGTTACTACCGGGTCGTCCGGGTTAGTACCTCAGACTAGGTGAAGCCGAAAGCTAGCCATCTTAAAGAATATAATTGGTCGGCAATGATGGAAGTGAAAATTTTGGTTCATTATGGACCACAGAGTTCGGGAACTTTCTCCCAACTAAATCCTCAATATTTTCCTCCCACATTGATCGGAGTTGAGGTTTCATGATCATGATCAACATGACAGCCTGGGAAAAGGAACCTGTAATGGAACTATTTTTCCCAGATGTTTTATAACATATCTCTCTGCGTACCTTTGTTTATAAAACCGTATGGCCGGATTGCCTTGTTTGTCATAAATCTTTGCCCTTATAAAGGCTTTATAAAGTAGGACGAACACTCTTCGGCTGGTGGCCGAGGAGGTTGAAGCCGATGGTCGGTCAACAAAGTTTTGTACAATGCGGATCCGAGCATTAGTGATGTAAAGTACTTGGATACATAGAATCATTACACATAAATTGTGATATACTCCGGACATTGATCCTTAATTCGGCCACCCGTGCCCACATTAAGGCTCGAGGGCTACTGGGCTTCGCACTTCTCATTTATAAATATTAAAGGGGCACATCAATCCCCTGATCTGGTGTTGCCACCCGACCATTGGCTCGGGGGCTACTGCATCGACGAGTCAATGCAGATAGTTTACAAAGTGTGAAATAGTTCCCGAGGAGATTATGATCCTCAGGTTGGTCGGCCGCACCCAACCTGAGTCTCGAGGAATATGCACACCACATTTCTATTCCTAAGTATGCTACAGAGCTAGGAGTTGATCCTCAGGCCGATTTTGTGAATCGACCTGAGTCTCAGGGGCTACTGGGATCACCGGTTTTATGCCATCCTTGAGGTGCATGGCGGACATTGAGCGGACACACACCTTGAGGGCTACTGGCTATATACCTCGGCAGATAATAAATTGCACAAATCGGAATTAAATTCACAAAAATTAGCCCACAGCCGAGGTGGTGCACCACCGCAGGAGCAGTCCGGCATAAAGCTCGAATGCAAGTGGCTAGCTCCATGGAGGGCATCTCCGGCATTAAGCTCGGTTTAACCCTTTTAACTTTTTCAAGACCGAGGTAATCTATGACATCTCGGATACAGTCTGGCATTGGTGCTCGGCTGGGAGATGACACCTCTGATGTAGTCCGGCATTGGTGCTCGGCTGTGAGAGGACACCTCGGAAGCAGTCCGGCATAAAGCTCGGCTGCTAGTGGCTGGCTCCATAAAAGAACCTTTTCAGCGTTAAGCTCGGATAATCCTCCTTCAAAACTTTCAAAGAAGAGATACTCTATGCCTCCTCGGATGTAGTCCGGCGCTGGAGCTCGGATACAGACTGGCGTTGGAGCTCGGCTGCAAGAGATACCTCGGATGCAGTCCGGCGTTGGAGCTCGGATGCAAGAGGACACTGCCGCACGGGAAACACTTCAAACCTGACGTGTGGCGTAAAAGATAACAAGGCATCGATAAAGGTCGAGAACTTAAAAGACTCCTGAGATACCCGATGTATGAACTTTTTGGATATACCTCGGCAATCCTCAATATCGGAGATGGGAAGATTTGTTGAACCAGTTTTCAAGACCGACTACTGAAGACGAAGAACAGTTCGGAAGAACCAAGGAGCATCCCCAACTTCAAGACCGGTTCAGGGGGCTACTGACGGTGTCCTGGACTAGGGGGTACTCACCATGTCGTCTCCCGACCAGTGGGTCGGGCCAAGGACCCCCATGGCGGTTCACTAATGGGCCAGTTCGGACAGCCGATGACATATACGAGGAAGATTCCACAAGACTTGGTGATCAAGACAAGGACTCCTCTCCACCGACGTAGCCGACTAGGAATCTTGTTATCCTAGGCCTCCGGTACATTATATAAGCCGAGGCTAGGCTAGTTGATAGGGAGATTATGACATTACTCATCATACCCCTAGGGTTTAGACCACAATATATGATCTCGAGGTAGATCAACTCTGTACCTTGATACTTCATCAATATAAACAAGAGCAGGACGTAGGGTTTTACCTCCATCAAGAGGGCCCGAACCTGGGTAAAACACCGTGTTCATCGTCCTGTTACCAGTGATCCGAGAATCCACAGCTCGGGACCCCCTACCCCGAGATCTGTCGGTTTTGACACCGACAGATAGGGAGCCACCCAGACGCTGCATCCTTGCAACTCGTTTGTGCTCGCATTGCCATCGCAGTCGGTATTCTGTGGTGCTACGTTTACGATGCGTGGCCCATCACAAACGGTTCACGGTTATAGAACGTGTATGATAAGCAGAAAATCACACACATTCACTTTTCCAAAACCGTATGCGATAACTAATTAAGAAGATTAGCTAATCGTCGTGCGAGTGTCGGACAGGATTACGAAACGTCGGACCGTCGTAACATCATCGTACATGACAACTATCGCACACGCTATTCCGTGGTGCAATGTTTACGATGCATACCACATCAGAAATAGTTCATGGTTGCGAATCGTGTACGATAAGGCAACTATCACAAACATTTAGTTTTCCCGCACCGTTTGTGATATTGTCTGACATCGCACACGCTTTGCAAACGGCAACTATGTGCATGCTTGCACACGTTTCCTCTCTGTGAACTGTGTCGGATTATGGTTTATATCACAAACGTTTGTGTTTTACCAACCGTGTGCGCCGTAACGACCTGGAGAGCGTAATTTCACCATAATTTAATTGCTGCTATTTCAAATTGTATCAGATTTGAATTTGAATGTATGCTATAGCTTTATTCATATCCATCAGGTTCAAACAACCAATGCATTATTCGATTCATAGGTACATATGTTCAAGAGTTACATAAGAACCAAATAAAGAATGATGAACCACAGTTGTATACTTGTACTATTAAAGACGGTAAAGAAAGAGGCGAAATACATTCTGGTTGCTGAACAAGGTGAAGTGGAATGCCCATATTGTGCCCTCCTCCATGCAGAAGGCACGCACGACTCTAGTCCAACCCCTTGTGATGGTCGACCACCCATCCTCCACGGTCTTCATGAAAACATCTAGATAATGATCGTGTTCTGGTAGAAATACTTTAACCTTTGCAAGCCCACCAATCATGTAGTTTGAGAGGTAATCTTGAGTAAACTGCTTTGGGAACCACTGCAAAGGAAAAAAGATTCAGACATTGTCATCTAACACAACTCATTATGGGCAGTAAAAAGAAGGCTGCAGAGTTCTTACTTACCATCCTGCAGTTTGCTGTTGTCTTGGATAAAGTGTAAACAAATAGTTTAATTGCCATCTTTTGACCCATTTTACTAACAATCTTTATCAGCTTCCTCACTTAATGCTGGTTCATCGATATCTCATTGCCCCATACGCAGAAAGGGTCGAAGCGCGGATCTTTACCAATGACATATGTACCTAAAAGCACCAAGTTAATATTAGAAGCTAAACAGCAATTGCACAATGATGCAGTACAACACTCTTTTATAATATCTTATAACATCCAATATACTCACATATTAGATGAATTAACATCTTATATTATGGGCCGGAAGGAGTTTATTGCATTTTTACAAATTATCGGCTGATTAACTGCTGCTGTATCCATGGGTTAGAGTTAGTTTGAGCTAGTTCGGGCTCAAATAGCCCTAATGTATATCCAAACATGAGGGCTAGTTTGAGCTAGTTGCATCTAACCCACCCCAAAAAACTATCCCACCCAATAGGTGGTAATTGGAGCTAGTTCTCCTAGTGCATTTATTGTCAATCTAACCCTGTCATCCAAACACCTCTTTGGATGGAGTTAGTTCAGGGTTAGTCATGAGCTAGAAACTAACTCTAACCTCCAGCTAAGTTGAGTATCCAAAAAGGATGTGTTGTTGCTGTTGCTGTTGCTGCTCTTCTACGTATATCTAGACATCATCAGAACATTAAGGTAACACTCTTCCTTGTTGCTATGTAACCTAGCATTGCATATTTAGACATTAAGTACAGTGCATGTTGCTATGTAGCCTCAGATATATTACATATGGCCCTAGTTAACCTAACGATAAATGGGTTACAGATATATTCAGTTAAAAGTCCGATTCACCGATTAGTCCCTTATCAGCCCCCGGCCTATATGGTACTAGCTACCGATATCCTGAACAGTGAGTATATATAAGCCATGGGATGAAACTAACCTCGATGGAAAACAGCAGTCGTTCCCAAAATTGTCCTGTGTAGGTACATCAAGAGGCATGTTAAGCACAACAGGCTAAACATCAACCAAATATATCCATGGCAGACAAAATAATCTCCAAAAGATAGCTTCAGTGTGCAGGTTTAAGCACGCTAGTAAAGCAAAACAAGTGGAAAGGTGTGTTAACTGCAACATGCCTAACATTTAACAACAAGCAAACATAGTCATTCAAACTGGTATTGTGCCGGTCTGAGTACACTGATTATTGTTAAATAAAAATGGAAAGGCGTGTTAACTACAAGATGCAGCAACCAAATGTAGTCATTCATAGTGGCATTGTTGAAACTGGTATTGATGAAATTGAACTGCACAGTTCATACTTGCACATATAGAACATCACATTGTGAATAACTGGAATAAACAAGGCATACTACGAACAACCAAAGATAGCATTTGAAACTGGTCATATGCTAACTACAAACAACCGAACAATCAAAAAACTTTAAAAGAGGCGTATGCTAGCTATAACAGGCTTAACAGCAAGCAAATATATGCATTCATATCGGTATGTTTAAAACTGGATCGATGAAATGTACTGCACAGTAAATAGTTGCACATATAGAGCATCACATTGTGAACAACTAAAATAAACAATGCATACTACAAACAACCAAATATAGCAATTAAAACTGGACATATTCTCATTACACTACAAAAGGGACTCGACAAAACAAATCATGAGTTCCCCCCTGTGAAGAGGCACGGCAAAACAAATCATGGGTTTCCTCACTTGTCACAGATGGGCTCGTTCCCGTGGGAAGAGCATGGACCCTGGATGCACTCCATGTTGTCGCAGATGGGCTCCTTCGCCTTGGAAGAGCACGGCTGTAGGGTGCCCTCCCTGATGTCGCAGACGGGCTCTTTCCCCTTGGAAGAGCAGATGGGCTCTTTCCCCTTGGAAGAGCCGGAGAGGGTGCCCTCCTCGTGATCGCCGTCGATGAGGTCTGACTTGGAAGCTGTGGATCCCAAGCCAGCGTCGCAGAACATGCCCTTCAGAAATGACAAAAGGGGCTCGATGGCGATGTAGGATGGCAAATTCTTGACAGTGAGCCAGAGGAGATCAGCGGCGGGGCCATGAACCCGAGGGGTTGGGGGTGGGCCACTTAACCTGTGACATAGCCCATGCCAGGCCGTCGCTGTCGACAACCTAGATGTCGTAGCCAGCGTCTGCGACATACCCGCATACTCTAGCCCGCTGATTGAGTGCCTGCGGCCAGTAATGGTCGTCAGCTTCCTCGGTGACGTCAGGCGAAGAGACCGCGTACACCTCTTTTGGGCCAGTCGCTCCTCGAGCTCCTCTGGAAGCACAGCCGGGCTTAGGCTACGACGCTCTGGAGTAGGGGATGGGGATGGGGATCTGTGGGAAAGGGGGCATTTGGCAGGCGTCATCTAAGAAACTCAGGGCGGCCTGGGTATGAAGATCGATGGGTAAGCTGCACGGGTAATTCGGCAGATGTTGACAATTGAGGCCTTGCGGCGGCGGCGGCAACGACCTTTCTAGTGTTTCGAGCGAGGGAGGGGTGTGTGTGTGTGCGCGCACGCGCGCGCCTGAGGAGGTTTTGGTGTGTGTGTGTGTGTGTGTGGAGGGGGAGGGGCGGGGGGTGTGTTTGAGGAAATGACGCGGCTACTGAAAATTTTACTACGCGGGAGTCAAATGCGGGAGTCAAATGCTGGAGCTATTTAAAATTTGGATGATGGTGCATAGCACACGGTCTGGAAATAACAACCGTGTGTTATGAAACAGAAAAACCCTCGTGGCGGGCAGATATTTTCGAGGGATGCAGGCAGGAGCGGGAACAAGAAACATCACACACGGTTGAAACATAATAACCATGTGTTATCAAACAGAAATAACCTGCAAGTGGGTAGATATTTTTGAGAGGGGAAGCCTCGTGGAGCCCATTGTATTGTGCGGATGTGCGTGACAGGGGCACCGGCATGGCACACGGTTAGTGTGATTGAACCGTGTCTGTTGCGTCATCTGACTTGTCTAATGTTCATAAATTTGGCGAAAAATAACGCGGGAGAGGGTTAGAACACAAACACACTTGCATGTGGACCAAATATATGTATGAAAAGGGTGGTTTGATGTTCAAATACCAAATGGAACTTCGATGTGGCACCTATCTCGCAAAGCGCATGGTATTGCTTGCCCCACCCCCTCGTGTCGGCAGGAAGGGAATCCTAAGCTATGAATGCATGCCCCCCCCCCACGGAGGTTCACCTAGCAAAGTGTGAAGTAGCAGTCCCCCCCCCCCACACACGCACACTTTCAGTCGGCGGGCCAGAGAGGGCATCTCACCAAGATGGATCATAAAACGGACCAAGAATAATCAACCTTGGTCGTACAACCTCTCTCTTGTTGTTGGTCAAAGTGATGGCCGTCCATGTGACCCCGGAGATGGGCTAGCTCGCCAATAATCACGCAAGTAGATAGTCCCCGAAGACAACCACTGCCTGCGTGTGGCCCAAACATATGTATGGATAGGTGTATTTGAATACACAATGGAACAACTTTGATGTTGCACCGTGCTTTCGAACCAGAAATCCCCACACTGAGCAAGGGTTAGTTGACGATGCATATGTATGTCACACCACACTTCAAGCCGATGACGGGGATTCATGCATGCATGCGTGCATAGTATGCGCTCAAACTTAATTAGGTCTGAATCTCACCATGACCTATACTACGATAACATGAATCAAAGGAAGAATCCGCCATGGTAACCTATCTTGTTGTCGGTCAAGGTGATCTTGGATGTCCATGTGGGCCCATGAATATATAGGCTTGTCGCCGATAACCACGCGAGGGAGTGTACCGTTCGAAGACAACCACTGCATGCATATGTATGGAGGTGATGCGTGCATGCATGTTTGAATACCATTTCACAACATTGATGTGGCGCGTGTGTCGAAAATCATACAGTCCCCACACAGAGCAAGATCGGTTCATGACGTGTCATGGTACTAGCCACTTCGACTCGATGGGAGGGATTCATGCGTACACATGCATGTGTGTGCTCAAATTGTATCATCTCATCCCAGAGCATGACCTATATATATATATATACCGTATTACAAACAAAAAAATAATCCCCTCCTAAGTCAAATTAACCTCTCTCATTATCAGGCATAGTAGTGATGGACCAAGCGGGCCCACAGATGGAAAGCATCAATATCGTTGATATCCGCTTAAGTGGGTGCGAGAGGACAACCACCATCGCTTTGCATGTGGGCCAAACATATGTTGAATACCCAAAATGCACAACTTTGATGAGGCACATGCCTCAAAAACCGTAAAGTCCCCAGAGTGAGGTTCATGAAGCGTACTACATATGATGGTCCCCTTCCCCCTCTTCGACGCATACTATATGCTCCTACCATAATACAACCCAAAAAGAATCCTCCTTGATGGTGAAATTAATTAACCTCTCCCGATGTAGGTCAAAGTGATGCATGCATCGACAATGGCCTCGCGGGCCCACAGATGGAAGGGTCACACGTGAGTGTCCTAGGATAACCACCGCCTGCATGCATGTGGCCCAAAGAGGTGTTGTGTGATGTTTGAATAGCCAATTTCACAACTTTGATGTGGCACGTGCCTCGGAAACCGAAAAGTTCCGACACTGAGTGAGGTGTACTTGTTCATGGACGCGTACATATAGTATATATGCTAGCCCCCTCCCACCTCTTCGACGCGTACTATATACTCCCACCATAACACAAACAAAAAGATTCTACCTTGCTGGTCAAATTAACCTCTCTGCCGGCTGTTGGTCAAAGTGATAAACGACGACCTCGCGGGCCTATAGAAAGTGTCACACGGGAGTATCGAGTGTCGTGTAGGACAACCATCAACTTCATGTGACCAAAACATGTATGTATGAAAGGGTTGTGTAATGTTTTAAATAACGAATTCACGACTCTGATGTGGCACCTTCCTCACAAAACGGCCAACCCCACACGGTGGCTCATGACTCGTAGTGTACTGCCAGCCACCCCCCACCCCCCCCCCAGATGCGCGCGCGCACACACACACACACACCGCGAATCCACCGCAACTACGATGCATGTTAAATTATCCCATGGTTAACATATGTTACCAAATGAGGGTCATTTTAATTTTGAAAAAAAACAGAGATCATTAAGATGTTTTAGTGCATTGATTGATTTTCTAGGGGTATAATGTGCAAAAATCAAATTTGAGCTACATGCACATGTGACAGTGCAACTAAATGGATTGCAAAAACACATGTGTCTCACTGGGTGCATGTTTACTCCCCGTGCAAGAAATTTCAAACATTGAGAATCTTGATTTTTAAATTCTAGTACATCCAGAACTTATTTGAAATTCATGAAACTTATCGTGTTGTCATATGGACACCAATACAAAGTGGCATTGTACCTTTTTTGTCAAATTTGAGACCAGTTTTGATGTAATCTTTATCTTCTTACAAACAGGAGATTATTAATAACTGGGAACCAATATCGCAAATGGATTATTTATTCGAACCATGAGCGTTAGACCAACAATGGATACGTGCCATGCTTCGGTTAAGCAATAAAGCGGCAGCATTAATCATCCAAATAGAAAAACAATATACGTGGTGCCACACGACCCGTGTGCCGTGCGAGCAGGCCTGAGTTGACGGGACACATGCGAGCAGTCCGCCACGCAGGCAGATCGGGAGGCGTGCATGCAGGTGTGTGAATTGACGGGAGGCGTGCTCGCTGCGCCGTGTCATCGGGAGGCGTGCGAGTAGTTGTGTGAAACGACGGTAGGCATGCCAACAGTCCGGTGCGCCGGCTCACCGGGAGGCGAGCCAGTGGTTTGACCGCCACCCGCCTCTCTCCCACTACTCCATATTAATGGCGCGCCCGAGCGGCCGCACTCCCCATCCTCGCCACACACACAATATCTCTCTTCGCTTGCATCCTCGACGCCACTCTCAGTCCTCAAAGCCATCAGTGTATGAGGATGCCGCCGAAGCGCCCCATCGGAGGGAGTGGCGACGCCGGGGCTGCTGAAGCACCGGAGCACGGTGTGGAGATGGAGACAGAGGTTGCCGTCACCGCCGGCGAGGTATCGCTGCACCCTGACGTCGTCAACGGCGTCGTGCTTCCACAGCCGGAGGCGGAGGTCCACAGCGACTCCGGTGACGACTCAGGCGATGACTCCGACGACCACTTCGGCGACGACTCCGACGACGACGGACAACCGGTTAGTCATCTATACCCATTTATGTGTCAAATAGATCCTAGGGTTTCTCTGCTTACTCCTGCCTCCCCCTTTTTGGAATAGAAATCATATGGTTATGTTCTCCCAATCCATGAAATCTGAGTAAGTTTCGTTAGATCCGTGTAGTGTATTGATTGTTTGAATGGTACAAGTGATAAGTGATTAGTTGTTTCATCTGTGCAAATGATTTCTGCTAGTAATCCAACTAGGCTTAGTGTTCGTGCTAATAATTCCTAGCCAGGACTTGACAATTGATTTTGAATGACCTACATATATGTTTGTGCCATTATTTTCTTCAAGATTGGTATGTACATAGATGATTGTGCTTAAAAATCGAACCATAATCTCTGGATTTGTATAAAAAAATAGCCATAAATTCCTAATCCTACTTCACGGCATGTAAACATTGATTTGATGCCAAATTTTGGCAACTGCCAAATGTTCGCTAGAGATTAGTTTGTAAACATTAATTTGATGCCACATTTTCTTTTACTATTTGTATAGGTGTTGTCTGATGATGTGGACAGCGAGGATGAAGATGGCCAGAGGAGGTACAAGAGGCAAATCCTGAGGGAGCTTTATGCGGGAATGCATAACAGGCGTATTAGGACCTGGGACGGCGGCTATTGATGCCCATTTTACAACCAAAAGCTTCATGACGCGTATGAAAGTGTTCTGGCGCATGCAAGAGGACGAGGCGTTGGCTCCTACAAGCAGAAGTATTCTCGCAGGGTGGCGCATGCCGCGTACGCCGAGTACCTGGAGAAGCTTCGGGATCATGCCGGCAGATGAGATGAGATGTGGGATCGAACTATGTACGCTTGAGTATGCTTAATGACGGTTGAACTATGTACTTATGGTTGAACTATGCTTGTGTACGCTTATTATCTATGTCTGAGTATGTTTAATCTATGTTTACTTATGTCTAAATGTGGGATATGGATGCAATCAGTTCGGTTGATGGAATCTACCTCCGTCCTGGTTTATTGGTCCCCTTTGTAATTTGTGTTAAATTTTGACCAAAGATTTAACTGACAAAATGTTAGTGCAGGTCAGCAAAAATTATTTCGTTGGATGCATATTTGAACACAGTGTTCAATGATATAATTTTTGGTGACATGCATAAACATTTTTTAGTTAAATATTTGGTCAAAATTTCATACAAATTACAAAGGGGACCAATAAACCAGGATGGAGGTAGTACGTCAATCACACACGGTTCCCAAAATTGGAACCGTGTGCAATGGCTTTCATTTTCCCTGTTAGGTCAATCACACATGGTTGGCTCTAGCAAACCGTTGCCTCCGAAACTCTTTGTGGGACAGAAAACCCTGACCACCCAATTCAAAAAAGAAAAAAGAAAACCCTCACCATCCCCACGTCACAAAAAACCTCACCCCGCCCGCCACCCCCTCTGGTCCACATTCACACCTGCACAAGCTCCTCCGTGTGTATGCATGGCACTGCCTATCACGGCGGCAACCACTTAGCTCGCCGCCGCCGCCAGGATGCCGGCAAACCCCACCGCATTTCGCCACTTTCACTTGCCGCTGCCTACGCCATCGACTTTCTCGACGCTGCTCGCGGTCAACCCAGCTCGGCCCGGTTGGGGAATCCGCCGTATTGAGGGTTTTTTCTCATGGACAACAAGGTAACCAATTTAATGAGATATTATCTCATCTCTTATCTCAGTCCATCTGCCTCCTTTAATCACCCGGCCGAAATCGCCATGAATTCATTTTTATTCGAGCTGATTTGAGGGTTTTCTTTCATTCATAGAGTGTACAGTGCGCGGACACATCAGGACTTTGCAGCCTCCGCCAGACATCCATGGAGTTCCATCCCACCGTACTAGATGACTTGAGGATGCGCGCGGTATGTTCAATCTCACCCTGAATCGGTTGGCATGGCCTACTTTCCTGAACATATACTAAATATTGCTACATTTGGATAAAAGGTGCCACATGCATCATATACGTCAAAGGGGATTTTTTTTCCTCTTCTTTCTATATTAGGCAAATTAATGATGTATTGTTCTTTCGATTACTCTCATATTTCCATGACATCATGTTTACCCTATCTGTTTAATTATAGATTTTTGTCCTTCAATTTCAACTGTTGTACAGTTCTTTCAATTTGGTCCCATATTTGCATGTTACCATATTTTCTTTAACAATCCTACCATTTTCTGCAATGCGTCCCTTGCTATGCAACAGAATCTGTAGTACACAATCTTTCCCTTTACATAAATCAAGACTGCAGGGATGTCATACTGAACACAAACCATGGATTTACAATCGTTGCTACTGTAAGACTTGATGAACGTGGTGACTCCTATTATAGCACTAGCCTTTGGAAAGAAATTTCTAAGTTTTATGTACTGAAAGCTGGCACTAAAATTGCACTGCACATAAAAGAGCCTGGTCATGAGATATATGCTAACTTCCCCGACGATATCATCCGTCCAGACTTTGTTCGAAGTAAGTGTTCTTTTCAAGTATCTGCATGTTGACTTACCCAGCAATATCAAATGAATTGTGTAGTATTTAAGCAACCAATTGTTATTCCATTTTCTTACTCTATTCCTACCTACTAACTTCTAGTTACCAATACACTTTTCTATTGCCTTGTTTTAACTAAATATTCCCTGTACTCCCACTTCTATCAGAAAGCGCTGCTGACAAGGAGACTCCGGAGGTGGAGAACGGGGATGCCAACAAGCGGAGGCAGGTCGAGCAAGAACCGCAAGCGACTCCAGCAGGCCTAGACTTCATCAGCAGCCTCCCCGATGATATGTTGATAGTCATCATCTCCCTCCTCCCAATCAAATATGGGGCGCGGACAACCGTCCTTTCCCGACGGTGGCGCCCCCTATGGAACTCCACCCCTCTCGACTTCATCGACACCCACGAGCTCTGCCATGGCTATCGCAAAAGCTTGGATGCGTTCTCCAAGATCCTCGGCAGTCACCCTGGCCCAACCAGAGGCCTTAGCATGGGCAAGTTCTGTTCCAATGGCAAGGACCGAACCAAGCTTGACGACTGGTTCCGATCCCCCGCCCTAGATCAGCTCGAGGAGCTCACTTTTGATGATGGGCATATGCACTCGCTGCCAACGTCCGCGCTCCGCCTCGTGCCCATGCTGCGCATCGCCAAGTTCAGGAACTGCCATCCCCCCCTTAATGACGCCCCCGCTCTTATTCTACCATGACTGAAGCACCTCGAGCTCATCGCCATCTGCCTCCCAAACGGTGACATGGAGCGCCTGCTCCGTGGCTGTACTGCACTCGAGTACCTTCGTCTTCAGGCGATCAATGGGTTGAGTAGCTTCCACATCACCTCCATGACTCTCCGGACTATTTATGTGTGTTGCTGGTGCGGCAAGAAGACATCACAAGATGTGTACCATGGTATGGTCATTGAGGACACACCTTCACTTGAGAGATTACTTGTAGTTGATCAAGAAGGTCCAACAAGAATCAATGTCATTTCTGCGCCGAAATTGACAGTGGTGGGCTACTCGTCTGACAAATACTCCGAACTTGTTATTGGATCCACACCCGTTCAGGTACAACAGCCGCCTTCTACCTCTCCTTCTAGAAATTAACATTATTTCTAGTTTTTAAGATGTATGTTCGTCTGTCATCTAGAAAATGATTCCGACAAGCTTGACCCTGAAACTGCGCATAGTGAAGGTCTTGGCACTAGAATCTATTGGCCCCAACCTGGAGCAAGTTGTCAGTTTCCTGGGATGCTTTCTATGCCTGGAGAAGCTATATATCGAGGTGATGTTCCTTTCCTGTTAAATGTTAACCATAAGGGAGTTCAATTTGTGACACATTTTACCAAGTTTACAATGACAATGTACTACGATTTCTGAAGGATTTTTTGGAGGATTTCAGTACATACATGTTCCCCCCCCCCATATTGGTTGCTTGATCCATATGGTTACAATCCATAAGCATTTCTCCTTTGGATTCATCTATACTAGTTTTCTTAGGGAACTTTTCATCCACTCCAACCTCTTGTGAAGAAGGCTACATTTTTCTAGATTGTAATGAAATGCCCATGTTAATCATGTTGGATCGAAGATGGCATGTTAGTGCATTTTACAAATCCTACAAACCAAATAGGCCTGTAGTAGTGTTCAAAACTGCATGTAGGCACTAACACGTTTTCTTCTTTTGCAGATAAGATTAGGCTCGGTGGTGGATAATGTGATACAATATAACAATCACATCGAATGCCTAGATCTGCATCTCTCAGAAATTACTTTGAACTCCTACCGAGGGACCTTACCGGAGATTATATTCGCCAGGTTCTTTGTTGTCAGACCAAGGGTGCTGAAGGTAATGAGGTTTCCCTACATTTATTTTGCAAAAATGAATGGTTTGTTGATCAGCGCCGGCGGCTGCGGCAGAATAGCATAGGCTCCGAAAATGCTGAATTTCATTTTGGAACTTCAGATGACAGAGTAATCTGAAGCCATCGTGTCAACCCCATACATGACTTCTCAGTGGCTGATCCCTTTGCAAAAATTATGAGGTTTCGAAACCAGACTTACAAGTGGTAATATTAGTTTGAACCTCTCTGATATCCATGTTTAGCGGATCAGCGCGAGCGTTTGTAGCTGATGAGCTGAATTTCATTTCTAATATCAGTTTGAACCTTGTAATCTTCGAATTTGAGCCATATAACTCTGGAATTTGAACCTTGTAATATTTTGAGCTTTTGTGGTACAATCGTTGAAATGGCATCGTATGAGACTCGTATATTGGTAGCACTATTTTGACCTTAATATGCAATGGACTTAGATTTTATTAACCATTCTCGAATCTGTTTACCTTGTCGATCTCATAGCACACGATCTGTATAGCTAACTCGACTGTGATCTTCGACATTATTGCACATAGTTGGTTTCTTCAACCGTGTGCCCTGTAGAGCGCATAATTAATTATTGCACTTGAGTGTCCATCATCACCCTTCTGTGTAACTTTGACCTCATCACCCACGGGTGAACTTATGACCGAAGTCATTCCACACACTTTGTTTTTACAAAGCTTTTTGCCAATAAACGCCCACGATTTGTCCCTCTTCTAGCCGACGTGTGGCCAAACTAGCCGGGCGGGAAGCTTGAGCGGTAAACTACGCGGTAGCGCGGGAACAGGCTCACCGATGATACATTTGGCGCCTCTTCGAGCCCACGCGTGGTCAAACAAAACGCGTGCGGTGCGGTGTTGTCAAGCGTGCACTGGAATCCTCCGCTATGAACGCGGTGACAAGATGTGACGATTATAGGCCGGCCGGCCCCCATTTATTACAGTGTCCATTTAACCCTTGTGTCTCTTCAACCTTTCGATCGCGCCCCACCATTGCAAGAAGCACACCCACCACGACAAATTCTTTGAGGGTATCCTGCGCGGCTCCAATGGCGCTCCGAGCGGCTGCCGACGACGAGCAGCAGTTCACCATGCATGCCATGGTGGACACCCACAGAAGGCTCACGGAGCTCTCAGTGGTGTACACCAACAACCCGGTCTGGGTGGAGCACTCCATCCACATCATGGAGCTGTTGCTTGCTGAGGAGAAGTACAAGGTGGTCAGGTTTGACCTCGAGTACACCCGCGCTCGTGCCGGGTCTCGTCCCAAGGTCGCCGTCGCCGAGATGTGCGTGCGCGATCACGTCCTCATCTACCACTACTGCCTGGCCACAAGGCCTTGTGAGCGTTTCACCAGGTTTGTCAACAGCCCCCACTACATGTTCGCTACGGTGGACATCACCAACGATGTAAAGGTGCTCAAGAATTCGGGCATCGCCTGCCAGAATCTTGTCGACATCCAGGGCCAATACAAGATCTGGGGCAGCAACGAGCATGAGAAGGACTCATTGGTTCACCTCGCCGAGGCCATCATCGATCCCTACTACAGAGACATGAAGGATTCTTGCAACAAGGACAAGCGTGCCTGGCACTCGGCCTGGATGGAGAAACGCGACAAAGCTCAGATCGTGTACGCGGCCAAGGAGGCGTACACGAGCTACGAGATGTACAGGTGTATCGTTGACATGAGGAAGTGCCTCCTTCCCCAAAACGGCCAGGGATCCAGCTGGAAGCAGAGCAATGGCAAGCGACATCGCACAAGAAGTAGATGATTAGATGCTTGTTTCCCCTAGTTTAGTATGCATGTAATGAAGGAAATATGCCCTAGAGGCAATAATAAAGTTGTTATTTATATTTCCTTATATCATGATAAATGTTTATTATTCATGCTAGAATTGTATTAACTAGAAACTTGATACATGTGTGAATACATAGACAAAACACCGAGTCCCTAGTAAGCCTCTACTAGACTAGCTCGTTGATCAAAGATGGTTAAGTTTCCTAACCATAGACATGTGTTGTCATTTGATGAACGGGATCACATCATTAGGAGAATGATGTGATGGACAAGACCCATCCGTTAGCTTAGCATAATGATCGTTAAGTTTTATTGCTATTGCTTTCTTCATGACTTACACATATTCCTTTGACTATGAGATTATGCAACTCCCGAATACCGGAGGAACACCTTGTGTGCTATCAAATGTCACAACGTAACTGGGTGATTATAAAGATGCTCTACAGGTGTCTCCGAAGGTGTTTGTTGGGTTGGCATAGATCGAGATTAGGATTTGTCACTCTGAGTATCGGAGAGGTATCTCTGGGCCCTCTCGCTAATGCACATCATGATAAGCCTTGCAAGCAATGTGACTAATGAGTTAGTTACGGGAAGATGCATTATAGAACGAGTAAAGAGACTTGCCGGTAACGAGATTGAACTAGGTATGGAGATACCGACGATCGAATCTCGGGCAAGTAACATACCGATGACAAAGGGAATGACGTATGTTGTCATTACGGTTTGACCGATAAAGATCTTCATAGAATATGTAGGAACCAATATGAGCATCCAGGTTCCGCTATTGGTTATTGACCGGAGATGTGTCTCGGTCATGTCTACATAGTTCTTGAACCCGTAGGGTCCGCACGCTTAACGTTCGATGACGATTTGTATTATGAGTTATGTGTTTTGGTGACCGAAGATTGTTCGGAGTCCCGGATGAGATCACGGACATGACGAGGAGTCTTGAAATGGTCGAGAGGTAAAGATTGATATATTAGACGATAGTATTCGGACACCGGAAGTGTTTCGGAATGTATCGGGTACGTATCGGAGTACCGGGGGGGTTATCGGAACCCCCCGGGGGAAGATATGGGCCATAGGAGGGAGGCACACCAGCTCACAAAGGGGTGGCGCACCCTCACAGGGAAGGAGGCCAAATAGGATTAGGAGAGGGGGCTGCACCTTCCTTTCCTTCTCCCTCTCTCTCTCTCTTTCCCCCTTTCCCCCTCCGGTAAAAGGAAAGGGGGGCCGAATCCTACTAGGAGCCCAAGTGGGACCCCTCCCACTTGGGGCGCCCCTAGGGCCGGCCTCCTCCCCTCTCCCTCCTTTATATACGGGAGCGGGGGGCGCCTCCAAGGACACACCAATGGTTCTTAGCCATGTGCGGAGCCCCCCTCCATCGTTTACTCCTCCGGTCATATTGTCGTAGTGCTTAGGCGAAGCCCTGCGCGGATCACTTCACCATCACCGTCACCACGCCATCATGCTGACGAAACTCTCCCTCGAAACTTTGCTGGATCAAGAGTTCGAGGGACGTAATCGAGCTGAACGTGTGCAGAACTCGGAGGTGCCGTACGTTCGGTGCTTGATTTTGCCCATTTTCTTTTTCTTTTGATTTTGGTTCGGATTTGCTTTTCTGTGGCTTAGTAGTTTTTGCAACCTGGAGGGATCACCCTTCATTCTTCTTCCCGAGTGGCTTGCCAACCTTTAAACCATCCCAAGACCATGTCATTTCCATCTTGGACCAATCCCAATATTCCTATTCGTGGGAATATTCCTTTTTCTATTAAAGGAATAACCCTGTTTGTCCTGGGTTGTGAAGCAACCCACCTTTCCATCATTCCCAAAATTCCCAAATAATTCTCATAAATTGTTTGGGTCATATATTCTACAAATATGTCAAACCCTTCCTTGCCATGTTCAAAAATATTTCCCAAATATTCCTTTTCTGATTTTGCCCTAGCTGCCAAGTTGAGAAGCAAGTACCCTTTATATTTGCTTGCTTGGTACTAAACTTTTTCGGCATTCTTTACTATCCACATCATTGCCACATGCCAAAATTCAATTTTATTTGGATATTAAATCTCTCTTGGCTAATTTCTAAAGTTTCTAGGCAACTGGAATCTTTGTGAAGCAAGTGCTAGCTAGGAGTATCCAAATGAGTTGAAATTTTGCAAGCATCTTCATATGCTCAAATCATGACTCTTCACCAAGTTTCAACCCTATCCAATCCTCTATGTGAGCACAGCCTCAAATCTTGGTTTCTGGTCAGATTTTCACATTGTGAAGCAACTATATTTTATATTGCTCCATAATTACTGAAAATTTACCATATCATTCTCCTACCCATATAACACCTCTCCACAAAATTTGCTCTCATTTCATCTTCCAATAATTCCCTATAATTATTCTAAGATTCTGGTCAGAGAGGATAGCTGTGAAGGAAGTACCATTTTGGCTTGTCCAAATGACATGAAATTTTTATGGCACTCTCATATGACCAAATAATCATGCTATACCAAATTTCAGCCCAATTGGCTACTCCAGGTGAGTGTCACATCAAGATCAAGCTTCTGGACCAGATTGGTCAGTTGCAAAGCAACTATATTAAATCTTGGTCCATTTCCCTCCAAATTTCACAGGATTGTAGTCCTTCCTACCCTAGACCTCCCAGACATCTCATTTTGACCTTATCACTTTTTGTTCATCACAGTGGTGTGGTCAACTTTGCAACAGCAAACTTCAGGTGAACACTCCCATCCAATCACAGTTCCTCTCGTCGATCTATCACCTCATTTGCAATGTAGCTTGGATGGACTACCCACTGGACATCATTTGGCGTCGAGTAGGGCGTGGCAACGCCGTGGCCACATGGTGATCACGCGGCTGGCATGCCAGCCAGCGCGCTCCAGTGATGAGACCCTTGGCCTCGTCGCGTTCCCTCGCTCCCTCGCCACCTATTCATGTCCAGGGGCTTCCCCTCGTCGTCGCCCATCTCCTGGAACCCTCTTACCCTCTAGTTTCTTCCTCCTCACGCCACGGCAATCACCGCCACTGTTTGGCATGTGATCCCATCGTCGTTTTCCTTTGTCGCGTCGCTCCCGAACCCTCCCGAGCATGCCCGAGCTTCCTCTGCTCCTCCTTGACCTCTCTGGATGCCTCTCCCCTCCTCCAGGCGTGCTCCCGAAGCTCCGGGGCACCGGTGCATGTGTCACCACGGCCACGCTCGACCACCCACGTCGCCTGGCTATATATAGCCCCTCCCCGATCACCACACCCCCGAGCAGCTCCACCACTATCCTCCGGTCGCGCCCGTCCTCTCACCCGTGCCCGAGGAGCTCTCCTAGCCTCCCTCTCCCACCAAGGCCACCGCCACCCCGTGCTCGAATTCGCGCAAGCCAAGCCCTCCCTTCCATTCCTACCACCACCATAAGATTCCCTGTAGTCTGGTGAACCTCCTCATCCACTCATCTCATTGCCGGAGTACTCATGGGCGCGTACCCACACCTGCTCAAGGCCGCCGTCTGCCGCCGCTCATGTCCGGCTCGGTTCCGAGCTCGTCGGCAAAGATGGATGGCCCACACAGGTGCGCGTCGTCCTCCTAAACGCTCCAGTAGCCGGAGTTTGTCCGGGGACCCCCGGTAGCGCCGGGAATCGCCGACGGCGTGTGCTCAGTCCCGCCCCTGTCCTCCGCCACTATCGTCGCCGCAGCCATCCCCGCTTCTCCTGCCGGGCTCTCTCCGAAGCGGCACTCTCCGGCGAGTCCTCTGGTGGCCTCCACTCGGTCGGAGGTGGCCAGAGCCATCCTGGAGAGCGCTGGCGCCAGCGCCCTGTCTCTGCCTCGCGGGCGCGAGCGGGGGGAAGAAGACAGGGGAGGGAGGGGAGAGAGAGGAGTCAGACCCAGACAAAGAAGTCAACGCCCGGCCCCGCACCTGTCTAGCTGGATAAGTGGAAGCGCATTTGGCGCTTTACGTTTTCCCCGTGGGAAAGCGTATTCTGCTGCAGTGCGTGACCCGCCGAGCTGTCAAGCACCCTGTAGTAAATATGTTAATTGCAGAAAGGCCCCTGGCAGAAAAACTATCACAACTTTTTAACCGAGACTCCGATCGAGGTGATTCCAAAGCCCACGTCTTCGTCTCGTCGAGCCCGTCGTGTTGGTATCATTTTCACTATGTGGTCCCACAGTGAAAATGACCATTTTGCCCTTGCCTCTAAACAGCCCCTCCGGGAGAGAACTGTTTCCGGCAATCGTTTCCGCGGACTCTCCGCACTCCTTCCCGATGGTCCCTTCATCCCCAGGCAAGCCACAACTCTCATCTACATCATCACATTGCAATATCATAGTTTAACTATTTATTTTAATAGCAAGCATGAAGTATCTGTGAAACGAATTGGATTATGCAATGTCGGAGTTATTTCTTGATAGGTGACTACCGTGTTGAATACCGGATTATTGATGACTAGTAGTTTACCCACTCGTTGATGCTATGATGTTGAGATCACTGTCTATGATTATTTTGGATTTCGTCCGGCAGTTCATAGAGATGAATTAGTAGCAGTGACTTAAGCATACTGGTTATCGGAGTGTCAACCATGACGGAAATATTATTCAGAGATGTGATATTTAGTCGGTTGACCTTGAGTCACCTGTCCGGACTTATCCGTGCAGCCACATTTGCCGGTATGGGATGGCCTTGACTTGGTCTGATCACATGCTCTTTCACCGGTACTGCCCAATAGGGAAGGTTATGCGTGCGCGCTACCCTGGCCCGATAGGCGGCGATAAACTTGTGAGCCCAGTTGAGTTATTTGGATCCAGGGCCCCGTTTGGGACAGTTTAGTTTGGCCACGATGGTGGCAGGTGTCACGAGGTGACACGGGGCCACCCAAGGCTTGACTCTGGGGGAGTGTGATTGCCGGTGGTACGATGGAAGAGTCACAAGTCAGGCAGGTTTCGTTGGAGCAACACTGGTCCACCCGAATGGGATCACGAGGTCAGTGCTCCATGGTGTGGGTAAAGTGCGCAACCTCTGCAAAGTGTAAAATCTATTCGAATAGCCATGTCCACGGTATTGGACAGTCCGACCAGACCTCACTAGGCGGTCAACCATGGTAGTGATGATAATGATGGAAGAACTCGTCATGAGATCAGAAGTACTCAGGGATTGTGAGTATTCTGAGGGTTGTGAGACAACCCGAAAGAGAGTAAGTTTGTCAGACCTGTCGTGCAGATGGTATCAGGTATATGATATGTCAACCATGGGATGGCAATGAGATGAGTGGTCGGATGACCACATGATTGGGATTGGACTTGGAACAGATTCGGATTGGATCCTGAGATTATTCGGAGTACAAATTAAATATGCTTTACCTTACTGCATTTACTTCAGAAGTTATCTTGCTGGATAACCCTGCTTGTTAATCTTGACTGCTATGATGTTGTCTTGCCTTAATGTTGATGTTTGTCGTGAGCTTGCGAGTACATTCAAAGTACTCACCTGGCGTGTCATGCCAGTTTGCAGGTCATGCCGTGATTGCTTGCTTGTCGAGGATCCCGAGTTTGCAATCTAGGACACGCGTTCTAGCCAGAGTCCCTGCGGAGTGGAGTCCATCACTGTCGTCACTGTTCCGCTATCGAGAGAGTTACTCCGCTATTAGCATAGAGCTACCCCGGGCAGGCGTAGTGTCGCCATGCCGATGTAATCCATGTACCCTTTGTAACCATGTCCATTGTAATAAAGAGCTGATTTGTTCTATGCCCACAGTGTCGTATTCCAGAGGACTTGTCCCTGGCCTTGAATATGGGGCGTTCCTGTCTACTCTGAGCCGGGGTGCCACACAAGTTGGTATCAGAGCAGGTCTGGCTATAGGACGCGTGGTCTAGGTGCGAGCGTTAGTAACCGGTAGTATAGGATCCAGTTGGTTTGCTGCACTTGTTTGCTGCATTTGTTTGGCCATAGCATGCATATAGACTAGATATCTTATTACTAACGATGGATCTGGTGAGTATAGGTGGAATCGGTTTCAATTCCCTACCTGCGCTCTCCAGTTTGCATATTTGTTCCTTGATGTGGTGTCATCTTCGTCCCAGCGGAGTGATGCCATGGTGCTTGGTGGTGTCGATCCCTTGTCGGATTGATGTACCGGTACCACACCAATATATTCTCTTCAGCTACCTCTATCGTTTCGGTGATAGACAAGTTCTATCCCGGATCGTGCCATTCCACTAGCCGCTTCGGCAACCCCTACTGATCCTTGTTATCAGAAAAGGGCAATGCCTGCAAACCTTTCTCTCCACCACTATCTCATTCCGCCACCTATTCCCTGGACGGATGCGGTTTCCCTCCGTACGCTTGATGATGTGGTCGTAACTTCTGTGTTCCGATCCACAATCACCAAGTTCGTCCTCACCACCGGTTCCATCGGTGTTAAGCCCGTGTTTGGTGTAGCCTTGTTTACACCAATTTTCTTCCACACATGGATTCACCTTCATGCACATCGCCACAGCATGTTAGACCGTAATACCGGAGTTCTTGCGAGATTTGTGTGCTTAAGTAGGAATGCATATTATTGATGTGAATAGCTGTAGACTGTGATATTGCTTGTGTGTATGATCTTGCTGCTTTGTATGCTTTTGTTTAGTCGTTTCTTTTGTTTTTGTGGGCCCTTGGTGTTACCTTATTTTCCCCTTATGGAAGTTGCTCACCGACCCTGAACCCAAAGAGTCAATGAAGAGACAGCCACTTGGAAGCATAGCTCAGCAATATGGAAGTTTCAGCAGACTGTGTTATATTGGGAATATCGGGCCTGAATATAAATGATATCCTGGCTGGATTGGTTATCAGCATCAAGTACACATCAGTGCAATCTTTACAGCAGCAATGATCAAATCAGCAAGAAGGCAAACCGTGTATATGATCCATAGTGCATTCTGTGCCAAAGGTATGATTCATATATACAAGGTTTGAGTCTGCTATGAGTACAAATTGAACCCTGCTGTGTCCTGGAATCAAGCCAGAAGGTGCTATGAACTTAGTGTTCAGCAAGAAGGATAGCCGAATACCCTGTCACATACAACAAGTAACCGACAGCAGTAATATCAAGGGATATATATATATATCTACACTCAGTCTGCATGTAATAAAGAGAAGCTTCGGGTGTAAGCAACCTTCGCCAGTAAGGCATCGCATCCTCATCCGTACCAGCTATTCCACCAACAAGTTGGCAGCATATGACAATGCATCCACAAGGTCAGATCCGCAACAGTTGGTCCAAAGGCAAAAATCAGTCAGGACACAAGCTTGCATCAGAAATCAAGTGGCTAGCTATACATGTTTCCATAGATATGGTGGACATGCTGCCAAGGTCATATGGGTTACTCATACAATGATGCCAGCCCGGTAAGGATCTGACCATTGCATGAGCTAGGTAAGAAGAAGAGAACGCCAGTTATACACTTCAGTGTGATGACCAACAACCTATGGATCAAGCCGACCAGCTGATATATGCCCTATAACATTGCTCTGTATTATTCCGGTATGTTCAAATTATTATGCTCATACCTGTATGCATAATAGTGAGCTGTATGGGACGCGGATGAACCCTTGCCCGTCTTTCTTTGGTGATGGCACCACGCCTGTGTTCTGAGCTGTTTCCGGCCGTCCGGGGTGGATGCCGACTTTTATTTCTCTTGTCAACAACTGGCTCATGTTCTGAGCTGCTTTTCGGCCGTCTCAGGCAGCTGTTGAATTTCTCTCCGTAGCAGTGACCCTATGCTCTGAGCTGTTTTCCGGCCGTCTTAGGGAGCTGCTACTTTCTTCTTATCAACACCGTCTCATGCTCTGAGCTGCTTTTCAGCCGTCTTGAGTCGGGGTTGAGTTACTCCAGTAATGTCCCAGATCTGAGTTGTAAAGACCGTTCTGGTGGCTACTGGTTTATTTGCAGGTTTTATCCAAGGGTTCAGACGATCGTTACCCTACAGCTACAACTTGTAAAGTAATATGCCTGCCGGAATATTGCACCTGACAACACCTATGGTCACACGAAGAATCGAGAACACATCAGGCCAAGCTCTTTCAGCTAAAGATCCTGGCAAAGAGAATTATAATGAAAAGAGCATGGCTATCCAAACAGGTATGGTAATGATACAAATACTCCGGACAGTCTGGTTCGATACCGACCACTATGGGTACACACCCACGGGGTATATCCTATTTGCAAGGACCACCTATCGAGACCACCCGCTCAGCCGACCAGATATGCTCAGAATTGTCAGAAGAGGGTAGCCAAGCTGGTTAGGTCAGCCGAAAGATTAATTCAGCAGTTTGATTGCAGCGACAGTGTTAAAGCATTACACGGCCTACCATCCACATAGAGATACCGACAGACTGAGTAATCAGAAAGTTGACAACAGTCTCGAAGCATGTGTCCTCATGGATGGGAATCAGTTAAAGACTAACCTGCCGTGAACAAGATTCTGCTACCAGGACCACTGTCAGTCAAGACTATGGATAATATCACAATAAGACCGTACACCTTTATGCTGGTCACGACAGGTGACAGTCAAATATTTGGTAAGAGTCTTATACCCAAGACAGTGAAGATACCCAAGATGACCCAGCAAACCGTGCGAGAAGTCGGATTCCGCTAGGAGAACAGTACGATTCACAGTCTTATTTTGAACCAGGAGGACACACAGCCATCTATAGACACCCGATGCAATGAGTAAAAGATTTTGTGTCTACCAAGAGAATCTGTTCACAACTCAGTAAACGGTCGTTCGCATTGGACCTCGTCACGACATGTCCATGAGAATCACTCTCGGACTTATGAGCAGGGCACATAATTTGGTCAGTATAATTTATTGCCCTAGACAAGATAGCAGACATAAAAGGATTATAGTCAGAGTAACATATGAGGTAAGATTTGCCAGAAAAAGGGTCCAGTGAAGCAAACCACCCCGAAGCAAGGCAGTCAGTCATATGAAACTCAGTAGGAGCATATACAAAGGTAAAAAGGAAACCCGAGTTGGAAACGGTTTCCTCAAGTGGGAATATTCATGTTTGATCCCTGAGCAACCAAATCTCGAGTACGAGATTTCTTTAAGGGGGGTAGGTTTGTAACACCCTGGATTTTGCCCATTTTCTTTTTCTTTTGATTTTGGTTCGGATTTGCTTTTCTGTGGCTTAGTAGTTTTTTCAACCTGGAGGGATCACCCTTCATTCTTCTTCCCGAGTGGCTCGCCAACCTTTAAACCATCCCAAGACCATGTCATTTCCATCTTGGACCAATCCCAATATTCCTATTCGTGGGAATATTCCTTTTTCTATTAAAGGAATAACCCTGTTTGTCCTGGGTTGTGAAGCAACCCACCTTTCCATCATTCCCAAAATTCCCAAATATTCTCATAAATTGTTTGGGTCATATTCCACAAATATGTCAAACCCTTCCTTGCCATGTTCAAAAATATTTCCCAAATATTCCTTTTCTGATTTTGCCCTAGCTGCCAAGTTGAGAAGCAAGTACCCTTTATATTTGCTTGCTTGGTACTAAACTTTTTGGGCATTCTTTCCTATCCATATCATTGCCACATGACAAAATTCAATTTTATTTGGATATTAAATCTCTCTTGGCTAATTTCCAAAGTTTCTGGGCAACTGGAATCTTTGTGAAGCAAGTGCTAGCTAGGAGTATCCAAATGAGTTGAAATTTTGCAAGCATCTTCATATGCTCAAATCATGACCCTTCACGAAGTTTCAACCCTATCCAATCCTCTATGTGAGCACAGCCTCAAATCTTGGTTTCTGGTTAGATTTTCACATTGTGAAGCAACTATATTTTATATTGCTCCATAATTGCTAAAAATTTACCAGAGCATTCTCCTACCCATATAACACCTCTCCACAAAATTTGCTCTCATTTCATCTTCCAATAAATCCCTATAATTATTCTAAGATTCTGGTCAGAGAGGATAGCTGTGAAGGAAGTACCATTTTGGCTTGTCCAAATGACATGAAATTTTTATGGCACTCTCATATGACCAAATAATCATGCTATACCAAATTTCAGCCCAATTGGCTACTCCAGGTGAGTGTCACATCAAGATCAAGCTTCTGGACCAGATTGGTCAGTTGCAAAGCAACTATATTAAATCTTGGTCCATTTCCCTCCAAATTTCACAGGATTGTAGTCCTTCCTACCCTAGACCTCCCAGACATCTCATTTTGACCTTATCACTTCTCTGTTCATCACAGTGGTGTGGTCAACTTTGCAACAGCAAACTTCAGGTGAACACTCCCATCCAACCACAGTTCCTCTCGTCGATCTATCACCTCATTTGCAATGTAGCTTGAAGGGACTACCCACTGGACATCATTTGGCATCAAGTAGGGCGTGGCAACGCCATGGCCACATGGTGATCACACGGCTGGCATGCCAGCCAGCGCGCTCCAGTGATGAGACCCTTGGCCTCGTCGCATTCCCTCGCACCCTCGCCACCTATTCATGTCCAAGGGCTTCCCCTTGTCGTCGCCCATCTCCTGGAACCCTCTTCCCCTCCAGTTTATTCCTCCTCACACCACGGTGATCGCCGCCACTGTTCGGCACGTGATCCCGTCGTCGTTTTCCTTTGCCGCATCGCTCCCGAACCCTCTCGAGCACGCCCGAGCTTCCTCTGCTCCTCCTTGACCTCTCTGGATGCCTCTCCCCTCCTCCAGGCATGCTCCCGAAGCTCCAGGGCACCGGTGCATGCGTCACCGTGGCCGCACTCAGCCACCCACGTCGCCTGGCTATATATAGCCCCTCCCCGATCACCACACCCCCGAGCAGCTCCACCACTCTCCTCCGGTCGCGCTCGTCCTCTCACCCACGCTAGAGGAGCTCTCCTAGCCTCCCTCTGCCACCAAGGCCACCGCCACCCCGTGCTCGAATTTGCGCAAGCCAAGCCCTCCCTTCCCTTCCTACCACCACCATAAGATTCCTTGTAGTCTGGTGAACCTCCCCATCCACTCATATCATCGCCGGAGTACTCATGGGCACGTACCCACACCTGCTCGAGGCCGCCGTCCGCCGCCGCTCATGTCCGGCTCGGTTCCAAGCTCGTCGACAAAGATGGATGGCCCACACGGGTGCGCGCCGTCCTCCTGAACGCTCCAGTAGCCGGAGTTTGTCCGGGGACCCCCGGTAGCGCCGGGAATCGCCGACAGTGTGCGCTCGGTCCCGCCCCTGTCCTCCACCACTATCGTCGCCGCAGCCATCCCCGCTTCTCCTGTCGGGCTCTCTCCGAAGCGGCACTCTCCGGCGAGTCCTCTGGTGGCCTCCACTCGGTCAGAGGTGGCCAAGGCCGTCCTGGCGAGCGCCGGCGCCAGTGCCCTGTCTCTGCCTCGCAGGCGCGAGCGGGGGGAAGAAGACAGGGAAGGGAGGGGAGAGAGAGGAGTTAGCACCGGGCCCGCTCGTCAGCCAGACAAAGAAGTCAACGCCCGGCCCCGCACCTGTCCAGCTGGATAAGTGGAAGCGCATTTGGCGCTTTACGTTTTCCCCGTGGGAAACCATATTCTGCTGCAGTGCGCGACCCGCCGAGCTGTCAGGGACCCCGTTGTAAATATGTTAATTGCAGAAAGGCCCCTGGCAGAAAAACTATCACAACTTTTTAACCGAGACTCCGATCGAGGTGATTCCAAAGCCCACGTCTTCGTCTCGTCGAGCCCGTCATGTTGGTATCATTTTCACTATGTGGTCCCACTGTGAAAATGGCCATTTTGCCCTTGCCCATAAATAGCCCCTCCGGGAGAGAACTGTTTCCGGCAATCGTTTCCGCGGACTCTCCGCACTCCTTCCCGATGGTCCCTTCATCCCCAGGCAAGCCACAACTCTCATCTACATCATCGCATTGCAATATCATAGTTTAACTATTTATTTTAATAGCAAGCATGAAGTATCTGTGAAATGAATTGGATTATGCAATGTCGGAGTTATTTCTTGATAGGTGACTACCGTGTTGAATACCGGATTATTGATGACTAGTAGTTTACCCACTCGTTGATGCTATGATGTTGAGATCACTGTCTATGATTATTTTGGATTTTGTCCGACAGTTCGTAGAGATGAATTAGTAGCAGTGACTTAAGCATACTGGTTATCGGAGTGTCAACCATGACGGAAATATTATTCAGAGATGTGATATTTAGTCGGTTGACCTTGAGTCACCTGTCCGGACTTATCCGTGCAGCCACATTTACCGGTATGGGATGGCCTTGACTTGGTCTGATCACATGCTCTTTCACCGGTACTGCCCAATAGGGAAGGTTATGCGTGCGCGCTACCCTGGCCCGGTAGGCGGCGATAACCTTGTGAGCCCAGTTGAGTTATTTGGATCTAGGGCCCCATTTGGGACAGTTTAGTTTGGCCACGACGGTGCCAGGTGTCACGAGGTGACACGGGGCCACCCAAGGCTTGACTCCGGGGGAGTGTGATTGCCGGTGGTACGATGGAAGAGTCACGAGTCAGGCAGGTTTCGTTGGAGCAACACTGGTCCACCCGAATGGGATCATGAGGTCAGTGCTCCATGGTGTGGGTAAAGTGCGCAACCTCTGCAGAGTGTAAAATCTATTCGAATAGCCATGTCCACGGTATTGGACAGTCCGACCAGACCTCACTAGGTGGTCAACCATGGTAGTGATGATAATGATGGAAGAACTCGTCATGAGATCAGAAGTACTCAGGGATTGTGAGTATTCTGAGGGTTGTGAGACAACCCGGAAGAGAGTAAGTTTGTCAGACCTGTCGTGCAGATGGTATCAGGTATATGATATGTCAGCCATGGGATGGCAATGAGATGAGTGGTCGGATGACCACATGATTGGGATTGGACTTGGAACAGATTCGGATTGGATCCTGAGATTATTCGGAGTACAAATTAAATATGCTTTACCTTACTGCATTTACTTCAGAAGTTATCTTGCTGGATAACCCTGCTTGTTAATCTTGACTGCTGTGATGTTGTCTTGCCTTAATGTTGATGTTTGTTGTGAGCTTGCCAGTACATTCAAAGTACTCACCTGGCGTGTCATGCCAGTTTGCAGGTCCTGCCATGATTTCTTGCTTGTCGAGGATCCCGAGTTTGTGATCTAGGACACGCGTTCTAGCCAGAGTCCCTGTGGAGTGGAGTCCATCACCGTCGTCACTGTTCTGCTGCCGAGAGAGTTACTCCGCTGTTAGCATAGAGCTACCCCGGGCAGGCGTAGTGTCGCCGTGCCGATGTAATCCATGTACCCTTTGTAACCATGTCCATTGTAATAAAGAGCTGATTTGTTCTATGCCCACAGTGCCGTATTCCAGAGGACTTGTCCCTGGGCTGGAATACATGGCGTTCTGGTCTACTCTGAGCCGGGGTGCCACATATGGTCAAGACATGATGTGATATATGTTGTTGTATGAGTTGATCATGTTTGTAAAAGTTATCGGCAACTGGCAGGAGCCTTATGGTTGTCGCTTTATTGTATGAAATGCAATCGCCATGTAGTTGCTTTACTTTATCACTATGCGTTAGCGATAGTTGTAGAAGCAATAGTTGGTGAGACGACAACGACGCTACGATGAAGATCAAGGTGTCATGCCGGTGACGATGGAGATCATGACGGTGCTTTGGAGATGGAGAGCAAAGGCACAAGATGATGATGGCCATATCATGTCACATATTTTGATTGCATGTGATGTTTATCTTTTATGCATCTTATTTTGCTTAGTACGGCGGTAGCATTATAAGATGATCCCTCACTAAAATTTCAAGGTATAAGTGTTCTCCCTGAGTATGCACCGTTACGGCAGTTCGTCGTGCCGAGACACCACGTGATGATCGGGTGTGATAAGCTCTACATTCACATACAACGGGTGCAAGACAGTTTTGCACATGCGGAATACTCGGGTTAAACTTGATGAGCCTAGCATGTACAGACATGGCCTCGGAACACTGGAGACCGAAAGGTCGAACGTGAATCATATAGTAGATATGATCAACATAGAGATGTTCACCATTGAAGACTACTCCATCTCACGTGATGATCGGACATGGTTTAGTTGATATGGATCACGTGATCATTTAGATGACTCGTGGGATGTCTATTTAAGTGGGAGTTCTTAAGTAATATGATTAATTGAACTTAATTTATCATGAACTTAGTCCTGATAGTATTTGCATATCTATGTTATAGATCAATAGCTCGCGTATAGCTCCCTGTTTTATTTTGATATGTTCCTAGAGAAAACTAAGTTGAAAGATGATAGCAGCAATGATGCGGACTTGATCCGTGATCTGAGGATTATCCTCACTGCTGCACAGAAGAATTATGTCCTTGATGCACCGCTATGTGACAGACCTATTGCAGGAGCAGATGCAGACATAATGAACGTTTGGCAAAAGCTCGATATGATGACTACTTGATAGTTTAGTGCACCATGCTTTACGGCTTAGAACCGGGACTTCAAAAACGTTTTTGAACACCACGGAGCATATGAGATGTTCCAACAGCTGAAATTGGTATTTTAGACTCATGCCCGTGTCGAGAGGTATGAGACCTCTGACAAGTACTTTGCCTACAAGATGGAGGAGAATAGCTCAGCAAGTGAGCATGCGTTCAGAATGTCTGAGTACTACAATCGCTTGAATCAAGTGGGAGTTAATCTTCCAGATAAGATAGTGATTGATAAAATTCTCTAGTCACTATCACTAAGCTACTAGAACTTCGTGATGAACTATAATATGCAAGGGATGACGAAAACGATTCTCAAGCTCTTCGCGATGCTAAAATCGGCGAAGGTAGAAATCAAGAAAGAGCATCAAGTGTTGATGGTTAACAAGACCACTAGTTTCAAGAAAAAGGGCAAGGGAAAGAAAGGGAACTTCAAGAAGAATGGCAAGCAAGTTGTCACTCCCGTGAAGAAGCCCAAAGCTGGACCTAAGCCTGAAACTGAGTGCTTCTACTGCAAAGGAAATGGTCACTGGAAGCGGAAGTGCCCCAAATACTTTGCGGATAAGAAGGATGGCAAAGTGAACAAAGGTATATTTGATATACATGTTATTGATGTGTATTTTACTAGTGTTCATAGTAGCCCCTGGGTATTTGATACCAGTTCAGTTGCTGACATTAGTAACTCGAAACAGGAGTTGCAAAATGAACAGAGACTAGTTAATGACGAGGTAACGATGTGTGTTGGAAGTGATTCCAAGGTTGATAAGATCACCATCGCACACTCCCTCTACCTTCGGGATTAGTGTGGACCTAAATAAATAAATGTTATTTGGTGTTTGCGTTGAGCATGAATATGATTGGATCATGTTTATTGCGATACGGTTATTCATTTGAGTCAGAGAATAATTGTTGTTCTGTTTACATGAATAAAACATTCTATGGTCATACACTCAATGTAAATGGTTTATTGAATCTCGATCGTAGTGATACACATATTCATAATATTGATGCCAAAAGATGCAAAGTTGATAATGATAGTGCAACATATTTGTGGCACTGCCATTTAGGTCATATTGGTGTAAAGCGCATGAAGAAACTACATGCAGATGGGCTTTTGGAATCACTTGATTATGAATCATTTGATACTTGCGAACCATGCCTCATGGGCAAGATGACTAAAACTCCGTTCTCCGGAACAATGGAGTGAGCTAATGACTTATTGGAAATAATACATACTGATGTATGCGGTCCGATGAGTGTTGAGGCACGCGGCGGGTATCGTTATTTTCTGACCTTCACAGATGATTTGAGTAGATATGGGTATATCTACTTGATGAAACTTAAGTCTGAAACATTTGAAAAGTTCAAAGAATTTCAGAGTGAAGTGTAGAATCATTGTAACAAGAAAATAAAGTTTCTACAATCTGATCACGGAGGCGAATATTTGAGTTACGAGTTTGGCCTTCATTTAAAACATTGTGGAATAGTTTCACAACTCACGCCACCAGGAACACCACAGCATAATGGTGTGTCCGAACGTCGTAACCATACTTTATTAGATATGGTGCGATCTATGATGTCTCTTACCGATTTACCACTATCATTTTGGGGTTATGCATTAGAGATAGCAACATTCACGTTAAATAGGGCACCATCTAAATCTGTTGAGAGGACACCGTATGAACTATGGTTTGGCAAGAAACCTAAGCTGTCGTTTCTTAAAGTTTGGGGTTGTGATGCTTATGTGAAAAAGCTTCAGTCTGATAAGCTCGAACCCAAATCGGATAAGTGCGTCTTCATAGAATACCCAAAAGAAACTATTGGGTACACCTTCTATCACAGATCCAAAGGCAAGATCTTTGTTGCTAAGAATGGATCCTTTCTAGAGAAGGAGTTTCTCTCGAAAGAAGTGAGTGGGAGGAAAGTAGAACTTGATGAGGTAATTGTACCTTCTCTCGAATTAGAGAATAGCTCATCACAGAAAACAGTTCCCGTGAAGCTGAAACCAATTAGTGAGGAAGCTGATGATGATGATCATGAAACTTTAGATCAAGTATCTACAGAACCTCGTAGGTCAACCAGAGTACGTTCCGCACCAGAGTGGTACGGTAATCCTGTTCTGGAAGTCATGTTACCAGATCATGACGAACCTACGAACTATGAGGAAGTGATGATGAGCCCAGATTCCGCAAAATGGCTTGAGGCCATGAAATCTGAGATGGAATCCATGTATGAGAACAAAGTGTGGACTTTGGTTGACTTGCCCGATGATCGGCAAGCCATAGAGAATAAAAGGATCTTCAAGAAGAAGACTGACGATGATGGTAATGTTACTGTCTACAAAGCTCGACTTGTTGCAAAAGGTTTTTGACAAGTTCAAGGAGTTGACTACGATGAGACCTTCTCACCCATAGCGATGCTTAAGTCTGTCCGAATCATGTTAGCAATTGCCGCATTTTATGATTATGAAATCTGGCAAATGGACGTCAAAACTGCATTCCTTAATGGATTTCTTAAAGAAGAGTTGTATATGATGCAACCAGAAGGTTTTGTTGATCCTAAAGGTGCTATAAAAGTGTGCAAGCTCCAGCGACCCATTTATGGACTGGTGCAAGCATCTCGGAGTTGGAATATACGCTTTGATAGTGTGATCAAAGCATATGGTTTTATACAGACTTTTGGAGAAGCCTGTATTTACAAGAAAGTGAGTGGGAGCTCTGTAGCATTTCTGATATTATATGTGGATGACATATTGCTGATTTGAAATGATATAGAATTTCTGGATAGCATAAAAGGATACTTGAATAAGAATTTTTCAATAAAAAGACCTCGGTGAAGCTGCTTAAGTATTGAGCATCAATATCTATAGGGATAGATCGAGACGCTTAATAGGAATTTCACACAGCACATACCTTGACAAAGTTTTGAAGGAGTTAAAAAAGGATCAGTCAAAGAAAGAGTTCTTGCCTGTATTCAAGGTATAAAGTTGAGTAAGACTCAAAGCATGACCACGGCAGAAGATAGAGAGAGAATGAAAGTCATTCCCTATGCCTCAGCCATAGGTTCTATAAAGTATGCCATGCTGTGTACCAAACCTGTTGTGTACCTTGCCATGAGTTTGTCAAGGGGGTACAATAGTGATCCAGGAGTAGATCACTAGACAGCGGTCAAAATTATCCTTAGAGGACTAAGGAAATGTTTCTCGGTTATGGAGGTGATGAAGAGTTCGTCATAAAGAGTTACGTCGATGCAAGCTTTGACACTGATCTAGATGACTCTAAGTCTCAATCTAGATACGTATTGAACATGGGAGCAATTAGCTAGCGTAGCTCCATGCAGAGCATTGTAGACATAGAAATTTGCAAAATACATACGGATCTGAATGTGGCAGGCCCGTTGACTAAACTTCTCTCACAAGCAAAACATGATCACACCTTAGTACTCTTTGGGTGTTAATCACATAGCGATGTGAACTAGATTATTGACTCTAGTAAACCCTTTGGGTGTTGGTCACATGGCAATGTGAACAATGGGTGTTAATCACATAAAGATGTGAACTATTGGTGTTAAATCACATGGCGATGTGAACTAGATTATTGACTCTAGTGCAAGTGGGAGACTGAAGCAAATATGCCCTAGAGGCAATAAGAAAGTTGTTATTTATATTTCCTTATATCATGATAAATGTTTATTATTCATGCTAGAATTGTATTAACCGGAAACTTGATACATGTGTGAATACATAGACAAAACACCGAGTCCCTAGTAAGCCTCTACTAGACTAGCTCGTTGATCAAAGATGGTTAAGTTTCCTAACCATAGACATGTGTTGTCATTTGATGAACGGGATCACATCATTAGGAGAATGATGTGATGGACAAGACCCATCCGTTAGCTTAGCATAATGATCGTTAAGTTTTATTGCTATTGCTTTCTTCATGACTTATACATATTCCTTTGACTATGAGATTATGCAACTCCCGAATACCGGAGGAACACCCTGTGTGCTATCAAACATCACAACGTAACTAGGTGATTATAAAGATGCTCTATAGGTGTCTCCGAAGGTGTTTGTTGGGTTGCCATAGATCGAGATTAGGATTTGTCACTCCGAGTATCGGAGAGGTATCTCTAGGCCCTCTCGGTAATGCACATCATGATAAGCCTTGCAAGCAATGTGACTAATGAGTTAGTTAAAGGGATGATGCATTACGGAAAGAGTAAAGAGACTTGCCGGTAACGAGATTGAACTAGGTATGGAGATACCGACGATCGAATCTCGGGCAAGTAACATACCGATGACAAAGGGAATGACGTATGTTGTCATTACGGTTTGACCGATAAAGATCTTCGTAGAATATGTAGGAACCAATATGAGCATCCAGGTTCTGCTATTGGTTATTGACCGGAGATGTGTCTCGGTCATGTCTACATAGTTCTCGAACCCGTAGGGTCCGCACGCTTAATGTTCGATGACGATTTGTATTATGAGTTATGTGTTTTCATGACCAAATATTGTTCGGAGTCTCGGATGAGATCATGGACATGACGAGGAGTCTCGAAATGGTCGAGAGGTAAAGATTGATATATTGGACGATAGTATTCGGACACCAGAAGTGTTTCGGAATGTATCGGGTATGTATCGGAGTACCGGGGGGGTTACCGGAACCCCCCGCGGGAAGATATGGGCCATATGGGCCATAGGAGGGAGGCACACCAGCCCACAAAGGGGTGGCGCACCCCCCAAAAGGAAGGAGGCCGAATAGGATTAGGAGAGGGGGCTGCACCCCCCTTTCCTTCTCGCTCTTTCTCTTTCCCCCTTTCCCCCTCCGATAAAAGGAAAGGGGGGGCCGAATCCTACTAGGAGCCCAAGTGGGACTCCTCCCACTTGGGGCGCCCCTAGGGCCGGCCTCCTCCTCTCTCCCTCCTTTATATACGGGGGCGGGGGGCACCTCCAAGGACACACCAATGGTTCTTAGCCGTGTGCAGCGCCCCCCTCCATCGTTTACTCCTCCGGTCATATTTTCGTAGTGCTTAGGCGAAGCCCTGCGCGGATCACTTCACCATCACCGTCACCACGCCGTCGTGCTAACGAAACTCTCCCTCGACACTTTGCTGGATCAAGAGTTCAAGGGACGTCATCGAGCTGAACGTGTGCAGAACTCGGAGGTGCCGTACGTTCGGTGCTTGATCGGTTGAATCGAGAAGACGTTTGACTACATCAACCGCGTTAAGCTAACGCTTCCGCTTTTGGTCTACGAGGGTACGTGGACACACTCTTCCCCTCTCATTGCTATGCATCTCCTAGATAGGTCTTGCATGAGCGTAGAAATTTTTTGAAATTGCATGCTACGTTTCCCAACATGTAATTGCTTACTTTGGTGTGTGGAAATGTTATGTGTGTAGTCACTTGTGTAATTGTATGCTTAATTTGGTTTTGCAATGCTGTCTTTTTAAGTATATATGTTGATGCTCTGTACACAGAGCGTAGATGTTGTGCAAACAGAGCAAATCACATCGCACACTGACTAAACAATGGAACCCGTCGGTGATGATTTCATCAATCACTGACAATTGTATACCAGCAATCGTTTGCTCACAACACACACGGCTTGTTAACAGAAAACGTCTGTGTTGTTATCGGTCTTCCCACACATTTCCGATTATAGACATGTTTGCCGTGTATCACACACATCTTGTTAAGTTGAACCGTTTCTGTTCTCTTCCCTAATCGAAAACAGTTCATTCGAGTGAACCGTTTGCCGTATATCACACACACCTTGATCTGGCTGACCGTTTCTGTTGCTTTTCCTAATAGCAAACAGTTCATCGGAGCGAACTGTATGTTGTATATCGCACACACATTGATATGGCTGCCAGTTTTTGTTGTTCTGTCTAATCGCAAACAGTTTGTATGGATCAACCGTATGCACAGCATCGCACACACAACTAAAATCTGAACCGTGTTTGATGTATCCGCCATCGCAAATGTTTTGCATCTTTTTTGACGGTTTCTTTACATCACCGTTTGCGATTAATGCATCGCACACAGTTTCGTCACAGGGTCTCTGATCATAGTGTGACGTTAGCAGCATCCTGCAGTAGTGAACATTTCCCAACAGTGGCATCATGAGCCAGGTCTATGCATAGATGATATGCACGAGTAGAACACAAAGAGTTGTGGGCGGTGATAGTCATACTGCTTACGACCAACATCTTATTTTGATTCTGCGGTATTGTTGGATGAAGCGGCCCGGACCAACCTTGCATGTCCACGCACATGAGACCGATTCCACCGACTGACATGCAACTTGATTTGCATAAAGGTGGCTGGCGGGTGTATGTTTCTCCTACTTTAGTTGAATTGAATTTGACTACGGCCGGTCCTTGTTGAAGGTTAAAACAGCAAACTTGATAAATCACTGTTGTGGTTTTTCGTAGTTAAGAACGGTTCTTGCTAGAAGCCCGTAGCAGCCACGTAAAACTTGCAACAACAAAGTAGAGGACGTCTAACTTGTTTTTGCAGGGCATGTTGTGATGTGATATGGTCAAGATGTGATGTGATATATGTTGATGTATGATATGATCATGTTTTGTAATATCGACAACCGGCAGGAGCCTTAGGGTTGTCTCTTTATTGTATGAATTGCAAGCGCCATGTAATTGCTTTACTTTATCGCTATGTGTTAGCAATAGTTGTAGAAGCAATAGTTGGCGAGACGACCCCGACGCAACGATGGAGATCAAGGTGTCAAACCGGTGACGATGGAGATCATGATGATGCTTTGGAGATGGAGATCAAAAGCACAAGATGATGATGGCAATATCATGTCACATATTTTGATTGCATGTGATGTTTATGCTTTATGCATCTTATTTTGCTTAGAACGGGGGTAGCATTATAAGATGATCCCTTCACTAAATTTCAAGATGAAAGTGTTCTCCCCGAGTATGCACCATTGCCAAAGTTCATCGTTTCGAAGCACCTCGTGATGATCGGGTGTGATATACTCTATGTTCACATACAACGGGAGTAAGACAGTTTTGCACATGCAGAATACTTGGGTTAAACTTGACGAGCCTAGCATGTACATACATGGCCTCGGAACACTGGAGACCGAAAGGTCGAACGTGAATCATATAGTAGATATGATCAACATAGAGATGTTCACCATTGATGACTACCCCATCTCACGTGATGATCGGACATGGGTTAGTTGATTTGGATCATGTATCACTTAGATAACTTGAGGGATATTTATTTAAGTGGGAGTTCATTAGTAATTTGATTAATTAAACTTAATTTATCATGAACTTAGTCTTATAGTTTTGCATATCTATGTTGTAGATCAATGGCCCGAGCTACCGTTCCCCTGAATTTTAATGCGTTCCTAGAGAAAGCTAAGTTGAAAGATGATGGTAGCAACTACACGGACTGGGTCCATAACTTGAGGATTATCCTCATTGCTGCACAGAAGAATTATGTCCTTGATGCACCGCTAGGTGACAAACCTGCTGCAGGAGCTACTGCAGATGTTATGAACATCTGGCAGGCTCGATCTGATGACTACTCGATAGTTCAGTGTGCCATGCTTTATGGCTTAGAACCAGGACTTCAAAGACGTTTTGAACATCATGGAGCATATGAGATGTTCCAAGAGTTGAAGTTAATATTTCAAGCAAATGCCCGGGTTGAGAGATATGAAGTCTCCAACAAGTTCTATAGCTGCAAGATGGAGGAGAACAGTTCTGTCAATGAACACATACTCAAAATGTCTGGGTATCATAACCACTTGACTCAGCTGGGAGTTGATCTTCCAGTTGATAGTGTTATTGACAGAGTTCTTCAATCACTGCCACCAAGCTACAAAGGCTTCTTTATGAACTATAACATGCAAGGGATGAATAAAACGATTCCTAAGCTCTTCGCAATGTTTAAGGCTGCGGAGGTAGAAATCAAGAAGGAGCATCAAGTGTTAATGGTTAACAAGACAACTAGTTTCAAGAAAAAGGTCAAGGGAAAGAAAGGGAACTTCAAGAAGAATGGCAAGCAAGTTGCCACTCCCGGGAAGAAGCCCAAAGATGGACCCAATCCTGAAACTGAGTGCTTCTACTGCAAAGGGAATGGTCACTGGAAGCGGAACTGCCCCAAATACTTGGCTGATAAGAAGGATGGCAAAGTGAACAAAGGTATATTTGATATACATGTTATTAATGTGTACCTTACTAATGCTCGTAGTAGCGCCTGGGTATTTGATACTGGTTCGGTTGCTCATATTTGTAAATAGGAGTTGCGGAATAAACGAAGATTGGCTAAGGACGAGGTGATGACGTGCGTCGGGAATGGTTCCAAGGTCGATGTGATCGCCGTCGGCATGCTACCTCTACATCTACCTTCGGGGTTAGTTTTAGACCTCAATAATTGTTATTTGGTGCCAGCGTTGAGCATGAACATTATATCTGGATCTTGTTTATTGCGAGACGGTTATTCATTCAAATCGGAGAATAATGGTTGTTCTATTTATATGAGTAATATCTTTTATGGTCATGCACCCTTGATGAAAGGTCTATTCTTATTGAATCTCGATCGTAGTGATACACATATTCATAATATGATGCCAAAAGATGCAAAGTTGATAATGATAGTGCAACATACTTGTGGCACTGCCGTTTAGGTCATATTGGTGTAAAGCGAATGAAGAAACTCCATACGGATGGACTTTTGGAATCACTTGATTATGAATCATTTGATACTTGCTAACCATGCCTCATGGGCAAGATGACTAAAACTCCATTCTCCGGAACAATGGAGCGAGCTAATGACTTATTGGAAATAATACATACCGATGTATGCGGTCCAATGAGTGTTGAAGCACGCGGCGGGTATCGTTATTTTCGGACCTTCATAGATGATTTGAGTAGGTATGGGTATATCTACTTGATGAAACACAAGTCTGAGACATTTGAAAAGTTCAAAGAATTTCAGAGTGACGTGGAGAATCATCGTAACAAGAAAATAAAGTTTCTATGATCTGATCGCGGAGGCGAATATTTGAGTTACGATTTTGGCCTTCATTTAAAACAATGTCGAATTGTTTCACAACTCACGCGAACACCACAGCGTAATGGTGTGTCCGAACGTCGTAACCGTACTTTATTAGATATGGTGTGATCTATGATGTCTCTTACCGATTTACCACTATCATTTTGGCGTTATGCATTAGAGATAGCCGCATTCACGTTAAATAGGGCACCCTCTAAATCCGTTGAGACGACACTGTATGAACTGTGGTTTGGCAAGAAACCTAAGCTGTTGTTTCTTAAAGTTTGGGGTTGCGACACTTATGTCAAAAGGCTTCAGCCTGATAAGCTCGAACCCAAATCGGAGAAGTGCGTCTTCATAGGATACCCTAAGGAAACAATTGGGTACACCTTCTACCACAGATCCGAAGGCAAGATCTTTGTTGCCAAGAATGGATCCTTTCTAGAGAAGGAGTTTCTCTCAAAAGAAGTGAGTGGGAGGAAAGTAGAACTTGATGAGGTAATTGTACCTTCTCTCGAATTGGAAAGTAGCACATCACAGAAAACTGTTCCCGTGATGCCTACACCAACTAGAGAGGAAGCTAATGATGATGATCATGAAACTGAAGGAAATATGCCTTAGAGGCAATAATGAAATTGTTATTTTATATTTCCTTATATCATGATAAATGTTTATTATTCAAGCTAGACTTGTATTAACCGAAAACTTGATACATGTGTGGATACATAGACAAAACACCGTGTCCCTAGTAAGCCTCTACTAGACTAGCTCGTTAATTAAAGATGGTTAAGTTTCCTAACCATAGACATATGTTGTCATTTGATGAACGGGATCACATCATTAGGAGAATGATGTGATGGACAAGACCCATCTGTTAGCATAGCATATTGATCGTTCAGTTTTATTGCTATTGCTTTCTTCATGTCAAATACATATTCCTTCAACTATGAGATTATGCAACTCCCGGATACCGGAGGAATGCCTTGTGTGCTATCAAATGTCACAACTTAACTGGGTGATTATAAAGATGCTCTACAGGTATCTCCGAAGGTGTTTGTTGGGTTGGCATAGATCGAGATTAGGATTTGTCACTCCGAGTATCGGAGAGGTATCTCTGGGCCCTCTCGGTAATACACATCATAAGAAGCCTTGCAAGCAAAGTGACTAATGAGTTAGTTACAGGATGATGTATTATGGAATGAGTAAAGAGACTTGCCGGTAACGAGATTGAACTAGGTATGTGAATACCGACGATCGAATCTCGGGCAAGTAACATACCGATGGACAAAGGGAATAACGTATGTTGTCATAACGGTTCGACCGATAAAGATCTTCGTAGAATATGTGGGAGCCAATATGAGCATCCAGGTTCCACTATTGGTTATTGACCGGAGAAGTGTCTCGGCCATGTCTACATAGTTCTCGAACCCGTCGGGTCTGCACGCTTAATGTTCGATGACGATTTAGTATTATATGAGTTATGTGATTTGGTGACCGAATGTTGTTCGGAGTCCTGGATGAGATCACGGATATGACGAGGAGTCTCGAAATGGTCGAGAGGTAAATATTGATATATAGGACGATGGTATTCGGACACCGGAAGTGTTCCGGAGGGTACCGGATACATATAGGGTCACCGGAAGGGGTTTCGGACATCCCCCGGCAAAGATATGGGCTTAATGGGCCAAGGGAGGGACAGACCAGCCCACAAGGGGCTGGTGCGCCCCTTCACCAGGCCGGCCAGCCCTAGGGAAAGGAAAGGGGGGAGGGCAAGTCCCTCCTTCCTTCCCCTCCTCAAGGGAGAAAGGAAAGGGGGGGCGCCACCTCCCCCTTCCTTCCCCTGGCGCCTATACAAGGAAGGGGGGCGAACCAGGGTAGGAGCCCAAGTGGGATTCGGCCCCACTTGAGGCGCCCCTTGGCCTCTCCCCTCTCCCTCCCACCTATATATATGAGGATGGGGGCGCCTAGAACACACAACATCTACTGTTAGCCGTATGCGGCGCCCTCCTCCACAGTTTACGCCTCCGGTCATATCTTCGTAGTACTTAGGTGAAGCCCTGCGCGGATCACTTCACCATCACCGTCACCATGCCGTCGTGCTAACGGAACTCATCTACTTCCTCGACACCTTGCTGGATCAAGAGGACGAGGGACGTCATCAAGTTGAATGTGTGCAGAACTCGGAGGTGTTGTACGTTCGGTACTTGATCGGTCAGAGCTAGAAGAAGTTCGACTACATCAACCGCGTTGTCAAACGCTTCCGCTTTCGGCCTACGAGGGTATGTAGACATACTCTCCCCCTCTCGTTGCTATGCATCTCCTAGATAGATATTGCGTGAGTGTAGGAATTTTTTTGAAATTGCATGCTACGTTTCCCAACAGTGGCATCAGAGCCAGGTGTATGCGTAGATGATATGCACGAGTAGAACACAAAGAGTTGTGGGCGGTGACCGTCATACTTCTTACCACCAATGTCTTATTTTGATTCGGCGGTATTGTTGGATGAAGCGGCCCGGACCAAACTTACATGACCACGTTCATGAGACCGGTTCCACCGACAGACATGCAACTAGTTTTGCATAAAGGTGGCTGGCGGGTGTCTGTTTCTCCTACTTTAGTTGAATCGAATTTGACTGCGGCCGGTCCTTGTTGAAGGTTAAAACAAAAAACTTGATAAATCACCGTTCTGGTTTTGATGCGTAGGTAAAAACTGTTCTTGCTAGAAGCCCGTAGCAGCCACGTAAAACTTGGAACAACAAAGTAGAGGACGTCTAACTTGTTTTTGCAGGGCATGTTGTGATGTGATAAGGTCAAGACATGATGTGATATACGTTGTTGTATGATATGATCATGTTTTGTAAAAGTTATTAGCAACTGGCAGGAGCCTTATGGTTGTCGCTTTATTGTATGAAATGCAAACGCCATGTAATTGCTTTACTTTATCACTATGCGTTAGCGATAGTTGTAGAAGCAATAGTTGGCGAGACGACCATGACGCAATGATGGAGATCAAGGTGTCGAGCCGGTGACGATGGAGATCATGACGATGCTTTGAAGATGGAGATCAAAAAGCACAAGAGGATGATGGCCATATCATGTCACATATTTTGATTGCATGTGATGTTTAACTTTTATGCATCTTATTTTGCTTAGTATGACGGTAGCATTATAAGATGATCCCTTCACTAAATTTCAAGGTATAAGTCTTCTCCCTGAGTATGCACCGTTGCAACAGTTCATCGTGTTGAGACACCACATGATGATTGGGTGTGATAGACTCTACGTTCAAATACAATGAGTGCAAGACAGTTTTGCACATTGCTACTTCTTGAGCTTGCGTTAGTTTTTCCCTTGAAGAGGAAAGGGTGATGTAGCAAAGTAGAGTAAGTATTTCCCTCAGTTTTGAGAACCAAGGTACCAATCCAGTAGGAGACAACACGCAAGTCACCGAATACCTGCACAAACAAACACCAAACTTGCACCCAATGCGATAAGGGTTGTCAATCCCTTCACGGTTACTCGCAAAAGTGAGATCTGATAAAGATAGATAAACGGTAAAGTAAATATTTTTTGGTATTTTTGTTTTATAGATTGGAAAGTAAAAGATTGCAAAATAGTAGATCGAAAACTCGTAGATTGGAAAGTAGAAGATTGTAAGATGGAAAATAGACCCGGGGGCCATAGGTTTCACTAGAGGCTTCTCTCAAGATAGAAAATAATACGGTGGGTGAACAAATTACTGCCGAGCAATTGATAGAAAAGCGCAAAGTTATGACGATATCTAAGGCAATGATCATGAATATAGGCATCATGTCCGTGTCAAGTAGACCGAAATGATTCTGCATCTACTACTATTACTCCACACATCGACCGATTCCTGCCTGCATCTAGAGTATTAAGTTCATGAAGAACAGAGTAACGCATTAAGAAAGATGACATGATGTAGAGGAATTAACTCAAGCAATATGATGAAAACCCCATCTTTTTATCCTCGATGGCAACAATACAATACGTGCCTTGCTGCCCCTACTGTCACTAGGAAAGGACACCGCAAGATTGAACCCAAAGCTAAGCACTTCTCCCATTGCAAGAAAAACCAATCTAGTTGGCCAAACCAAATCGATAGTTCGAAGAGACTTGCAAAGATATCAAATCATGCATAAAAGAATTCAGAGAAGATTCAAATAATATTCATAGATAAGCTGATCATAAATCCACAATTCATCGGATCTCGGCAAACACACCGCAAAAAAGTATTATATCGAATAGATCTCCAAGAACATCGAGGAGAACGTGGTATTGAGAATCAAAGAGAGAGAAGAAGCCATCTAGCTACTAGCTATGGACCCGTAGGTCTGAGGTAAACTACTCACGCTTCATCGGAAGGGCAATGGTGTTGATGTAGAAGCCCTCCGTGATCGAATCCCCCTTCGGCAGGACGCCGGAAAAGGCCCCTAGATGGGATCTCACGGGTACAGAAGGTTGTGGCGGTGGAAAAGTCTTTCCGTGGATGCCTCTGGTGGTTTGGGCATATAAGAGTATATATAGGCGAAAGAATTAGGTCAGGAGACGCACGAGGGGCCCACAAGGGTGGGGGCGCGCCCTACCCTCGTGGGCGCGCCCTCCGTCCTTGTGGCCGCCTCGTGGCTTCTCTGACTTGCACTCCAAGTCCTCTGGTTTCCTTTTGGTCCAAGAAAGATCATCGCGAAAGTTTTATTCCGTTTGGTATTCCTTTTCTGTGAAACTCAAAAACAGGGAAAAACAGGAACTGGCACTGGGCTCTAGATTAATAGGTTAGTCCCAAAAATAATATAAAATAGCATATTAATGCATATAAAACATCCAAAACAGATAATATAATAGCATGGAACAATCAAAAATTATAGATACGTTGGAGACGTATCAAGCATCCCCAAGCTTAATTCCTGCTCGTCCTCGAGTAGGTAAATGATAAAAACATAATTTTTGATGTGGAATGCTGCCTAACATATTTATCCATGTAATTTCTTTATTGTGGCATGAATGTTCAGATCCATATGATTCAAAACAAAAGTTTAATATTGACATAAAAACAATAATACTTCAAGCATACTAACAAGATAATTATGTCTTCTCAAAATAACATGGCCAAAGAAAGCTTATCCCTACAAAATCATATAGTCTGGCTATGCTCCATCTTCATCACACAAAATACTCAAATTATGCAAAACCCCGGTTTTGGCCAAGCAATTGTTTCATACTTTAGTATTCTCAAACTTTTTCAACTTTCACGCAATACATGAGCATGAGCCATGGACATAGCACTGTAGGTGGAATAGAAGGTGGTTGTGGAGAAGACAAAAAGAGGGAGATAGTCTCACATCAACTAGGCATATCAACGGGCTTTGGAGATGCCCATCAATAGATATCAATGTGAGTGAGTAGGGATTGCCATGCAATGGATGCACTAGAGCTATAAGTTTATGAAAGCTCAAAAAAGAAAACTAAGTGGGTGTGCATCGAACTTGCTTGCTCATGAAGACCTAGGACAATTTGAGGAAGCCCATCATTGGAATGTACAAGCCAAGTTCTATAATGAAAAATTCCCACTAGTATATGAAAGTGACAACATAGGAGACTCTCTATCATGAAGATCATGGTGCTACTTTGAAGCACAAGTATGGAAAAAGGATAGTAACATTGCCCCTTCTCTCTTTTTCTCTCATTTTTTTTCCTTTTTTTTCTTTCTTTTTTTTCTTCCTTTTTTTCTTTTCCCTTTTTTTTCTTTCTTCTCTTTTTTTTTCTTTCTTTCTTTCTTTTCTCTTTTTTTTCCTCACATGGGACAATGCTCTAATAATGAAAATCATCATACTTCTATTTACTTACAACTCGATACTAGAACAAAATATGACTCTATATGAATGCCTCCAGCGGTGTACCGGGATGTGCAATGAATCAAGAGTGACATATATGAAAGAATTATGAACGGTGGCTTTGCCACAAATACGATGTCAACTACATGATCATGCAAAGCACTATGACAATGATGATGCGTATCATAATAAACGGAACGGTGGAAAGTTGCATGGCAATATATCTCGGAATGGCTATGGAAATGCCATAATAGGTAGGTATGGTGGCTGTTTTGAGGAAGGTATATGGTGGGTTTATGGTACCGGCGAAAATTGCGCGGCACTAGAGAGGCTAGCAAAGGTGGAAGCGTGAGAGTGCGTATAATCCATGGACTCAACATTAGTCATAAAGAACTCACATACTTATTGCAAAAATTTATTAGTCATCGAAACAAAGTACTAGACGCATGCTCCTAGGGGAAGGGTTGGTAGGAGTTAACCATCGCGCAATCCCGACTTCCACACAAAGGATGACAATCAAAAAATATCTCATGCTCCAACTTCGTTACATAACGGTTCACCATACGTGCATGCTACGGGACTCACAAACCTTAACACAAGTATTTCTAAAATTCACAACTACTCACTAGCATGACTCTAATATCACCATCTTCATATCTCAAAACAATCATAAGGAATCAAACTTCTCATAGTATTCAATGCACTTTATATGAAAGTTTTTATTATATCCCTCTTGGATGCCTATCATATTAGGACTAGATTTATAACCAAAGCAAATTACCATGCTGTTTTAAAGACTCTCAAAATAATATAAGTGAAGCATGAGAGTTCATCAATTTCTATAAAATAAAGCCACCGCCGTGCTCTAAAAAGATGTAAGTGAAGCACTAGAGCAAAATTGCCTAGCTCAAAAGATATAAGTGAAGCACAAAGAGTATTCTAATAAATCACGATTCATGTGTGTCTCTCTTAAAATGAGTGTACAGCAAGGATGATTGTGGCAAACTAAAAAGCAAATACCCAAATCATACAAGACGCTCCAAGCAAAACACATATCATGTGGTGAATAAAAATATAGCCTCAAATAAAGTTACCAATAGACGAAGACGAAATAGGGGATGCCTTCCGGGGCATCCCCAAGCTTAGGCTCTTGGTTGTCCTTAAATATTACCTTGGGGTGCCTTGGGCAACCCCAAGCTTAGGATCTTGCCACTCCTTATTCCATAGTCCATCAAGTCCTTACCTAAAACTTGAAAACTTCACAACACAAAACTCAACAGAAAATCTCATAAGCTCTGTTAGTATAAGAAAATAAATCACCACTTTTGGTACTGTTGTGAACTCATTATTTATTTATATTTGTGTGATATCTACTGTATTCCAACTTTTCCATGGTTCATACCCCCCGATATTACCCATAGATTCATCAAAATAAGCAAACAACACATAGAAAACAGAATCTGTCAAAAACAGAACAGTCTGTAGCAATCTGGAAATCTTGAATACTTCTGTAACTCCAAAAATTCTGAAAAATTAGGACGACCTTAGCAATTTGTTTACTAATCTTCTGCAAAAATAATCAACTCAAAAGAACTCTTCTGTGAATTATAAAAATTATTTTCCTGGGCGCAAAAGTTTCTGTTTTTCAGCAAGATCAAATCAACTATCACCGTAAGCCATCCCAAAGGTCTTACTTGGCACAAACACTAATTAAAACATAAAACCACATCTAACCAGAGGCTAGATGAATTATTTATTGCAAAACAGAACATAAAAAGTGAAAACAAAAATAAAATTGGGTTGCCTCCCAACAAGCACTATTGTTTAACGCCTTAGCTAGGCATAAAAACAAGAATAGATCTAAGTATTGTCATCTTTGGTATGCAACTCTTCAGTTACACACTTATTATCCTTAGGAGGTTCTTTGATTTTATAAATGGTCAAACTCCTAGGCAAGAAATCAAGAAATTCATCCGTAGCAATTGGTTCCTTAATAATATCGAAAAAGTTGGGGTGAACACTTATAGATTTAAGATCTTCATTATCTTTACTAGAAGATTCACCCTTATCCTTAGGAACATAAATAAACTTGGCAATTTTAGTAGGAGGAGGCTTTGGAGTAGTTTTGATGAAGGAAAAAGCGGAACCCAAGTTGGTAATAATATCTTCTAGTTTGCCAATTCTAGTAGAATCTTGATCTATCTTTTCGTTAACTATGGGTTCCTTTTCTCTAAGATTCTTTAAAGTAACTCCTACTTTAGATCCATATTGAGTAATCTGATTATGAATCTTTTTATCCAAATTTTTAATCAACTCAATGGTAGCAATCTTATTTTCAATAATATCAAGCCTTTGCATTACATGCTCCAAGGTTAAAACAGTTTCATTGACCAAAAGAGGTGGTGGGCCTAACAAATCTATCATGGCATTGTAAGAATCACAAGTATGGCTACCCAAGAAATTCCCTCCAGTTATGATATCTAGAATATATCTATTCCAAGGAGTAACACCCACATAAAAATTGCGAAGAAGAACGGGAATAGATTGCTTTTGAGTAGATCTATTTCGAGCATTGCAAATTCTATACCAAGCATCTTTTAAGTTTTCTCCCTCCCTTTGTTTAAAATTAAGAACTTCGTTATCGGGAGTGTTAACAATGACGGGAAGACTAGCCATAGGAGCGAGACAAGCGATCAAATGCACAAGCACACAAAAAGCACATGAAGAAGACGAACGGAAGAGGGGCGAAGAAAAGGCAAAGAGAGAGGCGAAGAAAAGGCAAACTTTTCGAAAATCATTTTAGAAGTGGGGGAGAGGAAAATGAGAGGCGAATGGCAAATAATGTAATGCGAGAGATGAGAGTTTATGATGGGTACTTGGTATGTCTTGACTTGGTGTAGATCTCCCCGGCAACGGCGCCAGAAATTCTTCCTACTACTTCTTGAGCTTGCGTTAGTTTTTCTCTTGAAGAGGAAAGGGTGATGCAGCAAAGTAGAGTAAGTATTTCCCTCAGTTTTGAGAACCAAGGTATCAATCCAGTAGGAGACAACACGCAAGTCACCGAATACCTGCACAAACAAACACCAAACTTGCACCCACCACGATAAGGGGTTGTCAATCCCTTCACGGTTACTCGCAAAAGTGAGATCTGATAAAGATAGATAAATGGTAAAGTAAATATTTTTTGGTATTTTTGTTTTATAGATTGGAAAGTAAAAGATTGCAAAATAGTAGATCGGAAACTCGTAGATTGGAAAGTAGAAGATTGTATGATGGAAAATAGACCCGGGGGCCATAGGTTTCACTAGAGGCTTCTCTCAAGATAGAAAATAATACGGTGGGTGAACAAATTACTGTCGAGCAATTGATAGAAAAGCGCAAAGTTATGACAATATCTAAGGCAATGATCATGAATATAGGCATCCGTCCGTGTCAAGTAGACCGAAACGATTCTGCATCTACTACTATTACTCCATACATCAACCGACTCCTGCCTGCATCTAGAGTATTAAGTTCATGAAGAATAGAGTAACGCATTAAGAAAGATGACATGATGTAGAGGAATTAAGTCAAGCAATATGATGAAAACCCCATCTTTTTATCCTCGATGGCAACAATACAATACGTGCCTTGCTGCCCCTACTGTCACTGGGAAAGGACACCGCAAGATTGAACCCAAAGCTAAGCACTTCTCCCATTGCAAGAAAAACTAATCTAGTTGGCCAAACCAAATTGATAGTTCGAAGAGACTTGCAAAGATATCAAATCATGCATAAAAGAATTCAGAGAAGATTCAAATAATATTCATAGATAAGCTGATCATAAATCCACAATTCATCGGATCTCGGCAAACACACCGCAAAAAAGTATTACATCGAATAGATCTCCAAGAACATCGAGGAGAACATGGTATTGAGAATCAAAGAGAGAGAAGAAGCCATCTAGCTACTAGCTATGGACCCGTAGGTCTGAGGTAAACTACTCACACTTCATCGGAAGGGTAATGGTGTTGATGTAGAAGCCCTCCGTGATCGAATCCCCCTCCGGTAGGACGCCAGAAAAGGCCCCTAGATGGGATCTCACGGGTACAGAAGGTTGCGGCGGTGGAAATGTCTTTTCGTGGATGCCTCTGGTGGTTTGGGCATATAAGAGTATATATAGGCGAAAGAATTAGGTCAGGAGATGCACGAGGGGCCCACAAGGGTGGGGGGCGCGCCCTCCATCCTTGTGGCCGCCTCGTGGCTTCTCTGACTTGCACTCCAAGTCCTCAGGTTTGCTTTTGGTCCAAGAAAGATCATCGCAAAAGTTTTATTCCGTTTGGACTCCGTTTGGTATTCCTTTTCTGCGAAACTCAAAAACAGGGAAAAAACAGGAACTGGCACTGGGCTCTAGGTTAATAGGTTAGTCCCAAAAATAATATAAAATAGCATATTAATGCATATAAAACATCCAAAACAGATAATATAATAGCATGGAACAATAAAAAAATTATAGATACGTTGGAGACATATGAAGCATCCCCAAGCTTAATTCCTGCTCGTCCTCGAGTAGGTAAATGATAAAAACAGAATTTTTGATGTGGAATGCTACCTAACGTATTTATCCATGTAATTTCTTTATTGTGGCATGAATGTTGAGATCTGTATGATTCAAAACACGATCCGCACCAGAGTGTTACGGGAATCCTGTACTGGAAGTCGTGTTACTAGACCAAGGCAAACCTACGAACTATGAAGAAGCTATGATGAGCCCAGATTCCAACAGATGGCTTGAGGCCATGAAATCTGAGATAGGATCCATGTATGAGAACAAAGTGTGGACTTTGGTGGACTTGCCCGATGATCGGTGAGCCATAGAGAATAAATGGATCTTCAAGAAGAAGACTGACGTCGATGGTAATGTTACTATCTACAAAGCTCGACTTGTCGCAAAAGGTTTTCGACAAGTTCAAGGAGTTGACTACGATGAGACTTTCTCACCCGTAGCGATGCTTAAGTCCATCCAAATCATGTTAGCAATTGCCACATTTTATGATTATGAAATCTGGCAAATGGACGTCAAAACTGCATTCCTTAATGGATTTCTTAAAGAAGAGTTGTATATGATGCAACCAGAAGGTTTTGCCAATCCTAAAGGTGCTAACAAAGTGTGCAAGCTCCAGTGATCCATCTATGGACTGGTGCAAGCATCTCGGAGTTGAAATATACGCTTTGATGAGGTGATCAAAGCATATGGTTTTATACAGACTTTCAGAGAAGCCTGTATTTACAAGAAAGTGAGTGGGAGCTCTGTAGCATTTCTAATATTATATGTGGATGACATATTGTTGATTGGAAATGATGTAGAATTTCTGGATAGCATAAAAGGATACTAGAATAAGAGTTTTTCAATGAAAGACCTCGATGAAGCTGCTTATATATTGGGCATGAAGATCTATAGGGATAGATCGAGACGCTTAATAGGACTTTCACAAAGCACATACCTTGATAAAGTTTTGAAGAAGTTCAAAATTGGATCAGTCAAAGAAAGGGTTCTTGCCTGTGTTGCAAGGTGTGAAATTGAGTAAGACTCAAAGCCCGACCACGGCAGAAGATAGAGAGAGAATGAAAGTCATTCCCAATGCCTCAGCTATAGGTTCTATAAAGTATGCCATGCTGTGTACCAAACCTGTTGTGTACCTTGCCATGAGTTTGTCAAGGGGGTGCAATAGTGATCCAGGAGTAGATCACTAGACTGCGGTCAAAATTATCCTTAGAGGACTAAGGAAATGTTTCTCGGTTATGGAGGTGATAAAGAGTTCGTCGTAAAGAGTTACGTCGATACAAGCTTTGACATTGATCTAGATGACTCTAAGTCTCAATCTAGAAACGTATTGAACGTGGGAGCAATTAGCTAGAGTAGCTCCATGCAGAGCATTGTAGACATAGAAATTTGCAAAATACATACGGATCTGAATGTGGAAGCCTCGTTGACTAAACTTCTCTCACAAGAAAAACATGATCACACCTTAGTACTCTTTGGGTGTTAATCACATAATGATGTGAACTAGATTATTGACTCTAGTAAACCCTTTGGGTGTTGGTCACATGGCGATGTGAACTATGGGTGTTAATCACATAAAGATGTGAACTATTGGTGTTAAATCACATAGCAAAGTGAACTAGATTATTGACTCTAGTGCAAGTGGGAGACTGAAGGAAATATGCCCCAGAGGCAATAATAAAATTGTTATTTTATATTTCCTTATATCATGATAAATGTTTATTATTCATGCTAGAATTGTATTAACCGGAAACTTGATACATGTGTGGATACATAGACAAAACACCGTGTCCCTAGTAAGCCTCTACTAGACTAGCTCGTTAATCAAAGATGGTTAAGTTTCCTAACCATAGACATGTGTTGTCATTTGATGAACGGGATCACATCATTAGGAGAATGATGTGATGGACAAGACCCATCCGTTAGCATAGCATATTGATCGTTCAGTTTTATTGCTATTGCTTTCTTCATGTCAAATACATATTCCTTCGACTATGAGATTATGCAACCCCCGGATACCGGAGGAATGCCTTGTGTGCTATCAAACGTCACAACGTAACTGGGTGATTATAAAGATGCTCTACAGGTATCTCCGAAGGTGTTTGTTGGGTTGGCATAGATCGAGATTAGGATTTGTCACTCCGAGTATCGGAGAGGTATCTCTGGGCCCTCTCGGTAATACACATCATAAGAAGCCTTGCAAGCAAAGTGACTAATGAGTTAGTTATAGGATGATGTATTACGGAACGAGTAAAGAGACTTGCCGGTAACGAGATTGAACTAGGTATGTGAATACCGATGATCGAATCTCGGGCAAGTAACATACCGATGGACAAAGGGAATAATGTATGTTGTCATAACGGTTCGACCGATAAAGATCTTCGTAGAATATGTGGGAGCCAATATGAGCATCCAGGTTCCGCTATTGGTTATTGACCGGAGAAGTGTCTCGGTCATGTCTACATAGTTCTCGAACCCGTAGGGTCCACACGCTTAACGTTCGATGACGATTTAGTATTATATGAGTTATGTGATTTGGTGACTGAATGTTGTTCGGAGTCCCGGATGAGATCACGGACATGATGAGGAGTATCGAAATGGTCGAGAGGTAAAGATTGATATATAGGACGATGGTATCCGGACACCGGAAGTGTTCCGGAGGGTACCGGATACATATAGGGTCACCGAAAGGGGTTCCGGACACCCCCCAGCAAAGATATGGGCTTAATGGGCCAAGGGAGGGACAGACCAGCCCACAAGGGGCTGGTGCGCCCCTCCACCAGGCCGGCCAGCCCTACGGAAAGGAAAGGGGGGAGGGCAAGTCCCTCCTTCCTTCCCCTCCTCAAGGGAGAAAGGAAAGGGGGGCGCCACCTCCCCCTTCCTTCCCCTGGCGCCTATACAAGGAAGGGGGGGCCGAACCAGGGCAGGAGCCCAAGTGGGATTCGGCCCCACTTGGGGTGCCCCTTGGCCTCTCCCCTCTCCCTCCCACCTATATATATGAGGAGGGGGCGCCTAGAACACACAACATCTACTGTTAGCCGTGTGCGGCGCCCCCTCCACAGTTTACGCCTCCGGTCATATCTTCGTAGTGCTTAGGCGAAGCCCTGCGCGGATCACTTCACCATCATCATCACCACGCCGTCGTGCTGACGGAACTCATCTACTTCCTCGACACCTTGCTGGATCTAGAGGACGAGGGACGTCATCGAGCTGAACATGTGCAGAACTCGGAGGTGCTGTACGTTCGGTACTTGATCGGTTGGAGCTAGAAAAAGTTCGACTACATCAACCGCGTTGTCAAACGCTTCCGCTTTCGGTCTACGAGGGTACGTAGACATACTCTCCCCCTCTCGTTGCTATGCATCTCCTAGATAGATCTTCCGTGAGCGTAGGAAATTTTTTGAAATTGCATGCTACGTTTCCAAATAGAAACTTCGAATCAAGTTACTACTGGACCTCGTAGGTCGAACAGAGCATGTTCCGCACCAGAGTGGTACGGTAATCCTGTTCTAGAAGTTATGTTATTAGACCATGGTGAACCTACAAACTATGAAGAAGCTATGATGAGCCTAGATTCCGATAGATGGCTTGAGGCCATGAAATCTGAGATAGGATCCATGTATGAGAACAAAGCGTGGACTTTGGTGGACTTGCCCGATGATCGGCAAGCCATAGAAAATAAATGGATTTTCAAGAAGAAGACTACCGCTGATGGTAATGTTACTGTCTACAAAGCTCGACTTGTCGCAAAAGGTTTTCGACAAGTTCAAGGAGTTGACTACGATGAGACTTTCTCACCCATAGCAATGCTTAAGTCTGTCCGAATCATGTTAGCAATTGCCGCATTTTATGATTATGAAATCTGGCAAATGGACGTCAAAACTGCATTCCTTAATGGATTTCTTAAAGAAGAGTTGTATATGATGCAACCAAAAGGTTTTGTCAATCCTAAAGGTGTTACCAAAGTGTGCAAGCTCCAGCGATCCATCTATGGACTGGTGCAAGGATCTCAGAGTTGGAATATACGCTTTGATGAGGTGATCAAAGCATATGGTTTTATACAGACTTACGGTGAAGCCTGTATTTACAAGAAAGTGAGTGGGAGCTCTTTAGCATTTCTGATATTATATGTGGATGACATATTGTTGATTGGAAATAATATAGAATTTCTGGATAGCATAAAAGGATACTTGAATAAGAAATTTTCAATGAAAGACCTCGGTGAAGCTGCTTATATATTGGGCATCAAAATCTATAGAGATAGATCAAGATGCTTAATAGGACTTTCACAAAGCACATACCTTGATAAAGTTTTGAAGAAGTTCAAAATGGATCAGTCAAAGAAAGGGTTCTTGCCTGTGTTACAAGGTGTGAAGTTGAGTCAGACTCAAAGCCCGACCACTGCAGAAGATAGAGAGAAAATGAAAGTAATTCCCTATGCCTTAGCCATAGGTTCTATCATGTATGCTATGTTGTGTACCAGACCTGATGTGTGCCTTGCCATAAGTTTTGCAGGGAGGTACCAAAGTAATCCAGGAGTGGATCACTGGACAGCGGTCAAGAACATCCTGAAGTACCTAAAAAGGACAAAGGATATGTTTCTCGTTTATTGAGGTGATGAAGAGCTCGTCGTAAATGGTTACATCGATGCTAGCTTCGACACTGATCCGGATGACTCTAAGTCACAAACCGGATACGTATTTATATTTAATGGTGGAGCTGTCAGTTGGTGCAGTTCCAAGCAGAGCATCGTGGCGGGATCTACGTGTGAAGCGGAGTACATAGCTGCTTCAGAAGTAGCGCATGAAGGAGTTCATATCTGATTTGGGTGCAATACCCAGTGCATCGGGTCCAACGAAAATCTTTTGTGACAACACTAGAGCAATTTCCTTAGCAAAGGAATCCAGGTTTCACAAGAGAACCAAACACATCAAGAGACGCTTCAACTCAATTCGTGAAAAGGTCAAGGATGGAGACATAGAGATTTGCAAAATACATACGGATATGAATGTGGCAGACCCGTTGACTAAGCCTCTTCCGCGAGCAAAACATGATCAGCACCAAGACTCCATGGGTGTTAGATTCATTACAATGTAATCTAGATTATTGACTCTAGTGCAAGTGGGAGACTGAAGGAAATATGCCCTAGAGGCAATAATAAAGTTGTTATTTTATATTTCCTTATTCATGATAAAGGTTTATTATTCATGCTAGAATTGTATTGGTTGGAAACTTAAATACATGTGTGAATACATAAACAAATACTGTGTCCCTAGTAAGCCTCTACTAGACTAGCTCGTTGATCAAAGATGGTTAAGGTTTCCTAATCATAGACATGTGTTGTCATTTGATAACGGGATCACATCATTAGGAGAATGATGTGATGGACAAGACCCATCCGTTAGCTTAGCAAATTGATCGTTCAGTTTATTGCTATTGCTTTCTTAATATCAAATGCATATTCCTTCAACTATGAGATTATGCAACTCCCGAATACCGGAGGAATACCTTGTGTGCTATCAAACGTCACAACGTAACTGGGTGATCATAAATATGCTCTACAGGTATCTCCAAAGGTGTTTGTTGAGTTGGCATAGATCGAGATTAGGATTTGTCACTCCGAGTATCGGAGAGGTATCTCTGGGCCCTCTCGGTAATACACATCATAAGAAGCCTTGCAAGCAAAGTGACTAAGGAGTTAGTTACAAGATGATGTATTATGGAACGAGTAAAGAGACTTGCCGGTAACGAGATTGAACTAGGTATGAAGATACCGACGATCGAATCTCGGGCAAGTAACATACCGATGGACAAAGGGAATTACGTATGTTGTCATAAGGTTCAACCGATAAAGATCTTCGTAGAATATGTAGGATCCAATATGTGCATCCAGGTTCCACTATTGGTTATTGACCGGAGAGGTGTCTCGGTCATGTCTGCATAGTTCTCGAACCCGTAGGGTCCGCACGCTTAACGTTCGTTGACGATATAGTGTTATATGAGTTATATGATTTGGTGATCAAATGTTATTCGGAGTCCCGAATGAGATCACGGACATGACAAGGAGATCCAGAATGGTTCGGAGGTAAAGATCGATATATAGGACGATGCTATTTGGACACCGGAAGAGTTTCGGGATGTACCGGGTAGAAATCGGGTCACCAGAAGGGGTTCTGAACACCCCGGGAGGTTAATGGGCCAAAGGGGGGAACACACCAGCCCACAAGGGGCTAGCATGCCCCTTCTAAGGCCGCAGCCCTTGGGGAGAGAAGGAAAGGGGGGAGTCGGCCTCCCCCTTCCTTCCCTCTTCTCCCCTTTCCTTTTCCCTCCGGCAAATATGGTAAGGGGGGCGCGGCCAGGACAGCAGCCCAAGTAGGATTCGGTCCTACTTGGGGCACCTCCTGGCCTCTCCCCTCTCCCCCAACCTATATATATGTGGGAGGGAAGCGCCACACATAACCACGACAATTGCTTAGCCATGTGCGGCGCCCCCCTCCACAGTTTAGTCCCTCGGTCATATTTTCGTAGTGCTTAGGCGAAGCCCTGCGGAGATAGCCTCACCATCACCGTCACCACGCTGTCGTGCTGCCGGAACTCATCCACTACTTCGCTGTCTTGCTGGATCAAGAAGGCGAGGATGTTACCGAGCTGAACGTGTGCTGAACGCGGAGGTGTCGTACGTTCGGTACTCGATCGGTTGGATCGCGAAGAAGTTCGACTACATCAACCGCGTTAACAAATGCTTCCGCTTACGGTCTACGAGGGTACGTAGACACACTCTCCCCCTCGTTGCTATGAATCTCCATGGATAGATCTTGCGTGTGCGTAGAAAAAAAATGTTTTCCATGCAACGTTTCCCAACAGTACGGGCACACAAAAAGGAAATTCATTTTGAAAATTAGAGTTGGCACATACAAATTTACTTAGAACAGCACGGAAATACCGCATATAGGTAGGTATCGTGGACTCATTTGGCACAACTTGGTTTAAGGATTTTGGATTGATACGTCTCCAACGTATCTATAATTTTTTATTGTTCCATGCTATTATAATATCTATTTTGGATGTTTTATATGCATTAATATGCCATTTTATATTATTTTTGGGACTAACCTATTAACCTAGAGCCCAGTGCCAGTTCCTGTTTTTTCCTTGTTTTTGAGTTTCGCAGAAAAGGAATACCAAACGGAGTCCAAACGGAATAAAACTTTTGCGATGATCTTTTTTGGACCAAAAGGAAATGAGAGGACTTGGAGTGCAAGTCAGAGAAGCCACGAGGCAGCCAAAAGGACGGAGGGCGTGCCCAGGGGGGTAGGGCACGCCCCCCACCCTTGTGGGCCCCTCGTGCGTCTCCTGACCTAATTCTTTCACCTATATATACTCTTATATGCCCAAACCACTAGAGGCATCCACGAAAAGACTTTTCCACCGCCGCAACCTTCTGTACCCGTGAGATCCCATCTAGGGGCCTTTTTCGGCATCCTGCCAGAGGGGGATTCGATCACGGAGGGCTTCTACATCAACACCATTGCCCTTCCGATGAAGCGTGAGTAGTTTACCTCAGACCTACGGGTCCATAGCTAGTAGCTAGATGGCTTCTTCTCTCTCTTTGATTCTCAATACCATGTTCTCCTCGATGTTCTTGGAGATCTATTCCATGTAATACTTTTTTGCGGTGTGTTTGCCGAGATCCGATGAATTGTGGATTTATGATCAGCTTATCTATGAATATTATTTGAATCTTCTCTGAATTCTTTTATGCATGATTTGATATCTTTGCAAATCTCTTCGAACTATCGATTTGGTTTGGCCAACTAGATTGGTTTTTCTTACAATGGGAGAAGTGCTTAGCTTTGGGTTCACTCTTGCGGTGTCCTTTCCCAGTGACAGTAGGGGCAGCAAGGCACGTATTGTATTGTTGCCATCGAGGATAAAAAGATGGGGTTTTCATCATATTGCTTGAGTTAATTCCTCTACATCATGTCATCTTTCTTAATGCGTTACTCTATTCTTCATGAACTTAATACTCTAGATGCAGGCAGGAGTCGGTCGATGTGTGGAGTAATAGTAGTAGATGCAGAATCGTTTCGGTCTACTTGACCCGGATGTGATGCCTATATTCATGATCATTGCCTTAGATATCGTCATAACTTTGCGCTTTTCTATCAATTGCTCGGCAATAATTTGTTCACCCACCGTATTATTTTCTATCTTGAGAGAAGCCTCTAGTGAAACCTATGGCCCCTGGGTCTATTTTCCATCATACAATCTTCTACTTTCCAATCTACGAGTTTCCAATCTACTATTTTGCAATCTTTTACTTTCCAATCTATAAAACAAAAATACCAAAAAATATTTACTTTATCATTTATCTATCTTTATCATATCTCACTTTTGCGAGTAACCGTGAAGGGATTGACAACCCCTTATCGCGTTGGGTGCAAGTTTGGTGTTTGTTTGTGCAGGTATTCGGTGACTTGCGTGTTGTCTCCTACTGGATTGATACCTTGGTTCTCAAAACTGAGGGAAATACTTACTCTACTTTGCTACATCACCCTTTCCTCTTCAAGGGAAAAACTAACGCAAGCTCAAGAAGTAGCAGGAAGAATTTTTGGCGCCGTTGCCGGGGAGATCTACACCAAGTCAAGACATACCAAGTACCCATCATAAACTCTCATCTCTCGCATTACATTATTTGCCATTCGCCTCTCGTTTTCCTCTCCCCCACTTCTAAAATGATTTTCGAAAAGTTTGCCTTTTCTTTGCCCCTCTTCCGTTCGTCTTATTTACTTGCTTTTTGTGTGCTTGTGTGTTGGATTACTTGCTTGTCACGATGATTCCTCCAAAAAACATTGATCCTCACCTCAAGAGGTTGGACAAAATTGAAAATAATGTTAGAAGCTTCATGTCCTTGCAATTTGAGCATAATAATTTCTTTAGGAACGAGCACAAGGAGTAGAAAAATTTTATGGAATACATGAATAAAGAGCTTGATGATATGTCTAAGGAATTTTATGGTTTGAAATCTCAGTTTGCTCATCTTGAAAATCTAGTAGGCCAAATTTTCGATAAACAAGCTACCTTAGTAAATAAGATGGCCGCTAAACCAGAAGCGTTAAATAATGATGAAGATCTAAAAGTGATTGATGTGACTCCTATTGAATCTTTGTTTTCCAATATAAATCTTGATAAAGATGGGACTGAAGATGAGTCAACTTTAGTTATAAGGCGTCCCAATGATTTAGAGTTTTTAGATCTTGATGCAAAAATTGATAAAAGTGGGATTGGAGAGGTCAAAACTTTAAGTAGCAATGAACCCACTCTTTTGGATTTCAAGGAATTTAATTATGATAATTGTTCTTTAATAGATTGTATTTCCTTGTTGCAATCCGTGTTGAATTCTCCTCATGCTTATAAACAAAACAAAGCTTTTACTAAACATATCGTTGATGCTATGATGCAATCTTTTAAAGAAAAGCTTGAATTGGAAGTTTCTATCCCTAGAAAACTTTATGATGAGTGGGAACCTACTATTAAGATTAATATTAAAGATTATGAGTGTTATGCTTTGTGTGATTTGGGTGCTGGTGTTTCCACGATTCCAAAAACTTTATGTGATGTGTTAGGTTTCCGTGAATTTGATGATTGTTCTTTAAATTTTCATCTTGCGGATCCCACTATTAAGAAACCTATGGGAAGGATTAATGATGTTCTTATTGTTGCAAATAGAATTATGTGCCCGTAGATTTCATTGTTCTTGATATAGATTGCAATCCTACATGTCCTATTATTCTTGGTAGACCTTTCCTTAGAACGATTGGTGCAATTATTGATATGAAAGAAGGAAACATTAGATTTCAATTTCCCTTAAGGAAGGGCATGGAACACTTTCCAAGAAAGAAAATTAAATTGCCTTATGAATCTATTATGAGAGCCACTTATGGAGTGTATACCAAAGATGACAATACTTAGATCTATTCTTGTTTTTATGCCTAGCTAAGGGCGTTAAACAATAGCGCTTGTTGGGAGGCAACCCAATTTTATTTTTGTTTTTGCTTTTTATGTTCTGTTTTGCAATAAATAATTCATCTAGCCTCTGGTTAGATATGGTTTTATGTTTTAATTAGTGTTTGTGCCAAGTAAGACCTTTGGGATGGCTTACGGTGATAGTTGATTTGATCTTGCTGAAAAACATAAGAGTGCTTTTGACTTGATTATTTTTGCAGAATATTAATAAACAAATTTCTTAGGTCTTCCTAATTTTTCAGAATTTTTGGAGTTACAGAAGTATTCGAGATTTCCAGATTGCTACAGACTGTTCTGTTTTTGACAGATTCTGTTTTCTATGTGTTGTTTGCTTATTTTGATGAATCTATGGGTAATATCGGGGGGTATGAACCATGGAAAAGTTGGAATACAGTAGATATTACACCAATATAAATAAATAATGAGTTCACAACAGTACCAAAAGTGGTGATTTATTTTCTTATACTAACGGAGCTTATGAGATTTTCTGTTGAGTTTCGTGTTGTGAAGTTTTCAAGTTTTGGGTAAGGATTTGATGGACTATGGAATAAGGAGTGGCAAGAGCCTAAGCTTGGGGATGCCCAAGGCACCCCAAGGTAATATTCAAGGACAACCAAGATCCTAAGCTTGGGGATACCCCGGAAGGCATCCCCTCTTTCGTCTTCGTCTATCGGTAACTTTACTTGAGGCTATATTTTTATTCACCGCATGATGTGTGTTTTGCTTGGAGCGTCTTGTATGATTTGAGTCTTTGCTTTTTAGTTTGCCACAATCATCCTTGCTGTACACACCTTTTGAGAGAGACACGCATGAATCGTGATTTATTAGAATACTCTTTGTGCTTCACTTATATCTTTTGAGCTAGGCAATTTTGCTCTAGTGCTTCACTTACATCTTTTTAGAGCACGGCGATGGTTTTATTTTATAGAAATTGATGAACTATCATGCTTCACTTATATTATTTTTGAGAGTCCTTTAAACAGAATGGTAATTCGCTTTGGTTATAAATTTAGTCCTAATATGATAGGCATCCAAGAGGGATATAATAAAAACTTTCATATAAAGTGCATTGAATACTATGAGAAGTTTGATTCCTTATGATTGTTTTGAGATATGAAGATGGTGATATTAGAGTCATGCTAGTGAGTAGTTGTGCATTTGAGAAATACTTGTGTTAAGGTTTGTGAGTCCCGTAGCATGCACGTATGGTGAACCGTTATGTAACGAAGTTGGAGCATGAGATATTTTTTGATTGTCATCCTTTGTGTGGAAGTCGGGATCGCGCGATGGTTAACTCCTACCAACCCTTCCCCTAGGAGCATGCTTCTAGTACTTTTTTCGATAACTAATAGATTTTTGCAATAAGTATGTGAGTTCTTTATGACTAATGTTGAGTCCATAGATTATACGCACTCTCACCCTTCCACCTTTGCTAGCCTCTCTAGTGCTGCGCAATTTTCGCCGGTACCATAAACCCGCCATATACCTTCCTCAAAACAGCCACCATATCTACCTATTATGGCATTTCCATAGCCATTCCGAGATATATTGCCATGCAACTTTCCACCGTTCCGTTTATTATGACACGCATCATCATTGTCATATTGCTTTGCATGATCATGTAGTTGACATCGTATTTGTGGCAAAGCCACCGTTCATAATTCATTCATACATGTCACTCTTGATTCGTTGCACATCCTGGTACACCACCGGAGGCATTCATATAGAGTCATATTTTGTTCTAGTATCGAGTTGTAATTTTTGAGTTGTAAGTAAATAGAAGTATGATGATTTTCATTATTAGAGCATTGTCCCATGTGCGAAAAAAAAGAGAAAAGAAAGAAAGAAAAAAAGAGAAGAAAGAAAAAAAGGGAAAAGAAAAAAGAAAAAAAAGAAAAAAGAAAGAAAAAAAAGAAAAAAAAGAAAAAAAAAAGAGAGAAAAAGAGAGAAGGGGCAATGTTACTATCCTTTTTCCATACTTGTGCTTCAAAGTAGCACCATGATCTTCATGATAGAGAGTCTCCTATGTTGTCACTTTCATATACTAGTGGGAATTTTTCATTATAGAACTTGGCTTGTATATTCCAACGATGGGCTTCCTCAAATTGCCCTAGGTCTTCATGAGCAAGCAAGTTGGATGCACACCCACTTAGTTTTCTTTTTGAGCTTTCATAAACTTATAGCTCTAGTGCATCCGTTGCATGGCAATCCCTACTCACTCACATTGATATCTATTGATGGGCATCTCCATAGCCCGTTGATACGCCTAGTTGATGTGAGACAATCTCCCTCTTTTTGTCTTCTCCACAACCACCTTCTATTCCACCTATAGTGCTATGTCCATGGCTCACGCTCATGTATTGCGTGAAAGTTGAAAAAGTTTGAGAATACTAAAGTATGAAACGATTGCTTGGCTAAAACCGGGGTTGTGCATGATTTGAGTATTTTGTGTGATGAAGATGGAGCATAGCCAGACTATATGATTTTGTAGGGATAAGCTTTCTTTGGCCATGTTATTTTGAGAAGACATAATTATCTTGTTAGTATGCTTCAAGTATTATTGTTTTTATGTCAATATTAAAATTTTGTTTTGAATCATACGGATCTGAACATTCATGCCACAATAAAGAAATTACATGGATAAATATGTTAGGTAGCATTCCACATCAAAAATTCTGTTTTTATCATTTACCTACTCGAGGACGAGCAGGAATTAAGCTTGGGGATGCTTGATACGTCTCCAACGTATCTATAATTTTTGATTGTTCCATGCTATTATATTATCTGTTTTGGATGTTTTATATGCATTAATATGCTATTTTATATTATTTTTGGGACTAACCTATTAACCTAGAGCCCAGTGCCAGTTCCTGTTTTTTTCCTGTTTTTGAGTTTCGCAGAAAAGGAATACCAAACGGAATAAAACTTTCGCGATGATCTTTTTTGGACCAAAAGGAAACCAGAGGACTTGGAGTGCAAGTCAGAGAAGCCACGAGGCGGCCACAAGGACGGAGGGCGCGCCCAGGGGGGTAGGGCGCCCCCCCCACCCTTGTGGACCCCTCGTACGTCTCCTGACCTAATTCTTTCACCTATATATACTCTTATATGCCCAAACCACCAGAGGCATCCACGAAAAGACTTTTCCACCGCCGCAACCTTCTGTACCCGTGAGATCCCATCTAGGGGCCTTTTCCGGTGTCCTGCCGGAGGGGGATTCGATCACGGAGGGCTTCTACATCAACACCATTGCCCTTCCGATGAAGCGTGAGTAGTTTACCTCAGACCTACGGGTCCATAGCTAGTAGCTAGATGGCTTCTTCTCTCTCTTTGATTCTCAATACCACGTTCTCCTCGATGTTCTTGGAGATCTATTCGATGTAATACTTTTTCTGGTGTGTTTGTCGAGATCCGATGAATTGTGGATTTATGATCAGCTTATCTATGAATATTATCTGAATCTTCTCTGAATTCTTTTATGCATGATTTGATATCTTTGCAAGTCTCTTCAAACTATCGATTTGGTTTGGCTAACTAGATTGGTTTTTCTTGCAATGGGAGAAGTGCTTAGCTTTGGGTTCAATCTTGCGGTGTCCTTTCCCAGTGACAGTAGGGGCAGCAAGGCATGTATTGTATTGTTGCCATCGAGGATAAAAAGATGGGGTTTTCATCATATTGCTTGAGTTAATTCCTCTACATCATGTCATCTTTCTTAATGCGTTACTTTGTTCTTCATGAACTTAATAGTCTAGATGTAGGCAGGAGTCGGTCGATGTGTGGAGTAATAGTAGTAGATGCAGAATTGTTTCGGTCTACTTGACACGGACATGATGCCTATATTCATGATCATTGCCTTAGATATTGTCATAACTTTGCGCTTTTCTATCAATTGCTTGGCAGTAATTTGTTCACCCACCGTATTATTTTCTATCTTGAGAGAAGCCTCTAGTGAAACCTATGGCCCCCGGGTCTATTTTCCATCATACAATCTTCTACTTTCCAATATACGAGTTTCCGATCTACTATTTTGCAATCTTTTACTTTCCAATCTATAAAACAAAAATACCAAAAAATATTTACTTTACCGTTTATCTATCTTTATCAGATCTCACTTTTGCGAGTAACCGTGAAGGGATTGGCAACCCCTTATCGCGTTGGGTGCAAGTTTGGTGTTTATTTGTGCAGGTATTCGGTGACTTGCGTGTTATCTCCTACTGGATTGATACCTTGGTTCTCAAAAATGAGGGAAATACTTACTCTACTTTGCTGCATCACCCTTTCCTCTTCAAGGGAAAAACTAACGCAAGCTCAAGAAGTAGCATGGATGCACAAGTAGTATTCCCACAGTACAAGGAAAGGCTAGCAAATAGATTGAGAAGCAACCAACCAGAAAAACAAAAATTTACATAAACGAGCATTGGACATAACTAACACCAAATAATGCACCACAAGTAGGATGTAATTTCATTGCTTAACTATTGACTTTCGTGCTTGCATAGGGAATCACGAACCTTAACACCAATATTCTTACTAAAACATAGTTACTCACCAACATAAGTCACATATTACTATCATCATATCGCAAAACTATTACAAAGAATCAAGTTTATTTTGTCCAATGATCTTCATGAAAGTTTTTATTATATCCCTCTTGGATATCTATCACTTTGGGACAAGATTAATATATTACCATTGCTTAAGACAAGCTCTCAAATAAATTAAGTGAAGAACATGAGCATACAAAATTTTCATCTCTTAATATAATATAAATGAAGCATGAGAGAATTTCTTTTAAAAAATTACTAACTCTCAAATTAATCTAAGTGAAGCATGAGTGTATATTTCTTCAAAATTAAAGCACCACCGTGCTCAAAAAGATATAAGTGAAGCACTAGAGCAATTCGATAGCTCAATTTTTTTAAGTGAAGCACATAGAGCAATTCTAATAAATCATAACATCATTATGGCTCCCTCAAATAGGTGTGTCCAGCAAGGATGATTGCGACAAACTAAAAAGCAAAACAAGCAAAGACTCATATAATACAAGACACTCCAAGCAAAACTCATGATATGTGACGAATAAAAATATAGCTCCAAGTAAAATTACCGATGGTTGTTAGAAGAAAGAGGGGATGCCTTCCGGGGCATCCCCAAGCTTAGTTGCTTGGTTCTCCTTAAATATTTCCTTCGGGTGCCATGGGCATCCCCAAGCTTAGGCTCTTTTCACTCCTTATTCCTTCATCCATCGTGATCTCACCCAAAACTTGAAAACTTCAATCACACAAAACTTAACAAAACCTTCGTGAGATCCGTTACTATAAGAAAACCAATCTTTGCTTTAGGTACTATTGTAAACCCATTCATATTTTATTATTGCATTATACCTACTGTATTCTAACTTTACCATGGCTTATACCCCCCGATACAATCCATAGATTCATCAATATAAGCACACAATGCAACGAAAACAGAATATGTCAAAAACAGAATAGTTTGTAAAGACTCGAATTTTACTCATACTTCTGTAACTCCGAAAATTCTGAAAAATTAGGACAACAAAGCTATTTGTATATCAATCTTGTGTAAAAAATTCAGAATTTTTCGTCGCTTCTGTGATTTTTAACAGTTCATCTACTGGACGCAAAAGTTTCTATTTTTTAACAGGATCAAATCAACTATCACCCAAAGCTATCCTAAAGGCTTTACTTGGCACAAACACTAATTAAAACATAAAAACACAATCATAATAGTAGCATAATTGTGTGAAGACACAAAAACATAAAGAAAAAGAGAAAAAATATTTTATTCATTGGGTTGCCTCCCAACAAGCGCTATCGTTTGATGCCCCTAGCTAGGCATAATGCATAGATTCAAGTATTGTCATCTTTAGTTTTCTTCTCCATAGATGTGTTTTTTCAGGAGGGTTTTCAAAAATAACTTGAAACACGTTGTCCATAGAAATTTTAGCATTATCAAGTTGTCCATCTTTGTATCCCCTTTGGTTCCCGGCTACAATCCAAGAATATTGTTGATTAACATCATTGAAAACTTGTTGGATCATATCCAAAACGGGAATTTCCTTTTTAAGGTTCTCATAAAAAATTTGATTATTACTGAGAAAATGTCTTAATACATAATCACTATTGTAAAGGATCTCATCTATTACCTTTTTTTATAGTCCATACCATAAAAATCAAAAATTTCCCTAGCTTCCCGTACTATGTGATCAAATTCATTCATAAGAACAAGGGTGGCTACCTTTTTAGCTTTCGGATCCTTTATAACGGGTAGCTCATAAAACATTCTTTGCAAGGTAGGATGAGTACGAATAAATCTATTTTCAAGTTTTAGAACTAGTGCTGAAATAGCTTCCGCATAAGTTTTAGTCCTTTTAAGAATAGGAGCATCATCACAAGTCAAAGTTCCAATACAATTAAAGAATTCTTGGATAGTTTCTTTTCCTATAACATTCCCTTGTCCCAAAACAAAAGTTTTAGCATCCAGATTACCAGAATGTCCAATTTTAGGAGTTCTGCAATCATATGTCTCTGCCATTCCAAAGTCACTCATGATGAAAAGTTCAAGCAAACAAAAGATCAAAGAAAAAAAGGCAAACGAAAAGAAGGCAAATATTTGTGTGCTTTTCGCAAAAATGTTTTAGAAGTGGGGGAGGTGAAAACGAGAGGCAAATGGCAAATAATGTAAATTGCAAGGAGATGAGATTTGTGATTAGGAACTTGATAGATATTGATGATGTCTCCCCGGCAATGGTGTTAGAAATTCTTCCTGATTGCTTGTATCTGCGTTGGTATTTCCCCGAAGAGGAGAGGAAGATGCAGCACAGCAACGGTAAGTACTTCCCTTAGTTATGAAACCAAGGTTGTCAATCCAGTAGGAGAACCAAGCAACACTATGTAAACGGTACCTGCACACAAAGAACAAATACTTGCAACCCAATGCGTAAGAGGGGTTGCCAATCCCTCCTCGGTATTGAGATAAATTAAATTGTATGAGATTGGATAAATAGATCTAGCGAAAACAAAAAATAAAATAAATAAAGAAAAAAGTGCAGCAAGGTATTTTTGGGTTTTTGGAATAATAGATCTGAAAATAATATGATAGGAAATAGACCCGGGGGCCATAGATTTCACTAATGGCTTCTCTCGAGAAAATAGTATACGGTGGGTAAACAAATTACTGTTGGGCAATTGATAGAAGAGCAAATAATGATGATGACATCCAAGGCAATGATCATGTATATAGGCATCACGTTCAAGATTAATAGACCGACTCCTGCCTGCATCTACTACTATTACTTCACACATCGACCGCTATCCAGCATGCATCTAGTGTATTAAGTTCATGGAAAAACGGAGTAATGCAATAAGAACGATGACATGATGTAGACAAGATCTATTCATGTAGGAATAGACCCCATATTTTTATCCTTAATAGCAACGATACATGTGTGTCATGTCTCCTTCTATCACTGAGATTGAGCACCGCAAGATCGAACCCATCACAAAGCACCTCTTCCCATTGCAAGAAAAATCAATCTAGTTAGCCAAACCAAACCAAAGTTTCAGAGAAGAAATACGAGGCTATAATAATCATGCATATAAAAGATCAAAGAAGACTCAAATGATATTCATAGATAGAATTGGTCATAAACTCGCAATTCATCGGATCCCAACAAACACACCACAAAAACTCATTACATCAAATAGATCTCCAAGAACATCGAGGGGAACATTGTATTGAGAATCAAAAAGAGAGAAGAAGCCATCTAGCTACTGCCTATGGACCCGTAGGTCTGTGGTAAACTACTCACGCATCATCGGAGGAGCACCAATGAGGATGATGGACCCCTCTGTGATCGTGTTCCCCTTTGGCAAGGTGCAGGAAAGGGCCTCTAGATTAGATATCGTGGTTCTGGAACTTGCGGCGGCTGGAATTGTGTTTCGTCGACTCCCTAGGGTTTCTGGAATATTTGGGTATTTATAGAGCTGAGAGGTGGTGGAAAGGACCTCCATGGGCCCCACCACCAATCAGGGCGCGCTAGGGGCCTCTGGCGTGCCTAGGTGGGTGGTGGGCCCCACGGGCCTTCCCTCGTGCACTTCCTTGACTCCCAAGTTGTCTTCTGGGCAGAAAAAAATCTCCAAAAAGTTTCGCTGTGTTTGGAATCCGTTTGATATGGATATTCTGTGAAGTAAAAAACAAGCAAAAAATAGCAACTCGCACTGGGCACTATGTCAATAGGTTAGTCCCAAAAAATGATATAAAGTTGCTATAAAATGAATACAAAACATCCAAGAATGATAATATAATAGCATGGAACAATCAAAAATTATAGATACGTTGGAGACGTATCACACCCAAATCACATAAACCATGATAGCAATGATCTCTAATTTTAACTGAGACAACAGGCATGCCAACAACATGCATATTCTTATCTTTAGTATCGGGTTTGGCAATTCTAGTTGCTTCATCACATAAATAAATAACATGTCCATCAATATTATCGACCAAGAGATCTTTAACCATAGCAATACTAGGTTCTACTTTAATTTGTTCAGAGGGTCTAGGTACTTTAATGTTACTCTTGTTAACCATAGTTGAAATCTTAGTATGTTCCTTTATCCTAGCAGGGAAAGGTGTTTTTTCAATATAAGCAGTTGGCACAACTGGATCAACATTTTAAATGATAGTTTCATCTTTAATTATAACTGGCTCTTCAATCTTTTCTTTAATAGGGGGATGATATTTAAACCACTTCTCCTTAGGAAGATCAACATGAGTAGCAAATGATTCACAAAAGTAGGCTACTATCTCAGAGTCAAGTCCATATTTAGTACTAAACTTGTGAAAAGCATCGGTATTCATAAAAGATTTAACACAATCAAACTCAAGCTTAATACCTGACTCTTTACCTTTGTCGAGTTACCAATCTTCAGAGTTGCATTTAATTCTTTCCAAAAGATCCCACTTGAATTCAATAGTCTTCTTCATAAAAGAACCAGTACAAGAATTATCGAGCATGGATTGATCATTACGAGAAAGCCGAGCATAAAAATTATGTATAATAATTTCTCTTGAGAGCTCATGATTGGGGCATGAATATAACATTGATTTAAGCCTCTCTCAAGCTAGAGCAATACTTTCTCCTTCACGAGGCCAAAAATTATATATACAATTTTGATCACGATGAACTAGATGCATAGGATAAAACTTTTGGTGAAATTCCAATTTCAATCGATTCCAATCCCAAGCTCCAATATCATCGCATAGCCTATACCATGTCAATGCTTTTCACCCCAAAGATAAAGGGAAAACCTTCGTCTTAACTTCATCTCTGGGTAAACCTGCAAGCTTAAACAATCCACAAATTTCGTCCACATATATCAAATGCATATCAGGATGTTTCGTTCCATCTCCTGCATAAAGATTAGCTAGCAGTTTCTCTATCATACCTGAAGGAATTTCATAACCAATATTTTTAATAGGTGCAGTAGGTTGAGGAGCAACCATTTGTGCTTCCGGCTGAGGTGAAGATACCCCGAACAAATCCCTCAAAGGATTGTTTTCCATAGTAGCAAGTAACCGTAAATTTCAGCACGTAATATAAAATTTTCCTTACCAATTTTCACTTACCAAGAGCACTTCACTCCACGGCAACGGTGCTAGAAAAGAGTCTTAATGACCCACAAGTATAGAAGATCAATCATAGTCCTTTTGATAAGTAAGTGTGTCGAACCCAACGAGGAGCAGAAGGAAATGACAAGTGATTTTCAGCAAGGTAATGTCTGCAAGCACTGAAATTGTCGGTAACATGTAGTTTGATATATAGGTAATTTGTAATAAGTAACAAGTAGAAATAGTAACAATAGATGCAGCAAGGTAGCCCAATCCTTTTTGTAGCAAAGGACATGCCAAAAAAATCTCTTATAGTAAACAAAGCGTTCTTGAGGACACACGGGAATTTCATCTAGTCACTTTCATCATGTTGGTTTGATTCATGTTCGCTACTTTGATAATTTGATATGTGGGTGGACCGGTGCTTAGGTGCTATTCTTACTTGAACAAGCCTCACACTTATGATTAACCCCTCTCGCAAGCATCCGTAACTACGAAAGAAGAATTAAGATAAAATCTAACCATAGCATTAAACATATGGATCCAAATCAGCCCCTTACGAAATAGCGCATAAACTAGGGTTCAAGTTTCTGTCACTCTAGCAACCCATCATCTAATAACTACTTGATACGTCTCCAACGTATCTATAATTTTTAATTATTCCATGCTATTATATTATCTATTTTGGATGTTTTATATGCATTAATATGTTATTTTATATTATTTTTGGGACTAACCTATTAACCTAGAGCCCAGTGCCAGTTTCTGTTTTTTCCTTGTTTTTGAGTTTCACAGAAAAGGAATACCAAACGGAGTCCAAATAGAATAAAACTTTCGTGATGATTTTTCTTGGACCAGAAGGAAACCAGGAGACTTGGAGATGAAGTCGGAGGAGCCACGAGGCGGCCACAAGGATGGAGGGCGCGCCCAGGGGGGTAGGGCGTGCCCCCCACCCTTGTGGGCCCCACGTGCACCTCCTGACCTAATTCTTTCGCCTATATATTCCCAAATATCCCCAAACCAATAGAGGCATCCACGAAAACACTTTTCCACCGTCACAACCTTCTGTACCCGTGAGATCCCATCTAGGGACCTTTTCCGGCACCCTGCCGGAGGGGGATTTGATCATGGAGGGCTTCTACATCAACACCATTGCCCTTCCGATGAAGCGTGAGTAGTTTACCATAGACCTACGGGTCCATAGCTAGTAGCTAGATGGCTTCTTCTCTCTCTTTGATTCTCAATACCATGTTCTCCTCGATATTCTTGGAGATCTATTCAATGTAATACTTTTTTGCGGTGTGTTTGCCGAGATCCGATGAATTGTGGATTTATGATCAGCTTATCTATGAATATTATTTGAATCTTCTCTGAATTCTTTTATGCATGATTTGATATCTTTGTAATTCTCTTCGAACCATCAGTTTGGTTTGGCCAACTAGATTGGTTTTTCTTGCAATGGGAGAAGTGCTTAGCTTTGGGTTCAATCTTGCGGTGTCCTTTCCCAGTGACAGTAGGGGCAGCAAGGCACGTATTGTATTGTTGCCATCGAGGATAAAAAGATGGGGTTTTCATCATATTGCTTGAGTTAATTCCTCTACATCATGTCATCTTACTTAATGCATTACTCCGTTCTTTATGAACTTAATACTCTAGATGCATGCTGGATAGCGGTCGATGTGTGGAGTAATAGTAGTAGATGCAGAATTGTTTCAGTCTACTTGACACGAACGTGATGCCTATATTCATGATCATTGCCTTAGATATCGTCATAACTTTGCGCTTTTCTATCAATTGCTCGGCAGTAATTTGTACACCCACCGTATTATTTTCTATCTTGAGAGAAGCCTTTAGTGAAACCTATGGCCCCCGGGTCTATTTTCCATCATATAATCTTCTAATTTTCATCCTACAAGTTTCCGATCTACTATTTTGCAATCTTTTACTTTCCGATCTATAAAACAAAAATACCAAAAATATTTACTTTATCGTTTATCTATCTCTATCAGATCTCACTTTTGCAAATAACCGTGAAGGGATTGACAACCCCTTTATCGCGTTGGGTGCAAGTTGTTTGATTGTTTGTGCAGGTATTCGGTGATTTGTGTGTTGTCTCCTACTGGATTGATACCTTGGTTCTCAAACTGAGGGAAATACTTATCTCTACTTTGTTGCATCACCCTTTCCTCTTCAAGGGGAAAACCAACGCAAGCTCAAGAAGTAGCAGGAAGAATTTCTGGCGCCGTTGCCAGGGAGATCTACGCCAAGTCAAGACATACCAAGTACCCATCATAAACTCTCATCTCTTGCATTACATTATTCGCCATTTGCCTCTCGTTTTCCTCTCCCCCACTTCTAAAATGATTTTCGAAAAGATTTGCCTTTTTCTTCGCCCCTCTCTTTGCCTTTTTCTTCGCCCCTCTCTTTGCCTTTTCTTCACCCCTCTTCCATTCGTCTTCTTTGTTCGCTTTTTGTGTGCTCGTGTGTTGGATTGCTTGCTTTGTCACGATGGCTCAAGAGAATACCAAATTGTGTGACTTTTCCAACACCAATAACAATAATTTTATTAGTACAACGATTGCTCCCGCCACTAGTGCGGAATCTTGTGAAATTCATGCCGCTTTGCTGAATCTTGTTATGAAAGATCAATTTTCTGGCCTTCCTAGTGAAGATGTCGCATCCCATCTAAACAATTTCGTTGATTTGTGTGATATGCAAAAGAAAAAAGATGTGGATAATGATATTGTTAAATTGAAGCTATTTCCGTTCTCACTACGAGATCGTGCTAAAACTTGGTTTTCATCTTTGCCTAAAAATAGTATTGATTCATGGAGTAAGTGTAAAGATGCTTTTATTTCCAAGTATTTTCCTCCCGCTAAGATCATCTACCTTAGGAACGATATTATGAATTTTAAGCAACTTGATCATGAACATGTTGCGCAATCTTGGGAGAGAATGAAATTGATGATACGAAATTGCCCTACTTATGGTTTGAATTTGTGTATGATTATACAAAAAATTTATGCCGGGTTGAATTTTGCTTCTAGAAATCTTTTAGATTCGTCCGTGGGAGGCACTTTTATGGAAATTACTCTAGGAGAAGCTACTAAACTTCTAGATAATATTATGGTTAATTATTCTCAATGGCATACCGAAAGATCTTCCACTAGTAAAAAAGTGCATGCAATTGAAGAGATTAATGTTTTGAGTGGAAAGATGGATGAACTTATGAAATTATTTGCTAGCAAGAGTGCTTCTTTGGATCCTAATGATATGCCTTTGTCCACTTTGATTGAAAATAATAATGAATCTATGGATGTGAATTTTGTTGGTAGGAACAATTTTGGTAATAACGCGTATAGAGGCAATTTTAATCCTAGACCGTTTCCTAGTAATTCCTCTAATAATTATGGTAATTCCTACAACAATTCTTCTGGAAATTATAATAAGATGCCCTCTGATTTTGAGAATAGTGTTAAAGAATTTATGAGTTCGTAAAAGAATTTCAATGCTTTGTTTGAAGAAAAATTGCTTAAGATTGATGATTTGGCTAGGAACATGGATAGAATTTCTCTTGATGTTGACTCTTTGAAACTTAGATCTATTCCACCCAAGCATGATATCAATGAGTCTCTCAAAGCTATGAGAATTTCCATTGATGAGTGCAAAGAAAGAACCGCTAAGATGCGTGCTAAAAAGATTGGTCTGTAAAAACATGTTCTTCTAGTTTTCGTGAAAATAATGATGAAGATCTTAAAGTGATTGATGTGACTCCTATTGAATATTTGTTTTCCAATATAAATCTTGATAAAGATGGGACTAGAGATGAGTCAACTTTAGTTAAAAGGCATCCCAATGATTCGGAGTTTTTAGATCTTGATGCAAAAATTGATAAAAGTGGGATTGGAGAGGTCAAAACTTTAAGTAGCAATGAACCCACTCTTTTGGATTTCAAGGAATTTAATTATGATAATTGTTCTTTAATATATTGTATTTCCTTGTTGCAATCCATGTTGAATTCTCCTCATGCTTACAATCAAAACAAAGCTTTTACTAAACATATCGTTGGTGCTATGATGCAATCTTTTGAAGAAAAGCTTGAATTGGAAGTTTCTATCCCTAGAAAACTTTATGATGAGTGGGAACCTACTATTAAGATTAAGATTAAAGATTTTGAGTGTTATGCTTTGTGTGATTTGGGTGCTAGTGTTTCCACGATTCCAAAAACTTTATGTGATGTGTTAGGTTTTCGTGAATTTGATGATTGTTCTTTAAATTTGCATCCCGCGGATTCCACTATTAAGAAACCTATGCGAATGATTAATGATGTTCTTATTGTTACAAATAGGAATTATGTGCCCGTAGATTTCATTGTTCTTGATATAGATTGCAATCCGACATGTCCTATTATTCTTGGTAGACCTTTCCTTAGAATGATTGGTGCAATTATTGATATGAAAGAAGGAAACATTAGATTTCAATTTCTGTTAAGGAAGGGCATGGAACACTTTCCTAGAAAGAAAATTAAACTTCCATATGAATCTATTATGAGAACTACTTATGGATTGCATACCAAAGATGACAATACCTAGATCTATTCGTGTTTTTATGCCTAGCTAAGGGCGTTAAACAATAGCCCTTGTTGGGAGGCAACCCAATTTTATTTTTGTTTTTGCTTTTTTGGTTCTGTTTTGAAATAAATAATTAATATAGCCTCTGGTTAGATGTGGTTTTGTGTTTTAATTAGTGTTTGTGCCAAGTAAGACCTTTGGGATGGCTTACGGTGATAGTTGATTTGATCTTGCTGAAAAACAGAAACTTTTTCGTCCAGTCCCAGAATTTTAATAATTCACTAGAGCATTCAAAAATCCTGAATTTTTAATAAGAGATTTATATACAAATTTCCTCCGTTTTCCAAATATTTCAGAATTTTTGGAGTTACATAAGTATTAGAACAATTCGGATCTTTGCAGACTGTTCTGTTTTTGACAGATTCTGTTTTCTTTGTGTTGTTTGCTTATTTTGATGAATCTATGGGTAGTATCGGGGGGTATGAACCATGGAAAAGTTGGAATACAGTATATATTACAATAATATAAATAAATAATGAGTTCACAGCAGTACCAAAGTGGTGATTTATTTTCTTATACTAACGGAGCTTATGAGATTTTCTGTTGAGTTTTGTGTTGTGAAGTTTCCAAGATTTTGGGTAAGGATTTGATGGACTATGGAATAAGGAGTGGCAAGATCCTAAGCTTGGGGATGCCCAAGGCACCCCAAGGTAATATTCAAGGACAACCAAGATCCTAAGCTTGGGGATGCCCCGGAAGGCATCCCCTCTTTCGTCTTCGTCTATCGGTAACTTTACTTGAGGCTATATTTTTATTCACCACATGATATGTGTTTTGCTTGGAGCGTCTTTTATAATTTGAGTCTTTGCTTTTTAGTTTGCCACAATCATCCTTGCTGTACACACCTTTTGAGAGGGACACGCATGAATCGTGATTTATTAGAATACTCTATGTGCTTCACTTATATCTTTTGAGCTAGGCAATTTTGCTCTAGTGCTTCACTTATATCTTTTTAGAGCACGGCGGGGGTTTTATTTTATAGAAATCATTGAACTCTCATGCTTCACTTATATTATTTTGAGAGTCTTTAAACATCATGGTAATTTGCTTTGGTTATAAATTTAGTCCTAATATGATAGGCATCCAAGAGGGATATAATAAAAACTTTCATATAAAGTGCATTGAATACTATGAGAAGTTTGATTCCTCATGATTGTTTTGAGATATAAAGATGGTGATATTAGAGTCATGCTAGTGAGTAATTGTGGATTTGAGAAATACTTGTGTTAAGGTTTGTGATTCCCGTAGCATGCACGTATGGTGAACCGTTATGTGATGAAGTCGGAGCATGATTTATTTATTGATTGTCTTCCTTATGAGTGGCGGTCGGGGACGAGCGATCGTCTTTTCCTACCAATCTATCCCCCTTGGAGCATGCGCGTAGTACTTTGTTTTGATAACTAATAGATTTTTGCAATAAGTATGTGAGTTCTTTATGACTAATGTTGAGTCCATGGATTATACGCACTCTCACCCTTCCACCATTGCTAGCCTCTCTAGTGCCGCGCAACTTTCGCCGGTACCATACACCCACCATATACCTTCCTCAAAACAGCCACCATACCTACCTATTATGGCATTTCCATAGCCATTCCGAGATATATTGCAATGCAACCTTCCACCGTTCCGTTTATTATGACACGCACCATCATTGTCATATTGCTTTGCATGATCATGTAGTTGACATCGTATTTGTGGCAAAGCCACCGTTCATAATTCTTTCATACATGTCACTCTTGATTCATTGCACATCCCTGTACACCGCCGGAGGCATGCATATAGAGTCATATTTTGTTTTAAGAATCGAGTTGTAATTCTTGAGTTGTAAGTAAATAAAAGTGTGATGATCTTCATTATTAGAGCATTGTCCCATGTGAGGAAAGGATGATGGAGACTATGATTCCCCCACAAGTCGGGATGAGACTCCGGACGAAAAAAAAGAGGCCAAAAAAAAGAGAAGGCCCATATAAAAAAAATGAGAGAAAAGAGAGAAGGGGCAATGTTACTATCCTTTTACCACACTTGTGCTTCAAAGTAGCACCGTGATCTTCATGATAGAGAGTCTCCTATGTTGTCACTTTCATTTACTAGTGGGAATTTTTCATTATAGAACTTGGCTTGTATATTCCAATGATGGGCTTCCTCAAATTGCCCTAGGTCTTCGTGAGCAAGCAAGTTGGATGCACACCCACTTAGTTTCTTTTTGAGCTTTCATAAACTTATAGCTCTAGTGCATCCGCTGCATGGCAATCCCTACTCACTCACATTGATATCTATTAATGGGCATCTCCATAGCCCGTTGATACGCCTAGTTGATGTGAGACTATCTCCCTCTTTTTGTCTTCTCCACAACCACCTTCTATTCCACCCATAGTGCTATGTCCATGGCTCACGCTCATGTATTACGTGAAAGTTGAAAAAGTTTGAGAACATCAAATGTATGAAACAATTGCTTGGCTTGTCATCGGGGTTGTGCATGATTTGAATATTTTGTGTGATGAAGATGGAGCATAGCCAGACTATATGATTTTGTAGGGATAAGCTTTCTTTGGCCATGTTATTTTGAGAAGACATAATTGCCTTGTTAGTATGCTTGAAGTATTATTGTTTTTATGTCAATATTAAACTTTTGTTTTGAATCTTACGAATCTGAACATTCATGCCACAATAAAGAAAATTACATGGGTAAATATGTTAGGTAGCATTCCACATCAAAAATTCTATTTTTATCATTTACCTACTCGAGGACGAGCAAGAATTAAGCTTGGGGATGCTTGATACGTCTCCAACGTATCTATAATTTTTTATTGTTCCATGCTATTATATTATCTGTTTTGGATGTTTTATATGCATTAATATGCTATTTTATATTATTTTTGGGACTAACCTAATAACCTAGAGCTCAGTGCCTGTTTCTGTTTTTTCCTTGTTTTTGAGTTTCACACAAAAGGAATACCAAACGGAGTCCAAACGGAATAAAACTTTTGCGATGATTTTTCTTGGACCAGAAGGAAACCAGGAGACTTGGAGATGAATTCGGAGGAGCCACGAGGCGGCCACAAGGACGGAGGGCGCGCCCAGGGGGGTAGGTCGCGCCCCCACCCTTGTGGGCCCCACGTGCACCTCCTGACCTAATTCTTTTGCCTATATATTCCCAAATATCCCCAAACCAACAGAGGCATCAACGAAAACACTTTTCTACCGCCGCAACCTTCTGTACCCGTGAGATCCCATCTAGGGACCTTTTCCGGCACCCTGCCGGAGGGGGATTCGATCACGGAGGGCTTTTATATCAACACCATTGCCCTTCCGATGAAGCGTGAGTAGTTTACCTCAGACCTACGGGTGCATAGCTAGTAGCTAGATGGCTTTTCTCTCTCTTTGATTCTCAGTACCATGTTCTCCTCGATGTTCTTGGAGATCTATTCGATGTAATACTTTTTTGTGGTTTATTTGCCGAGATCCGATGAATTGTGGATTTATGATCAGCTTATCTATGAATATTATTTGAATCTTCTCTGAATTCTTTGATGCATGATTTGATATCTTTGTAATTCTCTTCGAACTATCGGTTTGGTTTGGCCAACTAGATTGGTTTTTCTTGCAATGGGAGAAGTGCTTAGCTTTGGGTTCAATCTTGCGGTGTCCTTTCCTAGTGACAGTAGGGGCAGCAAGGCACGTATTGTATTGTTGCCATCGAGGATAAAAAGATGGGGTTTTCATCATATTGCTTGAGTTAATTCCTCTACATCATGTCATCTTACTTAATGCATTACTCCGTTCTTTATGAACTTAATAATCTAGATGCATGCTAGACAGCGGTTGATGTGTGGAGTAATAGTAGTAGATGCAGAATCGTTTCGGTCTACTTGACACGGACGTGATGCCTATATTCATGATCATTGCCTTAGATATCGTCATAACTTTGCGCTTTTCTATCAATTGCTCGGCAGTAATTTGTTCACCCACCGTATTGTTTTCTATCTTGAGAGAAGCCTCTAGTGAAACCTATGGCCCCGGGGTCTATTTTCCATCATATAATCTTCTACTTTTCATCCTACAAGTTTTCGATCTACTATTTTGCAATCTTTTTCTTTCCGATCTATAAAACAAAAATACCAAAAATATTTACTTTATCGTTTATCTATCTCTATCAGATCTCACTTTTGCAAATAACCATGAAGGGATTAACAACCCCTTTATCGCGTTGGGTGCAAGTTGTTTGATTGTTTGTGCAGGTATTCGGTGATTTGTGCGTTGTCTCCTACTGGATTGATACCTTGGTTCTCAAACTGAGGGAAATACTTATCTCTACTTTGCTGCATCACCCTTTCCTCTTCAAGGGAAAAACCAATGCAAGCTCAATAAGTAGCACTACTCCACAATGCATTCATTTAGGCCCAAAGATGGTGAAGTGTCATGTAGTCGACGTTCACATAACACCACTAAGGGAATCACAACATACATATCATCAAAATATCGAACGAATATCAATTTCACATGATTACTTATGACGAGACTTCTCCCATGTCCTCAAGAACAAAAGTAACTACTCACAACACATATTCATGCTCAAGATCAGAGGGGTATTGAATATCATGATAGATCTGAACATATAATCTTTCACCAAATTATCGGCTAGCATCAACTACAAGATGTAATCAACACAACTAGTCACCCACAGGTACCAATCTGAGGTTTTGATACAAAGGTTGAACACAAGAGATGAACTAGGGTTTTGAGATGAGATGGTGATGTTGAAGATGTTGATGTAGATTAGCCCTCCCACGATGAGAGGGTTGTTGGTGATGACGATGGCTTCGATTTCCCCCTCCTGGAGGGAAGTATCCACGACATAATTGCTCCACCGGAGAGCAAAAGTGTTCCTGCCCAAGTTCCACCTCGAGACGGCGGCGCTCCATCCCGAAAGTCCTCTCCTTATTTTTTCTAGGTTAAAAGACCTTATGTACCAGAAGATGGGCACTGGAGGTGGGCCAGGGAGCCCACTACCCACCGGGGCGCGCCTGGAGGGGGTGGCGCGCCCAGGTGCCTAGTGGGCGCATGGGTGGCCTCCTCCAGTATCTCTTTTCTCCAGTATTTTTTATATATTCCAAAATAAATCTCCATAAAATTTCAGCTCATTTGGATATGTGTGGAATAGGTATCTCTGATATAGCTTTTTCAGGTCCAGAATTCCAGCTACCGGTATTCTCCCTCGTTGTGTAAACCTTGCATATTAGGAGAGAAAAGGCATTAGAATTACTCCACAAAGTGTTATAATGCATAAAAACACTATAAATAATAGTAGGAAAACATGTTGCATAATGGACGTATCAAACACAATTACAAAACGAGGGTGTACTTCCAACTAGGACAAAAAATGGGCCGAGCCTAGTTGTGAGTCGATGATGGACTTGTAACTAAGACAAAAAAAAGTTGGGCCCAATTGCAAGTCAAGGATGGGCTTGCAATTGAGAAAAAAAAGTCCTAGTCGCAAGTCGATGATAGACTCACAACTGAGGCAAAAAGAAGTCGGGCCTAATTATGAGTCAAAGGGTGGACGTGCAAACTTGGGCAAAAAATGATCAAAGAGCCCAGTTGCATGTCAGTGGACTTGCAACTGGGACAGAAAAAAAATGGTCGGCCCAGTTGCGAGTTGATGGTGGATTGGCAACTAGGATAAAAAGAAAGGTCGAACCCAGTTGTGAGTTGATGGTGGGTTTGCAACTAGGATAAAAAAAGGCCGAACCCAGTTGCGAGCCGATGGTGAAGTTGCAATTGGGTACAAAAAAGGGGGGCCGGTTGCGAGTCAAGAGTGGACTTGCAATTGGAGGAAAAAAAGCCGGACCCAGTTGCGAGTCGAGGGTAAGCTTGCAACTAGGGAGAAAGGGGTCGAGGGCCAGTTGCGAGTCGAGATTGGACTTGCAACCGGGACAAAAAAAAATCCGGGCTCCAGTTGTGAGTCAATGGTGGACTTGCAAGTGGAACAAAAAAAGTCGGGTCCTAGTTACGAGTCAAGGGTAGACTTACAACTGACATAAAAAGTGGCCGAGTTGCAAGTCAATGGTTGACTTACAACCGGGAAGAAAAAATGGGTCAGGACCAGTTATGAATCAAGGGTGAGCTTGCAACCAAGGAACAAAAATCCGGACCCAAAATTGCGAGTCAACGATGAACTTACAACTGGGTTAGAATATCAAGTCGCACTACTGGAATCAGAAGATTTGCCATCAGCCACTTCTTTGCCGTCTGCTAGCTGACGGCAAAGGGTGGCTTTGCCGTCAGCTTCCAAAAAACAGACGGCAAAGAGCTGGCTGATGGCAAAGAACATATCTGCCATCAGCCACCTCTTTGCCGTCTGCTAGTAGACGGCAAAGAGGGAGGTTGGCCCACTAGCTGGTAAACCCTAACGGCCCCCTCTTTGCCATCTACTAGCAGACGGCAAAGAGCAACACGGCGGACGGCAAAGAGGGGGCAGACGGCAAAGCTTCAATTTAACTAACAGTCGCGCCCCCGCCGTCGCCCTCTCTCTCTCTCTTTCTCTCCCTCTTTCCTCCCCGATGACCATCGCTGCCCCAACCACCCGCCGCCGCCCCCCCTGGCCCTACCCCTTCTCTGTCTCTCCCCCCACCTCACCCGCACGCCGCCCCGGCCATCCCCGCCCCCCGTTCCCGACGACGCCCATCCCCGCCCCACCCCTCGGAGCCAGGCCGCGGAGCCAGCCCCGCCCCATCCCCCGGAGCCAGGCCGCGGAGCCCGCCCCGCCCCATCGCCGGAGTCAGGCCACAGCGGCCCTGCGGCGGCCCCTGCACCCGCCCCGCCGCCGGAGCCAGCCCGCCGCCCGCCACCCTTCCCGCGGCCGTCCTCCTAAGGCCATCCTCCACCCTCCCTGCGACCATCCTCCATCGGCCCTCCTCCACCACCGCCGGAGCAAGGTGAGCTTTTTTTGTTTTTTTCTGCTGTTTAGGTTTAGGTTATTGAAGGTTAGGTTAGTGGTAGGTTTAGGTTAGTGCTAGGTTTAGGTTTAGATAATTAGAGAGAGAAGAAAGTTGAAAAAAGGAAGAATAAGTAGAAGAAGAGGAAAAAGGAAAAAAAGAAGAAGAGAGAAGAAGAAAGTTGAAAAAAAAGAACAATAAGTGAGAAGAAGAGGAAAAAGGAGAAGAAGAAGATAAAAAAAAAAGAAGTAGAAGAAGAAGATGAAAAAAAGAAGTAGGAAAAAGTAGAAAAAGAGGGTGACGAGGGCGATGCGTAGATGAGGGTCGAGGGTCGATGGTCGAGGGTCGCCGAGGGGTCGATGGGTTCGAGGGTCGAGGGGGTCGAGGGTCGTGGTCGAGGGTCGCCGAGGGTCGATGGTCGAGGGTAGCGAGGGGTCGAGGTCACGAGGGGTCGAGGGCGAGGATCGAGGGGAAAGGAGTCGAGGGTCGAGGGGTCGAGGATCGAGGGTGTCGAGGGGTCGAGGGTCGAGGGGGAAAAGGGGTCGATGGTGACGGGGTCGAGGTATAGAGGGTCGCCGAGGGATCGAGGGGTCAGGATTTGCCATCCCGACCCGACACCCGACCCCCTGACCCCGATACAGCACACCCGACACCCGACCCCGACACGACACCCCGACACCCGACCCCGACACGACACCCCGACCCTGACACAACACCCCGACCGACCGGGCACACCCGACCCCAACACAGCACCCCGACCCCGACACGACACCCCCGACACCCCGACACCTCTTCGTCCTCCTGTTGGCCAAAAAGGTGCTCTTCAGCCTTCCAGAGGCCGACAGGATCATATATTTGTGAATTATGAGTTAGGTCATATATTTTTCGATTTTGTTATAAAAAAACATCATATTTGTGTTGATCTGGTGGTTTTAAATGTGCAGTTGTTTCATCACTGCGAGGGTCTGGTGTTCGACGACCTCCCCGTGAGTTCGACGAGCTCCGCCCCTGCGTTCGTGGGTGAGCACAAATGACATCTCCTCCTCCCCCCTTCATTTGCTCTGTTCCGGTCTTCGTGCCAATGAAACTTACTAGCTATAGGTGTCTTCAATCATCAGTATGCGTGACCACTATGCGTCTCCTGTTCGAAAGGGTTACATCTATAAATATGCATGCATTTGCATATTTATAACCGTGATTCTTTCGAATTGTCCAACGTTATCCATGGACAGCTCGAGTATGTGTAGATTGGGTTCGTTTTCCCATATGCTCTGCTCCGGATCTGATGCAGAATTTCGTCAGTGCCTCCCTGTTGTTCTTCGGGTACACATCCTCTCTGCTTATTGCCGAGACGTGTATCAGGAGAACAGCGGGGAGGTGCTACCGAAATTTTGCGTCGGATCTGGAGCAGAGCATGGGAAAACGAACCCACTCTACACATACTCGGGTGGGATTAGGACCTATATTTACCTATTAGCGTCTAGGTTGCATGGACATAATAAAACTGACAAACTCCATTAACTGATGGATATGGTTTGCTGAATTATGTATATATTTCTTGTGTGTCCAGTAGCCAGGCAATATGAGTGATCGTGCGTGGATGTACACCGGTCACACTAGTCAGGAAGACATGACCAATTAATGGTTAACAAAAACCAAGGGGTTTGTGAGAGCCGCATTCGCAAATGGCCAGAGAAAAAGCTGGTGCCCATGTGTCCGGTGTGACAACTATCATAGGAGGAACGAGCTTGAAATGAGTAAACACCTGCAGAAGTTTGTTTTTATGCCTGGTTATACGGTCTGGACATTTCATGGTGAGTCTGCCCAACGTGCGAGAGCCGAGGTGGTTCGTCATCGCACCGACGAGCATGGTACCGGGATGGAAGACATGGTGCAAAACTTTGATGATGCTCGGGACTCGGACGATGAGATGGAGGAATCTACAAAGGCCTTCAATGAAATGTTGGAGTCTTCAAAACGTCCTCTCCACGAGCACACTGAGCTTTGTCAGTTGGATGCCATCTCACAAATAATGGCTCTGAAGGCTCAATTCAACTTAGGCAGAGAATGCTACGACGCGATGATGATAGTATTTGGACGTTTTCTACCCAAAGGCCATGTACTACCTGCAAACCTGTACCAGTCAGACAAAATCCTCCGTGCTCTTAAGATGCCCTATGAGAAGATACATGCCTGTGAGAAAGGATGTGCCTTATTTAGGCTTCAGTATGTGGACTTGAACTATTGTCCCATTTGCAAGTCATCTAGGTATGTTGTGGTAGACAACAGTATGGGTGAGAAGACGCAGACCAAAATCCCCGTTAATGTTCTTCAGTATATGCCAATCGTACCAAGACTTCAATGTCTTTTCATGGTCGAAGAGACGGCCAGACAGATGACATGGCACAAAACGGGCAAAAGAACCCAACTAGATGCAGATGGGAATCTGATGATGGTGCACACATCGGATGGTGAAGCATGGAAGCGCTTTGATGCATTAGATGCGAAAAAAGCGGCAGATCCAAGGCATCCTCGAGTCGCCATCAGCACGGATGGGTTCAGTGTGTTTGGTCTGACAGCAGCCCAATACAGTTGTTGGCCCGTATTTGTCATTCCACTCAATCGCCCCCCCCCCCCCCCGGACATATTATGCAAAGAAAGAACATTTTCCTGATGTTGATAATTCCAGGGCCCAACTATCCGGGGAAGAATATGAATGTGTACATGCAGCCGCTTAAGGACGAATTACAAGAAGCTTGGGATAATGGGTTCAAGACATACGACGCCTTTAGCAAACAGAACTTCATAATGCGTGTCTAGTACATGTACTCGAAGCATGACTTGCCGGCATATGCGCTATTCGTTGGCTGGTGTGTGCATGGAAGGTTCCCGTGCCCCACATGCAAGGCAGCTCTTGAGTTTCGTTGGCTTCAGGCCGGTCGCAAGTTTTCTTGCTTCGACTTGCATAGACAGTTCCTGGATCCTCGCCATAAGTTCAGGAAAGACAAGAAGAACTTCATCAAAGGTAGAGTTGTCAAAAACTCTGCACCACCTGCATTGACAGGCCAAGAGACCCTGGATCAGTTAAACGCTCTCGAGCCAGATCCAGAGTGTCCAGGGTATTTCAAGGGGTATAATTCAAAACATGCCTGGACTCACAAGACATGCTTGTGGGATCTGCCTTACTTCAAAGTCCTCCTTTGCCCACACAACATCGACGTGATGCACACTAAAAAGGATATCACCGAGGCACTTTTTGGTACATTGTTCGGCATAGAGGGGAAGTCAAAGGATAATACTATGGCTAGAGTCGATCAGGAGGCACTATGTGATAGACCGTTACAAAACATGCAAGAACCGAAAGGAAAGCAGAACTGGACAAAGCCAAAGGCATGGTTCAATCTTGGAAGGCCAGCTATGAGGGAAATTATCTTGTGGGTGAAAATGCAGTTGATGTTCCCCGATGGGTATGCAGCGAATCTAAAGAGGGGAGCGAGTCTTGAAAAATTGAAAATATTTGGTCTCAAAAGTCATGATTGGCACATATGGATTGAGCGGGTAATGCTGATGATGTTGCGTGGCTTCATCCCTGAGGATGAATGGCTAGTACTGGCAGAGCTGAGCTATTTCTTCCGTGTTCTTTGTGCGAAAGAACTATCGCCTGGCCTGCTAGAAGAAATGGAAGAGTTGGCGTCGGAGTTGATCTGCAAGTTAGAGAAGATCTTTCCGCCGGGCTTCTTTAATCCAATGCAGCACTTGATTTTGCATCTCCCGACCCCTGGCCTGCTAGAAGAAATGGAAGAGTTGGCGCCGGAGTTGATCTGCAAGTTAGAGAAGATCTTTCCGCCGGGCTTCTTTAATCCAATGCAGCACTTGATTTTGCATCTCCCGACCGAGGCAAGATTGGGGGGGCCCGTGCAAAATCGTTGGTGCTACGCAACTGAGAGGATGCAGAAGACGCTTCGAGCAAAATGTAAAGATAAACGTAGAATTGAAGCATCGATGGCCGAGGCATTCATTACTGAGGAGGCGGAAAACTTCGTGACAGCACACTACGAAGCCAAAAATCATCATTTGCATAATCCGAAGCCTCAGTACAATGCTGGCGACCCTAAAAAGGGTGGATCCAACCTCAGTCTATTCAAAGGGAATCTCGCCCAGTCGGTGCTTCTAATTCCTTATCGTTGGATGTCGAAGAATGGCGGACCATTTCGTTGTATATCTTCAACAACCTAACAGAAGTGCGGCTGTACATCGAGTAAGTTCTCGGTACATTGTTTCGCAACTTCTAATTCCTTTGAACTGCTCTTATTCCCGGATATTTGATACAGTCGATACGTCGCCAAATTCTCATTTGGAGCGGTGATCCAAAAGGATTTCGTCAAAGAGTATGAACTTCTAGCAAAGCATGGAGGCGGCTATCCCGGTTTCATCTCTTGGTTCAAACAAACGGTAATTTCCATTAGACCATTTCATTTCTTTGGCTAATTTGCGGCTAATGCAACAATCCTTTCATATTAAACTTGTAGGCTAATTCAGAGTTTATGGACGCCGAATTGAGACAAGTCGCTAATGGTTTTGACTTTAAGGTCCGTTCATTTGACAAATACGACATCAACGGGTATCGCTTTCGTACCTATGGCAAAGAGCTATCGATGGCCGACCGAAAGTCTACAAATTGTTGTGTCTCTGCTATCGGCGAAGGAGATACCGAGTATTATGGAAGAGTTGAAGCAATTTATGAACTTCAATTCTATGGTGCAAACCCACCAAACGTCATAGTCTTCAAATGTTATTGGTTCCAACCGAAGGAGACTAGAAGGACTCATGAACATATAGGGCTAGTCAAAATCAAACAAAGCACCCATTTGGATGTTCCCGATGTCTATATTACAGCTCAATAGGCAACCCAAGTTTTCTATCTACCGTGGGCCTGTCAAAGTGATCCAAATCTCAATGGTTGGGATGTCGTTTATGAAGTGCCGCCATGTGTTAGACCACCTCCCCCCAATGAAGAGGATTATGAACCTCACATTAACCCAGACACATATGAAGGAGAATTCTTCCAAGAAACACGTCTTTCCAAAAAACGTTGCAAGAACCACTCTACTTCACCCCAGAACATTGAAGTAGACAGCGATAGTGAATCCGACTTCACCCCTGAGTCGGAACAAGAAGAGCTGGAACAAGAAGAGGTTACTGCTGCAGATGACATGTCAATGCTTGACCGATTACGTAAAGGAGGCCTTCCACATGTTGATGCATTTATTGATGATGATGATGAGCACGTCATTACTGATAGTGATGATGATGATGCATTTATTGATCCCGGAGCATATATATAGTCGATGAAGAGTAATGTTAGTAGTGTCAGGTATTCAATTTTTTATTATGTTCATGATGATGACACGCTTAAATTATATACATATTATTCATGTCAGGTATTCAAATTTTTTATGTTGTACTAATTTCATTTACACTTTGTCATTGCAGGTGTTGACAGATGGTGGGCGCGGGTCAAGAGCGCTCCGAGCCTCCTTCCTCAGCGCGTGCTGGGAGGGGTGCTTCCATTCCACCCCAGCACCTCCGGAGAACGCTGATAGACAGTATGCAGACACCACCGGCGGGCGCTTCTTCTTTGGCCGGGAGAGGTCAGGGGAGGACAAAGAGGGGTGCTAGAGGTGGACGTGGCAGCGGGAGAGGTAGGAAGGCTGCTACGCCTTCCTCGCCGCCACCCCCAGCTGATTCACCCGACCACATGACTGCTCCGTCTGAGGTGGACCCGTCTGACGTGGACCCATCTCAGACTCCGGTCCACGAGCCTCGGGCCGACAAGCCTCGGGTCGCCGAGCCTTCGCCCCACGAGACTCCAGTCCCAGAGTCTTCGCCCCACGAGACTCTGGTCCCAGAGTCTTCGTCCCACGAGACTCCGGAGGCTAGTGGCCATGCTGATGGTGGCGAGGACAGCTTTTCTGATGATAGCTATAGCGAGGGCGAGCTGGTTGAGGGGGGCAAGGTCTACTAGCGTGGTGGTACAAAGCTCCCGCCCGTGCCGACGACCCGCGAGCAGAGGTGGTTGATTGCGCCTAATGGGAAGAAGTAAGTGCATTTACTCTTTTTTAACCTTTTGCCTTCACATTTCTTCAAATTAATATCTAATGCGTTGGCCTTGTCATACTGCAAGGGTTGGAAACACGCCCCTGGTGTCCGCAGGCCCAACCAGGTCCTTGGTGTGCTTTGCCAGCAGAACTTCCCGGGGTGGGTCACGTTGCCCGGTGAGGGTCAGGTTCGACAGCTAGCACTGAGCTGGGAGTTGTACTTGGATGCCCCGGCCCCGCCGGAGGAGAGGGTCGACGGTGTCTTGTGCGAGACGGTGGCTGACATTGTGATCCGGACCTTTTGGGTAATTTCTCCTTTACAGAATTAAAAATCAACAGTACCTAGTGATTGTACTAATCAGTGTTGCCTTGTTTGATTGCAGACCTTCTATAGGTGTCTTGAGGGAGAGGAGGAGGCCACGGCTATGGTTGTCGAAGCCGAGTGCAAGCGCCTACTTCAGAACTTACGGCACGAGGCTCGAGTGCAGGCTGTTCGAGACTACTACGCCTCGACTGGTATTAAGAGGTCCAAGACGAAGTGCCGCGGCAAGTTTCTGAGTAAGGAGAAGTACATGAAGGTAATTACCTATTCTTAAGGCCTTGTACTTAGTTTCCTTGATTTGATTCGTAGGCATAGCACTGAAATTTCTCTTGACTAACTTAGGTGCCCCCGAGATGGTGTGCGGATAGGATGGACTGTTGGGAGGCGTTGGTGGATGAGTGGTGCTCTCCCTAATGGCTAGCCGTCCACAACAAGGCCAAGGATAAGTCTGCCCAAATGGTTGGTGTGCCACACCATCAAGGGAGCTCCAACCTGTATGAGTACGGGGATAACTGGGTATGTGGTTTGCTTCATGATTCATGCAATTTGATTCTTCATGCTAGCTTGAGCCCTTAACTAATAGTTTGTTCCTCTCTTTTAGGCGCGACACAACAAGAAGGAGGTGTCAGGGGTGTTCGACCTCTATGCCATGGCCCATACTGCCCCGTACAAGAAGGCCAAGGCATTCTCTGAGTCTGACCTCGATCATCCAGAGAGCTTCACCAACATCTCCTCCCACCATAAGCTCGTGAAGTACAGAGACGAGGGGAAGACGAGGAAAGGGGAGGACTTTAACCCGAGCCAGAGTCCTTTTGATCCAGAGCTGGTGATGATATCTGGTGGCGGGAGGTCCCATGGCTCGATAGCCATTGGGGATGGACTGATACGTTGTCCTAGCACTCTCCAGGAGATCAAGAAGCGCCAGACGAGCTCCGATCCTGAGATAAGGCCTCGTCCATGACCAATGGAGCTCGCCATCGCGGTTAGTTATACGGACTTAGATACCTTTCCTCCATTACATTGTGTGTGTGGCCGTCGATGATTACAATGCTAACGAGGAGTGGTGTTGCGGGCTGTTCTTGAGAAAGAGAGATTGAACACCCAGGCGCTTCTGGCGGAGGCAAACAGGCAGGCGGCAGAGAGGGAGAGGGACCTGGAGGAGAGGACGCCTAGCCTGTTGGAGGAGGAGAGGAACCGGAACGGCGCGTCTCATCGGGCCCTATACGAGCTCCTCGTGGTAAGTTTCTCCTGCATATTAGCCAAATCATGCACGTAATGTTCGTTTCATTACTAACTAATATGACTGACTCGTGAAAACCAAATGTGCAGTCCGTGTGCCAGGCCAACGGTCAGACCCCTCCGCCGATGCCCCAGATTGCTCCGGCGACCACGGTGAGTTTCATTTGAATGGTCATTAGTTACTAGTATTCACATTTGAGTTACATCATGCTAACGAGACATTGCAAATGATCTTTGGTGCAGCGTGCCTCCCGACAAGCATCGACCGATCCTTCTCCGTCTGCCACTGGCGCAACCCTGACCGGTCCTTCACCTCCGTGATGACGGTAAGTTTTCCCAAGTGTTTTTCTTAACAAATGCATACTTAGCTTAAGAAATGACCTATTTAGCTCCAAAATGACCTATACTTACCTTATTTTCCTCGAAAATGACATAATAACCTTACTTAGCTCCAAAATGACCTGTTTTACCTAGGTTAGCTCTAAAATGACCTATACTTAGCATTTTTTCCTCCAAAATGACTTAATATGCTTAGTTAGCTAAAAAAAATGGCATAACTACCTAGGATAGCTCAATAATGACCTAAACTTAGCTTAGCTAGTTCATTTATGACATAATTAGCTTACTTAGGTGAAAAAATGGCATAATTACCTTGGTTTAGCTCCAAACTGTCATATAATTAGTTTATTTTCCTCCAAAATGACATAATAACCTTACCTAGCTCCAAAATGACCGATTTTACCTAGGATAGCTCTAAAATGACCTACACTTACCATTTTTTCCTCCAAAATGAATAAATATGCTTAGTTAGCTCAAAAATGGCATAACTACCTAGGTTAGCTCAAAAATGACCTATACTTAGCTTATTTAGTTCATTTATGACATACTTAGCATACTTAGGTCAAAAATGGCATAATAATCTTGGTTACCTCAAAAATGGCATAATTACCTAGGTTACCTTAGTTAGAAGAACAAGAAGATAAAGAAGAGGAGAAAAAGAAAGAGAAGAAAAATTCTTCTTCTTCTTCTTCTTCTTCTTCTTCTTCTTCTTCTTCTTCTTCTTCTTCTTCTTCTTCTTCTTCTTCTTCTTCTTCTAGTCTTCTTCTTCTTATTCTTGTTGGATATGTTGGCTTAATTGTTGGATATGTTGGCTATATATATGTTGGATATGGACTTTTGATTTGGTATGTATATGTGTTGGATGATCATATCCATATGGCAGGGATATGTATGCTTGTTGAAAGTATTTTAAAATGAATATATATATATATATATCTGTGAAATTGATTGAATTTAAGAAAAAACAGAATTAACAAGGGCAATACAGGAACTTTGCCGTCCGCCAGCAGACGGCAAAGAGGTTTGTCGTCCGCTGGCAGACGGCAAAGCTGCCACGTGGCAGCTACCTGTGCAACCTGGGGGGCACTGGGCTGGCCTATTTGGACACTTTGCCGTCCGCTGGCAGACGGCAAAGCGGCAAAGACCTTTGCATCTTTGTCGTCTGCCAGCAGACGGCATAGCAAGCCACGTGGCAGCTACCGGGGGGGTACCTGGGCTGGCCTATTTGGACACTTTGCCGTCTGCTGGCAGACGGCAAAGACCTTTGCATCTTTGCCGTCTGCCAGTAGACGGTAAAGCACGCCGTTAACCCCCTAACGGACCTACCCTACCCCTCTATCGTCCATGTCCTTTGCTGTCTGCTTGCCCTAGATGGCTGACGGCAAACTTCTTTGCCGTCCGCTTTATTAAAGCAGACAGCAAAGCAGCCCTTTGTCGTAGTTCGTTCAGCCAGACGTGGGGTCGTCTGCTGGCTGACGGCAAAGGCCTTTGCCGTCCGCCAGTCATGCCTTTGCCGTCAGCCATGGAAGAGGGCAAAGTGCCTGATTCCAGTAGTGTCGGGGCCAATTAAGAATCGAAAAATGGACTTACAAATGAGGACAAGTACGGCTGGACCCAGTTGTGACGAGAATGAACAAATCCCCCGGCGACTCCCTTTCCTGCTCGTTTGGGCTTTGCTGGAAGACAAAGAGGAGTCCCCCAAGCTGAACGAGAGCCTATGCGACAGACGCTCGGGTCGCTCTCGCGGGCGGGCCGGGCGTAACCCTAACCGCCGTCACCCGCTCCCTTCCCCGCCTCCTCCTCCCCTCGCCGCTGCCGGAGGGCGCCGCCGGGCGAAGCCCGGCTAGCGTTGGCGACAGCGGGGCCCCTCTTCCCTCCTCCTCTGGTGGTTGCGGCGCGAGACGCGACGAGCGGGCGGGGAGCGCGGCGCTCATGCAGGGCGGCGCGGCGACGCTTCGTGCGGCCGGGCTTCGGATGCGGCGGCGCGATGGTGCTGCGGCGGCTGCGTGGTGGAGCTGGTGGGGCAGGCCTGTGCGACGCCATGGCGGGGCTGGCTGGGCCGGGCCCGTCAGATCTGGCGCCGGGCGCCGCGGACTGCGGCGCCGCGGGCGGGGCTCGCCGGCTAGCTTGGCTGGCCGGCCCCCGGTGAGGTGGGCGTGGGCGGATGCGGAGGTGCGTGCAGGCGTTTCCGGCAGCGCGGGCTGCATGCGGCGTGGGCGGCGGCTGGGGGCCGGCTTCGGTCCCCTGCGGCTGCGGTGTGTCATCCCGTCGTGGGCGTGCGGCGGCGGTGAGGCTAGGCCAGTGGTGGTCCGGCTGCCTGGCGGAGGTGGCCGGCGGTGCTCGTGGTGGTGTTGCCTCCACTTGGCGGTGGGGCGGTGCTGGTGGTTGTGGGTGGCCGGCTGCGCGCCCCCGGCCCAGATCTGGGCCCTGAGGGCCCCATCTGGGTCTTAGCGGGCCGGTTCCAACGCTACCTCGCTGCCTTCTGTGTAGGGAAGAGGAGGAGCGGCTTGGTCAGGGGGCGGTGACGTCGACGGCGTGCCTTCTGCAGCGCGAAGGCGGGAGCTTTACGGGCATTTGAAGTCCCGGCCGGGCCTGTGGGCCCACGGGCCTGGTCTGCTCCTGCCATTGCGTCCGGTCGGTTACGGTCGTTGACGGTGGAGGTTGGGCCCTCCCGCGTGCCGACGGTCTTGCTGCCCCTAGTCCCGACTCTTCTTCTTCGTTGGGCAGGCCCTACTTCGCGGTGCTGTGGTGAGACGGTGTGGGAAGCTTCTAGTCCGTCTTGGCGCAGGGAGGTTGACGAGTTGGTGGCGGACTCCGGAGCGCCAGAGGTGAAGGTTGGGATCGGGAGAAATCCCTGTCGGCTTGGCCGACACCGACGCGGTGGCGCCTGAGGGTGCCGCCGGACCTTCCTGGGGGGCGTCGGGGCTACCCCTCCATTCTCCTCGTCGAGTACCGAGGGAAACCCTTTGCAGCAGCGTCGTCATAGTCGTGTTCCTTCTTGGAGGTGTTGATGGGTACCGGCGCTTCGGAGTTTAGGAGCTTAGTGGGAGATCTTTGGTGGGCGCAGCGGTCGCGGGGCTTCTCAGTTTTCGTTGATCCGCCGTTAGCGGCATTTGTTTCTTTTTTGCTTCTTTGTCTTTTCTTTTGGGCGTGCCTGTGCTGTTTCCGCCCCAGCACCTTTCGTTGGTTGTATCAGATGGTTGCTTTGTAATACAAAGCGGGGGGAAACCCTTTCTCGGAAGACAAAGAGGAAAGAAAAAAGAAGAATGGGGAGGCAACAACGGAATAGATGTGATAAAGAAGCAGCAACCAAATGGAACATGTCTCATGCAATTCTACATCGCAGGCCAATACTATCTTCGTGGGGGGTTATTAGTCCAATTTTGACCTTTGATTTAACTACCAAAAAATAAGTTACCATATCACGAAAATAGTATTATTGGAAACCTCTTTCAAATATGAATTCAACAATATAAATTTTGTGACATACAACTTATATTTTATTAGTCAAATCTATGGTAAAAAATTGACATAAAATACGAGGGACCAATGAACAAGGACAGAGGTAGTAAGAAACAACAAAAAAAGCCCATGAAAATGACCATAAAAAGTAAACACACACCAAACAAAAATTGGACCTCACAAAAAACACGCATGACAAGAACGACTGCATAAACTAGACAACGCGATGACCCGGGATGCGGAGACGCGGGACGTGCGTGACAAATCGAAGTGGGAACAAGGTTTGTGGGAAGATTACAACAAAAACATCGAACGGATCAAACTTTGATGAGACCTTATTAAATCTCATTTAAAAAAGCTAAACAAATTATCCTAAGAGCTAAAAAGAAAAAAAAAACAGTAGCTGCACACAACGGAGAGCGATCACTCAAGAAAAAAATGTTTTGAAATTTAATAAAATATTCACAAAAATCTTATTCATGAATTTAAAAGTAATAATAATAAAGAAAAAATGAAAAAGAAAGGAAGAAAGAGAATACAAAAGGAAAAAAAATAAGAAACTAGATAGAGAAAATAATGAAAACAGAAAAAAACAAGGTGGTTCACAAATGTTTTGTTTATAGAAAAAACAAGGCTCAGAAGTAATTCGTTTTTTAGGAGAAACACATATAGTAATTAGTAGCTCTCTATTATTATTTTTTGCGGGAAAACTTTCGATCTATTTATCTTCAATCATGGTAGTACAACAAACACCAGAAATAATAAAAATTATATCCAGATTCATAGACCAATTAGCGACGACTACGAGCATTACTCTCCCAGGTAAATAAAAACAAACAAACACTATGGCCCAACAGGCACAAAAACATCAGTCAAAAACAACATGAGACCCTAAAAGGAGAACGGCCCAACAGCGCAGGTCGGGTGCACTTACCGGTTCTTCGTTGTTAAACAATGGTCCAAAGGAAAAATAAAAGAGGCACGGACAAGACAAGAAACAACTGCGCGTTAAAGCTTTGATCGGATGGTACTGATTTTAGATGTGAGATAACTGATTCTCATTTAAATGAGAATTAGCAAATCTGCTTTAAAAAATCTTTTCGATTGAAGGGGTAACTTCTAATCTTCACCTTTAATGTGCAAACTTTTCTAGGCAGTGTACAGAAGCAAAACTCTAAGGTAGATATATTTAGAAAAATCCGATTCTCTTACTCTCATCTAAATATGAATTCAACAATATAAGTTTTGTGACATACAACTTACATTTTAAAAATTGACATAAAATTCGAGGGGACCAATGAGCCAGGACAGAGGTAGTAAGAAACAACAAAAAAGCCCATAAAAATGACCATAAAAAGTAAACACACGCCCGACAAAAATTGGACCTCACAAAAAACACACATGACAAGAACAATTGCATAAACTAGACAACGCGATGACCCGGGATGCGGAGACGCGGGACGTGCGCGACAAATCGAAGTGGGAACAAGGTTTGTGGGAAGATTACAACAAAAACACTGGACGGATCAAACTTTGATGAGACCTTATTAAATCTCATTTAAAAAAGCTAAACAAGTTATCCTAAGAGCTCAAAAAGAAAAACATACTCCCTCCGTCCCAAAATAAGTGACTCGACTTTGTACTAACTTTATACTAAAATTAGTGTAAAGTTGAGTCACTTATTTTGGGACAGAGGGAGTATTAAAACAGTAGCTGCACACAAGGGAGAGCGATCGCTCAAGAAAAAAATGTTTGCAAATTTAATAAAATATTCACAAAAATCTTATTCATGAATTTAAAAGTAATAACAATAAAGACAAAATGAAAAAGAAAGGAAGAAAGAAAATACAAAAGGACAAAAAATAAAAAAACTAGATAGAGAAAAGAAAGAAAAAACAAAAAACAAGATTGTTCACAAGTGTTTTTTATAGAAAAAACAAGGCTCAGAAGTAATTTGTTTTTTAGGAGAAACACATATACTCCCTAAGTTAGTACAAAGTTGGGTCATCTATTTTGGAACGGAGGGAGTAGTAATTAGTAGCTCTCTATTATTATTATTTTTACGAGAAAACTTTCAATCTATTTATCTTCAATCATGGTAGTACAACGAACACCAAAAATAATAAAAAATACATCCATATTCGTAGACCACCTACTACAAGCATTACTCTCCCAAGTAAATAAAAATAAACAAACACTAGAGCCCAACAGGCACGAAAAACATCAGTCAAAAACAACATGAGACCCTAAAACGAGAAGGGCCCAACAACGCCAGTTCTTCGTTGTTCAAAAATGATCCAAAGGAAAAATATAAGAGGCACTGACAACACAAGAAACAACTGCGCGTTAAAGCTTTGATCGGATGGTACTGATTTTAGATGTGAGATAATTGATTCTCATCTACTCCCTCTGTCTCAAAATAAGTGTCTCAACTTTGTACTAACTTTAGTGTAAAGTTGTATTAAGCTTGAGACACTTATTTTGGGACGGAGGGAGTAGATGATAATTAGCAAATCTGTTTTAAAAAATCTTTTCGATTGAAGGGGTAACTTCTAATCTTCACCTTTAATGTGCAAACTTTTCTAGGAAGTGTACAAAAGCAAAACTCTAACGTATATATGTTTAGAAAAATCTGATTCTCTTACTCTCATTTATTCCTAATAAATAAAATTTAATAAAATGCTGTAAAAAAATTCTTATTCTGAGAAGCCGGGCCAAGCACAATACGGACCGTGTCTGAGTTTCGTCTGATAGCTTTTATTTCTTCTGTGGAAATGCTTAAATCTCCCTCGAAGCCCAAACAAACGCAGGCTTGTATTCGGCCCGTGTGCACCGACGCAGCCCTCCCATCCCCAAACCCCCGATCCCATCACCTGGCGCAAGGCTATCCATGAAGCTATCTTCCAGAGTCCCCATACGACTCACGGATTCATTACGAGGTTTATAGCTGACCTCGGCATTGTTAAGGGAAACGGTCAGCAAGGGGCCGGAAGAGTGGTTCCAACCAATCAGGCGCACTCACAGCCAAGGAAACCACCAACAGGACATTGCAAGATACATGTGGATGCGGGAGTTTTGGGTAGAAGAGGAGGTTCCGCTGCGGCTGTATGCAGAGATGAAGAAGGAAATTATTTGGGGAGTTCAGCACTAGTGGTTGAGGGGATTACAGACCCAGCCTCTCTAGAAGCGATGGCGTGTCGGGAGGCCTTGGCCCTTGCAGAAGACCTGGGAATCCAAAACTTTGTGGTGGCTTCTGATTGCCAACAGGTGGTCTCTGACATCAACAGAAAGGCTAGGGAAACTTATGGAGCAATTGTTAGTGAGATAAATATTAGAGCATCTTCTTTTCATTGTACTTTTATGTTTGAGAGTCGTGCTGTCAATGTTGAAGCACATCGCTTAGCCAAGTTTTCTCTTTCTAGAGGTCCGGGACGCCATGTTTGGTTTGGTGCTCCCTATGATATCAGATGTATCCCACTCCATGTGGACTTTCATGAATAAATTTGGAGTTTACCCCTAAAAAAAAAATCAGCTGCTTGCCTGCTTCCCACCCCTAAAAAAATTTAAAAAATCAGCTGCTTCCCAGTCGCAGCGCCGCGACCCAAGGCCGCCCTAGATCCGCCGGCCATCAGCGCGCCCCTCTTGTTCACAAGGAGATGGCTTCGTTGGTGCTCAGATCCGCCGGCCGCGTGGTCGGGCGATCCATCCCGCAAGGGTCCTGTCGCCGGTCGCCCATGTCCGGTTCCGCCGGGAACACCCAGCTCAACAAGGTAACCAACCCCCTTGCGCTTTCCTCTCCTCTAGGGTTTCATTCATCTGGCAATTTAATAATCAGGCGGTCGGAGTTGTAAAACAATAATCAGCTGTTCATCGTGATTTTAAGCGACTTGAGCGTCGATTGGTAACCAACAATGCTGTACCTTGTTGCTGGAGTTATGCATCTGTCAGCCTCCTAGAGAAGGATCGGATTTTTACTCTATGGACTATGGGGGCGAAAGACCTCCTTTTTCTAGTCTGAATGCTATCCAATAATGAAGAGCCCCTCTCAGTCTAGGCGCATAGTCCCCTGTCCATGAAAAATTGTGCACTTCTCAGTGTCTCTTAGATAAACTCGATTAGTTATTATCCTAGGTAGTGGTTATTCCTCCCTCTCAACTTAACAAGGATGCACCAATGAGTAGTTGGAAGGTAGCAAAAGGTATCAGACCAGGAGGCAAATATGCACAGTGAAGGAACAAAACGAATGCACTTGTGTCTTGTATCGTACAGATAAAAACAGAGGTCAGGCCCTTCAGCTAGCTAAGAGCATGCACCATCTCGTCTTCATTTCTCTCTCTTCACCCACAGCTCCGGCCAATTTGTAATGACTGACAATTTACAAGGCTAGACCTCCTGCTTCTGATCACTTCAGTTGGTACCACCTTTACAGGTGCAGCCGACTTCATCCACCTTAGCAGCAGACAGAACTCAGAACATTTTATACTATGATGATGCACACTAGAACATCCCATGTGCTGTAGGGGAGAAAAAATAAGAAGCATGAATAAAATGTAAAGCAAGTAGTCTTCTTTCTTGTGCATGTAACCATCAAGAGCTCCAGGATTCTCTCAAATCATGTGAACCAAGCCTTCCTTCTGACACCTCGCAGTAGAGTGCATGGAAAATGCTGATAAAAAAACATGGTTCAGCACCAATGATGATTTATAGAGAACACAGTACATAAGCAAATAGTTGATCACATACAAACAATTATATACAAGTAGTTTCTTCATAACAAGATAGCAATAGGTGGAGACTTGGTCTAACAAAAACAGTAACATGTCCTCACTTTGAGATAACCAGTGGAGGTCATCGTCAAACTCAAATATGCTTTCCAGCATGGGTTAAAAATATGTGTTGGGGCATACCAGTACAAGGATTTAGTGGTATTTAAGCAAGCTGAAATCCGAGAGTAGCATGTTTGCAAAGTATTCCAAAAAGAGTGCTATATGAAAAAAAAATGCCCAGATAAAAAGGTGTGAGTTTGGTTTGGAATCTGGCTGGGACGGAATGGGCGACCCTCATTATTGCTTTACTTCCCCTTTGGGGATGATTTCTACTTGATTTTTAAGTGCAGTGAAATTTAAGTTCAGGGTTTGTTATTACAGGCAAGTCTTTCTCTCTCTGACTTGTTCAAACAATAATTTTGTTCACTTATTTTACAACTCAATATTGGTCTCCTACATTGATGTAGAGAAATAGTGCCTTTTGTAAGAGATTCCTTCAAAATTCTCAATGTGCTACAATCTGAGCATGAAAACTCTTTTCTAACATACTCCCTTCGTTTCAGTCCAATAAGACATGAATCATGTGACTGAAAAATTATACCATTGAAAACTATTTTGAGTACGAATTCAATGGTATAATTTCTGTGACACATAACTTGCATTTCATTGGTTAAATTTATGGTCAAACTTAGATCTCGAAAAGTGTGGGCACCTTATAAATTGAAACGAAGGGAGCATTTTGTTCAATGGAATGCCATGCAATATTATCCTCTTTTTGGCAGTTTCATGGATATGTGAAATTAGCCAACCCAACCATCTATTGGAACTTCCCTTCACCTCCTTTTTTATCTAACGCCATGAAACAGAGTCCTTATAAGCAAGTGTTATCTGGTTACAAACTGGCACAGCAAAACAACAGACACAACAGAACTGAAAGACTTCCCACTACAAACTAAGCTACCGGCTTGAGATAACGGGAACTCAGCGCAAACCCTTACAACATCATGCCTGGATGATGTCTTGAATCTTGTGACTGAGCTTGTCAACGCCCTCCTGTGTTTGCACCTTCATTCTGGGAAAGGGAGGGGGTCAGCTGGGTGACCACCCCCCCCCCCCCCCCCCCCCCCCCCCCAGCGAACTCCGGAAACAAGCCCACTGCTTTGTCTCTCGAATCACAGATCAGTTAGTTATATAGCGAAGTGTAATTTCTTTATTGAAGTTACTCTGAACCCTGTCCTCAGTTACTTGCCACACAAATACGCTGTTCTTCAGAGGGATCTGCTACTTCCACCAAGTTTCCGTCTGAGAGTGAATGACATCCCCAACAGCCATAGCCACATTGACCTAGAAGTGTACTGTCCTTCTTTAGCTGTGTTTACCCATCCAACTTATTTTAACTGCTCAGTAAGGAGAAATAAAATATTTCCCCATTCCTGAGCTTATATCTCCTAAGGCCTTGTTCGGTTAGGCAGGGTTTGAAGAGGTTGGAAAGGGATTAAATCCCTTGCAAGTCAAAATCCCCCTCAAACCTCCCCAATCCCCTTCAGTCCCTGTGGTGAGGGGATTAACCAAACATGGCCTAAAGGAGATATCCCACCGATTCTGTTACTAAAACTCATTCATACTAACCTTAACACTCATTCACACTAACCTTCTGGTCCTCAAGTCACTCGAAACTCGCTTGGGAATTTCAGTTTTAAGGGAATCTTGCTGTTCCATTTTCCAAGTGTATTGACAAAATGTGTTTTCTTATCCATTCCCAACCTGATAAACAGCACCTCAATTGAATCAATGTTCACTCTTTGCAGTCCATTCCAGAGATTGGATTGGCCCTCAAGTAAGTATTTATTGCGAAACTCAGAATCCCATGCTTATTGAACCACTTATGGTGTTAGAAAAACATGTTAGTCCAAAGTTTCCAGGCACAACATCTAACAGAAGCTGAAACATAAATAGGGTTGCAATCGTTTCTCATTTCTGGCAAATCTCTCCATGTCTTTCACAAGTTTCTCGAGTTTCCACTTGGAAATAAATATTAGTATGATGCCAAACATATATGAGAAAACCCGATGCACAGTTGAATTCTTTTAACCGAATGTCTTCTTTAGCTGTAAGTGGTTGCCTGGTGTATAGAGAGCACATTACAATGCCTTGCAAGTTTCTTATGAATAAATAGTTTGAGCCGAGAAAAAAAGCTATTCCCTTTATCCGGGTTTGTAAGGCGGCACGGGTTTCTAGGTCTTCAATTTGACTAGCAAAATGTGTGCTATATGTCATTTAAAAAGTATATCATTGGATTCATCGTCGATGAAGTTTCTAGACATATACTTTTTAAGCATATTACACACATTACGTTAGTCAAATTGAAGACATGAAAACCCATGCCCGCCTTACAAATCCGGATGGAGGGCTAGGATAACATTGAGGGACACGACCTGATGCTATGGAGAAAGAAAAGTTAATTGCCATGCTCGTTTTCTAATTGTTTGATGTGTGCACAGTACTCCACCTCATCCTCGGGTCAGCAGGTGAGTAACGTGAACGAGGCGAACTATCAGGACCTTATTGAGGAGAAGAGCAAAGAGCTGACTCGTGTCGTAGGTGAACTGAAGAAAGAATTTAAAGAACTCGAGTTGGTGTTGGAAAAAAATGACGCCCGTGCCAGAAGGTAAAATTCATTGCCCTAGATATATATGCACGTTTATAGGTGCACATTTATCTGGTTATCCTGATCGTGTTGTTTTCGCTTACAGGCAAGCTATGCAGAGACCATTCAAGATGTTAGCTGGTGCCACAGTTGGTTTTGTCCTTGGCTTTCATACACACAAGTACATTAGTGACTGAGTCGTGAGGGGGAGAGAGAGAGAGAGAGAGATCAGCAGGAGACCTCTATTTTGCTGCTAATCCATGTGAACTTTGTGTTAGCTAATGCCTTGTAGATGTTGGACTGTACTCGATCTCGTCAGGAACTTGTAAGCATCCGGCAACGTTTTATCACTTCGGGTAGGGGGATGAAAGGCAGCAAGTTACTATCGTTTAACTCACTTGAATCCAGAAGCACCATAAAAATTGCTTGGACATAATCATACATGCAAGATCGAACTAGGTACTCATGATCATTCGATTTACAAATAATCAGAATTTCCAACATTTTCGTAAACTAAAAAGGAATTTCAATCTGTCGCTTTAACAAAAATGCAATTCTTGACTAACCATAACTTAGTTCTGAAGATTAGATAGGACCAACCTCACACATAGCATGCCTGTGATTTCCATTATAAAGAAAGCCATTTCCTTAAATGCCAGGACCCACCAATCATGTCTGAAAGTCGGATCTATTTTCCAAGCTGGCCTATCAACAATATCATGGAATGGTAGCTGACTTGCATGAGCCAAAGTCAAACTCTATCAAAATGGTCTAAAACTTAGCAACCCATGAAAGATGTCTAATGACATAATGCATAAATTCCTTTTCAGACAGTTAACTGACACTGGACATTATTGAAGAAAATGATTCCTGAAATCTAGAAGCACCATAAAAATTACACCATCATGCAAGACTGAACTGGGTACTCATGATCATTTGATGTACATAATGAGACATTACAACATTACCGTAAGCTGAAAGGGTCGAGCTATGAGCCTCATGCACCATGAGTTTTCACTTTCCCACCTTGATGAATATGATTACGTTCAGAACTCCATTCCTAGACGGCTAGACCTCATGTGGCAATCCTTTGACATTCAAATTTCCATGCAACAACAAGCCGAGCAAACAATGTACATTACTCCGATATAGAAAAAGGAACACTTTTCTCCCGCAAACTTGCAAATTAATATCATCTGGACTACCTCTTGGCGGCGACCTGGGTATCGATGTTGGGGCTGCCGGCGATCTGGCCATCGCGGCCGGTCGGTGTCGACGGGATCGATGATTCTTGATTGTGACGGTGGTGTGAGGCGGAGGGGTGACACTGCGAGGTAGGGGAGAGGCTACGTGCGAGCCGGAAGAGGCGGTGTGCAAGGAGGGAGAGGCGGGGGCAGCGCTTGGAGTGCGCTATGGTGCCGCCCTCCGGGGATCTTATTTCCCATGCGAGTCGGTGGAGAGCGACCAAACTCGCACCCCCGTCCGCGGTAATAGGTCGGTCGTTAGTGTGTTTCTGTATTTTTTCTATTTTGTTTTATCTTTTCTAAATTCACGATCTTTTTGAAAATCATGTACAATTTTCCAAATCCTGAATTTTTTTCAAACAGCATGAACAATTTTCAAAATTGTAAAAAAAATTGAAAATTGAGATTTTTTTTTCAAATTTATGTTTTTTAAAATACGTGCAAATATTCTAAACTCGTCATATTTTCAAAAATTTGGATTTTTTAAAATTCACGGACTTATTGAAATTCATGAGTACTTTTCAAATTCACAAAACTTGTTTGAAATTCATGAACATTTCTCAATTCACCAAAAAAAATTAACTAGTCAACAATTATTTGAATTCACGTATAATTTTTAAAATATGTGAACATTTTTAAATTCGCAATTTTTAAATTTCATGTACTTCTTGAAATGTGTAATTTTTTATTAGAAGTCATTTTAAAATGTCATGAACAATTTTCGAAATTGCTGAACATTTTTTGAATTCATGAATAATTTTTGACCTTAATGGAATTTTTTTGAAATGCAAGAACGTTTCTTAAAATTTCTGAACTCCTTTTGAATTCATGAACATATTTTGTATTTATGAACAATTTTGTGAAATCTGCAAATATTTTTTTAACTCACCAGCATTTTAAAATTTTGTGAAGAATTTTCAGATTTCATCCATATTTTACATAATCGTGAAGTTTTTTATTTTTAAATCTTGAAAATTTTCATTTTCTTAATAGTTTTTCAATTTTGATAAAATAAAAAGGCCAAAAATGAAAAAAAAAGACAGGAAAGAAAAATAACCTCGCGGCCACAGTCGGCCCGATTAAATCAACGTAGTAATGAGCCAGCGCAGCGCAGTTCATTTGGTTCCTTTTCCTTTCGTTTGCTCACTCGGTTTTGTTTTTTCCTTTATCCGTTATTATCCTTTTACTATATTTTCCAAAAAATTCTAAAATCATATATTCCAAAATAATACTTTAGTTTTGAAAATAACTTTGTGCAACGTTAAAAAATGTTAGTGCAAATATAAAGAAATGTTGATAGCATATGAAAGAAAATGTTTCAACTCGTATTGACAAATGTTAAACACATATTCAATTTTTTCTGAAAAAACATGTGTTTGATTTTTTTACTCATATATTCAATATATATATATAATTATAATTATATTTTGAGATGTATACAAAAAATTGTAATGTGTATGAAAAAAGTACACTTCAAAACATGTATTTAGAAAAAAATCATTGTATTGCAAAGCATTTATGAACAACTGTTTCTGTAGTATACCAAAAAAATACAACATGTACGAAAATAATAAACATCTTGTATTTAAAAAATGTAGACACGGTGTCAAAAAATTGCGGCGTTGTTTAAAAAATGTTAATATGAAAAAATGGGATTACATGTATTAATTTTCTTCTAAACATGTGTCTGAACAAATGTGAATCATGAATTTGGAAAACCGCACGTGCATAAGGAAATGTTTTAGGTGTATACGAAATATGTCCAATGTATATGAAATTGGTAGCTATCAAAAGATATATTAAAAAAATGCTCAAGATATGAAAAAAGGTTTCATGTGTACACTAAATATATATAGTTAAATTGTTTGGGACACCTAGGTGCCTGGGCACCTAGGCCTGTTATGGTAAGTCATATTCATTAGTGCATGGCATACAATTGACAAAATAATGGCTTTTCATATTTTGTTTGCATGCACTAGTATCCTAAATGGTCAATGATTTCTTTTCAGAACAAAAATAATCTGAACACTCGTACTTGGATGCGTATATACGTACATGTACCCCAGATATAACCACGTGTACATGTTATTTGACCATGATACCAGTTAGTGGGTATTATACCTAACGAAAATATGTATGTGTTATTTTATACTCATGAAAATATACACATAAATGTCATAGCTTTTAATAAGTATGTGTTGGTGTTATATTCAATAGAAATATACATATACATATACATACCTCGATGTGAATATACACATGAATATACATACCTCGATGTTAGTATACACATGAATATGTATGCGTTGGTGATATACTATGAAAATATTCACATAAATATATATAACTCGATGCAAATTTTATTTGTATATACCAATAAATTTCACACTTTTTAATAAGTGGTACATGTACCCAAGATACCCACATGTACATTTTATTAAACCGTGATACCAGTTAGTGAGTATTATACCTAATAAAAATATGCATGTGTTGGTGTTATACCCAATGAAAATATGTACGTGTTGGTGTTATACCCGATGAAAATGTGTACGTGTTGGTGTACGTGCTAAAAATGTTGCGTAGTATTTTTCTAACTAATTATCTTGCATCTACCATACATGCCAAAAAGTACGATAAATAATTAATTACAATTTCCTATCAAGAAGGGACAAATAATGACACGTATTAATTAGACAACCGTTATTACTTTCCATAGAAGTAACACAATGCAAACAAATAGGAAAGTAGTAATGCAGGTATGCATGCAAAATTTAAACACATCTTATCAACGAAAACTAGTATGATCCAACGGCATCTAGGCAAGGAGCCTGGGCACCTAGGTGTCTCAAACTGTCGTCTTATTCATCATCCAGGGTGCAGAATAAGTTATTCTTCACCCGAGATAATCTTATGATCGCTTCATAAATAAATTACGTTTGGAATACAAATAGTTACATTCATATTGATTCACTACGTAAACTTTGGTATAAGAAAACAAAAAAATAGGTTATAAGACCAGAAATATCGCATTGTATGTATGTTTTACACTATGTTTTTACGTTCATAATTTTACGTAACATAAAATATTTTTTACGGCGAGTATATATTTTCTTACGTTCTCTTTTTACGTATGAAATATGACAAAATTTACGAAACCTAAAAATACGGTGCATTGACCTCAAAATAGAGAGGGGGTGAAGAATAACTATTCCTCGCCCAGGGTGACGAATAGCGCGACCCTATATATATATATATATATAAGTAGACATCAAAGAATTTATATTTAAAAAATTGTGGGTCTTGTATTTGGAAAATGTTAAACGTGTATTAGAAAAATGTTTCTTGTGTTCACGAAAAATGTACAATGTTAGAAAAAAAAAGACATCAAAACATGTGTTTAAAAAACCTTAGAAAACTGAAGGAAAAAATAATAGAAAAAATAAAGAAAAGAAAGAAAAATAAAATTTATGAGAAATGTAAAGAAAACACACAGAAAAGGAAAGAAAAGAAAAGCAAAAGCAATGGAAACCGATGAAAATGTATAAGGAAAACACAATAAATAATGAAAGAGAAAAATAAAACCGGACCAGCCCAGCCCGTGTACAACGAAGAAGAAGGAAAAAAAAGTGTACACTCTACATCGAGGACCGAGCAAGCGAATGAAGAGAGCAACTAAATAAGGGGTACACCTTAAGGGAGCCCAGCAAAGTTCAGTTTGGTGGGCTGAGAGCGCACCAAGTGGTCCGTTCAACCTTCACCACGTGTCGCGTGTTGGACGCTCCCTCGGATTTTTTTTTCTGTACGTGCTTTTTGGTTTTAGATGTTTTTTTGTTTTTTGACTTTTCGGTTTTTGCCAGGTTTTCCCTCGGTTTTGAATTTTTTTTTGCTTCTAGTAGAAGCACATATTTGCTTCTCGTGTCGACACAAATTTGCTTCTCCGAGAAACACAGTTATGCCTCTTGTAAAGGGAAAAATGTATTTTTTTTCTTCCACGAGAAGCACACACTTGCTTTTCATGGAGGCACATATTTGCATCCGCGAGAAGCACAACTCTGCCTCTTAGAAAATGGCTAAAACATTTTTTTTAGCTTTAGAAGCACAACGTGCCTCTCAAGAGGGGGAAAAAACTGTTTGTTTTGCTTCCGTGAGAAACATAGATTCGTTTCCGTGAGAACCACAACTGTGCATCTCGGAACGAGGGAGAACACATTTTTTTTTGCTTCCATGAGAGTTTTCTTCTCGTGGAGGCACATATTTCCTTCTGTGAGAAGCACAGTCATGCCTCTCAGAAAGGGAAAAAGAGGGAAAAAAACATGCTTCCGGTTCCGGGTTTTTCTTCCATTTTTTTGGTTTTTTCGTGAAAAAAGTTCTTCAAAAACTGTTAACATTGGATCTAGTTTTGAAATTGGGACGCATGGTCCAAGAGATAAATCATTTTGAATAAACGAATCTACGGAATAATAGAAAACTCTCAGACTTTGACAAGTGATGCACATAAAGTGCACCACTTGTTGGTGCTTGAGAAGATAAGAGTGATCTTTCGAAGGGATACCCCTTAACTAGTGATTTTGACGAATTAACACAGCGATCTAACGAACAAAACACGCTAATGGGCCGGCCGTACAAGCAGACTCCAGAGGCAAGGCTTAATAAGAATCGTTATAAGCGACATATAGCTCTTGTTCACGTTTGCTTCACCAAGGTTATACGTCGCACGTACTGATTTATGTCTCTTCTCTGCCGCCACCTTAGCTGCTTGTGGGCCAGCCCATTAAGGAACGTATTTGAGGAGCGGTTTTGTATTCGGTTTTTCTTATTTTTTGTCTCCTTCCTTTGTGTTTCATTGGATTTTTCTTTTTTTCAACACATGTTTGTAGTTTTCATACACAGTGTACATTTTTCCTATACACCAGAATTATTTTCTATACACATTAACATTTTTTATTCAAATACATGTTTTAATGTCTATGTTTTTTCATATACAATGTACATTTTTTGTCTAGATATAAACATTTTTATGTACATTTAATATTTTTAAATACATGACTACTATGTTTTTCAAATATTTACTCCGTTCCAAAATACTTGTTGTAGTTTAGTTCAGATTTGAACTAAAACCACGAAAAATATTTTGGAATGGAGGGTCATTTTTTATATGCATTTAACATTTTTAAATACATGAATAATATGTTTTTCAAATATTTCCTCCGTTCCAAAATAGTTGTCATAGTTTTAGTTTAGATTTGAACTAAAATCAGGACAAATATTTTGGAATGGAGGGTTTTGAACAATTTTTGAATACATGTTAAACTTTTTTGAAATACATGTTAATCATTTTTCTGTATGATAAGAAACAAGTTTTTTGAACTATGAGAGTATTTCTTACTTTGGATAAATATATTTTGAATGTCACAAACATTTTTTTAAACATGTGAACATTTTTCTTAATGTAACATACCATTTTTCTGAAAGGTACAAAACATTTTTCTTGAATTACAAGAATGCTTTTTACATTATACAACATTTTACAAAATGGCACGTACATATTTTGAAACACGTGAGTATTTTTTTAAATGTCACTTTTTTTAATGGTATTTTTTTTTCTAAAAGTTGAGCGAACATTATTTTACACTGCATTTACATTTTAGTTTAGTATTTTTAAGAATACAAAAAAAAAAACAAAAAACATGGAACGTCAGCATGACGGGACCACATGGTAGTGGGGCGGATCGCTAGCGGTTCCTGCTAGCGATGTGGTTGCCCGAAGCGAGACATAGACGCGCCGCATTTTCTCGGCCTTTATCGCCCTATGCGGGAATTAGGAGGTCCCGCCGCCTTCTACTCATTTGTGCATGAGAACATGTCAGGGTGGGCTAGCTAGTACGGTAAGGTGGGTTCCAATGGGCTAAACAGGCCAGCCCACTTGATTAATTTTTCTTCTCTAACGGTTGCTCACTAAAGCGATTTTAGTTTTTCAAAAAATAAAAATAAAACTAAAGTGATTTAAGTGAGATGGGTTGTTTAGTCTCACTTAGTTCTAAAAAAAGGCAACCTAATGCATTCAGCGCATCACCGATGTAATTCTGAGTTGTGTAGATTTTAATTTCTAGTAATAATAATTAGTCATGGTCTCCTTAAGATAACAACTTTTGCCACTGTCCAGCAGTTACCAATCCATTTTTAGGCTAAGCATTTAGGGCATGTACAATGGTTGATAAGATAGTCTTATCTTAAGCCTTGCATGTAATTTAGAGATGAAAAAAAGTATGCCTACAATGGGTCATCTCTTAACCTTATCTCAATAACTAGCTATTCCTAAAAACGTGTTGAGACATGCAAGAGATCATCTCTTAAATAAGAGAAGACAAGTCTTACAAGTCTTTTCTTATGATTTCTCTCTCCTTCATCTCAGCATTTATCCTACATGGCACTGCTAAGATAGCATCATTGTACATGCCCTTATCATGTGAATACTAGAAAAAGAGCAGCCAACTTACTGCCAACCAGCGAAACCTATCCTTTCTTTTTTACGGGAGCTAAACCTATCCTTAATTCAAGCCGAAAAAAACAACTACAGAGGAAGAAACGATCTCATTTACCGCACACTATCGACCAGCACGCCGCTGCTTGTCTATCCAGCTAGTTTCAATTATACTTGTATAATCCCATCCAGTTTGACATGGGCTATCATGAAGCAGCCTGAGCAACAATCCATGGCTTCAGTGTTCTCAAAAAACAACGGGCACAAATAAAGCTACAACTTCAGCTTGAGAAGCATTTTGTAGGTTCAACAATTTAGCCATTGAATAGATCGCTGTGTGGCTAACAAACCAGCCACTTATGTGAATTTTTTTTCCTAAATCAAATCCTCGCTAGGTGTTGAGAAACATGATGGGAATCCATGTACATCTTCTCCTTCACTAAATAAGTCTGAAAAGCCGGCTATCAAAGAGGTAGCCAAGAACAAAGACTTAATTACATTGCAGTTAGTATTTCAACAAGCCCACAGCCTAGTTTCCAACACAACACATTTACAACTCAGGTCCATGACATGTTTCAGTACAAGCAAAAAATAAAAGTCATAACACCAAGGACACATGAATATATGCATTAATTTGGAGGTATATTTTCCACAGGCATTTGCTGTCCTGTCTTCCAAAAGGCAAGGGCGGCAAGAATGTATGAAGGTAATAACAATTTTTTCAGTAGCTTGTCCCTGCAGGTTAAAACATACCATAATAAGAATAATACAACCACAGAATACATGTGTGCGTACATATATACGAATTGCGAACAATGAACTGGTTGCTTACCATGCTGCAGCTTCCCTTGCTTGTTTTAGCAATACTTTAACGTCTTCATGAGCTTCACACAGGAGACGGTCGCGCTCATCCAATTTCATCATAATGCTGGGTTGGCAAGTACTCTTGCCTTCCTTGATATGTTTTCCGTGCCCCGTACTGAATTTTGAGCAAGAATGCTGCAGATAAATAACAATATTATTTTTTATGCATGGACAGTATTATTCATGTAATTTTGTTTCCAGTTGTAATTCATCGTCTCACGAATTTACATGCTCGATCTGGGTATATCTGATCATGGCATTATGTTTGATACAGGTCAAGTAAAAGTAAAAAACAGAGATGCTAAATATTTGATGGCAAATCAAACGTTTTTCATGTCAATTCATATTGGCAAGATGATGGCAAATTTAGTTTGCAAGCACGGCAATTTCCTGACAAAAAATGAACTACGTCGGCTTTGCCATGCTCGCAAACTATACCTGTCATCCGCGGCGAACACAACTTACCATAAAAAATGTTCGATTTGCCATGCCCAAAAATCCGACGTCCGCATGATATTTTGGGTAGAAAAAAAGGTCACGACGCTGGCCTCTGGGAACCACGGCAATATGCTAAAGCTCAAACACAGGAAACTTACAGAGGCTCGAAGAACATGGTATATAGCTAATTAACGGTCAGGCGATTAGCTGATTATCAATTTGGCAGATCAACGAAACCCTAGAGTGAAAGGAGAAGAGGGTATACCTTGTTGGGTTGGGTCTTCCCAGCAAAATCAGAGACGGGTCGCCGGAGCAAGCGGCCGGCGGATCGGAGCACAAAAGAAGCCATGTCCTCTTCAACAACCCGGGGATCAAGAGCTACGTGGGGCGGCTTCGTCCTCGATGGGGATGGTGTGGTCCGGTTGGGCTGGGTTGGGTGTGCGTTCTTTTGTTTTCGGGAGTATATACTGTGCGTCGGTACTATTGTCCTCGAGGTGCGTAGGTCCGACTGGTCTGCGGGTTGGGCCGTTTTGTGTTTGGTTTCCCCGAGTCAGAGGTATTCGAAAGATTGTCTAAAAAAAAGGTATTCGAAAGAGAAATCCATCCAACACCTCGGGGGAAAAGTGCAGTCCGAAACCAACACCAACACAAGCGCAAAAGCACAACAAAACCACATATGCAAAATCGGCGGGCTCACCCAAGGATTACCATCGAATATCCTCGGGTGGAACTGTCGTTGATTGGGGAACGACACGATAGTTCGAGAGATTCGCGATTTGCGAGGACACTTGTCCCGTCCGTGCTAGGAATTGTTGACATGCAAATTAATTGGACCTCGATAAGTACCGAACGTTCGGTCTGGCGAGGAGACCGAACTAAACATCCCCTTGGGAAGGAAGATCGAACGAATCTTTTTTTTTTTGAGAATCTCACAATGCTTTATTACTGCGTCACAATGTTGGTAGGGACGAATACAAGATCTCCGGGCTGACCTAACCAAACATGGCAGCCAAACCCTAAGGATAAAGCATACTTTGCGAGATTATGGGCCTCCACATTCGAGGTCCTATACTCATGACTAAAGATACAAGAAGAAAAATTACTAGATCTAGCGTTAATCTCTTGAATTATGGCACCAAAGGTTGCAAAACTCCCCTCCTTGATCGCATCGATGGCCACCTTGCAGTCGGATGCGATTGACATTTTGTTTATATAGAGATCCTCAGCAAGGGCAAGAGCCTCTCTAGTTGCTAATGTTTCCAGAATCTGGGGATCAAATATGTTGCTGAAGACGAGTGCTGATGCTCCCAAGAATCCTCCTGCTTCATCTCTGCATATGTCCCCAACAGTGCCAAACCTCCCTGTCCTAGATATGGCAGCGTCCACATTGGTTTTCATATGCTCGAGGGGTGGCGAAATCCACGCCCTTGGCCTTGCTGTCGACATCACAAGTGGCATGTCCGTTTTCTTCTGCAAAAACTCAATGTCCGCCAGGTATGACTTGATGAACCTGTCAGTTCCAAACGGAGTTTGATAAATGTCCTCATGTATCGCCTTCCGACGCGCACTCCAAATGGCCCATAGTGTTATAGTCATCAAAAGAAAATGCTCCGGCGGTAGGGTCTCGCTCATTGAAAAGAGCCAAAGCTTGGCATCTGTCTGCGTGGTCATGGTCATATGCTCGACCAGTTCCACGTTTGACAGTGCCCACACACAGCGAGAGGCGCTGCACTCCAGCAAGGCGTGGCCCCAATTGTCAGGCGCGCCACAAAGGGGGCATATGCAGGTTGTTGACATGTTACGATGGAGAAGAACATCCCCCGTGGGGAGCGAATGTTGAGCCAGACGTCATGCAAAAAACCTTAGCTTGGGTGGTACTGTGATCTTCCAAAGTGATAGCCACCCCTTAGATTCAGCTTCGGAATTTGATGGGCCCTCTCTTTCTTCCAGCCAAGCCTCACGACTGATCTTGGTTTTGAGGACCATTCTGTATGCTGATCGGACGGAGAAGCGGCCTTTAGGATCCTCATCCCAAGCCCAGAAATCATCAACCTGTCATGAGCAAAGTGGAATTTGTAAAATTGCCTCCGCATCAATAGGAAGGAATGCTTGTCGGATTATTTCCTCTCACCATGAAGCTGTGGAGTGGTCAACTAATTCTGAAACCAACTGTGGGGGGTCGGTAACTAGGGACGAAAGAGGTTTCATCACCCCGTTCCTCGGTATCCAACTATGTGACCATATGCTTGTTGAGGCTCCATCTCCAATCCTTCGTATTGCACCCTGCTTGACAATATCACTCCCATCCAAGATGGCACGCCATACCTGGGAGGGCTGTGACCCCAACTCTGCTTCCAGAATAGAGCAATTAGGAAAATATGCAACTTTAAGGATTCTGGCACTTAACAATGATGGCTCATTCATGATTCTCCCGACCTGTCGTGACAGTAGGGCCAGGTTAAAGATCTCTATATCCCGGAATCCGAGGCCTCCCAAATTCTTTGGTCTTGTCATAAAATCCCATGCTACCCAACAAGGTTTGCGTTTACCTCTTTTACTTCCCCACCAAAATTGTCATATGATTGAAGTCACACTCTCACAAAGCCCTCTGGGCAGTCTGAAGCAAGACATAGAAAACACTAGAATAGCTTGGGCCACTGATTTAATAAGCATCTCTTTCCCTGCCATTAACAAAAGTTTTTCCATCCAGCCTTTTACCTTCTCCCAAACTCTATCGCGCAGGTACTTGAAAGCACCATTCCTTGACTGCCCGACATCTGTAGGCATGTGATATGTCTCCGTCGTATCTATAATTTTTTATTGTTTCATGCCAATATTCTAGAACTTTCATATACTTTTGGCAACATTTATTTTATTTTTGGGACTAACATATTGATCCAGTGCCCAATGCCAGTTCCTGTTTGTTGCATATTTTTGTTTCGCAGAATATCCGTACCAAACGAAGTCCAAATGCGATACAAATTTACGGAGATTTATTTTGGAATATTTGTGATTTTTGAGAAAAAGAATCAACGCGAGACGATGCCCGAGGGGCCCACAAGCCCTAGGGACGCGCCCCCCTACCCAGGGCGCGCCTGGCAGGCTTGTGGCCACCCCGTAAGGTGGTTGGTGCCCTTCTTTCGCCGCAAGAAAGATAATATCCGGATAAAAATCGTGTTAAAATTTCAGCCCAATCGGAGTTATAGATCTCCGGGAATTTAGGAAATGGTGAAAGGCCAGAAAACAGGAACGCAGAAACACAGAAACAGAAGGAAACAGAGAGAGAGAGAGAGAGAGAGAGAGAGAGAGAGAGAGAGAGAGAGATCCAATCTCAGAGGGGCTCTCACCCCTCCGTCGCCATGGAGGCCAAGGACCAGAGGGGAAACCCTCCTCCCATCTAGGGGGAGGCCAAGGAAGAAGAAGAAGGAGGGGCTCTCTCCCCCTCTCTCCCGGTGGCGCCGAAACGCCGTCGGGGCCATCATCGTGACGACAATCTACACCTATAACTTCACCGCCGTCATCACCAACTCTCTCCCCCTCTATGCAACGGTGTAACACCTCTTCTCCCAGCTGTAATCTCTACTTAAACATGGTGCTCAACGCTATATATTATTATCCAATGATATGTGGCTATCCTATGATGTTTGAGTAGATCCGTTTTGTCCTATGGGTTGATTGATGATCATGATTGGTTTGAGTTGTATGTTTTATTATTGGTGTTGTCCTATGGTGCTCTCTGTGTCGCGCAAGCGTGAGGGGTCCCTGCTGTAGGGTTTGCAATATGTTCATGATTTGCTTATGGTGGGTGGCGTGAGTGACAGAAGCACAAACCCGAGTAAGTAGGTTGTTTGCGTATGGGAGTAAAGAGGACTTGATACTTTAATGCTATGGTTGAGTTTTACCTTAATGATCTTTAGTAGTTGCGGATGCTTGCTAGAGTTCCAATCATAAGTGCATATGATCCAAGTAGAGAAAGTATGTTAGCTTATGCCTCTCCCTCATATAAAATTGCAATAATGATTACCGGTCTAGTTATCGATTGCCTAGGGACAAATAACTTTCTTGTGACAAAAAGCTCTCTACTAAAACTAACTTAATTGTTTCTTTATCTAAACAGCCCCTAGCTTTTATTTACATGTTCTTTATTATCTTGCAAATCTATCCTATCACACCTACAAAGTACTTCTAGTTTCATACTTCTTCTAGGTAAAGCAAACGTAAAGCGCGCGTAGAGTTGTATCGGTGGTTGATAGAACTTGAGGAAATATTTGTTCTATCTTTAGCTCCTCATTGGGTTTGAGACTCTTACTTATCGAGAAAGGCGCCGTTGTGGGTTATCAAGATCTTTTTCTGGCACCGTTGCCGGGGAGCAATAGCGTGGGGTGAATATTCTCGTGTGTGCTTGTTTGCTTTATCACTAAGTAGTTTTTATTTTCTGTTCTAAGTTGTTCTCTATCTTTAGTTATGGATATGGAACACTAAATACCAAAAAAATTAGGTGTACTTGCTACTTATGGAGATGGGAAACCTCCTAAACCCCTCGATGCTCGTTATGTGAAAAATATTGAACACTACTTTGATAATCCTGAGAAAACCCCGTTCAACTTGATAATGGGAGACACGTTGGATCAACGTGAATACTTTAGGGATTATCGCTTGACTCAAAAATGGAAACTCTTATGGGATCAAATTGAAATGTTGCGTTGGTATGCTTGGAATTTATGCTTGAGATATGATTATACTTGTTGCTCTAGGATGAAGGCTCCACACCTTCCCTCTTCATGTAAATTTAGTGATAATGAAACATTGGCTTCTTATGCTAATGGTATATATGATTACTATGATGTGGAACGAATAGAAGAATTTGTTGCTTTTAAGGGTGCTTATGAAATTGAATCTTTGTTTGAAAAGTGTGAAAATTATGATGTTGCTGTTTACAGACCTGAAAATTATGCTATACTTAAATATTGCTATGAGAATTATGAATATAATGCCGATATTAATGAGTTTATTGAGAAAGTCTCCGCTGTCCAAGAAGAGACTAATATTTTGCAGGAATCTATGGAAGAAGAAATTGATGATGTTGTGAGCTCATTGGATGAAAAAGATGATGAGGAGAGCAAAGAACAAAAGGAGGAAGAGCGGATTAGCTACTCGTGCCCACCTTGTAATGAGAGTAACTCTTCAACTCATACATTGTTCAATTTCCCTTCGTGCTTACTAAAGGATGAATGCTATGATGATTGCTATGATCCCTTGGATTCGTTTGAAATGTCACTTTTTGATGAAATTGATGCTTGATATGCTTGTGGCCATGATGCCAATATGAATTATGCTTATGAAGATGAACTTGCTATAGTTACTTATGTTAAGAATGAAATTGTTTCTATTGCACCCACACATGATAGTTCTATCATCTTTTTGAATTCTCCAAACTACACTATATCAGAGAAGTTTGCGCTTATTAAGTATTATATTGATGGGTTGCATTTTACTACTACACATGATGATTTTGATTAATATAATATGCATGTGCTTGCTGCTCCTACTTGCAATTATTATGAGAGAGGAACTATATCTCCGCCTCTCTATGTTTCCAATACGATAAAATTGCAAGAAACTGTTTATACTATGCATTGGCCTTTACTTTGTGTGCATAAATTGTTCTTTTATGACATGCCGATGCATAGGAAGAGAGTTAGACTTCGTTGTTGCATGATATATGTTACTTTGTGCTCACTACTAAATTACAAATCATTGCTAATTAAAATTGGCTTTGATATACCTTGGGATCCGGGTGGATCCATTACTTGAGCACTTTATGCCTAGCTTAATGGCTTTAAAGAAAGCGCTGCCAGGGAGACAACCCAGAAGTTTTAGAGAGGCATTTTATTCTGTTGTGTGCTTTTAAAAAGTTTAAAAGCAAAAAAATATAGAGGGGAACCTAAAACTTTTCAAAAAGAAAAGTGAAAGTAAGAAAGACAAGCAGCATTGAAGTGGGGGAGCTCCTTGAACTTTGTTCATGTCCATGGAAACTTTGCAAATCTTGAATTACAGAAACTTTTCAACAAAAATAATTATCCCCTTGTACAAATCCATTGTATTATAAAAATAATGTGCCAAGATTTGCCTTTAGGATGATTAGATTGCTTGTTTGGTATGTGCAGTGCAAAATCAGAAACTTTTGCTATAGTGTGTGAATTTAAATTTTTTACTGGAACATGGAAAAAATCTGAAATTTTTACACAGTACTTCTATGCAAATTTTTTAATTTTTCATAATTTTTCAGAATTTTTTGAGTTACAGAAGTATGGTCAATGTTCAGATTGCTACAGACTGTTCTATTTTTGACAGATTCTGTTTTTGATGCATTGTTTTGCGTGTTTTGATGAATCTATGGATTGTATCGGTGATATAAGCCATGGTGAAGTTAGAGTAGAGTATTTATAATGCAAAAATAAAATATGAATGGGTTTGCAACAGTACTTAAAGTAGTGATTTGCTTTATTATAATAACGGATCTCATGAGGGTTTTGTTAAGTTTTGTGTGATTGAAGTTTTCAAGTTTTGGGTGAGATCACGATGGATGAAGGAATAAGGAGTGGCAAGAGACTAAGCTTGGGGATGCCCAAGGCACCCCAAGGTAATATTCAAGGACTCCCAAGCAACTAAGCTTGGGGATGCCCCGGAAGGCATCCCCTCTTTCTTCTAACGACCATCGGTAATATTACTTGGAGCTATATTTTTATTCGTCACATGATATGCGCAAATTCTTGGAGCGTCTTTTGTGTTTATTTTTCCTTTTTCTTTTATGCACCATGCTGGTATGAGAAATTCCTTGGTTAATTTATAGAATGCTCTTTGCACTTCATGTTGGGGAACGTGCAATTTCAAAAAAAATCCTACGCTCACGCAAGATCTATCTAGGAGATGCATAGCAACGAGAGGGGAAGAGTATGTCCATGTACCCTCGTAGACCGAAAGCGGAAGCGTTAGCTTAACGCGGTTGATGTAGTCGAACGTCTTCGCGATCCAACCGATCAAGCACCGAACGTACGGCACCTCCGAGTTCAGCACACGTTCAGCTCGATGACGTCCCTCGAGCTCTTGATCCAGTTGAGGACGATGGAGAGTTCCGTCAGCACGACGGTGTGGCGACGGTGATGATGAAGTTATCGGCGCAGGGCTTCGCCTAAGCACTACGACGATATGACCGAGGTGTGTAACTGTGGAGGGGGGCACCGCACACGGCTAAGACAAATCTTGGTGTGTCTTTGGGGTGCCCCCTGCCCACGTATATAAAGGAGGGAGGGAGAGAGGCCGGCCCTCCTAGGGGCGCGCCAAGTGTATGGAGTCCTACTAGGACTTCCAAGCCCTAGTAGGAATCCCTTTCCCTTTTCGGAGTAGGAGAGAAGGAAAGAGGGAAACAGAGAGGGAGTAGGAAAGGGCAAGGGGGGCGCCGCCCCCTTCCCCTAGTCCAATTAGGACCCATGGGGGGGGGGCGCTACCTCCCCTTTGGCCTGCCTCCTCTTTTCCCGTATGGCCCAATAAGGTCCATTACTTCTCCCGGTGAATTCCCGTAACTCCCCGGTACTCCGAAAAATACCCGAATCACTCGGAACCTTTCCGATGTCCGAATATAGCCTTCCAATATATGAATCTTTACCTCTTGACCATTTCGAGACTCCTCGTCATGTCCGTGATCTCATACGGGACTCCAAACAAACTTCGGTCATCAAATCACATAACTCATAATACAAATCGTCATCGAACGTTAAGCGTGCGGACCCTACGGGTTCGAGAACTATGTAGACATGACCGAGACACATCTCCGGTCAATAACCAATAGCGGAACCTGGATGCTCATATTGGCTCCTACATATTCTATGAAGATCTTTATCGGTCAAACCGCATAACAACATACGTTATTCCCTTTGTCATCGGTATGTTACTTGCCCGAGATTCGATCGTCGGTATCATCATACCTAGTTCAATCTCTTTACCGGCAAGTCTCTTTACTCGTTCCATAATGTATCATCCCGTAACTAACTCATTAGTCACATTGCTTGCAAGGCTTCATATGATGTGCATTACCGAGAGGGCCCAGAGATACCTCTCCGATACTCGGAGTGACAAATCCTAATCTCGATCTATGCCAACCCAACAAACACCTTCGGAGACACCTGTAGAGCATCTTTATAATCACCCAGTTACGTTGTGACGTTTGATAGCACACAAGGTGTTCCTCCGGTATTCGGGAGTTGCATAATCTCATAGTCAGAGGAATATGTATAAGTCATGAAGAAAGCAATAGCAATAAAACTTAACGATCATTATGCTAAGCTAAAGGATGGGTCTTGTCCATCACATCATTCTCCTAATGATGTGATCCCGTTCATCAAATGACAACACATGTCTATGGTTAGGAAACTTAATCATCTTTGATTAACGAGCTAGTCTAGTAGAGGCTTACTAGGGACTCGGTGTTTTGTCTATGTATTCACACATGTATCAAGTTTCCGGTTAATACAATTCTAGCATGAATAATAAACATTTATCATGATATAAGGAAATATAAATAACAACTTTATTATTGCCTCTAGGGCATATTTCCTTCACTTCACTTATATCTTTTGAGTATGGCTTTATAGAATGCTTCATTTGCTTCACTTATATCATTTGAAGTTTGGATTGCCTGTTTCTCTACATAGAAAAATGTTATTTGTAGAATGCTCTTTTGCTTCACTTATATTTATTAGAGCTTGTTAAGTCTTTTGTAGAAAGAATTAAACTCTCATGCTTCACTTATATCTATTTAGAGAGTTAACAGGAATTGGTCATTCACATGGTTAGTCATAAAATCCTACATAGAACTTGTAGATCATCGAATATGATATGTTTGATTCCTTGCAATAGTTTTGCGATATAGAGATGGCAATATGTGGGAGGTACTAGTGAATGATTGTGGTTTAGTAAGAATACTGGTGTTAAGGTTTGTGATTCCCGAAGCATGCACGTATGGTCTCTCGTTATGCGATGATATTGGAGCATTACTTATTATTGATTGTCTTCCTTATGAGTGGCGGCCGGGGACGAGCGATGGTCTTTTCCTACCAATCTACCCCCTAGGGGCATGCTGATACATCTCCAACGTATCTATAATTTTTGATTGTTCCATGTTGTTATATTATCATTCTTGGATGTTTTATATTCATTTTATAGCAACTTTATATCATTTTTTGGGACTAACCTATTAACATAGTGCCCAGTGCCAGTTGCTGTTTTTTGCTTTTTTTTTACTTCGCAGAATATCAGTACCAAACGGAGTCCAAACACAGCGAAACTTTTTGGAGATTTTTTCTGGACCAGAAGACACCCAGTGGGCCAAGAAAGTACCAGAGGGGAGGCCCGTGGGGGGCACAACCCACCAGGGCGCGCCCAGGAGCCCAGGCGCGCCCAGGGGGTTGTGGTCCCCACGAAGACCTCCTGCACCGCCTCTTCGCCCTATAAATTCCCAAATATTCCAGAAACCCTAGGGGAGTCGACGAAACACAATTCCAGCCGCTGCAAGTTCCAGAACCATGAGATCCAATCTAATACCATCACGGAGGGGTTCATCATCCTCATTGGTGCCTCTCCGATGATGCGTGAGTAGTCCACCATAGACCTAAGGATCCGTAGGCAGTAGCTAGATGGCTTCTTCTCTCTTTTTGATTCTCAATACAATGGTCTCTTGGAGATCTATTTGATGTAACTCTTTTTGCGGTGTGTTTTTTGGGATCTGATGAACTTTGAGTTTATGATTAGATATATATCCATGAATATTATTTGAGTCTTCTTTTGATCTCTTATATGAATGATTATTTATAGCCTCGTATTTCTTCGTCGAATCTTTGGTTTAGTTAGGCCAACTAGATCGATTTTTCTTGCCATGGGAAGAGGTGCTTTGTGATGGGTTCAATCTTGCGGTGTTCTTTCCCAGTGACAGAAGGGGCAGCAAGACACGCATGTATCGTTGCTATTAAGGATAACAAGATGGGGGCTATTCCTACATGAATAGATCTCGTCTACATCATGTCATCGTTCTTATTGCATTACTCCGTTTCTCTATGAACTTAATACACTAGATGCATGCTGGATAGCGGTCGATGTGTGGAGTAATAGTAGTAGATGCAGGCAGGAGTCTGTCTACTAATCTTGGACGTGATGCCTATATATTGATCATTGCCTTGGATATCATCATAATTATCCGATTTTCTATCAATTGCCCAACGGTAATTTGTTTACCCACCGTGTGCTATTTCTCGAGAGAAGCCACTAGTGAAATCTACGGCCCCCGGGTCTATTCTTTATCATATTTGCTTTGAGATCTATTTTTATTCGCTTTTATTTTCAGATCTATTATTCCAAAAACCCAAAAATACCTTGCTGCACTTTTTATTTACTTATTTTTCGCGTTTTATCAAGAGCTATTTATCCAATCTATCACAAATATTTTCCCGTCAACTTGCCAATTTCTGGCGCCGTTACCTAGGAGGGATTGACAACCCCTCTTATGCGTTAGGTTGCAAGTATTTGTTCTTTGTGTGCAGGTGCCGTTTACATAGTGTTGCTTGGTTCTCCTACTGGATTGATACCTTGGTTTCATAACTGAGGGAAATACCTACCATAGCTATACTGCATCATCCCTTCCTCTTTGGGGAAACACTGACGCAGTTTCAAGCGACATCACATGCGTAGTAGTACTTTGCTTCGAGGGCTAATAAACTTTCGCAATAAGTATGTGAGTTCTTTATGACTAATGTGAGTCCATGGATTATACGCACTCTCACCTTTCCGCCATTGCTAGCCTCTCTAGTACCACGCAACTTTCGCCGGTGCATAAACCCTCCTTACACCTTCCTCAAAATAGCCACCATACCTACCTATTATGGCATTTCCATAGCCATTCCGAGATATATTGCCATGCAACTTCCATCATCATCATATACATGACTTGAGCATTCATTGTCATATTGCTTTGCATGATCGTAAGATAGCTAGCACGATATTTTCATGGCTTGTCCGTTTTTTGATATCTTTGCTATGCTAGATCATTGCACATCGTGGTACACTGCCAGAGGCATTCATGTAGAGTCATCATGTATATTTTTATCGAGTTGTAAGTAAATAAAAGTGTGATGATCATCATTATTAGAGCATTGTCCCATGTGAGGAAAGGATGATGGAGACTATGATTCCCTCACAAGTTGGGATGAGACTCCGGACTTAAAAATAAAATAAAAAGAGGCCAAAGATCCCAAAATAAAAAAAGAGGCCAAAGAGCCCAAAACAAAAAAAAATAAAAAATGAGAGAAAAAGAGAGAAGGGGCAATGCTACTATCCTTTACCACACTTGTGCTTCAGAGTAGCACCATGTTTTTCATATAGAGAGTCTCCTATGTTGTCACTTTCATATACTAGTGGGAATTTTTCATTATAGAACTTGGCTTGTATATTCCGATGATGGGCTTCCTCAAACGCCCGAGGTCTTCATGAGCAAGCAAGTTGGATGCACACCCACTTAGTTTTCAGTTTGAGCTTTCATACACTTATAGCTCTTAGTGCATCCGTTGCATGGCAATCCCTACTCCTCGCATTGATATTGATTGATGGGCATATCCATAGCCCGTTGATCCATCTAGTTAATGCGAGACTTTCTTCTTTCTCCTATTGATCCTTACCACCGCATTCTATTCCACCCATAGTGCTATATCCATGGCTCACGCTCATGTATTGAGTGAAGTTGAAAAAGCTGAAGTGTGTTAAAAAGTATGAACCAATTGCTCGGCTTGTCATCGGGGTTGTGCATGATAAATACTTTGTGTTAAGAAGATGGAGCATGATAAGGCTATATGATTTTGTACGGATAACGTTCTTTAGCATTGATATTTTGAAAGACATGATTGTTTGTTGGGATGCCTGAGTATTGATGTCTTTATGTCAAATGATAGACTATTGCTTTGAATCACTTGTATCTTAATATTCATGCCATGATTAGATTACGTGATCAAGATTATGCTAGGTAGCATTCCACATCAAAAATTATCTTTTTTATCATTTACCTACTCGAGGATGAGCAGGAATTAAGCTTGGGGATGCTGATACGTCTTCGTCGTATCTATAATTTTTTATTGTTTCATGCCAATATTCTACAACTTTCATATACTTTTGGCAACATTTTATATTATTTTTGGGACTAACATATTGATCCAGTGCCCAGTGCCAGTTCCTGTTTGTTGCATGTTCTTTGTTTCACAGAATATCCATACCAAACGAAGTCCGAACGCGATAAATTTTTTTGGAGATTTATTTTGGAATATTTGTGATTTTTGGGAAAAAGAATCAACGCGAGACGATGCCCGAGGGGCCCACAAGCCCTAGGGGTGCGCCCCCTACCCAAGGCGCGCTTGGCAGGCTTGTGGCCACCCCGTAAGGAGGTTGGTGCCCTTCTTTCACCGCAAGAAACATAATATCCGGATAAAAATCATGTTAAAATTTTAGCCCAATCGGAGTTACGAATGTCCGGAAATTTAAGAAACGGTGAAAGGCCAGAAAACAGGAACGCAGAAACAGAAGGAAACAGAGAGAGAGAGAGAGATCCAATCTCGGAGGGGCTCTTGCCCCTCTGCCGCCATGGAGGCCAAGGACCAGAGGGGAAACCCTCCTCCCATCTAGGGGGAGGCCAAGGAAGAAGAAGAAGGAGGGTGGCTCTCTCCCCTCTCTCCCGGTGGCATCGCAACACCGCTGGGGCCATCATCGTGACGGCAATCTGCACCAATAACTTTGCCGCCGTCATCACCAACTCTCTCCCCCTCTATGCAGCGGTGTAACACCTCTTCTCCCCGCTGTAATCTCTACTTAAACATGGTGCTCAACGCTATATATTATTATCCAATGATATGTGGCTATCCTATGATGTTTGAGTAGATCCGTTTTGTCCTATGGGTTGATTGATGATCATGATTGGTTTGAGTTGTATGTTTTATTATTGGTGCTGTCCTATGGTGCTATCCGTGTCGTGCAAGCATGAGGGATCCCCGCTGTAGGGTTTGCAATATGTTCATGATTTGCTTATGGTGGGTGGCGTGAGTGACAGAAGCACATACCTGAGTAAGTAGGTTGTTTGCATATGGGAGTAAAGAGGACTTGATACTTTAATGCTATGGTTGGGTTTTACCTTAATGATCTTTAGTAGTTGCGAATGCTTGCTAGAGTTCAAATCATAAGTGCATATGATCCAAGTAGAGAAAGTATGTTAGCTTATGCCTCTCCCTCATATAAAATTGCAATAATGATTACCGGCCTAGTTATCGATTGCCTAGGGACAAATAACTTTCTTGTGACAAAAAGCTCTCTACTAAAACCAACTTAATTGTTTCTTTATCTAAACAGCCCCTAGCTTTTATTTATGTGTTCTTTATTATCTTGCAAACCTATCCTATCACACCTACAAAGTACTTCTAGTTTCATACTTCTTCTAGGTAAAGCAAACGTAAAGCTCGCGTAGAGTTGTGTCGGTGGTTGATAGAACTTGAGGGAATATTTATTCTACCTTTAGCTCCTCGTTGGGTTCGACACTCTTACTTATCGAGAAAGGCTACAATTGATCCCCTACACTTGTGGGTTATCAGCATGCCCGGTACTTGTCACTTAGAGATTCATTTTGAACATTAAGAATGTTTTTCATCTCCATTCTAAGGCTCTCAGGACACCCTCTGCTGAAAAAGATGATTTATCATGGTTGACTCTCTGTCCTAAAGCTGAACAATATGTATCCAGTAGGTTTGAAACCTCATTTGCCCCCTGAGAACTAGTCTTAAAAAGCAGCAGGCTGTCATCTGCAAACAAAAGGTGATTCACTGCTAGAGCAGTGGGGGCTAGATACGTCTCCAACGTATCTATAATTTATGAAGTATTCATGCCATGTTTACAACAATTTTATATGGTTTTGGTATGATTTGCATGGAACTAACCCGGACTGACATTGTTTTCAGCAGAACTACCATGGTGTTGTTTTTTGTGCAAAAATGAAAGTTCTCCAAATGAGCTGAAACTTTTTGACGATTTTTTTTTGGAACAAAAGAGACCCCCGAAGCTTCATGGGAGGGCCAGAAGAGCCACGAGGAGGGCACAACCTACAATGGCACGCTAGAGGGGCCTGGCTTGCCCCGGTGGGTTGTGCTCACCTTGAGGCCCATCTTCGCGTGAAACCGACGCCAAAAAATCCTATAAATAGAGAAACCATCAGAAATAACCCTAGATCAGAAGTTCCGCCGCCGCAAGCCTCTGTAGCCATGAAAAACCAATCTAGACCCCGTTTCGGCATCCTGCCGGAGGGGGAAATCATCACCGGTGGCCATTTTCATCATCCCGGCGGCCACCATGATGAGGAGGGAGTAGTCCACCCTCGGGGCTGAGGGTTTGTACCAGTACCTATGTGTTTAATCTCTCTCTCTCTCTCTCATGTTCTTGAGATGGCACGATCTTGATGTATCGTTGGCTTTGTTAATATAGTTGGATCATATGGTGTTGTTCCCTCTCTATCTTGTTGTGATGAATTGAGTTTTCCCTTTGAGATTTTGTTTTATCGGATTGAATACTTTTATGGATTTGAGAGCACATGATGTATGTCTTGCTATGAATACCCGTGGTGACAATGGGGTATCATATTGATTCACTTGATATGTGTTTTGGCACTCAACTCGCGGATTCCCGAGGTGACATTGGGGTAATCTATGCATAGGGGTTGATGCACGTTCTCGTCTTTGTTTCTTCGATAGAAATCTTGGGGCACTCTTTGAGGTTCTTTGTGTTGGATGAGTATTATGAATCTGAAATTGGTTGATGCACATCACATAATCAACTCACGGATACTCGCGGTGACATTGGAGTATCTAGGTGACATTAGAGTTGGTTGATGTGTATCATATGGTGTTATTTTAGTACGAACTCTTGGTTAGATCGATCGAAAAGAATAGCTTGGTGTTATTTTAGTATGAACTCTAGGATAGATTGATCGGAAAGAATAGCTTTGAGGTGGTTTCGTACCCTACAAACAATTTCTTCTTATGTTCTCCGCTAGATAGGAACTTTGGAGTGATTCTTCATCGCACGTTGAGGGAAGGTTATATGATCCAATTATATTAGCATTGTTGAGAGATTGCACTAGCAAAAGTACGGACCCTAGGCCTCATTTTCAAGCATTGCAATACCGTTTGTGCTCACTTTTGTTACTTGCTACCTTGCTGTTTTTTATTGTTCCTATTACAAAAATCAATATCTACTATCATTACTACGCTTGTATCACCATCTCTTCGCCGAACTAGTGCACCTATACAAATTACCATTGTATTTGGTGTGTTGGGGACACAAGAGACTTTTTGTTATTTGGTTGCAGGGTTGTTTGAGAGAGACCATCTTCATCCTACGCCTCCCACGGATTGATAAACCTTAGGTCATCCACTTGAGGGGAAATTGCTACTGTCCTACAAAACTCTGCGCTTGGAGGCCCAACACGAGTCTACAAGAACAAGTTGTGTAGTAGACATCAGGGATGTACCACCAAGCACTGATGACTGAGAATTGTGTTTCAAGAGGCACGAAAGGCCCTCTGTTGCAATCAAGAAAAGGTAAGGGGAAATAGGATCTCCCTGCCGAATACCTCTTGTTGGCTTAAAACTCTCCAACTTCTCACCATTAAACAGAACTGAGAAGGATACAGAAGTGATCATGCTCATTACCATATCAATCCACTGAGTTGCAAAACCAAGTTTTCCCGTAATGGCCTTAAGGTAAGGCCACTCTAGCCTGTCATAGGCCTTCATCATATCCAACTTGAGTGCACAAAAAAATGTTAGATTTTGATTTATTCCTCTTCATAAAATGCAAGCATTCATAAGCACATATGATGTTATCAGTAATTAACCTTCCCGGGATAAACACCGACTGTTCATCTGATATAATATCCGGTAGTATCAACTTTAACCTGTTGGCTACCACCTTTGAAGCTATCTTATAAAGCACATTGCAAAGACTGATTGGCCTGAACTGGGTTAAGAGAGTGGGATTCGATACCTTGGGTATTAATACCAGAATAGTGTCATTTATACATGCCGCACTCTCTTCACCTTTAACTATTCGGAGAACCGCGTTGGTCACCTCCTCCCCACATATGTCCCAATGACGCTGGTAGAAATGTGCTGGAAATCCATCTGGACCTGGAGCCTTCGTGGGGAACATCTAAAACAGTGCATGCTTAACCTCGTCGGCAGTGTAAGGGGCACATAGGGTAGTATTCATCTCGTGTGTAACTTTCTATGGCACATGCTGAAGGACATCATCAACCCCCTGCACTCCCTCTAATAAATATAGATTGCGGTAAAAGTTTGTTACCATATATTTCAGCTCCACCGGATCATCTGTGCGTATACCCAATGCATTAGAGAGCGCCCTAATCATATTTTTCTTCCTCCTCATATTTGCTCTCATGTGAAAAAACTTTGTGTTTCTGTCACCCGCAGCCAACCATGCTATCCTTGATCTTTGTCTCCACATCATTTCCTCTCTATGGTAAAGCTCGATGAGTCGTTCGTTTAGTTTCAACTCCATGTGATTCGAAGAGGTCCGAGTAGGAGCATTATGTAGCCTTTCCAGTTCGGACTTAGCTTTCTTGATTTCATTCCTAACACTCCCAAACGTGTCAGTATTCCACACTGCAAGATTCTTGGACAAGGCAGCAAGCTTGTTGCGCAGCGTCTCAACTCCTGGCTCACCCGGGGTCTCACTCCACCCGGCATTGATTGTGTCCCGCCGTGATTCATGTGCCTCCCACATGACCTCGTAACGGAAACATGGTTTTGGCCGAGGCATATTATCTTCGAACTGTAACACTATCGGCCCATGATCAGAGGATGCGGATGTTATATGAGTCACACTCGCCATTGGGAACCTGGTAACCCATTCAGACGTTGCCAGCGCGCGGTCCAGTCTAACACGGGTGTAGGAGCCCCCCGCGACTTTCTTCTCAAACGTCCAAAACCTGCCCTGATTAGAGGATGCGGATGATCAGAGGATGCAGATGTTATATGAGTCACACTCACCATTGGGAACCTGGTAACCCATTCAGACGTTGCCAGCGCGCGGTCCAGTCTAACACGGGTGTAGGAGCCCCCCGCGACTTCCTTCTCAAACGTCCAAAACCTGCCCTGATAGCCTAAGTCCATCAACATGCAAACGTCAACAGTGTCTCTAAAGCCTTGGATCTAGGCATTGCTTTGGTTCGCAACCCCCTCAGGTTCATCCGGATGTAAAACTTCGTTGAAATCCCCCATGCACAGCCAAGGGAGGGAGTTGTAAGTGGCCAACCCTTTCATAAGATCCCATGTTTGATGCCTCAGGTGAGTTTGGGCCTCCCCATACACGCAAGTTAGTCTCCACGGGCCTCTTTCATTCTCCACAATCTTTGCATCAATGTGATAGACAGAGTCATCTATGATCTCAACCTTAATAGTATTATTCCAAAAAATACTAATACCACCACTTCTACCTTGACTATCTATGGCATAAGCATTATCATAACCCAAAGTACCAGATAGAGACTCTACACGTGCTCCTTTAATTTTTGTTTCAACGATATAGAACATGGTAGGGGCAAACTTCCTCGCGAAATCGCGAAGCTCTCGAACTGCCGCAGGTTTGCCCGCACCACGGCAGTTCCAACATAGAACACTCATTGGGCTCGGCGGCGCTCCTCAAAGGAGCCCGCCAAATTTTTCACAACACCGTTCACTCCATCATTTCCATCCCCGTTTACCCTAGTCCTCTTCGGGTCTCTCTGTGGAGGAGGACTTGCAAGTGTATTGCCCGCCGACACAATGGCCAGCTGAAGTTCACTAGGGTTTATGTTCTGCGCCGTTACGGGTGATAGCTGATTCTTATCCTTCTCCTGCCTATCCAATCTTTTCCTGCTCAGTTCTTGCATGTCAACATCTCTGCCATCAGCATTCGGGTCCAAACTATGTGCCTTTCCTCCCTCACCAAAAGCCTAGGAGCCATAATCCATGTTCTCATCAAACCGGCCACCGGCGCGGCCTCTATCCGATCACCCACCAGAACGGCCTCCAGCATGGCCACCCCGTCTTCCACCTCGACGGCCTCAGCCCTCTCCAGGACCTCGTCCATTGCGCATAAACCAATCAGCCCTGAGATCCTTAAAGACCAATGTCGATGGAGGATGAACTCTGTTCCCATGCTCCTTGAACAAGTGGCCAAGCATACCACAAACCGAACACCAATCCGGCAACCTTTCATATTATACTTTGTAGATCTGCCTTCCCCCCACTCTGATCATGGACACCGCGTTCTTTAGTGGCTTAAAGACATTGATTCACACCCAAACGCGGTAGAAATTGCCAATGAAATCATGTGACATTGTTTCTGCAAAAAGCACCTCCCCTACCTTGGCTGCAAGCTGTGGCACCAGATGAGCATATAAGTCTGGAACATCATGGATTTGGATCTAGATATCGATCGTCCCAAGCTTGATCGTGGATTGTTTTGTAACCCCATCATACGGTGCTAGTATGACCGCATCTCCTCTGAAGTTCCATGGGCCATCATGCATGACCCTCTCCCAGTCCCCCAAGCAAGAGAATTGAACAGAATAGAGGTTATCCTCGAGAGGCCTGAACTTCGCCTGCTGCGCTATGTCCCATGCCGATCGCATGTTTCTGAAGAACCATGTCTGGCTATAGGTCTTGTTGGTGTTTACCCGAGCCAGCGTGATCCATCTTGATTCCGCTGGCGGCGCTTCTTTCTCATCAAAGACCACATCATCCAGGTCCTCTTCCTTTAGCCCAAGTTCCTACATCATACGTTCCATCTCGCTGACCCCCGATGAGCCCGAGGCTCCATCAGACGCCATGTAGATCTCTTACCCGATGAGTTAAACAGATCGGGTGAATTGGGGGAACCCTAGTCTCCGTCGTGACCCGAGGACAAACCCGCCCCCGGCGTTCCTGGTAGACCCAGGAGATCGGAGGTAGGGAAGCAAGAACTACTCAACGGCGGCGTGAGTCGCCCCGGGAGAAAGAGAAACCCTAACGTGAGGGAAAAGTTATCTCGAACGAATCTTATTTGTTCGATGGGAAACGACTCCCAGCCTGAACACCACCCTTCAGCCCTTCACGTCAATATGGGCCAGAAAAAGGGCCCAGGTTCTAGTGCAAACAAAGTACCAGCCTTTCAGAAAAAAAGTGAAAAGAAAATAATGGGCCACGAATTGCCATCATGTATAACAGTAATAGTGTCTGAAAAACACAAACCACATCAGGAGACAGAAAAAAGCACATAAAATTGCCATTATGTATAACATGAATTTGCCACAAGATTGTAAAAAAAAAACAATTTACAGAAAATTGTCATATGAAGAGTGTGGTATTTTTACTATAATACATGAAGAGTGTGGATGAAAATTTGCCATCATGTGCAACACAAAACAAAAAGTGCACCATCTATTGTTAATAGTAAACGCCATGTTTTGTAAAGTAAATGTGCCATAGTCTATAGAATCAAAAAATTGAATGAACGATCGGAAAAAGTCAAATTTTGCCATGGATGTAAACTGTTTTTGCCATGCCAGAATAAAGGTAAAATTTGCCATGTGTCAGAATAAATGAATGAATTTTCCATGGATGCCAGCTTAGTCTCTCGGAGGTGCTCATAGGGGTAGGATGTGCGTATGTGTGTCCATAAGGGTGAGTGTATGCGCGTATATGTGAGCACTTGCGTCTGTACCGTGTTAAAAAAAAACTTGTGTGACATGCCACCTGACATTAATGAAACCACATTCCCCTCCACCTTGCACCTGACGAGCAAAGTACAAGGGTGAGGTGACCAATGGCCAGGAGACAATGATCCTGAAGATGATTTTTTGCGCAAATTGAAAGTTTGCATTGCTGCAAATCAGTCTTGGAAAAGGCATCACAAAGGGTTGATGGATAAATATTGCAAATCAATCTTGACAATGTGTATGTGTATCTGTACGTGCGTGTGCATGTGCAATGTCTGAGAGAAATGTGTGCGTGATATATGCATGTGCAGTGTATGAGAGAAATGTGTTTGTGCAATGAATAGAGAAACGCGGTGCTTAATATATTTAAAAAATATTTTTAATATCGGGCAAATTAATCTTGTAAAATCATCTTAAAATCTTGTTAATACTGAGGGGGTTCATAACTGATTGTGCAAGGGATCACAATATCTTCATGATTGATTTGCTGTGATTGTATCTGCTTGACTCCTTCGAAGCCAGACAGCCGAATTTCAACATCAACAGGCCTCCAGTAGTTAATGACGCATACCAGCAGAGGGAGATTGCAATGCTCTTGTCGATCTTGAACAGTCAAACTGTCGAAAATGGTTGGTAACTCTACGAGGGCCAGTTCTTTTGGGCGATTCTTCAAGAATCATCCCCTCTCCAGCTTTTCCCAGAATCGCCACTCTAATTTTTTTTTACAATCCTAGTTTTACAAACCTAGCTAATTAGACCTTAACTAGATAGGATTGTAAAAAAAATATGAAGTGGCGATTCTGGGAGAAGCTGGGGAGGGGGGCGATTCTGGGAGAATCGCCCAAAAGAACTGGCCCTGAATATATTTCGAGCAGGCAACCTGTCGGGGGAATGACCCCCGGTACCCCAAATGCGGCGAAACAACGCTTCAAGACATCGGGACGACCAACGCCCCTCAGTCCGGCTGCTCCGGCCAGCTCGCCACCCGGCCGCTCCGGCTGGCTCGCCATCCGGCTGCTCCAGTCGGCTCCTCGTCCGACTGCTCCAGTCGGCCTGCAGCGCGGAGTCAACCGCTGCACCGACCCGACCCGACAAGACCCGACGAGACAGCCGTACCCGGCATTGTTCGCGAATAGTGGAACACGGTACACGCATCACCTTAGCCATCATGTACAGTGTCACTTGTCCCTGGACACTATTCATAAAATGACCCAGGGGACAAGCATGACACTCACCCATGCCCACCATGCTACTAGCTAGCTTACATACTAAGCTAGCCACACTATATAAGCTAGCCATCCATCCATCCCATATACACACACTCACTCACGGAAGCATCATACTCTCACATGCTCTCACGCATGCATGCATGCCCGGCCACTCGGCCAGTAGAGCTCATGCCACACTCATTCATATATGCGAGGTCAGATGCCTATGGCACTGACTTTAGATACAGCTTTAGGAGCACTCTCTACAGCAGATATACCACATACATACAGACATGCAGGAGTAGGGGTATTATCTCTCCGGAGAGCCCCGAACCTGGGTAAATCCTCGCGTGCTACTCGCATACCCGTCCCGGATATTCCAGCGGCAGTCTTGCCCTCACCTCAAGCCACCCCGTGGCATCTGTCGACTCGCAGTATTCCCTGCCGACTGACGCGAGAATACTCCGACAGTTGGCGCCCACCGTGGGGCAAGCTGTAGCTGTAATCGCAGTCCGGGCGGGACCATCTTCGTCTTCTCCGCCGCGACGCCGCCGCCGCCTCTCCGGCCGCGCTCGAGGGCTCGACATCAACTCGGCCCCGAGATGACCGCGCGGAGCAGCGCGCCCTCGTTGTCGGCCTCGCCCTCTTCATCACCATGGCGGCGTCTCTGTCGTCTCTCCGGTAGCGCTCGGCGGCTCGACATCAACACGTCCCGGGGCGACCGTGCGGAGCGCCGCGTGCTCGCCGTCGGCCGCGCCTGGCTCTCCCGTTCGCCTCCACCTTCCCCGGGCGCGTCGTTCGCCTCGTCATTCGCTCTCCTCTCCTCTCCTCGAGCTTCGCCTACATCTGCTGCTGCTACTTGTCGCAACCCATGCACTGGCAAGATGCATGTCGGATAAAGCATGTATATTGGTCAGATGCAAGCCAGACATGTTCCAGATAATAGTCAGATACGAATCAAACAATAGTCAAACACTTCCAAAACGCAGCCAGACACTACGCATAATTTAGTCAGATGCAAGTCGGGCACTTGAATATACACTTCCAAAATCCATGGCACTGCTGCCTCGCTGTAGCTGCTCCTGCTGCATCCTCGAGCGGCCTCGCCTACTCTCCGCCCCGAGCGCAGGCAGCGGCTGAACGCCTGCTCCTCGACCAGCGCGGCTGCCCGTCCGCCCACACCGCCGCGGGCTGCTCCGCTGCTGCCCTGCAGCTCCCGACGCCCGCGAGCTCCACCTCGCTGCTCCGCCCCGCGCGCGTGCCCCTGCACCTCCGCATGCGCGCCCCCGCAGCGCTGCGTCTCCGCCTGCTCCGCCCGGTGCCCCGCTGCTCCCGCCTCGCCGTGCCGCCTGGGCGCCTCCGCTCCGGCTGCGGGCTCCCCTGCCCCGCGCCAGCTGCTCCCCGCGGCACGCCGACTCCGGACCCGTCCGCGCCGGCTGCCGCTGCCCCGGGCCGGCCTCCGTCCTACCGCAGCCGCGCGCCGGCCTCCGCACGGCTCTGCCTCAACCACCCGGCCTGCGGCCCGCTCTTGTGCCTCGACCGGCTCCCCCGCACGCGCCGGGTCGCCGGCCACGCGCATCCGCGGCCGGCTCCCGCCCAGCTGCCGGCTCCAGCCGCGTCCGCCTCGCCCCTCCGGGTACATGAGCGCCGGCTGCGCCGCTCGGCCTTCCGCGACGCCGCCTGCTGTGGCCGCCTGCTCAGCGCCTCCGCCCTGCGCCGGCTTCCGCGACGCCGCCTGTTGTGGCCGCCTGCTCAGCGCCTCCGCCCCGCGCCGGCTTCTGCGACGCCGCCTGTTGTAGCCGTCTGCTCAGCGCCTCCGCCACCGCCGCGCCTGCGGGCTCCCGCGCTGGCCGGCCCTGCTCGCCCTGCGGCCGGCTCGCCACCAGACGGCCCCGCCAGCATGCGCCAGCTGCGCCCCGCTCCAGCCGCCTGCTGTGGCCGGCGCCTGAAGACAGAAAACAGAGAAAGAAAAGATTAAAAGAAGAGCCAGCTGGAAGAAAAAAGCGGCCGCAGGGCGAGCAGGGCATGATTATGCGAGTTGGCAAAACTCCGAGAAATGAACGAATCGGAAGCCCCGGAATCAAACAAAATAAGTGCAGGTATGTCATTAACAGTAAACATACCAAGTACGATGTCGGGGGCTTCGCATACTTCCTCGGCCGAGATGTGATGGACGCATCCGTGATGGACATTGCGGCGTCCAAGATGGTTAACCTGCGACTTGGGGTCTGTTGGCTGCTTTCCAGCATTGGCAGGACACTGTTTAGCATAGTGCCCGCTCTGTCCGCAGGTGAAGCAAGTATTGTTGCGGCGACAGTCTTCCGCAACAGGCTGCTTGCTGAGGGCTTTAGTCTGGGTGCCGAGCTTGTTGTTGTTACCGTTGTTGTTCCACGCAGGCTTGCTCTCTGTTGGGACAGGTTGCCAACTGCGCAACTTCTGAGCATATGGTTCCTTATTATCCTTCTTTGGCTTGAATTTTCTTTTATGCTCATTGTTTACAAGCTTGTGTTCACGTTCGGCGATGTAGGCCTTGTTCACCAGTGTCTGGAAATCAGCAAAATCCAACATACATAACTGGCACCGGAGGGCATGATTCAGTCCCCCGAGGAAGCGGTCTATCTTCCTTTCCTCCGTATCCACATCGTGAGGTGAGTATCGAGCCAAGTTATTGAACTTGTTCAAGTATTCTGCCACAGTCATACTCCCTTGCGTGAGGGACAGAAATTCCTTCTGCTTGATCTTCATAATTCCCGTGGGGATATGGTATTTGCGGAACAATTCCTTGAATCGCTCCCAAGTGATTTCTTCTCCGGTTGGCCACGTTAGCTTAGTATTATCCCACCAGATTGCGGCGGGACCTTCAAGATAGTGGGTAACAAATGGAACCTTGTCCGCTTCATCGCAGCGGGCAATTTTCAGTTTCTTCTCCATTGTTCTAAGCCAGTCATCTGCCTCAATAGGATCAACGGCCTGGCCAAAGCTAGGCGGTTTGGTCCGCTGAAAATCTGTCAGCTTAGAGTGCACCCCGTTACCATTGTTTCGACCAACCACTGTCTGCATAGTTCTGAGGAACTCCATAAAGTCCTGGTTCCTCTTCTCTTCAAACATCCTCATGATTTGTTCAGTTGTAGGTGCTTGTGGTGGTGGAGGCGGTAAGTCTTCGGGCTCTTGCCCTGCCTGTCTGGCTGAGCGACGGACTGGGGTTCCATCACTGCCTTGACTGCCACTGCCTCTCTTCATCTAAATTTTGTTCCCAAAGCAAATACCGAATCGATGAGCAAGATCCATAAGGGTAAAATATAATTATGTGACACCCAAAAGAAATCATTAAGCAACGGCGAATAACAACATAATTATACAAGACATCCCAACATAATACATGGCAAGCTAGTAGTGGATAACATGATAAACTGCTCAAACGGCAGTTGACAAATGCAACGATGCATGCATAATTACTCCAACTCTAGTCTAGTGGCGTCGATGGCACGGACACTGCTCTTCTGAAGAGTCATCATCAGACCCTGAGTCTGAGTCTGAGTCAGAACTGATGATGTGGGTTACTGGGTCAAAGGAAACACGACGACGCTGACGAGACGTCTCCCCTTCCGCAGAAAAGGAAGCCCGTCGCCTCAACATCGGCGGAGCAGGAGTGGCGAGGAGCGAGGCCCACTCAGCTGGGGTCTCACGTCGGCTATCAGACGATATGCCTGATGGCCCAGAGGAACTAGAAGGCACGCTAAACATATGTGGGGGTGGAACTGGTGGCGAATACACTGGTGGAACTACAGGATGGGGTGCGGGAGTCACTGCAGCAAGTGCCTCCTGCACACGATTAAGCTCCACAGCCAAGGATATGATCATGCGGTAACTGGCGTGAATATACTGGGATAACACACCAGCGGCACGATCAACCTCCGGATCGGTGGGTGAGAAAATGACTCGCCCTGTCGTAGGGGACAGGGTGGGGTAATGGAAGAAACCTGGGTGTGTCTGCATCTGGACCTCGTGATAGCGCAAGTCGGTGATGGCCTCCATGGCAGCAAACTGGATCGCCAACTCCGGAGTAGAAGCTACTCCACCCTTAGCAGAGCGAGAAGAGCTTCCAATATCCGAGGTCGCGGTCAAGTAGGCCACTGCATGGTACTCATCCACTGACTCCGCCAGCTGATCCCGATACACCTGGTACACCGGGTCTTCTCCGTAGGGATACAGCCGAAGCCAGACACAGCGAAGCAGAGCTGAGAAAGAGTGGGGCTCTGGCTCATAGGTGAAATGGAATGGAACCGGTGCCATCTACACTCACCATGAAAAGAGTTAGTAATATAAGGATGCACGATGCATGATATGCGCAAACAAATGCAACAAGCAATATGCACACTCAAGGTCCTATACTGCTCGCAGTTCTAGCGCGTGTTACCTAGGGTGTCCTACAGTCAGCACGGCTCTGATACCAAGCGCTGTGGCACCCTGGCTCATAGAACCGGAATGCCAGTGTTCCCAGCCCAGAGATCATTGTCTTCTGGAAACACTCAACATCTTGGCAACAGAAACATAGCTGACTTTTATTGATAATAAAGAGTACAAGCTTACAAGACCCTCGAGGCCAGAGCACAACAAGTGCTATACAGTATGTACATTATTTATCAAACATGATGGGCCTCGGCATAACTTAGCGATACTACAGCGGAAAGCTAAAGCGTAGCGGAATATGGCAGCAACTCCATCCACAGGGACACTGCTGTGGACACATCCTAGGCATTATAACACGAACCTCCAAGACCTGCGTCTTAGTCTTCTCCTGCATCTGGCATGATACGCAAGGTGAGTACTTTGAATGTACTCGCAAGCACATGACAACCAAATAATGCAGCAAGTAATAGCATGGCAATAAACATGTTGAGTCTTAAATGCTGAGATCACGGTCATCAACTTACTCATATCCGGGTTGCTTCACAACCCACGGAGTACTCCACCTCACTGAGTACTTCCGCACATAAGACAAGTTCTTTCATCAGTATCATTATTACGGTTGATCTCCTACAGAGGTCTGGACGGGCTGTCCAATTCCGTGGACACGGCTATTCGAATAGATTTAACACTCTGCAGAGGTTGTACACTTTACCCACACCACGGAACTCATGGCCTCGTACTCCCATTCGGGTGGACCAACGACGTTCCGACGAAACCTGTCTGACCCGTGACTCTTCCATCGTACCACCGGCCATCACACTCCCTCTTGGAGTCAAGCCCTGGGTGGCCCCCGTGTCCTCAAGACACCTGCCACCGTCGTGGCCAAACTAACTGTCCCAAACGGGGACGCCGACAAATAACTCAACTGGGCTCACAGAGTTATCGTCGTCTACCTGATCAGGGTAGCACGCACGCATAACCCTCCCTCTTTGGAGGTACCGGTGAAAGAGCACGCAGCCAGCCCAAGTCAAGGCCGTCCCATACCGGCAAATGTGGCTGCACGTTTTAACCCGGACAGGTGACTCTTGATCAACCAACTAAGTTTCGTTAAACATTCAGCAGGTTATCAACTCATGTGAACTTAGTTGGTCATCTTAGCCATCTATTAATTTACTTGGAATTATTTGGGGTTAAATTTAATATGCAAAATGCATATGAAAATGCAATGCTATGACATGCTTCAAAACATGGTTATCCTGGCTTGCCTTGGTCTGCTGAGTTGTTCAAAAACTCTGGTTCTTCAACTCCAAGGTTTTCACCTTCTGAAAATAATCAAAAACAGCAAAGAAAAATATCAAGCAACACTGTTTAATGTTCCAGAAATTCTGTGAGTAAAATAAAAATGTGAAACTTGGTGGAAAAATAGAGCATTGAGGTGTGGACCCAATGCAAAAAGAATCATTTGAATTGGACCTTTCTGTTAAAAGTTATTAACAGTCAAAGGTATCTGTTAAATCAGTTTTGTTTAAAAATCAAATAAAACAAACGGAGTAACTGGGCCGGCCCACGTCGACAATGCACTGGCCCAGGGCCACTTACCCCTTCGTTTCAAACGAAACAGAGGAGGAAGAGGAGGCCGAGGGGGAGGCGGCACTCCGGCGAGCAGCGCCGGCGATCTGGTCAGTGGGAGGGGCTGGCGATGGGCGGGATGGAGGGAGCTCGGAGAGGCGGTTCGCCTCGTACCCGTGGCTTGGCCGGGGATGCAGCGACGGCGTCGCCCCCTTCTTCTCTGGCGGCCGGCACTTTCGGGCGTCAGCGAACTCGTCTATTCCGGCGAGGATTGGCCACGGCGATGGGTCGGGGAGCTCCACGGGACCTCACTGAGCTCACTGGTGGTCGTGGTGGAGGCGGAGGTGGATCAGAGAGGGTAGGAGGAAGAGAGGGCGGGCGGCGGAGCTCCGGTCGAGCTCGAGGCCAGGGGCCTCTATGCTTCGATTGGGGCTGCCAGGAGGAGCTTGGGTAGAGGAGGAGAGGGGTGAGGAACTCTGGGAGGCCGGGGAGGGGCTTTTATAGGCGGGGGAGCCGAGCGGCGATCTCTCCCGAACAATGGTGATGCGGGCCATGGCGACGGCGCTCGTACGCCTCGCTGGCTGGACGCGAGCGGCGACGAGACCGGAGAGGGCAGAGGGAGCATTCAATGTGGAGAGGACGAGGCGGGGAGAAGAGGACGCGCCGCACGTACAGTGTGGTCACGGGCTGAACATGGCGGCGGTGACGCGGCGGTCGGCGAGGGCCTCTTCGGCACAGGTGAGGTGACCTGAGGGGCTACGCGGCAGCCAGGGACCTAGTCGGCACGCGTGGACAAGCCATAGTGGCGAGGGAGCAGAGGGACGCGATGGCTCGGGCACGGGTGCTGCGAAGCGCGCGGCGACAGCCATGCCAGGCCCGTGCTCACCACGCCATCTTGCACTCCACGGCCACGTTGCCCTGGCGACCTTGTCTGGCGTGTCGACCATGGTCCATTCACATCACCTGAGGCTCTGGTTTGGCTTGAAGTGGTCTGTGCTGAGAGGTTTCATCAACAACAGTTTCTGACAGAAACATGGAGGGGCTTCTGGAGCTTAGGAGAAGATGAGGAGGAGCCAATGAGCTTGTCTGGTGTGATTCTGGTTGAATGAACGACAAGCTGACCAAGTTTGAGCTCATTTGGTTGAAGTTTGAGGGTAGCTCATGTGAAATGCACAAAACTGGCCTGAATCTGCAAATGGAAGTACTGATCAAAAGATAATTCTTGGAGAGCTGAAAATTTGTGGAGAGTGCTCATTTGGTGTTGTCTCATTGCTGTAAAAATTTGGTAGCAATTGGACAAACCAAAAATGCACTTCCTTCACAATGGCTGGTTCTGGACAGAGAGGAAAATGGATTTTTAAGCAAAATATTTGAACATGACCAAGGAATGTTTTTGAAGATTTGCTGGAGATATGGTCCAAGGGATTTTTAGGAATTAATTGAGAAGTTTAGGAGCATCAAACTATAGGTTGCTTCACAACCTATGCCAATGCCCTAATTTCCCAATTAAAAGAAAAAAAGCTTTTGAAAATGATTTGAATGGAAATTTGAGTACTTGAGGTTCCTGGCAGAACATTTGCAAGATGATGAGGCTAGGAACCACTTGGCAAAGATTCAAAAATGACCAAGTCCATGTGAAAGAATTTGAAATCCATTCAAATTCAAATAAAGTCAAGTCAAATTTTGAAAAGAAAAAGTTGGCAAAAATCAGGGTGTCACACCACCGGCTGCAACTGGACCCTCGATGCCATCGTCTGCACCAACAACCGCGAAAAGCCTCCGCCCAACTTTTCCAAAGTTGCCCGGAGGCTCGGAGGCTACACCCAGCGGGTGCGCTCGCGCGCCCCTGCCGGAAGCAAGCCGCGCCGGCTGCGGCTTGCAGCCGGCCGTCATCAGCATGTTCTACATCGACGCCCGCTAAAAAACCTCCGTCCAACTTTTCCAAGTTGCCGGGAGGCTCGGAGGCTACTGTCGGGGGAATGACCCCCGGGTACCCCAAAGGCGGCGAAACAACGCTTCAAGACATCGGGGCGACCAACGCCCCTCAGTCCGGCTGCTCCGGCCAGCTCGCCACCCGGCCGCTCCGGCTGGCTCGCCATCCGGCTGCTCCAGTCGGCTCCTCGTCCGACTGCTCCAGTCGGCCTGCAGCGCGGAGTCAACCGCTGCACCGACCCAACCCGACAAGACCCGACGAGACGGCCGTACCCGGCACTGCTGGCGAATAGTGGAACACGGTACACGCATCACCTAAGCCATCATGTACAGTGTCACTTGTCCCTGGGCACTATTCATTAAGTGACCCAGGGGACAAGCATGACACTCACCCATGACCACCATGCCACTAGCTAGCTTACATACTAAGCTAGCCGCACCATATAAGCTAGCCATCCATCCATCCCATATACACACACTCACTCACGGGAGCATCATACTCTCACATGCTCTCACGCATGCATGCATGCATGCCCAGCCACTCACTCGGCCACTCGGCCAGTAGAGCTCATGCCACACTCATTCATATATGCGAGGTCAGATGCCTATGGCACTGACCTCAGATATAGCTCTAGGAGCACTCTGTACAGCAGATATTCCACATACATACAGACATGCAGGAGTAGGGGTATTATCTCTCCGGAGAGCCCCGAATCAGGGTAAATCCTCGCGTGCTACTCGCATACCCGTCCCGGATATTCCAGTGGCAGTCTTGCCCTCACCTCAAGCCACCCCGTGGCATCTGTCGACTCGCAGTATCCCCTGCCGACTGACGCGAGAATACTCTGACACAACCCATCTATACATTGATGACTACAGTATAATTTTTCTATATGCTACAGTTGAAGCCGGTGCGGCACCACTTCCTCTTGCCGCGCAGCCGACGCCGACCATGGACGCCGCTGCAAATCTAAGAAATAACAACAGCTGATATTCTGGGCGAATTGAAGTGCACGCGGAACGTAAGATGACTGGTCATTTTTATGTGATTGTAAGTCAATGGAAAACTTTTCGGTCAGCTGTACGGAACTAAAGTTTGAATCTTGAGCTAAATGCCATAGAATGATTGTTCTACGGTCAGTGCTTCAAAACAAACATTGAAATACCCTTAGTATCATAGAACGTTGCAATGTACAATAAATTTGCAAGATCAGCATATAGTTAATTAGCAACAACACCTAAATAGTTGGGCCTAAAAATAGAAGGCCATGAAGGGGTGACTAATAAGGCTTCATATCCCCCAATAATGATCTATGAAACCAAGGATGATATTTGTCTTATATTAAATGTTTTTTGTTTTTATGGTTACCATCATATAAGTTTAATTGAGTGGATACGGCGAATCCTTAAAAAATCAAGGAGGGTTTATGTAAGAGATTTGGACATTCACAAGCTAGAAAACAACAAAGCTAAGGTTTAAGGCATCAAGACACGAAGGATAATAGAAGTAATTCGAGAGAAGCGATTAGGACGCTCACAACCCGGAAGGAATTGTTTACTTCTAGTCCTCATATAATGGATATTATGCTGTGTGGAAGAGATGAAAAAAGATAAACTATGACATGTTTGATTTAATTAAGATTGAGATGGCATCTTTAAGTTTTGATTGCAGTCAGAGCATCTCAAGTTTGAGAGCGGTGTTACCCCCGTCATTATCGCTGGTCCATGAGGTGATGGTGCGGCGAATCCTTCACAATCGTAAACCCTAGAAACAGGTGAGGAGTTTGATCCTTGCTGGTGCCACGGTGAATGTTCTACTCACATATTGTCAAGCGAGAGTAGAAGAGATAGAGAAGGGAGACGGAATGAGGAGCTAACTGTTAGAGCACAAGTAGCATTGCCATGATGTCATAGCAGAAATATGTTGTGCGAAGATATTTCCATAAGATCTTTTTAGGGGTAGTAATGACGATCTTCTGCTGATCCAAAAAGATCCAGGATGTTAGTCACCAGATGTTTGCCTTTCGGGGTCTTCTCACATAATATGTCATACACTTATAATATATAACATGAGAGACGTGCTTCAATACACCCAGTAGAAAAGCTTATAACGTTCGATTCAAATAGATGCAAATCTAACATTACCTTTTAGCATGGAAAAATTAGGCTTCTTTGAAGTAGTTCAGTCTATTATACATGGTAAACATGCACAACCCAACCAAAACCCATATTAATTGGATGGCCCGCCTAGACAGTCTATAGGCTCAAGTTCTTGGCTGTTTCACTTAACCTTTTTGTGTCATCTAATCAACTTCCCCTCGATTGTTAGGAGGGTTAACATGTACATTGTCCCAACATACACACTTGCATGGTATGTGCGCATGGTGGGCTCTTTGACGGCGGTTTTGAAGTTCACTGTACGTAGGCGGTCAACAATGTTTTTTAAAGAACCACCGAAGCTTTATTAGTTAATGTTCAAGGGGATGCATACCACACATGGCGACCATAGCCTAGAGTGGTTGCCAGTATGGCCGGTGTGAGCTTCCTCATTCGCTTTGCGTTGTTCGTGGGAAAATATGCTTTTCAGAAAGTGCTTATTCTACCTTTAATCTCATGTATCAGCATGCAATAACGCCCAATATTCTTTGTGCAGTTCAAGTCGCAAATCATTCTTGGAAATGTGTACATGATGTGTGTATGTGCATGTGCATTGTATGAGAGAAATGTGTATGTGCAATGTGTGAGAGAAATGTGTATATGAATGTGAGAAAAATGTGTATATGCAATGCATAGTGTCGGGGGGATAGACCCCGGGTAGCCTCACCCGCACTTAACAACATTTCAAGGCATCGGGGCAAGCCAGGTGTAACACCCTGAATTTTGCCCATTTTTTTTCTATTGATTTTATTTGGATTTTGGTCTGGATTTGCTCTTTCAGTGGCTTAGTGGTCTTGAAACCTGGAGAGATCACCTTGATTCCTCTCCCCAGTGACTTGTCAATCTCAAAATCATCCCAAGACCATGTAATTTCCATCATGGACCAAATCCAATATTCTTTTCCTTGGGAATATTCCTTTTTCTATTAAAGGAATAACCCTGTCTGTCCTGGGTTGTGAAGCAACCCATAGTTCCATCACTCTGAAAATTCCCAATTAATTCTCATAAATTGGTTGGGTCATATTTTCCTCAGATATGACAAAACCTTCCTTGCCATGTTCAAAAATATTCCACCAATATTCCTTTTCTAATTCTGCCCCAGCTGGCAGTTTGTGAAGCAAGTAGCCTTTAGGTTTTATTTCTTGCTCTAAACCTTTTTGGGCATCCTTTACTATCCATATCATTGCCTCATGACAAATTTCAACTTCATTTGCCTAGTGAATATTCCTGAGCAATTTTTTTCAAAGTTTCTGTTCAAACAGAGGCCTTGTGAAGGAAGTGCAAGCTAGGCATATCCAAATGATTTGAAATTTCGCAATCATCTTCATATGCTCAAATAAACACTCTCCACAAGGTTTGAGCATCATCATAACATCTATGTGAGCATACCATCCAATCTTGGTTTCTGGTCATATTTTTCAGTTGTGAAGCAACTATATTTTATATTGCTTAATTTAAGCTCAAATTTTACCAGGACATTCTCACCTCCATATAAACTCCCTCCACCAATTTTTGGCTCAATTAATTAAACCAATTGCCCTGTGAAATTTCTCCAAGTTTCTGTCCAGTGGAAAGTGTTGTGAAGGAGGTACCAGTTATACTTGTCCAAATGCCATGAAAATTTTATGGAATCTTGGCAGCCCCTAATTACTCTCCTTAACCAAGTTTCATGCAAATCCACTGAGCCAACTGAGCACTACTTCAAGATTCTCATTCCTGGACCAGAAGGTGGTTTGTGAAGGAACCATGAGCAAATCTTGTTGAAAGTGTCTCTCAAAATTGTTTAGTGGGTAGTCCTTCCAACACTGAACACTCCAGACAACTTGTTCGACCCCTTTGCCAACCCATATCTCTTCTGGATTCGTCCCTAGTTTCTGTTCAGAATCTTGTCGGAGAGCTATCCCTCTGTTCAAGTCATCTCTTGTCAAACCAGCGGCACTGTGAGGCCTCAGGGAGCAGGGTCGATCGTGTAGACATGATTGAACGAGTCGGAGTGCACCTTGGGCGCCAAGGCACGCGGTGACCACGCGTCGGCCATGCCAAAACCGCGCTCTGCACAACCCCCCGCTTCGGTCACGATCGCTCTGACCTCTCTCTCGATGTCTCTCCGTGTCCCGTTGTGCCGACATCGTCCCCGCCGTCCACGTATCCCCTCCAGAACCCTCGCGGCCGCCGGAGAAGCTCACCGCCGCTCGCTGCCAAGCTCCGTCACGGGCAGAACAGTGAGCATCCGTCCCCATCCTTGGCCTCGCGTCCTTAATGGCTCTGGTTCGGTCCCGTCAGTCCTGCGTGCTCAAGTCGACCTCAGCCGCGCCGCGACGACTTGCGCTGCGGCCAGCTCGCCGTACTTGATGTGCCCGCACGGCCGTGGCGGGATCCGGCTCGGCCATCCCCCTCTCCCCTATATATAGCCCCCTCAGCCTCGATTGCTCTCACCCACCTCACTCCTCTCCCTCTTAATCTTCTCCTCGAGCCAGAAGCGGAGCCGGGAAGCTCCTCTGCTCCATCTCCGGCAAGAAGCTCCGCCGCTCTGCCTCTGCGCTTCCCCCTCGCCTCCGTCCGCCCCAGACCCAATTGAAGCCACCGTGGAGTTCCTGGAGCTTCACTAGTCCTCCCCAAGCCCTCCTCCGCCCGAGAGCTCGCCGGAATCGTCGGATCCGTCGGCCACCGAAACTCACCGCCTCCTGAGTCAGAGTGGGCGACACCGTCCAGCCACCATCCGCGGAGCTACGGGTACGGGAGTGACCGCAGTCGTCTGACCGATCCATCCCCGCCATCTCCCAATCCCTCCACCGTCTCTACGCCAGTAAGCGTCGCCGGTGAGCTCCGCCCCTCCCTGTTTCCCTCCTCCCCCTTTTAAATCGGACCGGAGAGCCCCACCTGCCAGTGGCTCAGCGCGCGCCGAAGGGGTACGTAAGTGGAGGCGTAACCCCACTTTACGCCTTCGACGTGGCCGCCCCTGGAGTTTTCTCTGTTTCTGTTTTAATTCAAATAAAACCAGAAAGTTGACTCAACTTTGACCATGAATATCTTTTAAACCATAAGCCCAAATGAGCTCATTCTTTTTGCAATATTTTTCTTATGAGCTCCTTTATTTTCTGTAAAACTTTGGTATTTTTCCCTGCTGTCTAGAATTTCTGGACAGTAGAAAATGCTTTATGTGATTATTGAAAAGGTGCTTTCAAAAATGCTTTACAGATTGTTTTGAGGACCAGGAGTACTCTTTCCATATCATTGGTGCAAGGCAAGCCACAATAACCACTTGCATGACAGACTTTGCAATGGCTATGGATTCATGCTTGAAAGTTATTTAATATGCATATGCTCATGTGACATGCTAAGTATCAAGTATTCATTAATAGTACTATGTTCCTGCTTAATCCATGCAGTAGTTCAATCTTTGATGATGACATGTCTGCATGTTGCCTGGTCATTGGCTATAGACACAATAAGGTTATTCATGCTTACCATGCCCTATGCATGTAGCTGGTTAATGCTTGCATGTTGTTATTGCTATGAATCAGACATTATGATTCCCATCCCTACTTAGGGGTATCATGATCATATGAGCTCATCTTGTTATTATGACTCAGTACATCGTCATTCAAAGTTAAACCGGATGTTAATCAAACTTGAACACCTGTTGGCTGAGTCATAGTGCGGACCCAACTGAGCTTACCAGTGCAACCACACTTGCTGGGATGGGGCAGCCCTAAGTCGGTCTATTGTCATGCCTCTCGCCGGTGCCTCCAACCAGGGAAGGTTATGCGGCAGCGCTACCCTGGCCCGGTAGGCGGCAGAAGCCTTGTGAACCCAGGTTTGGTATTGAGCTCAGGTCCCCGTTTGGGACAATTTTGTTTGGCCATGACGATGGCAGGTGTCGGAAGGACACAGGGGTCACCCATGACATAGCCCAAAGGGGAGTTTGTCGGAGTGGCCGGGAGAGTGCCATGCAATAGACTGGGTTTTGTCGGAACGTCGTTGGTCCACCCGAATGGGAGCACGAGGCCATGAGTTCCGTGGTGTGGGTACAGTGTACTAACCTCTGCAGAGTGTATAATCTATCGATAGCCGCGTCCTCGGATATGGGCACAGTTCGTAGTAGGACACACTATGGGTCAACAGAATAATAATCTTGCTTATAGCAACCCCGTTCGATGAGAAAGAAGTCAGTTGATCTTTATGTGATCGCGAGAGGATCACCGTGGTATCGAGGATACCGACGTTGGTTGATCGTGATCATGAGAGGATCACCGTGGTATCGTGGATACCGGATTTGGTTGACAGTGTTATGTGGTGATCTCGGGTAAAGACCAAGCTCCTTGTGATCATGTTATCACTACGGTATTGTAATACCAAGTTTGGTTGGTTCCGAGATTATCGTGTGGCACACACGATGGTAAGTTCTTACATGTGGTGGTTATGAGGTAACCCCGAACAGAGTAAGTGGCATCATGATAGATTTAACCTGTTGCATGTAGTGACATCATGCTCATATGCCATATTGTTCTAGCATCATCATGTTTACACCTGCTTAATCTGTTAATGCCATGCTGTTGCTTGTCTTGACTGCTTTGGTTGCTGTAAGCTTGCGAGTACATTCAAAGTACTCACCTGGCGTGTCATGCCAGTTTGCAGGTCCAGCCATGATTGCTTGCTTGTCGAGGATTCCGAGTTTGCGAGCTAGGATACGCGTTCCAGCCAGAGTCCCTGCGGAGTGGAGTTCACCACCGCCGTCATTGTTCCGCTGCCGAGGGTACTCCGCTTCCCGGGTTGTTCCGCTGTTAGCATAGAGCTACCCTAGGCAGGCATAGTATCGTCGTGCCGATGTAATCTTTGTACCCTTGTAACCTTATCCACAGTAATAAAAGCTGATTTGTTCTATGCCAACAGTGCCGTATTCCAGAAGACTTGTCTCTGGGCTGGAATACGGGGCGTTCCGGTTTCCTCTGAGCCGGGGTGCCACAAGCGTTGGTATCAGAGCAGGTTTGGCTGTAGAACGCCCTAGACCGCGCGAACGTTAGAAACCGGTAGCATAGAGTCTTATCTGTTGCTGCACTTGTTTGTTGCATTGGTTTGCTGCGCAACATGCATATAGACTAGTTATCACTAACGATGGGTCTGGTGAGTATAGGTGGCAATCCACTACCTGTACCCTCCAGTTACATATTTGTTCCTTGGTGTGGTGTCATCTCCGTCCCAGCGGAGTGATGCCAAGGTGCTTGGTGGTATCGATTCCTTGTCAGATTGATGCACCGGTACCACACCAATCCAACCTTTTCAGCCACCCCTATCGTTTCGGTGATAGACATGTTTCTATCCCGAATCTGGCCATCCCTCTAGCCGCTTTGGCAACCCTTACTGATCTTAGTTATCAGAAAAGGACAATGCCTGCAAGCCCTTCTTCCCATCGCTATTCTACCCTGCCATTCATTCCTTGGACAAGTACGATTTCTGCCGTACGCTTGATGATGATGTGGTCGTGACCTTCGTGTTCCGATTCCCGATCATCAAGTTCGTCCTTGCCACCGTGTCCGTCCAGATGGAACCAGTGTTAATCCCCTATTTGGTGTAGCTTTGTTTACACCAACTCTTTCCACACATGAATTCACTTTCGTGCACATCGCCACAGCATGTTAGACCGTAGTACCGGAGTTCTTGCGAGATTTGTGTGTTTAGGTAGGCATGCATATTATTGTTGTGGATAGCTGTATATTATGATATTGCCTGTGTGTTATTTTGATGATTTGTGTGCCTTTGTTTAGTCGTTTCTTTTGCTTCTATCTTTGGGCCCTTGGTGTTACCTTATTTCCCCTTATGGAAGTTGCTCACCGACACCGGACTCAAAGAATCAATGAAGAGACAGTCATTTGGAAGCTCAGCTCAACAATATGGGATTTGGCGCTGACTGCCTGACATGGGGAATATCTGGTCTGATTAAAATAATATCCTGGCTGGATTGGTTATCGGCATCAGGTACATACCAATGTGCGATCTTCACAGCAGTAATAATCAAATCAGCAAGAAGGCAAGGATATGTGCATGATCAACAGTACATTCCGAGTCAGAGGTATATATATCTGCACCCAGTTCGCATATGGCAAAAAGAAAGCTTCAGATGTAAGCAACCCAGTCTTTCTTCACAAGTTATCTGAGAAGCGTACAACGCAAGGGTTCCTGTGTCTTCCTCGGCACGACACATGGACATCTTGTGATGCAAGCATGCTATCCCGGGAGAAGCTTCAGGCACAAGCTATTCAGCCTTCCTCAGCAAGATATTCGCAATGGCTTCCAACACAAGCTAAGCAACCTCCGTCAGTAAGGCATCACATCCTCACCAGTACAAGATAATTCTCAGTCAGTTGGCCGCATATGACCATGCATCCCAAGGATCAGCTCCACAACAGTTTGGTCAGAAGGCAAGAATCGGTCAGGATGAAAGTCTGCCTCAGAAATCAAATGCTCAGCCACACATGTTTCCATAAATATGGTGAACATGCTGCCAAGGTTATACGAGTTACTCATATAATGATGACAGCCCGTGAGCTGTATGGGACGCTACTGAACCCTTGCCTGCTTTTCTTTGGTAACGGCACCACACCTGTGTTCTGAGCTGTTTCCGGCCGTCTGGGGTGGATGCCAATTTTTATTTCTCTTATCAGCAACTGGCCCGTGTTCTGAGCTGTTTTTCGGCCGTCTCGGGCAGCTATTGAATTTCTTTCCGTAGCAGTGACCCTATGCTCTGAGCTGTTTTTCGGCCGTCTTAGGGAGCTGCTACTTTCTTCTTATCAACACTGTCTCATGCTCTGAGCTGCTTTTCAGCCGTCTTGAGTCAGGGTTGAGTTATTCCAGTAATGTCCCAGATTTGAGTTGTAAAGACCGTTCTGGTGGCTACTGGTTTATTTGCCGGTTTTATCCAAGGGTTCAGACGGTCATTACCCTACAGCTACAACTTGTAAGGTAATACACCTGCCGAAATATTGTACCTAGCAGCACCCATGGTCACCCGAAGAACCAAGAATACATGAGGCCAAGCTCTTTCAGCTAAGGATCCAGGTAAAGAAAACCATAATGAAGGAGCAAGATCGTCCATACAAGTATGGTAATGGATGCATGGTACAGATACTCCGGACAGTATGGATCGGTACCGATCACCATGGGTACACACCCACGGGGTCTATCTCACTTGCAAGGACCCCATATCGAGTCAACCCGCTCAGCCAGTTATATATTCTTAGCATCATCAGAAGAGGATATTCAAGCCTGTCAGACTGAGTAATTAGAAGGATGAATAACAGTTTCGAAGCATGTGTCCTCACATATGGGAATCAGTTAAAGAAGAACCTGCCGTGCATAAAAATTCTGCTGCCAGGACCACTGTCAGTCAAGACTGTGGATAGTATCGTAATAAGACTGTACACCTTTATGCTGTCACGACAGGTGACAGTTAAATCTTTGGTACAAACGTGATACTCAAGACAGTGGAGGTATCCAAGAGGTTCCAGCAATCATTACGAGAAGTCAGACTCCACTAGGAGAACGGGTAAGATGCACCGCACTGTTTTCAATCTGGAGGACACACAACCATTGGAAGCCACCCAATGCAATGAGCAAAAGATTTTGCGTCCACTGAAAGAATCTGTTCACAACTCAATGGACGTTCGTCCGTATTGGACGACATCACAACACGTCCATAAGGAATAACTCTTGGACTTGAGAGAAGGACAGGTATTTCAGTTAGAATAATTCATCGCACCCAGACAGGTCAGCAAATATAAAAGGATTAAAGTCAGAGTAATATATGAGGTAAGATCTGTCAGAATGAGGATCCAGTAAAACAAACTACCCCGAAGCTAGACAGTCAGTCAGATGAAATTTAATAGGAGCATTATACAAGGGCAAAAAGGAAGCCCGAGTTGGAAACGGTTTCCTCAAGTGAGAATATTCATGTTTGACCCCTGAGCAACCAAATCTCGAGGACGAGATTTCTTTAAGGGGGGTAGGTTTGTAACACCCTGAATTTTGCCCATTTTTTTTCTATTGATTTTATTTGGATTCTGGTCTGGATTTGCTCTTTCAGTGGCTTAGTGGTCTTGAAACCTGGAGAGATCACCTTGATTCCTCTCCCCAGTGACTTGTCAATCTCAAAATCATCCCAAGACCATGTAATTTCCATCATGGACCAAATCCAATATTCTTTTCCTTGGGAATATTCCTTTTTCTATTAAAGGAATAACCCTGTCTATCCTGGGTTGTGAAGAAACCCATAGTTCCATCACTCTGAAAATTCCCAATTAATTCTCATAAATTGGTTGGGTCATATTTTCCTCAGATATGACAAAACCTTCCTTGCCATGTTCAAAAATATTCCACCAATATTCCTTTTCTAATTCTGCCCCAGCTGGCAGTTTGTGAAGCAAGTAGCCTTTAGGTTTTCTTTCTTGCTCTAAACCTTTTTGGGCATCCTTTACTATCCATATCATTGCCTCATGACAAATTTCAACTTCATTTGCCTAGTGAATATTCCTGAGCAATTTTTTTCAAAGTTTCTGTTCAAACAGAGGCCTTGTGAAGGAAGTGCAAGCTAGGCATATCCAAATGATTTGAAATTTCTCAATCATCTTAATATGCTCAAATTAACACTCTCCACAAGGTTTGAGCATCATCATAACATCTATGTGAGCATACCATCCAATCTTGGTTTCTGGTCATATTTTCCAGTTGTGAAGCAACTATATTTTATATTGCTTAATTTAAGCTCAAATTTTACCAGGACATTCTCACCTCCATATAAAGTCCCTCCACCAATTTTTGGCTCAATTAATTAAACCAATTGCCCTGTGAAATTTCTCCAAGTTTCTGTCCAGTGGAAAGTGTTGTGAAGGAGGTACCAGTTATACTTGTCCAAATGCCATGAAAATTTTATGGAATCTTGGCAGCCCCTAATTACTCTCCTTAACCAAGTTTCATGCAAATCCACTGAGCCAACTGAGCACTACTTCAAGATTCTCATTCCTGGACCAGAAGGTGGTTTGTGAAGGAACCATGAGCAAATCTTGTTGAAAGTGTCTCAAAATTGTTTAGTGGGTAGTCCTTCCAACACTGAACACTCCAGACAACTTGTTCGACCCCTTTGCCAACCCATATCTCTTCTGGATTCGTCCCTAGTTTCTGTTCAGAATCTTGTCGAAGAGCTATCCCTCTGTTCAAGTCATCTCTTGTCAAACCAGCGGCACTGTGAGGCCTCAGGGAGCAGGGTCGATCGTGTAGACATGATTGAACGAGTCGGAGTGCACCTTGGGCGCCAAGGCACGCGGTGACCACGCGTCGGCCATGCCAAAACCGCGCTCTGCACAACCCCCCGCTTCGGTCACGATCGCTCTGACCTCTCTCTCGATGTCTCTCCGTGTCCCGTTGTGCCGACATCGTCCCCGCCGTCCACGTATCCCCTCCAGAACCCTCGCGGCCGCCGGAGAAGCTCACCGCCGCTCGCTGCCAAGCTCCGTCACAGGCAGAACAGTGAGCATCCGTCCCCATCCTTGGCCTCGCGTCCTTAATGGCTCTGGTTCGGTCCCGTCAGTCCTGCGTGCTCAAGTCGACCTCAGCCGCGCCGCGACGACTTGCGGTGCGGCCAGCTCGTCGTACTTGATGTGCCCGCACGGCCGTGGCGGGATCCGGCTCGGCCATCCCCCTCTCCCCTATATATAGCCCCCTCAGCCTCGATTGCTCTCACCCACCTCACTCCTCTCCCTCTTAATCTTCTCCTCGAGCCAGAAGCGGAGCCGGGAAGCTCCTCTGCTCCATCTCCGGCAAGAAGCTCCGCCGCTCTGCCTCTGCGCTTCCCCCTCGCCTCCGTCCGCCCCAGACCCAATTGAAGCCACCGTGGAGTTCCTGGAGCTTCACTAGTCCTCCCCAAGCCCTCCTCCGCCCGAGAGCTCGCCGGAATCGTCGGATCCGTCGGCCACCGAAACTCACCGCCTCCTGAGTCGGAGTGGGCGACGCCGTCCAGCCACCATCCGCGGAGCTACGGGTACGGGAGTGACCGCAGTCGTCTGACCGATCCATCCCCGCCATCTCCCAATCCCTCCACCGTCTCTACGCCAGTAAGCGTCGCCGGTGAGCTCCGCCCCTCCCTGTTTCCCTCCTCCCCCTTTTAAATCGGACCGGAGAGCCCCACCTGCCAGTGGCTCAGCGCGCGCCGAAGGGGTACGTAAGTGGAGGCGTAACCCCACTTTACGCCTTCGACGTGGCCGCCCCTGGAGTTTTCTCTGTTTCTGTTTTAATTCAAATAAAACCAGAAAGTTGACTCAACTTTGACCATGAATATCTTTTAAACCATAAGCCCAAATGAGCTCATTCTTTTTGCAATATTTTTCTTATGAGCTCCTTTATTTTCTGTAAAACTTTGGTATTTTTCCCTGCTGTCTAGAATTTCTAGACAGTAGAAAATGCTTTATGTGATTATTGAAAAGGTGCTTTCAAAAATGCTTTACAGATTGTTTTGAGGACCAGGAGTACTCTTTCCATATCATTGGTGCAAGGCAAGCCACAATAACCACTTGCATGACAGACTTTGCAATGGCTATGGATTCATGCTTGAAAGTTATTTAATATGCATATGCTCATGTGACATGCTAAGTATCAAGTATTCATTAATAGTACTATGTTCCTGCTTAATCCATGCAGTAGTTCAATCTTTGATGATGACATGTCTGCATGTTGCCTGGTCATTGGCTATAGACACAATAAGGTTATTCATGCTTACCATGCCCTATGCATGTAGCTGGTTAATGCTTGCATGTTGTTATTGCTATGAATCAGACATTATGATTCCCATCCCTGCTTAGGGGTATCATGATCATATGAGCTCATCTTGTTATTATGACTCAGTACATCGTCATTCAAAGTTAAACCGGATGTTAATCAAACTTGAACACCTGTTGGCTGAGTCATAGTGCGGACCCAACCGAGCTTACCAGTGCAACCACACTTGCTGGGATGGGGCAGCCCTAAGTCGGTCTATTGTCATGCCTCTCGCCGGTGCCTCCAACCAGGGAAGGTTATGCGGCAGCGCTACCCTGGCCCGGTAGGCGGCAGAAGCCTTGTGAACCCAGGTTTGGTATTGAGCTCAGGTCCCCGTTTGGGACAATTTTGTTTGGCCATGACGATGGCAGGTGTCGGAAGGACACAGGGGTCACCCATGACATAGCCCAAAGGGGAGTTTGTCGGAGTGGCCGGGAGAGTGCCATGCAATAGACTGGGTTTTGTCGGAACGTCGTTGGTCCACCCGAATGGGAGCACGAGGCCATGAGTTCCGTGGTGTGGGTACAATGTACTAACCTCTGCAGAGTGTATAATCTATCGATAGCCGCGTCCTCGGATATGGGCACAGTTCGTAGTAGGACACACTATGGGTCAACAGAATAATAATCTTGCTTATAGCAACCCCGTTCGATGAGAAAGAAGTCAGTTGATCTTTATGTGATCGCGAGAGGATCACCGTGGTATCGAGGATACCGACGTTGGTTGATCGTGATCATGAGAGGATCACCGTGGTATCGTGGATACCGGATTTGGTTGACAGTGTTATGTGGTGATCTCGGGTAAAGACCAAGCTCCTTGTGATCATGTTATCACTACGGTATTGTAATACCAAGTTTGGTTGGTTCCGAGATTATCGTGTGGCACACACGATGGTAAGTTCTTACATGTGGTGGTTACGAGGTAACCCCGAACAGAGTAAGTGGCATCATGATAGATTTAACCTGTTGCATGTAGTGACATCATGCTCATATGCCATATTGTTCTAGCATCATCATGTTTACACCTGCTTAATCTGTTAATGCCATGCTGTTGCTTGTCTTGACTGCTTTGGTTGCTGTAAGCTTGCGAGTACATTCAAAGTACTCACCTGGCGTGTCATGCCAGTTTGCAGGTCCAGCCATGATTGCTTGCTTGTCGAGGATTCCGAGTTTGCGAGCTAGGATACGCGTTCCAGCCAGAGTCCCTGCGGAGTGGAGTTCACCACCGCCGTCATTGTTCCGCTGCCGAGGGTACTCCGCTTCCCGGGTTGTTCCGCTATTAGCATAGAGCTACCCTGGGCAGGCGTAGTATCGTCGTGCCGATGTAATCTTTGTACCCTTGCAACCTTATCCACAGTAATAAAAGCTGATTTGTTCTATGCCAACAGTGCCGTATTCCAGAAGACTTGTCTCTGGGCTGGAATACGGGGCGTTCCGGTTTCCTCTGAGCCGGGGTGCCACACCAGGCCCCTCAGGCCGGCAGGTCTCACGACGGGCCCCCAGAGCCGGCTGGTGCCATACAGCCGGCCTCCAGAAGACGGCGCGCTCTCCGAGGGCGGCATGGGTACGGGCCGGCTTCTAGCTGACGGCCCGCCCCTTCCCTCGGAGTCTGAGCCCGACCAGGCCACAAGCTGGGGCATGACCACAGTGCGCCATGCCTCCCCTAAATCACAGCCGTATGGCTATAGTACGCACCGCCCAGCGGCCGCCGACCCGCCCGGTGCGGCACTGTAGCCATGGCGCGCCCGACACGGCCTCCGTCGGCGCGGACGGCGCCACAGTGAAGAGCCGCCAGCGGGGCCCGCAGGCGGCGGTCCCCATCTGTCGGCCGGTTCCTCGGCAGCCGGCAGGGCCCAGCAGAGGCGGGCCCCAGCAGCCGGCGGAGAACCTAGCCCCCATAGACGCTGATAGCCGGGGCCTTCCACCCGGCCATATTACCATTGTTGCCCTGGGGGGTTAGCCTATAAAACCCCCCAGGCCACACCCATACAAAGGGTTCCTCTCATGTTCCACCTCAGTTCTATACACACCACAGCCAGGGAGAGGAGAGAGCTAGCCTCGCCCTTCTTCCTCTTTTGGCCGAACAGCTCTAGGAGCGCCATTGTACTCTTTGCTTCATAGTGATCATGCGGAGACCCCGCAGAGCAGGAGTAGGGGTTTCATCTCTTAGGAGAGCCCTGAACCTGGGTAGATCTCGTGTCCATCCGAGCTTGTGCCCACTCCCGCTTCCAGGACCCGACGACGATCTCATGGCCCCAACCATGATAAGCCACCCCCTGGCATCTGTCGAGATATTACCATGACAGTTGGCGCCCACCGTGGGGCCAGCAGCGACGTCGGCCGGAGACACGTTCTGGACGGGAACCTTGTTCCTCTCCGGCAAGTGTGCCGTGGCTGGCGAGATCAGCCGGCCCGATGCGCCCACCCACGCCGGCCTTGGCGCATCGCCTGATGCGGGAACCGCCTTCCCCATGGGTCACCTCGCCGGCCTCTACAGCGAGCTCAGCCTCTTCGACGAGCCGGCCGCCGACGCACGAGCGGCCGACTCCCTCACCGAGCTCTTCGGCAAGCTCGCTCTCGTCGAGACGGCCTCCACCGACGACTTCCCTAGCTACGTGGAGATCATCGACGATCCTCTCCCTCCTGCCGCTAGCGACGCTCCTGTCGACACGCTCGACGCCAGCACCCTCGTGGAGGTGATGGTCATCGACGACTGCCTGGGCGCTGGCGGATCCGGCCAGGATCCACTGGACGCGACCATACACGCCCTGGTGACGCCTCCTCCCCCTGGCGCCAGCCAAGAGGAGCTGGAGGAGTTCCGTGTCAAGCTTTTCGACAGCGCCTCCAAGATGGCGGCGTTGAAGCGCCGCGCTGAAGCGCCGCGCTGAAGCGCCGCGCTGAAGCTGAAGCTACTCAGTGCGAGATCGACCACGTGGTCGGTGGGACGCTGGCCGCGACTGAGCCTAGCCGGGCCGGTGCCATCCGGCAGCGCGGCGCTGCGATTGCCAGCATGCTGGGGGTCGAACGCCCGGTCTACGAGACCCCAGCGCAGAACATGCGTGTCGCCGAGGCGGCCGCAGGCGAGCTCAAGCACTTGCGGGGCGACGAGCTACGCGAGCAACTGGAGCGCCTCCAGCAACTCATCGACGCTGCGAACGCGCAGCAGGACACGGGCAACCGCGTGGTGGGAGCGGGCCGGCGGGTCGACACCCACGTGCTCCGTCACGAGAACGGCGCGACCTCTCGGTCCCCTAGCGGCGGAGGCCGCGGGCAGTCTCGAGACCCAGAGCCGGCTGCTAGCAACAGCCGGCGTACGCCCCGCACGAGAGCGGGCAGCCACCAAGTGCTCCAGAACCCGGAGCCTCGGTGCCGGCCGGAAGAGCGCTTGCCTCCTCGGAAGGAGAGGGCGGCCAATCCCACGCCACCGCTTGATCACCCGACGCTCAGCGGCCGGCTTGGCCCCCGTGAAGCAGTCGGCGAAAACGACGCACGCCGCCGGATCGAGCGGCTGGCTCGGTCCCAGTTGTTGGAAGAGGAGCGCACAATCGGGCCGGCCTGCTTCGGCCCCCGCATCCGCGATGAGCCCTTTCCCAGAGGGTTCACGCTCCCCAGAGACACGCCCAAGTACAATGGCGTCGTGAAGCCGGAAGACTGGCTGATCGACTACTCCACAGCAGTCGGCATTGCCAACGGCAACAAGCGCGTCGCGGTCAAGTACGTCCCGCTCATGCTTCAGGGCATGGCCCGGACATGGCTGAACAGCCTCAAGCCCAACAGCATCAACAGCTGCGTAGATTTCAGTGACGCCTTCATCCGCAACTTCACCAGTATGTACAAGCGCCCCCCCAAGCCACGCCAGCTCTCCATGTGCGTTCAGGGGCCAACCAAGTCCACTCGCGACTACCTGACGAGTTGGGGTGAGCTGCGCAACTCCTGCGAGGGGGTCCACGAGGTACAGGCCATCGAGTACTTCACCACCGGGTGCAGAGAGGGCACTCTGCTCAAGCACAAGCTCTTGTGTGACGAGCCGGCTACCTTGGACGAGCTCCTAGTCGTGGCCGACAAGTACGCCACCGCCGACTCTTCCATGGGGTCGGATATCCGGGTTGACGCGGCCGGCAGGGTGGTCCAGCCGGGTTCCCAAACTCCGGTTGGTGACACCAGCCGGCGCCAACAACCAAACAACAACAAGCGCAAGGCCCCGTAGCCGGCTTCCAACAGCCGGCAGGTGGCCGCTATCGAGGATCAGCAGCCAGCCGGGCAGCCCGGCCCCAAGTGTCAGCGGGGCGGCAAGGGTGCCTGGCAGCCTGCCAAGCCCTCGATGCCCCGTGCAAGTTCCATAGCGGCGCGAAGCCGTCCAACCACACCACCCGGAAGTGCAACTGGCTCGCCCGGATTGCCAAGGGCGAGGTCCTGCCGCCTCCTCCGCCAGCCGGCCAGGTAGCCCCGGCTGTTCAGCAACCGGCCCGAGCCGCCGGCATGCTTCAAGATGAGTTCCCCGAAGAGAACGCCACCTACGTTGTCTTCACGAGCGAAGCCGACGACAAGCACAGTAGACGGCAGCAGCACCGCGAGGTGAATGCTGTCAGCTCAGGGGTCCCCACCTTCATGCACTGGTCCGAGAGGCCCATCACCTGGAGCCAAGCTGACCACCCGGCCGTGATGCCTTCGCCGGGTGCATACGCCTTGGTGCTGGACTCAACCTTCTCAACGAAGAGGCGGACTTGCCGCTTCAGCCGAGTTCTGATAGATGGCGGCAGCAGCATCAACATCCTGTACCGCGAGACCATGGAGCGGTTGGACATCAAGGTCAAGCAGCTTCAGCCCAGCCGTTCTGTCTTCCAAGGCATAGTCCCTGGCCTTTCCTGCTCTCCAATCGGCAAGATCAAGATCGATGTCCTGTTCGGCGACAAGAACCATTTCCACCGCGAGCCAATCTGGTTCGAGGTGGTCGACCTGGACAGCCCCTACCACGTGCTCTTGGGCCGCCCAGCGCTGGCCAAATTCATGATGGTCCCGCACTACGCCTACCTGAAGGCCAAGATGCCGGGTACCAAGGGCATCATCACTATTGCCGGCGACTACCAGAAGTCGCTGGACTGCACCACCGCCAGCAGCCAGCTGGCCGAGTCCCTCATCATCGCTCAAGAAAAGCGTCTCCTTGACCGGATGGTAGCCATGGCCAGTGAGAAGCCGGCCATGCCGACTGATCCCAAGGAGACGGAAGCAAAGGCCTCCTTCCAGCCGGCCAAGGAAACCAAGAAGATTGCCTTGGACCCGGTGCACCCGGAGAGGTTTGCTGTCGTAGGAACCAACCTCGACAGCAAATAGGAAGGCAAGCTCGTCGATTTCCTCCGTGAGAATCAAAACATCTTCGCATGGTCCCACAAAGACATGCTGGGTGTCCCGACGGATTTCGCCGAGCACAAACTACATATGAGGCTGGATACTAAGCAGATCAAGCAACCCCTCCGCCGCCTGTCAGAAGAGAAGAGAAGGATCGTTGGTGAAGAAATCGCCCGGCTTCTGGCAGCCGGCTTCATCATGGAAGTGTTCTACCCGGACTGGCTTGCCAACCCAGTCCTCGTTTTGAAGAAGAATAACAAGTGGCGCATGTGTATCGACTACACGAGCCTCAACAAGGCCTGCCCCAAGGATCCTTTTGCCTTGCCCCGAATAGATCAGGTGATCGACTCCACCGCCGGATGCGAGCTGCTGTGTTTTCTGGACGCCTACTCCAGCTACCACCAGATCAAGCTGAACCCGGTCGATCGGCTGAAGGCCGCCTTCATCACACCATTCGGAGCCTTCTGTTACCTGACCATGACGTTCGGCTTGAGAAATGCCAGCGCCACGTTTCAGCGTTGCATGCAGAAGTGCCTCCTCAAGAAGCTCGGCAGAAACTCTCACGTCTATGTAGACAACATTGTGGTGAAGACGGAGAAGCGCGGCGCCCTCCTAGAGGATCTCAAGGAGACCTTCGAAAATCTGCGCCGTTTTCAAATCAAGCTCAACCTGGAGAAGTGCGTCTTCGGAGTACCAGCCGGCCAACTCTTCGGCTTCCTTGTCTCTGAACGCGGCATCGATTGCAACCCCGTGAAGATCAAGGCCATCGAGCGGATGGAGAGACCCACCAAGCTGCGTGACGTCCAAAAGTTCACCGGGTGCTTGGCATCCCTCAGCCGCTTCATCAGTCGGCTGGGCGAGAAGGCACTCCCCCTGTACCAGCTCATGAAGAAAACCACTTGCTTCGAGTGGAACGACCAGGTGGACGAAGCTTTTCGTCAGCTCAAGTGCATGATGTCCACGCCGCCTATCCTGGCGGCTCCGGCTGCCAAGGAACCAATGCTCCTCTACATCGCCGCCACCAGCCGGGTCATCAGCACGGTGATTGTGGTCGAGCCCTCAGAAGCCGGCAAGGTGCAGCCGGTCCAGAGGCCAGTGTATTATCTAAGTGAGATCTTGTCTGCCTCCAAGCAGAACTACCCCCACTACCAGAAGATGTGCTACGGCGTGTACTTTGCCACCAAGAAGCTGAAGCAATATTTCCAAGAGCACCCCATCACGGTTGTCTGCACCGCCCCCCTCGCCGAGATCATGGGCAACAGAGATGCCTCAGGCCGGGTGGCCAAATGGGCCATCGAACTGGCTCCCCATACCATCCTCTACCTGCCCCACACCGCCATCAAGTCCCAAGCGCTGGCCGACTTCTTAGTCGACTGGGCCGAGTCCCAGTACCTGCCGCCCGCGCCAGATTCTACACATTGGTGGATGCACTTTGACGGCTCAAAGATGCGCACCGGCTTGGGAGCCGGCGTCGTCCTCACCTCTCCCAAGGGCGACAAGCTAAAGTACACACTGCAGATCCACTTCGCCGCCTCCAACAACGTAGCCGAGTATGAGGCGCTTATCTTCGGGCTCTGACTGGCCAAGGAGATCGGCATCCGCTGCATCCTCTGCTACGGCGACTCGGACTTGGTGGTCCAGCAGTCGTCCGGCGACTGGGACGCCAAGGACGCCAACATGGCAAGCTACCGCTTCCTCGTCCAGCAGATGAGCGGGCACTTCGATGGGTGCGAGTTCCTCCACGTGCCAAGAGCCGACAACGACGCAGCGGATGCCCTCGCCCGCATTGGTTCCACCCGGCAAGCCATACCAACCGGCATCTCCCTCGAGTGTCTGCGCAAGCCGTCTATCAAACCGTCGCCAGAGTCCGACTCCATCTTCGTGCCGGCTGACCCCGGAGCAGTCGGATCCGGCTCGGGGACTCCAGCAGCCGGCCCAGGGACTTCAGCAGTCGGCCCGAGGACTTCAGCAGGTGGCCCAGGGGCTGCACCACCAGCACCCGACCCAGGAATTCCAGCAGACAGCCTGGGGACTACAGCAGTCGGCCCGGGGACTTCATCAACACCACCAGGAGCGGCTGGCCCCAGCCCACCGCCTCCCAACCCGGCCACCCTCATGCCAGTTGCCGTCTTCACAGTGGTGGCGGCCCCATCTTGGGCACAGCCCATCCGCGACTATCTGGTAAGCCGCGTGCTACCAGCAGACAAAGTGCTAGCCCGGCAGATCCAGCGCCGGGCAGGCGCCTACACCATCGTCAACAGAGAGCTCGCCAGGCGGAGCGTGACCGGCGTTTATCAGCGCTGCGTGGAGCCGGAGAAGGGCGTGGAGATCCTCAGAGACATCCACCAAGGCGAATGTGGCCACCACGCCGCCTCCCGGTCCCTTGTAGCCAAAGCCTTCCGCCATGGTTTCTTCTGGCCGATTGCATTGGACGACGCCAAGGAGTTGGTCAAGAAGTGCAAAGGGTGCCAGAAGTTTAGCACCAAGCAACACCAGCCGGCCTCTGTCCTCAAGACCATCCCCATCACCTGGCCATTTGCCGTGTGGGGTTTGGACATGGTGGGTCCTTTCAAGATAGCACGCGGCGGCATGACTCATTTGCTGGTCGCCGTGGACAAATTCACCAAGTGGATAGAGGCCAAGCCAATCAAGAAGCTGAACGGTCCGACCGCCATCACGTTCATCGCCGACATCACCGTTCGATACGACGTCCCCCACAACATCATCACCGACAACGGCACCAACTTCGCCAAAGGCGCCTTGGCCCGTTTCTGCGCAAACCAGGGTATCCGACTGGACCTAGCGTATGTTGCCCATCCGCAGTCAAATGGCCAGGTGGAGCGAGCAAACGGCCTCATCCTGTCCGGCATCAAGCCCCGCCTGATCGAGTCGCTGGAGCGATCGGCCGGCTGCTGGATCGACGAGCTGTCGGCCGTCCTCTGGAGTCTTCGGACCACGCCCAACAGATCAACCGGCTTTACGCCCTTCTTCCTCGTGTACGGCGCCGAGGCTATCATCCCCACGGATATCGAGTTCGACTCGCCTCGCGTCACTATGTACACGGAGGCGGAAGCAAAGGAGGCGCGAGAAGACGGCGTCAACCTGCTGGAAGAGGCCCGGCTGCTAGCATGCAGCCGGTCCGCCATCTACCAGCAGAGCCTGCGCCGCTACCACAACAAGAAGGTCAAGCTACGTACATTCCGCGAAGGCGACCTTGTGCTCCGCCTGATCCAGCAATCAGCCGGCCAGCACAAGCTCGCAGCACCTTGGGAAGGCCCCTTCATTGTCAGCAAGGCCCTGGGCAACGACTCGTACTACCTCATCGACGCCCAAAAGCCCAGGGCACGCAAGCGAAGCACAGCCGGCAAAGAGATGGAGCGGCCATGGAACGCGAACCTACTCCGTCCGTTTCACAGTTAAAGCGAGTGTATGTACCACGCCAACTTTTGTATTAAGTAAACACCTCAGGTCCCCCGAGAGGTACTAGGGGGCTACCTTTTTATCCACGAGATAAGCTTATACCATGAATTGAGTTTTTTTTGTATATTCTTGCCCTGTCCGGGTTCCGGTCAGCTGACCCGGGGGCTCGCCGTCTTGGCCTAAGTCCGCACCAGCCGGGGCCGACTAGTAGTGTGCCGACGCCAAAGCCCTCTCTTCGCTCCATGTCATAGCTCGCAGCGCGGCTGTCCAACTAGCAAGAGTCAAAGGCCGGAAACATTGTCCACACGAAAAATGACCAAGGAAAACGCCAGCTACGGCCAAGCCGGCCTCTCGCCTCCCTTGTCCGGCTGCTCAGCAGCCGGCAGGCCGGCTTCTCGCTCGACTAAGCTACGCTCTAAGCGGCTGAAATAACTTGCCCGTTCTAAAACGACCAAGTCCCTAACCCAGCCACAGACCGCAGCGCGGCTATCCGGCTGGCAGGGAGGCAGCCAAGGGAACGCGGCGAAGGAAAAAGCCAAAGAGGGCAAAAGCAAACTCAAGCTAGAACCCGGCAACACATGCAAAATGTGGGGATTTAAACTTTGTACATTGCAAAAGAGCCCAAGGCCAGCATTCGTCAAGTTTAGAAATACACCCCCACTGGGTGGAACCGTGCATAACTGACATTGTTTTCAAGCACGAGACAGAAAAACTCAAAAAAAGATGACAGGCCATGTGGACGGCCCCTCGAGCTGCACGGACTGGTGGGCAGCAGGCGTAGCTCCGGATGGTGGGGCTGCCGGCTGTGGAGTCTCGGCCTGGCGGTCGGCGGTGGCTGATGTGGTCTCCGGCTGGTCGCTAGTCGGCGCCGGGTCGGGCCGAGTCTGGCTGGTCGCTCCGCCACCTGGTGCGGCGTAGCTGCCGCCCTCGTCCTGGTCGTCCTCATAGCCTTCGTCGCTGGAGGCAATCTCCTCTGCCGGGTCCTCCCCGTCCGATGGGTTCAGGCCGAACCAAGATGGGGGCACTTCGGCGCCGTTGTCTTCCCGCTCTGGGACAAAGACGCTGACATCAGCGTATTCGGCAAGAGCCGACGCTCGGATGGCGTTAGCGTCGCGCTCCGCCGCCAGCTCCGGCAGCGCCTCCTGGCGGAAGGTGGCCAGCTGTGCCAGGCGCAGCTCGGGGTACCAGGCCTTGACGAACTCCAGCGCCTTCGCAGCCCCAGACCGCGCCACGGAGCTCTTCCAGGCTTCGAGCCGGTCAGCCGCCACCTCCAGCCAGTCGGCCGTCCAACTGGGAGTCCGCGGGATCCGAGAACCTGGCCACAAGCCCTCCAAGACCTACGACTCGGCCCGCTGAAGCCGGCGGAGTAGGCGGCGCGTTGGCTCGAGGCGCATCCGGACGGCCATGAGCTGTTCACGCAAGGTCCGAGGCTGGTCCTGCGTGATCTCCTTGCCCCGCCGCCTGCACTCCTCGTGCTGGGCCTCGATAGCGATGCAAACGGTGACAGAGTGGCCCGGGAGGAACTCTGTTCAAAAAAGACAAAAGTGTCAGAAGACGGCTTCCAGCAACAGCTGGCAGCCAGCAGTCGGCAACAAAAAGAAAGGGACGCACCGTCGAGTAGATCCTCGATCACGGTGTAGCCGTCCCGAAGGATCTTCTCCTTCTCAGACCAGTCCGAGCACTGGATCTCGAACTCGGCCTTCAGGTTTTCCTCATCCGCCTTCAGCTGCCAGACCCGCTCCGCGTGCCGCTCGGCCTAGTCCGCCAGCTCCTTCTCCAACCGGTCGCGCGCCGAGGCCGCCTGGTCGCGCTTCTGCCCCGCAACCCGGAGCTGGCCCTCGAGCTCGGCCACGTGCTCCCTCAGCTGGGCGGCAGCCGCTGAAACAAACAAGAGACGTCACCATCTATTCCAACAAAAACAAGAACAAGCCGCCTGAGAAGACCCGGCCCGACTGCTCAGCAGTCGGCCCGAATCTCTGGGGCTACACCCAGCGGGTGCGCTGGCGCGCCCCCCACTGGAAGCCGGCTTACGTACCTCGGCTTTGAGTCAGCTCAGTGGTCCGGGTGGTGAGCATCCAGTTCTGCGTGTTGTAGGCGGCCGCCCGCATGTTGTGGTAGTCCTGCAACAAAAACAAGCATTTCAGCAAACAAAAAGAATACCTTTGAGTTCCAACCCGCCTGCTCAGCAGCCGGCTCGGAACTCGGGGGCTACACCCAGTGGGTGCGCTGGCGCGCCCCCACGGAAGGTTACAAGACGAAAAAGCAAAAACAAGATGCGCCTACCCGGACGGACGACCGCAGTGCCAGCAGCTCTCCCCTCGCCTTCAGGAGAGTCACGTTGTGGGCGAGGAACTGGTCCTCCATGTCCCGCACCGCCAAGTTCAGGGCGGCTGGGCCGGCCCCTGCCACCCAACCTGAAGGAGCAGCGCTCGTAGCCCCGGTGCTGACCCCCCACGAGCTCGAGGCCGTGGCCTCCACCCGCCTTGGCTCTGAGGTCGCTCGCGTCGCACGCGGGCGTGCCCGCGCAGGAACGCGCGCCGCCAAGACCCGGCCCGCCGCCTGACCAGCGCCGGCTTGCGGCGCCTCCGGCTGGCTGGGCCCGCCACCTCCTCGACCGCCAGCATCCGGCGCGCGCCGAACCTCCTTCACCTCCGGGATGGCAGCGTTGGTGACCACCAGCCCCGGCACCGACTGGCCGGCTCCGGCTGCCCCCGATGGCATTCGGTTCTCCGCCACCTGCACTTCCGGCTGCTCAAGAGTGATGGTCTCCGGGACCTCACCACCAGCCGGATTCACCATAGCCCTGGCGTCGGCCTCCGCCTGCGCCTTGGTCGCGGCCTCCACCTCCGCCCTCTCTGCGGCCTGGGCCTCCGCCTGCGCCGCTTCCTCCGCCTGGGCGTCGGCCCGCGCCTTTTCTGCGGCCTCCTGCTCCTCGCGCGCCTCCCGCGCATTCCTCGCCGTCGCCTCTCGAAGAGCGGTAGCCGGATCCACGTGCCTGGCCTCCTCGGAGCCGCCCGCTGCGTCCATCAATGAGGCGGACGGAGCCCGCGTGATGACGCAGGCCATCCTGCTCAACAAGAAAGCAAAGGATGAGGAAACCCCCAGGGGAGAAGAAAAATGTGAAGTCAGGGCAGCAAGCGCGCGTACTCGGACGTATACGACATGGGCTTGGGCCCCTTCCGGGCGGCGGCCACCTTCAGGGCCTCTTGCCGCCTGGTCGTGTCCGCCTGCTTGGGCTTCTTCGCCGGGTGGCTGCCAAACCTCCCCGCAAGGAGACGGCGTTTATGTCCGCCGGCTGAAGCAGCCGGCCGTGACGCAAAAGGGCCGGCTCCCGCCCCCGCGCCTCCGCCAGGTCGTCGCTGCTCCTCGTTGTCCTCGTCGTCGTCCAGCCAAGACCGGACATCGTCGACTCCTCCACCTCCCGAGGAGCCGCCTGCTCCGGCGCTGCCTCCTCCGGTGGCCTCGTCATCGCCACCTTCCTCCATGGCGGCCGGTCCCAGCTCGGGGTCGCCCACGTCGCTGTTTTCGCGGTCCGGCATCCACATTCGGTCCGCAGCCGGCCTGCCTTGGCCCGGGAAGTGCTGCCGCAAGGCCGGCTGGTCAAGATGGAGGAAAGGAGAGCTTTATAAGTAAAGCAACCGGACCTGGTACTTACCGCTGGGGGCGGGTTGGCCCGACTGTATGGCTCCTTGCCGATGTGCCACTCCTCCTCGCTGAGCTTGCAGTTGGAGAAGTAGCTCACATGGCGGACCACCTCCACCTCTGGCATCTCCTTGGTGGACATCTGGCATGGGTCCCGGTGGCCGCTCATCTCGCTGATGAGATGCGGCCGAAGTTGGAGGGGCGACACCCGGCGCATGATGAAGCCGGTCAGCAGGTCGGCCGGCTTGAGCCCCTCCTGGTCAGTCATCTCTTGAAGCCGGGCGAGGACGCTGATGATGAGGGCCGGCAGGCGCTTGGGCGGCTGCTGTTGCCAGTTGTCCCGCGGCCCAGCAGGCGGCCCGGGCACGAAAGCCGGCAGGTTAATGTAGTCGTTGACCTGATGGAGATTTCAGACGTAGAAATAGGACCTCTGCCAGAGCTTGGTCTACTCGTGCAGAGGGATGGCCGGGAAGCGGGTGCCACCTCCTGAGCGCCTCACGGCGACGCATGCCCCGCACTGGGCCGGCTCATCCTTCGCCGACGTGCCCAGCTTGAGGTAGAAGAATCTACCCTAGAGCTCAAGCGTGGGCAAGACGCCGAGGTACCCCTCGCAGAGCGTGACGAAGGCCGCCATGAGCACCACCGTGTTGGGGGTGAGGTGATGCGATTGCAGGCGGTAGAAGTTGAGGAAGGCCCAGAAGAAGTTGCTAACCGGGAGCCCGAAGCCGTGAAGGAAATGCATGCGGAAAACAACAAGCTCACCGGGCTCCAGCCGCGGCGAGATCTCCCGCTCGGGGGGGGGGAGATGCACACCCACGTTGTCGGCGTGGGGGAGCCTCCGCGTCGCGCGAAGGAAGTCGATGTGGTCTTCATGTACGTTGGAGCCTAGCCAGCCGCTCTTCGCCATGGCTTGAAGATGGCAAGGAGAAGCCCGGGGACGAGAGTGCAGGCGAAGCTGCGGCGGCGCAGGGCAACAGGGGTGTCACGGTGGCCGCGGCGGAGCAGTGGCTACGGCGGAGCGGCAGCAGAAGAGCAGCAACAGCGGCGGCGAGAGGAAGAAGAGGGAGTAGGAGGGGATGCGCGTGCGCTCCGCTGCCCCTCCTCCTCCCCCTATTTATAGCCGGCAGGGGCGAAGCCGAGGTGACGTGGGGGCATGGGATTAACTGCGCCCCACGCCCCGCACGCCCCCGTGTATCCCGCGCGGTAAAGGCGCATTAATCGCGCCGCAGAAGGGCAACCGCCCTGTCTGGCAGCAGCGGATCCACGCGCGGGCCGAGGCCCTATAGTGGCGGGCCCTAGCCTGCGGCGACGTCCCGTCGCGCGCATGGGCTGGCAGGCCGGCTTGACCCGCTGATGCCGCGTGGCGCGCGCGTGGTGGGCGGCGCCACCCTAGCTCCCGCCTCGTCGATTCGAATCCGCCAGGCGGCCGCTGCCGTGGTCGGCTACTGGCGTCCGACTCCTCCCAGCCGGACGGGGCGGAAGGCAGAAGATCTCTCCAAGGGGAAACTGCTGAGGCACTTCGCCGGTCAGCCGTAGAGCCTCACCAGCTTCGGGGACTACTATCGGGGGGATAGACCCCGGGTAGCCTCACCCGCACTTAACAACATTTCAAGGCATCAGGGCAAGCCAGGCCCCTCAGGCCGGCAGGTCTCACGATGGGCCCCCAGAGCTGGCTAGTGCCATACAGCCAGCCTCCAGAAGACGGCGCGCTCTCCGAGGGTGGCATGGGTACGGATTTGAGAAGCTACTGAAAATAATGAAGAAGAAGCTTCCAAAGGATAATGAATTGCCCGACAGTACGTACGAAGCAAAGAAGGTTCTATGCCCTCTAGGATTGGAGGTGCAGAAGATACATGCATGCCCTAATGACTGCATCATGTACCGCGATGAGTACGAGGATTTGAACACATGCCCGGTATGCGGTGCATTACGGTATAAGATCAGACGAGATGACCCTGGTGATGTTGAGGGCGAGCGCCCCAGGAAGAGGGTTCCTGCCAAGGTGATGTGGTATGCTCCTATAATACCACGGTTGAAATGTCTGTTCAGAAACAGAGAGCATGCCAAGTTGATGCGATGGCACAAAGAAGACCGTAAGAAAGACGGGAAGTTGAGAGCACCCGCTGACGGGTCGCAGTGGAGAAAAATCGGGAGAAGGTGCGGGGACTTTGTAGGTGACACAAGGAACGTATGGTTTGGTTTAAGCGCAGATGTCATTAATCCTTTTGGGGAGCAGAGCAGCAATCATAGCACCTAGCCCATGACTCTATGTATCTATAACCTTCCTCCTTGGTTGTGCATGAAGCGGAAGTTTATTATGATGCCAGTGCTCATCCAAGGCCCTAAGCAACCCGGCAATGACATTGATGTGTACCTAAGGCCATTAGTTGAAGAACTTTTACAACTGTGGAATGGAAAAGGTGTACGCGTGTGGGATGAGCACAATCAGGATGAATTTGACCTACATGCGTTGCTGTTTGTAACCATCAATGATTGGCCTGCTCTCAGTAACCTTTCAGGACAGACAAACAAGGGATACCACGCATGCACGCACTGTTTAGATGACACCGAAAGTATATATTTGGACAAATGCAGGAAGAATGTGTACCTGGGACATCGTCGATTTCTTCCGACCAACCATCAATGTCGAAAGAAAGGCAAGCATTTCAAAGGTGAGGCAGATCACCGGAAGATGCCCGCCCTCCGTACTGGTGATCACATACTTGATATGGTCAATGATTTACAAGTAATCTTTGGAAAGGGTCCTGGCGGACTATCTGTTCCGAATGACGCTGAGGGACGCGCACCCATGTGGAAGAAGAAATCTATATTTTGGGACCTACCCTATTAGAAAGACCTAGAGGTCCGCTCTGCAACCGACGCGATGCACGTGACGAAGAATCTTTGCGTGAACCTGCTAGGCTTCTTGGGCATGTATGGGAAGACAAAATATACACCGGAGGCACGGGATGACCAGCAACGTGTGCACAAAAAAGACGGCATGCATCCAAAGCAGTATGAAGGTCCTGCCAGCTACGTGTAGGAGATATGCCCTAGAGGCAATAATAAATGTTATTTATTATCTCCCTATTCATAATTATGTTTATGTTCCATGCTATAACTGCTGTGGTTCCTGAGCCCGTATATCCATAAAGGCTCTGGGGAAAACCCATGTGCACATGTGGAGTAATAAACGGTAAAATGTATTCCTAGTCATGCCTCTAAGACTAGCTCAAGTGTTGCATGATGATTATGTTTTCCCAATCATGGGCATGTCTATGCCAGCAGCTTTGAGGGCACAATGTTAGAAGAACATTTGTGTTGAATCGACCCGATTGATGTTATGCTATGAGTTACATTCGTCACAAGTTAATGGTTAATAACATAGAGATGGTTAATGTTTGCATGATTCCTTAGACCATGAGAGTATCGAGTTTCTTCATGCTTGCTTCATGAACTTTGGGGTTTGTTAAACGTCATCCGTAAATGGGTGGCTATTACGGCGGCTTACGGGTTCATGGAAAAGTATGTCAAGTAACTTGATAGCTCGAGATTGGGATTTGCTCCTCCGACGATGGAGAGATATCTCTGGGCCCTCTCGGTGTTACGGTATCCATCATCATCTGGCCAGACACTTTGTGATTTGATCACGGGGATGCCGGAACACGGTAACGAGAAAAGAGAACAATACCGGTAACGAGGTAACTAGCATAGTGGACAAGTTGTTGATCCACGGGAATGCCAACATGTCTCACCTTGGGTATTTGTAACATATCGCGAAGCAACAGGAATAGCACACGGCAACCGGAGGTTCACTCGAATATTCATTCGTGTGGGTATAGGGGTCAATATGGGTGTCCACGGCTCCGATGTTGATCATTGATCGGAAGGGGTTCCGTGTCATGTCTATACTTCACCGAACCTATAGGGTCACACGCTTAAGGGTCATCTATCTGCTGAATACTAGACAAGGAGTCTGAGAGAAAATCACCGAAAAAGTTTCGGACACCGGAAAAGTTCCGCAGAGAGAGGTCACCGGATGAGTTCCGGTGAAACTGAAAAGTTGTTTCAGAGGATACCATAAAGTCAAATTGGTTTCGACACATGCTCGATAATTCTTGGAGGGTGCCAGAATCATTCTGGAAACTTTTGGGAATTTTCTGGAAGAAAAACCGGAAATGTTCCGGAGCTGCCGGAACCACTTCAGATGCTTTTCGCAGATGAAATCACTAAACTGGAATTGTTCCAGAACACGTTGAAAATTATTATGGTGGGTACTGGAAATGTTCTAAGCCCACATAAATATTTTCAGTTCGAACAGATGCTGAAAAATGTCGTCGTGAATAGTAATAGTGAAAGTGCTTTTTTGGGTTTTTCTTCTAGAAGAAAATCACTTTTGGTGAGAGATAAAGGTGTGTGAAAGGTGGTGGCCCCCCCCCCCAAAGGGGGCAGCACCAAATTTCGTCCATGGTGGTGTGGGGGGCCCCCTTGGGGTTTCCTTCCACCTCATGGTGGATATGTTCTACACACACCCTTATGTGGCATTTGGGTGAAAAGATCTTGAGCCCCTTTTGGTCTTTTTACCCCTTGCCTCTACCCCTTGGCTTTCCTATAAATAGGAGGTGAGGGGGCTGCCAAAAACTCACTCCTTCTCACATACAAGTGCCATGCAATGATCTGGCTTCTCTCTCCCTCCCCGCGAAATAGTTTCGTAGAGCCGAAAGGCTGTCTGGGTTCCGGCAGGAACTAGTTCTGGACGGCGAAGCCCTGCCGGATAGATGACACCGTATGTGTGCAACTCTGTAGAGAGGTCGTAGTTTCGATCTTAGTGCCCGAGGGGCTGTTCGAGAGTGCCTCTCGAAGGGCTGTCCAAGTGACGGTCCGAGTTCTGTGAGTCCTCCCGAAGGGCTGTCCGAGTGACCGTCCGAGTTTCGAAGGTCCACCCGAAGGGCTGTCCGCGACGCCGTCTGGGGGACTGTTCGACCGCCTCCCGGAGGGCTGTCCGAGTGGCGGATGAGGGTATACATCCTCGCGGTTGGGAGGTTGTAAATCCTAGCTGCGGGGATCTGCACCGCCGATCGTCATCGACTCTTCTTCCGCTGCGCTACGAGTCGGTAACGAAAATGATCAAACCTTGTATGCAGTCTCCATAGTGGTCCTGGGCTGGTGCGTAGGTCGGAAATTTTTTGTTTTCTGCTGCGTTCCCCTACACTACGCTCTTACCAAAGAAGAGAAGGAAATCTTCTTTGAATGCCTGCTTAGTATGAAGGCCCCGTCTGGCTTCTCGTCCAATATAAAGGGAATAATAAATATGGCAGAGAAAAAGTTCCAGAACCTAAAGTCTCATGATTGCCACGTGATTATGACGCAACTGCTTCCGATTGCATTGAGGGGGCTTCTACCGGAAAATGTTCGATTAGCCATTGTGAAGCTATGTGCATTCCTCAATGCAATCTCTCAGAAGGTAATCGATCCAGAAATCCTACCAAGGTTAAAGAATGATTTGGTGCAATGTCTTGTCAGTTTCGAGCTGGTGTTCCCACCATCCTTCTTCAATATCATGATGCACGTCCTAGTTCATCTTGTCGACGAGATTGCCATTCTGGGCCCTGTATTTCTACACAATATGTTCCCCTTTGAGAGGTTCATGGGAGTCTTAAAGAAATATGTTTGTAACCGTGCTAGGCCAGAAGGAAGCATCTCCACGGGCCATCAAACAGAGGAGGTCATTGGGTTTTGTGTTGACTTCATTCCGGACCTTAACCCGATTGGTCTCCCTCAATCACGGTATGAGGGGAGACTGACTAGAAAAGGCACGCTAGGAGCGGACTCAATAATATGTAGGGACGGGCATTCTTGGGATCAAGCACACTACACAGTTCTACAGAATTCTACCTTGGTGACCCCGTATGTCAATGAACACAAGAATATTCTGCGCTCCAAACACCCGGAGCAGTGTGACGATTGGATTACATGTGAACACATCAGGACTTTTGGCAGTTGGTTGCAAACACATCTCATGGGTAACACCACTGTTGCAGATGAGTTGTACTCATTGGCCAGGACACCATCTTCGACTGTATTGACTTACAAAGGGTACAAGATAAATGGGAATACATTTTACACGATCGCCCAAGATCAAAAGAGCACCAACCAAAACAGTGGTGTCCGCTTTGATGCAGCAACCAACAGGGGAAAGGACACATATTATGGTTACATAGTGGACATATGGGAACTTGACTATGGACATGGTTTTAAGGTCCCTTTGTTTCGATGCAAATGGATCAATCTGTCAGGAGGCGAGTACAGGTAGACCCACAGTACGGAATGACAACAGTGGATCTGAACAATCTTGGGTACACAGACGAACCATTCGTCCTAGCCAATGATGTGGCGCAGGTTTTCTATGTGAAGGACATGTCTACCAAACCGAGAAAAAGAAAAGATAAGGAAGCGCATACATCATACGATGAGCCAAAGCACCACATAGTTCTTTCAGGGAAAAGAGACATCGTGGGAGTGGAGGGCAAGACAGACATGTCTGAAGATTATGAAAAGTTTCATGAAATTCCTTCCTTCAAAGTGAAGGCTGACCCAAGCACCCTGTTAAATGATGAAGATTATCCATGGTTACGACGCAATAAGCAAGGGACACACGCGAAGAAAAAGTGAAGGAGGATACGATGATGACTCTGATTATGCGAAGAAAAAATGAAATGCCTTTTGTAACAAATGAGTTTTCGTCCGAAACCCTGATACTTCGAAAGAGACTGTCCATTTTGTACACGAAGTGCATCCAGCTTTTGCCGTAACCCTCTCAACTTTTTAGCACATGTTATGTGGGTGAAATGATGATACCATGCCAACTTTCAACCTTTTCAGAGTTCATTTGTAGTTCTTTTCAATTTCAGGGTCATTTAGCTAAAAAAATTAGTAAATGCATGAAAAATACCAAATGAAGTCAGAAAGGATTGAAAATTGATGATATGGCTTTTAATGGTGCATGTTAAACGCACAAAAAGTCTGGAGTTGAAATAAGTTCAAAAAAATGAAATCCCTTTGTAACAGATGAGTTTTTGTCCGAAACCTTGATACTTCGAAAGAGATTGTCCATTTTGTACACGAAGTGCATCAAGTTTTTGCCGTAACCCTCTCAACTTTTTAGCACATGCTATGTGGGTGAAATGATGATACCATGCCAACTTTCAACCTTTTCAGAGTTCATTTGTAGTGCTTTTCAATTTCAGGGTCATTTAGCTAAAAAAATCAGTAAATGCATGAAAAATACCAAATGAAGTCAGAAAGGGTTAAAAATTGATGATGTGGCTTTGAATGGTGCATGTTGAACGCACAAAAATTCTGGAGTTGAAATAAGTTCAAAAAATGAAATCCCTTTGTAACAGATGAGTTTTCGTTCGAAACCCTGATACTTCGAAAGAGATTGTCCATTTTGTACACGAAGTGCATCCAGTTTTTTTCATAACCCTCTCAACTTTTTAGCACATGCTATGTGGGTGAAATGATGATACCATGCCAACTTTCAACATTTTTAGAGTTCATTTGTAGTGCTTTTCAATTTCAGGGTCATTTAGCTAAAAAAAATCAGTAAATGCATGAAAAATACCAAATGAAGTCAGAAATGGTTGAAAATTGATGATGTGGCTTTGAATGATGCATGTTGAACGCACAAAAAGTCTGGAGTTGAAATAAGTTCAAAAAAATGAAATCCCTTTGTAGTAGATGAGTTTTCGTCCGAAACCGTGATACTTCGAAAGAGATTGTCCATTTTGTACATGAAGTGCATCCAGTTTTTGCCGTAACCCTCTCAACTTTTTAGCACATGCTATGTGGGTGAAATGATGATACATGCCAACTTTCAACCTTTTTAGAGTTCATTTGTAGTGCTTTTCAATTTCAGGGCCATTTAGCTCAAAGGATGAACTAATAGCAAAAAGAATGAACTAAAAAGCTTTTATAAAACTCCAATAGCAAAAAGAATGAACTAAAAAGAATCAATTAAATATAACATTCTTCAATAGCAAAAAGAATCAACTAAAAGGAATAAAAGTAATATTAAGTAAAATTATCAAAGTATTTATTTGTTAAAAAGAATGAACTAAAATATTAACTAAAAAGAATCAACTAAAAAGAATGAACTGAAAAGAATCAACTAAAACATTAACTAGAAAGAATGAACTAAAAAGAATCAAAAAGAATTTAAACTAAAAAGAATCAAAATAATATTAACTAAAATTATCAAAGTATTTATTTGTTAAAAAGAATGAACTAAAAAGAATCAACTAAAATTTTAACTAAAAAGAATGAACTAAAAAAATCAACTAAAACATTAACTAAAAAGAATGAACTAAAAAGAATCAAAAATAATTTTCATAAAAAAATGCCGCCTACTAGGCCACCACGGCCTACATACGACTAGAAACCCATCTGTACATGGGCCAAGATGCAGGCCCGCAGGCCCAGCAGGCCCAACAGGGCATGGGCAAAGTTTAGGCATGTACTGCCTGCAATAGAGAGGAGTTCGATAGCAGTGTGGGAGCGGGGCTTATAAACCAGTCCACACGCATCTCAACTAGCGAGGTGGGACTAAACATGTGGCTGCGGCAGCACTAGCCCTTTGGTCCTAGTTGGTGGCACCAACCGGGACGAAAGGCACCCTTTGATCCCTGATATCAAGTAATCATTTTCTTTGCTGGGCAAGGTCTGGAAAACATTCACCGGAATGGTCCCGGGTCTGAAGAAGGAGCTGAAATTTACACAGCCCAGAGTAAGTAGTACTAGCTAGTTCCGTCGTGCATCTCTCATTGATTCTAGTTTCATCAATACCATTATCATGCTTGATTATTAGTTTGATTGAACTCTATTCTCGTAAAGTGCTTGTGGCAGGCACCCGGGACTGATTTATGTGGATACTACGTTTGCGAGTTCATTCGCAACTCGACCCTTGAGCGGGGCTTCTCTGACGAACAATTTGAAGTACGTAAACAATATTCACAATTCTTTTTTATTACCATCATTTGTGTTGAGTTTCATTCATATATATGTATTGACCCCTTCTTTAAATTAGATCCGGCGGATGCGGGATGAACTCCTACCACATGATCGCATACGAGCAATTCAAGAGGAATTGGAGGGATTCTTTCTTGACCACGTCATACCTAAAGACGGAGAATACCATATGGAATTGGAAATGGATCTTAGGTAGATGATGTTAGCGATTGTAAGAGAGTTATATTGTATATATGTAATAGCGCCGGATAGATATACGAAAACTTGTTGTTCGATCAAGCACGAAGAAAGAGAGGTCACTTCTCTCTATATGTGTTCATGACGATGTTGTGTAATTAATGGTTCCTTCATTTGCTTACTAGCTAGCGTCGAGTTCTCTCTATATGTAGTAGCTACCGTCGACCAAGCACGAAGAAAGAGAGGTCACTTCTCTCTATATGTAGTAGCTAGCTAACACAATATGAAACCCCTAAACCCTCCAAAACCCCTAACACCCCCCCCCCTTAAAAAAACCCAGCGCCTGCGAGCTGCTGACGCGTGGATGCCTTTTAGTCCCACCAACCGGGACTAAAGGTCCTCCTGCCTGGGCACCCCACAGCGGCCACGTGGAGCTGCTTTAGTCCCGGTTCGTAAGCCAATCGGGACTAAAAGTTATGGGCATTAGTCCCGATCGTTTTGTCCCGGTTGCAGAACCGGGACTAAAGGCCCTCTGGAACCGGGACTAGTGCCCTGTTTTCTACTAGTGGAACCACCTCTGGCAAGCATCCATGGGTTGCTGAAAGATCGTGGATGTCGCCTAGAGGGGGGGGGGTGAATAGTCGCTTTAAAATAATTACGGTTTAGGCTTGAACAAATGCGGAATAAAACTAGCGTTTAATTTGTCAAGCACAAAACCTAAATCAACTAGGCTCACCTATGTGCAGCAACAACTTATGCTAAGCAAGATAAACAACTAAGTGATAGCAAGATATATAACATGCCATACTATGGCTATCACAAAGTAAAGGGCTCGGGTAAGAGATAACCGAGGCACGCAGAGACGACGATGTATCCCGAAGTTCACACCCTTGCGGATGCTAATCTCCATTTGGAGCGGTGTGGAGGCACAATGCTCCCCAGGAAGCCACTAGGGCCACCGTAATCTCCTCACGCCCTCGCACAATGCAAGATGCCGTGATTCCACTAAGGGACCCTTGAGGGCGGTCACCGAACCCGTACAAATGGCAACCCTTGGGGCGGTCACCAAACCCGTACACTTTGGCAACCCTTGGGGGAGGTCACCGGAACCCGTCAAATTGCTTGGAGTGATCTCCACAACCTAATTGCGGACCCCGACGTTTGCCCGGAGCTTTACACCATAATGATTGAGCTCCGAACACCACCAACCGTCTAGGGCGCCCAAGCACCCAAGAGGAACAAGCTCAATGGTACCGAGCACCCAAGAGTAATAAGCTACTCAACTTCACTTCCACGTATCACCGTGGAGAACTCAAACCGATGCACCAAATGCAATGGCAAGGGCACACGGAGTGCCCAAATCCTTCTCTCCCACATCCCACCAAAGCAACTAATGCTAGGGAGGAAAATGAGAGGAAGAACGAAGAAGAGAACAAAAAGAACTCCAAGATCTAGATCCAAGGGGTTCCCCTCACATAGAAGAGAAAGTGATTGGTGGAAACGTAGATCTAGATCTCCTCTCTCTTTTCCCCCAAAAACTAGCAAGAATCCATGGAGGGATTGAGAGATAGCAAGCTCGAAGAAGGTTGTAAGTGCATCTAGTGCCCCTTAGTGATTTTGGTGTATTGAAGACTTATAGGTTAAGGGACTAATGTGTTTGTGAGTGTACACAGGTTCTATAAGTCTATGAGGAGTTTGATATTTACGATGAAAGTCGACCCCTAAAAATGAATGTCTTCAACTGAAGACTTTGGTTTTCTTGAAGACTTTGAAAGTGAAGAAATTGGTGTGACCCTGAAGACTTGATATTCATGCGAGGATTATGAAGCGTGAAGACTTTTGTTTTCGTAGTTTTATTTTCTTCTTCTTGAGTCATAGGAAACACCGTACTATTAAAGGGGGTCGAGGTAAAACTAAGGAAAAGTTTCCAAGTGATGCTCATCTCAAAATCCTACACCTACCCAATCCTTTCGAGTGAAGCCATTGGAAATCTCATACAGTTCAGTCAATTTCTTCAGTGACAGAGACGAAGTTCTTCTGTTCTCTGAGGAATTTGTTCTGACTGAGGAGTTAGGAATTCGCCAGTGTGGATTGCCTACAAGTGAGGAACATGATAGCCCTGGGGAATTTGATACTCAAATTTCCGACCGTTGCTGTGCTACGCGCCAGCTGTCCAAATATCCTACCCACCTAACGGTCATATCATTGAAGGGCATTTATGTCTTATCATGCCGGGCTGCTCCCTAGGCTATAAATAGCCGCCCCCTACAACCACTAGCTGGTTGGCTGCTCCGAGCGATAGATTGACACTTGTCATTTAGAGCATCCCATCCTCCGAGGACTTTGACCGAAAATCTTCAAGTGAGGAAAAACCCAAAAACCCAAACACCTACAAACCCAAAGTGATTGAGCATCACTGAAGAAATTGTTCCTGTGTGGAACCGACGCTTGTTACCTTTGAGGACTGTGCATCCTCCAGACGGTTAGGCGTCATGGTCTAGAGCATCCAAGAGGAAATTGTGGATCGCCGAGTGACCGAGTCTGTGAAGGTTTGGAAGTCACCTGAAGACTTACCACGAGTGATTGGGCGAGGTCTGTGTGACCTTAGCTCAAGGAGAATACGGTGAGGACTGTGTGTCCAGGACTGTGTGTCCTCAGGTTTAAATACCTAGCCGCTCCAACCAGACGTACAACTGTCACAGCAGTTGGAACTGGTCTACCAAATCATTGTCTTCACCGAGCTACTGGTTCTATTTCCTCAACTCTTTCATTTCCTCATTCATGTGTTGATTTACTTGCTCGTTACTGTGTGAAGACTTTGACTGAAGACTTTCTCAATTTCCTCAATCCTATTTCTTCAGTCATTTAGTCTTCAGCCTGCTTATCCTGTGTTTCATGCTACCTGTACTATGTGCCTATTTCATTTCATCATGATGACTGTTCTTATGCCATGTTATGTTTGCATCTGAGTACTTATTCCGCTGCTAAGTAGTTCGTTACTTAGGAATTTCCTCACCGTGAAATTCCTCAGTGACGAATTGGTAAAAATCGCCTATTCACCCCCCCTAGTCGATATAACGCACTTTCAATTGGTATCAAAGCAAGGTACTCCCTTGTTCTGTGTGATTTTGGTTTAACCACCTGGAGTTTTAGTTATGTTGACTGCAGGCATGATCAAGGTCTCGGCTGGGTGTCCTACCTTTGATGGGACGGACTACCCCTACTGGAAGAATAAGATGCGCATGCATCTTGAGGCAATTGACAACGATCTCTGGTACATTGTGGAAAATGGCGTTCCCTCTGTCACTCCTTCCGTGAATGCTGCTGATGTGAAGAGATTCAAGCAACTCGACTCTCAAGCGAAGAATATCATATGTGGCCATCTGAGCAAAGGACAGTACGGCAGAGTGAGTGCTTTGGAGTCTGCAAAGCTTATCTGGGACAGGCTATCCAAGGTCAACGAAGGAATCTCAACTCAACGTGATTCTCGAGTTGACGTTCTTCGCAATCTCTTCAACCGCTTCAAAAGACTCGACAATGAGAATGTCCAGCAAACCTTTGATCGCCTCACTGACATTTCAAATGAGCTTCAAGCACTGGGTGCCACTGACATCACCGACCATGAGGTGGTGAAGAAATCGCTAAGGTCACTTGATTCTTCATTCGATACACTGGCACTGATGATTCAAGAACGTGGAGACTACAAGTCACTTGATCCTGCTAATATCCTCGAGAGGCTAAATACTCATGAGTTCCAACTTGCTGAGAAGAGAGATCTCTACGGACCGAGCTATGGCAGATCTCGTGCACTGAAGGCCAAGGCAGTCTCTGAATCTGAAGATGAAGATTCTGGTAGCAGCCTTGGTGATCCTGAAGAACTGAGTCAGGAGCTAGCAATGCTCGTGAGGAAATTCCAGAAGTTCTCTAGATGTGGCCGATTTGGAAAATCCTCAAGAGGTGATGACATGAAATCAGATTCCTCATCCCGTGATTACAAGAAGAGAACTTTCCACAAATGCAAGAAACCTGGTCACTACATAACTGATTGTCCTCAGTGGGAGAAGGAATCAAAGAAGAAGAAATACAAGGATGATAGTTCAGATGACTCTAAGAAGAAGAAGAAATCTTCAAGGTCCTCATCGTCAAAATCTTCAAAGTCTTCATCTCACAAGAAGAGCAGCTCCAAGAAAGCTCGGGCATTCATTGGCAAGGAAATGGACTCTGAAGCTGAATCTAAGGAACATGAGGAAGAGGAGGCATCTGAGGAGTCAGACTCTGGTGTGGCGAGCCTAGCCCTCGCTACTGCTTACGTCAGCAAGTCCATCTTCAACACTGAGGAAAATGGCTTCCCCAACACTGCTAATGACGGCAATGATGACTATGCTCCCACCTATTGCTTCATGGAAAAAGGTGCCAAGGTATTCAAATATCCCTCCTCTGAATCAAGTGAGGATGAATCTGATGATAACCTCAAACCCAGCTATTCCAAACTTGCTAATATTGCTGTTAAACAACAAAAGGCTTTGGAAAAGGTTCAAAATATGCTAGACAAAAGTGATGATCTGTTAGGTGAGGAAATGGATCGAATTTAAACACTGACTGATAATCTTCAGCAACTACAGTCTAAGTTTGACAACCTTCAAAGTCGTCATGAAACTCTCTTAGCCGATCATGAGAAGCTTTCTTATGAATTTCTTCAAAGAAAGCAAGATCTTGAGAAGCTAAGGGTGAGTCATGAAGATCTTCAGAAGGAAAATGATTCATTGCTTGCTCAACAGATCAGTTCCGCTCAGGAAGAATTTATTCCACCATGCTTGAAATGCATTGAACGTGAAACAGCTAATTCCTCACCTGATTGTTCAAATGCTTCTATTGCTGCAAATTCTTCAACTATCTCTGTGGTCACAAATTCCTCATATGAGGATACCACTAGTATCACTGACGAAAATGCAGGGTTGAAGGAATTGTATGTGACAGGCATATACAAAAGCCTCAAAGGGCATCAGACTCTTTGTGATGTGCTCAAAAAGCAGATCTTGAACAGGAACCCTAGGAAAGAGGGTATTGCATTTGAGAGGAAACTCAATGCTGATGGAACCTACTGGAAACCTGAGCAGTATCCCAAAACCTCATGGGTTGCTGCGAAGGGACCTCCCGTAGATCCATCCACTTTATCTGGCTTTACTTGTGAATCCTCATATTCATCTGATGAGTCATTTGACTCCAACTATAAACTGTTCAAAAATCAGAATGGTGAAGTATTTGCCAGATATGTTGGAACTAACTGCAGGAATGGTCCCCCTATGAAGAAAATCTGGGTTCCCAAAAGGTGCCTTGAAAGTCTTCAGGTGAATGTCCTCATGACACCACCTATGAAAAATAGGAACCCCAGATCAAATTCTTCATATGGACCAAAGTCTTCATATGGATCCAAGTCCTCTTATGGATCAAATTCTTCACGTGGATCCATGTCCTCATATGATCATCATGCTAATGCTTCTGTTTTGCAGGGAAAATCTAAGAGTTCTGATTATGTGCATTATTCTTCAAATCATTATGTTCATAAGTCCTCGAAGAATTTCTCTGCTTACTCATATGCCTATACTAATCCCTCTCCTGTGAAACGAAGCGCTTTGGCTTCAATGCCACCTTTCTCTTATGGAGCTCGTAGAATGATGAACTCTTTGCCACCCCTCCAGATGTGGGTGGTGAAGAAAAAGAACTAACCTCTTATGCAAGGTCAGGTCTCCAGACGAACTAAATCGTCTGAAGAATTTTCTGGAGACCTGAAATGCTTGAAAGGATGCAAGCTAATCATGAAGAAATGAATCATTCATTTCTCACGTCCTTATACTGCTATATATACATTTGTTGCATTAACTGATGAAATTCTGTCTGATGAAATTGATGTCATATTCTTCACTCTGAAGATATGTGTTCGTAAGATGCACTAATTCATCTGCAGGATGACTTACCCAAAGCTACTGAGTGGGTCCTCGACAGTGGATGTACTAATCACATGACTGGTGACAAGAGCTTACTAATGAACACTCCTTTATCTCCATCACATTTGAAGCATATCACCTACGCAGACAAAGGCAAAAGCAAGGTATTGGGTCTAGGTAGGGTTGCAATCTCAAAGGATCGACACATGGACAAAGTCATGCTTGTCGAGTCCCTCAGATTCAACCTCATGCCTGTCTCAATGCTTTGTGATCTGGATATGGTTGTTGTCTTTGGCAAATATCGCTGCTTAGTGCTCATGGAATCTGACAATTCCAAAGTCTTCGAAGGCTTTAGGAGAGGAGACTTGTATATTGTTGATTTCTCTGCAGGACCATAGCCTGCCACTTGTCTACTTGCGAAAGCTTCAGAAGGCTGGCTATGGCATCGACGACTGGGTCATGCTGGCATGAGGAACTTACACACGCTCGTGAAGAAGAAGCATGTCATTGGCATTGAGGGTGTCAAATTCCTCAAAGATCATCTTTGTGGGGCTTGTGAGGCTGGAAAGATGACCAGAGCCAAGCACCCCTCAAAGACTATCATGACTACCTCTCGTCCTTTTGAATTGCTTCATATGGATCTCTTTGGTCCTACTCATTATGCCACACTAACAAATGCAGCATCTCTATATGGCTTTGTCATTGTTGATGATTATTCTCGTTACACATGGGTGCATGTCATTACTTACAAAACTGAAGTGCAAGAAGTCTTCAGACGATTTTCTTCGAGGGCTTCGACGAATTTTGGTGTGAAGATCAAGCATATACGTAGTGACAATGGGACTGAGTTCAAGAATACTGGTCTTGATGACTATCTTGATGAACTCGGTATTACTCATGAGTTATCTGCCCCATACACTCCTCAGCAGAATGGCGTCGTGGAGTGCAAGAACAGGACTCTTGTTGAGATGGCTTGCACTATGCTTGATGAATACAAGACACCTCGTCACTTCTGGCCTGAAGCAATTGATACTGCATGCCACATTATCAACAGGGTATATCTTCACAAATTCTTCAAGAAGACCTCATATGAACTCCTCACTGACAAGAAACCCAATGTGAGTTATTTCAAAGTCTTCGGTGCTAAATGTTGGATTAGAGATCCCCATCACATTTCTAAATTTGCACCGAAAGCACATGAAGGTTTTATGCTTGGTTACGGAAAGGACTCGCACACCTACAGGGTCTTCAACACCTATCACAACAAGGTTGTTGAAACTGTAGATGTGCGGTTCGATGAAACTAATGGCTCGCAAAGAGAGCACCTACCTCCTGTGCTAGATGAAATGTCTCCTGAGGAATCCATCAAGCTAAAGGCTACTGAGGATGTTATTCCTACCGAAGAATCTGCTGAAGAAGTCATTCCAGATCGTGAAGAAAATCATGCTGGTGCATCTGAAGAAAATGGCTCTGAAGAAAATGCTGAGCCAAATCAAAGTCATCAACCTGCTCATCCTCGTGTTGCAAATGAAGTACAGATTGAGAGAATCATCAACGACATCAACGCACCAAGTCCTCTCACTCGCTCAAAAGCTTCACATTTGTCTAACTTTTGTGGGCATTTTGCTTTCGTCTCTGTCACAGAGCCCACCAAAGTAGATGAGGCATTTCTGGAGCCTGAATGGATTCAAGCGATGCAAGAGGAATTACATCAATTCGAGCTGAACAATGTGTGGGAGCTTGTCAAGCGACCAGACCCTCGCAAGCACAATATCATCGGCACCAAATGGATCTACCGCAACAAACAAGATGAAAATGGCCTAGTAGTGAGGAACAAGGCTCGTCTTGTAGCTCAAGGCTACACACAGGTTGAAGGAATTGATTTCGATGAAACTTTTGCACCTGTTGCTAGACTTGAGGCTATTCGCATATTGCTTGCCTATGCTAACCATCATAATATCATCTTATATCAAATGGATGTGAAAAGTGCATTCCTCAATGGTAAGCTTGAGGAAGAAGTATATGTTTCTCAACCCCCAGGTTTTGAAGATCCTAAGCATCCTGATCAAGTCTTCAGACTCAATAGGGCCCTCTATGGCCTCAAGCAGGCCCCTCGGGCGTGGTATGATACTCTGAAGGAATTCCTCATGAAGAAAGGCTTCAAACCCGGTTCACTCGACCCAACTCTTTTCACCAAAACATATGATGATGAATTATTCGTGTGCCAAATATATGTTGATGATATTATCTTTGGCTGTACTAACCAACGTTATACTGACGAATTTGCTTATATGATGAGTGAGGAATATCAAATGTCCATGATGGGAGAATTGAAATTCTTCTTTGGTCTTCAAATTCGCCAACAACGCAATGGCATCTTCATTTCTCAAGAGAAATACCTCAAGGACGTTCTGAGGAAATTCGGTATGCAAGAATGCAAAGGCGTCAAAATCCCTATGCCCACAAATGGCCATCTATGCATTGATGAAAATGGTATAGACTTCGATCAAAAGGTATACCGCTTCATGATTGGCTCTTTACTGTATCTATGTGCATCTAGGCCAGATATTATGCTTAGTGTTTGCATGTGTGCCCGTTTTCAAGCTACACCGAAGGAATCACACCATAAGGCTGTGAAGCATATTCTTCGATATCTAGCTCACTCTCCAACACTTGGATTATGGTATCCCAAGGGCTCGGCTTTTGATCTCATTGGATATTCTGACTCTGACTATGCTGGTGATCGTGTGGACCGCAAGTCAACATCTGGCACATGCCATTTCCTCGGACGATCCTTAGTATGTTGGTCCTCGAAGAAGCAGAACTGCGTATCACTCTCTACCGCTGAAGCTGAGTACATTGCTACTGGTTCTTGCTGTGCTCAACTGCTGTGGATGAAGCAAACCCTCAAGGACTATGGCATCAACATGAAGAATGTGCCACTCTACTGCGACAACGAGAGTGCCATCAAAATTGCTCATAACCCAGTTCAACACTCAAAGACAAAGCACATCCAGATTCGTCATCACTTTCTTCGAGATCATGTGTTGAAGGGCGACATCTCAATCGAGCACGTGAAGACTGAAGAACAGCTAGCCGATATCTTCACAAAGCCCTTGGATGAGAAGAGATTTAGCAAGTTGCGGTGTGAGCTAAATATCTTAGAATCTTCGAATGTCCTTTGAAAAGGACACACATCCTAACACTTATGCAAATTGATGACTTAGATGCGCAACACACGAAGAAACGTTTTTCTTCAAATCAATGAAGACTAACCCTCTAAGTGTGAAGAAATTAACGAAGAATCTGATTCTCAGAGCCCTACGACAATTGTACGCGGCGTCTGAAATCATCATTCTTATACGGTGGGTCACGCCACCACAAAAAGTTGAAAATCTTAAAAAATTGAGTTTTTCTTCATTTTGCAAATTCTTCAACTTTGCAAAGTCTTCACTCTTTCCGACTGTGTTCTTCATTGACTATATATATATATATATATATATATATATATATATATATATATATATATATATTTGAGTTTTCATGTCCTCTACAGCATTCACTTATTGCTAATTCTTCAAGTTGATTTTCTTCTAAGTGAATGTGATCGGACCCGTTCCCCCTCTATGCTAAACTCAATCCAGTCTGTTCACAAATTCTTCATGTGCGTTCTATTTGAAACCCGTTGAAAGTCTTCACTGTGTCCTTGACAGCTGAAGAATTCACGAATGAAACATTAAAATATTCTTATCTGAATTTTCGGCTTTTGCCGCTCAAACCGTTCCATATCCCTCGATAAGATTTATCTATTCACCCACGATCAAACACAATCTCCACTTCACAGTACGTGGGTGACACATGTCGTTAGGATGAGAAGGGTCAGGGGCACGTTCGTCCATTTTCCTCGGACGAGCGGTTTTTCACCTCGCCTATATATACCCCTCGCCCTCCTTAGATCTCATTTACCCCGCTTGATCTCACTCCCCTAGCTCGAGCTCTCAGACCTAGCGCCGCCGCTACACTCCATCGTCGCCGGCGAGGAAGAGCTTCACTGCCTCGACCTCATCACCGTCGTACTCACGCCGGCCGCAAAAATCTTCACTTCGCCGCTGCCGTAGCTGTTTTCCATCGCCATGTTAGGGCGTGGAAGATCTGAACGGACGAGCTTCTCCACTGCTACTCTCAGTTCGTCGTGTTCTTCGTCAAGGGTAAATAAAATCTATTTTTACTGCCCTTGTTGATTCTGATGATTTCCACAAAATCTTCAAAAGGTGTTTATTCTTCAACTTTCATGTTCTTAAACACCAACTTGCTTCTGTTCTTGATCTGTTTCTCTAAGCAACGTTTTTCTTCAAGATTCTTCAATTGTGTGGATTTTCAATCTATACAACTCTGGAACCTATGTCAAAGAACGCTTAGTGAAATTCCTCAAGACACCCCTGGTCAAATTCCTCAAACTTGATACTTTTGAAAAACTTCTGAGAACGCATATGACCTCTCCAAATTCTTCGCACCTATATTCTGTTCACAGGTACACATGTCTGCTGCTGAATCACTAGGTTCTCATCAACTTAACTCATTTGCAGCATTTCTCGAAGATAAGTTGCACACTTCCTCAGAAACATCCATTGTTCAAAATCCTCAAGTGAAGAAAATGGCTGATGGTAAAAGACCTCAGAAGGGAGGAAAGAGGCCAGAAACAAATACTGCTTTTGAGATCCCTGATGACATCTATGATGAATATTGTACTCCTGATGAAGCAACTCATGGCAAGGAGAACAAAAATTAGCGCAAAGTGCGCATTCAGAAGATTGAGAGGAGATGGGCAAGAGAATGGAGAGAGTATCGATATGTGACTCCAAAGTACATGAAGAAATTCGCTGTTAACCCTCCATGCCCAAGACCTCCATTGGCTCCAGGCCAAGAAACTGATCCCACAAGCATCAGAAGAGGTGAGGAATTTCCTCAGGAGTGGGCTAAGCGTCAAGCCAAGCTGGCCAAAGTGGCTAAAGAGGCAGTGAAGAAATTCAATGAAGAGTCTGCTGCTGCCACTGCTGAGGCCTTTGCTAGCAAGCCTAAAAAGGCTATGACAAAGAAACCAGCTATCAAGACAAGTTCCTCAGCTGCAATGCCCTCACAGCCAAGCTCTTCAAAGCCCTCACGGCCTGATCCTCAAGCAACTTCTTCAAAAGCAGCTCCAACTCCGTCAGTTGCAAAGTCCTCAGCTGCTCCTGCAAAGTCCTCAGCAGCTGTGCATCTTGCCACATGCCAAAGGACTACTGGAATCTCAAATTGCTTCTGGAGTCTCTGCAGGTTCCTCAGCTCCACCTCAGTCTTCAACAGCTCTGACCTTGCTGAAGAAAAAGGCCACTGCTGGACGAGGCACAAGGCCAAGTCCTCACAAGAAGCAGGTCGCCTTTCAGGTTCCGTCAAGCGAAGACGAAGCTGATGATGAAGAATTAGCTGAGATCATCAGAGATCGACAACAAAGGGCCGCTAGTGCCAAAGGCAGTGCTGTGCCCCTCATGCTGGATCCAAGGAAGATCCTTGATTTCATTGATCTATGGCACAAGAACCCTAACACACCATTGCCTGAATTAAACCTCACTCCTGGTCAAAGTCACATGTTGACGGCCTTCATTACTGAAGAGAAATGGAAATTTGAAAAGGCCAGGCAGGTGAAGAAGGCTCAGTACAAGAAGGAGCGTTTTCTGAAGAACAATGTTGTGAAAATGTCTCCTGAAGAACTTGTGACTATGCAGGTTGAGATCAAAGCACTCACTGATGAATTTCACGCATACCGTGCAGATTGGCTAGGTGCCAAAGTCAGATTCGTCAGAATGGCAAAGGGATTCACTCCAAATGTTGCAGCTTCATCGCAACCCAAATTTCCTCAGACTGACACATCTGCTCAGCCTACTAAAGAACATGCAAGCACAGCTGATGAAAATCAGACTGTTGAAGAAAATGAAAGCACCAGGGCTGATGAAGAAATTCCAGTCTCTGAAGAAAATGCCAGGGCAACCACCAATGTTGCGCCTGAAGAGCAAACCAGGCCAGTTGATACATATGCTACTGCGCCTGAGGAATCTGAACAAGCCAGGGCAACTGCATCAGTTGTGCCTGAAGAAATTCAACCAATTTCATCTGCTCCTCCTGCAAAGTCATCACAGATGAAAGATGTCCTTCCTTCTGCATCAGAAGCGAAGAAGACCAAAGCCGCAGAGAAGGCTGCGGTGAAGAAAAGGAAAGCATCTGCCTCCTTAGAGTCTTCAGCTCCCAAGAAAGTGAAGACTTTGACGAGCTCAACTGAAAACCCAATTGATGCTGTTCCAATATCAAGCATGCCATCAAAGGAGATTATTCCCTTTGGTGAGGAATATGCAATTCCAAGTAAATCTGATGAAGAAGATCCTTCTGCTGCTTCGACAGAGCAGTTGGATGAAGACATTGAAGTGGACAATATCACTTCAACTCCGTTGGTATCATCGCCCATGCCTCAGTTCACAGCTGAAGAGGCAGGCGTTGAGGAATTTGATGATAAAGATGAGGATGTGGATATTGGGTCTACAACTCCTATTCTGAATGATGACTTTTGGGAAAGTCATCACCCCAATTCACCTCTGACAACACCACTACATCAAGTTCCTCAGTCCCCTGTGCCAACTGAAGAAATTCATACGGGCTCTGATGGACCTCAATCTTCCCTTCAATCTATTCCTGAAGAAGTTCCAGCCGCTAGTGCTGAAGAAATGGAGGCCAAGGCTGCTGCTGATACAGCTACTGAAATTCCTCACTGTTGTTTGATAAGGACAAGATCTTTGATCATGAGCAAATTCCTCATGTGGATATGGAATCGCTGCCCTGCTTCACCCCAGTCCTCAGTGTTCTTCATGACGCTGGGTTACTCAACTTCTGCACCGATATCTGCGATTGGAATGAAGAACTCATTCTTCAATTCTTCGCCACGCTGCACATTACTGGAAATGTTGATGATGTCAATTCATGGGTATTGGACTAGATGACCGATAATACTCATTTCAAAGCACCAGTCCCTGAATTGCTTCATGCCGTCCCAGTCAGTCCTCCCACTGAAGGTGCAAGGCTTCTCTATGTTGAACCTGAACTATCCGATCATCTGATGCAAGTGCTGATGAAGCCTTTGAAGCCAGGACAAGCTTCAAGGACCAAATTCCTCGTCAAGGAATTGCTCTATGTGCCAAGGACAGTTTATCGCATTTTGACCAAAACCCTCAGTCCAATCAAGGGCCACAACTCTGATGACGAAGAGGTTGTTGGCATTATGAAGAATCTGCTGTTCAATATCATTCATGGTATTCCTATCAACTACCACGATTTCTTCATGAGGACTTTGGCCAATGCTGCTCTGTCACCTTTTGAGTTGAAGCCTTATGCTCCCTGGATCATGAAGTTCATCAGATCAAGGTCTTCAATTCATTATAAGGCTGACTTTCAAAATAATCTCAGCTATTTGCCCCCTATTGAAGTCCTCAAACGGACTATTTCCTCAACTGACAAGAAGGGCAAGGCTGCAGTTATTGATGAAGGTACTCGTCCATTGGATGGACAATTTCACAAAGCTACTTCATATTCCACCAATGATGACTCTGCAACACAAGATTCTGCCGCCAAAGCTTCAGAACATAATCCTCAAGCCACAGCTCCGCGTGTGATGACTGATCGTGAACTTCTCCTTAGTCTTCATCAGAAAGTTGATCGAAATCACAAGTGGGTCAAGCGTCAGTTTGGTGCAATTCTTCAGAACATGACAGTCACTCAAAATACTGTGAAGAAGAATCACTACTACTTGCATGAAGTCTTTGACCGCACTTGCGCTATTCTGTCTAATCTTTATAGTGCTGAAGATCTCAAGGAGATGGGATTCCAACAGGACTTTGACTGGTCTCAGCCACCTTCGAAGAAATTCAAGAAGGTCAAAGTTCCTCAGCTCGTCGCCAGTTCATATTCTTCAACGCGCGAGACGGATGAAGCTGAAGACTTGAACGACACCGCGGCAGGCCCTACTCCAACTGACGACCCCAACAATGCTGGCGCTCCTTCATCGACATCATGATGATATTCTTCAGGGGCGTTAGTCCTCATTTTTCGTCCCTTTTGGTCATTCGATGACAAAGGGAGAGAAATTTGAGTTAGTCTTCAAGCGGGTCTCTATATATGGGCAATTTTTGCTAAGTTACAACTCTCGTTCTGCTGAAGTATTTGTTGGATCGAGTTGTAAACTTAAGTCCTATGGTGGTTTGATACTTTTGCTCTGTTTTTCTGCATGCTATTTCCTCAATATGTTAATGCACGCATGCTGAATTACATCAGTCACCATATTTCATCATGCATTTCAAATTCTTCACATCATATGTTAAATGCGTGTATGAATTACAAGATATAGGGGGAGATCTCCATGATATTACTCTACAATGTGCATTTGCAATCCAAAGCAAAATCCTCAATATGCACATCTTCAGGGGGAGTTCTTCTATATCTTGCAATCAAATTCCTCATTATCAGTATTTACACTTCATATGTTTATCCCGATTGAAAACTTAACCTATATTGTCATCAATCACCAAAAAGGGGGAGATTGTAAGTGCATCTAGTGCCCCTTAGTGATTTTGGTGTATTGAAGACTTATAGGTTAAGGGACTAATGCGTTTGTGAGTGTACACAGGTTCTATAAGTCTATGAGGAGTTTGATATTTACGATGAAAGTCGACCCCTAAAAATGAATGTCTTCAACTGAAGACTTTGGTTTTCTTGAAGACTTTGAAAGTGAAGAAATTGGTGTGACCCTGAAGATTTGATATTCATGCGAGGATTATGAAGCATGAAGACTTTTGTTTTCGTAGTTTCATTTTCTTCTTCTTGAGTCATAGGAAACACCGTACTGTTAAAGGGGGTTGAGGTAAAACTAAGGAAAAGTTTCCAAGTGATGCTCATCTCAAAATCCTACACCTACCCAATCCTTTCGAGTGAAGCCATTGGAAATCTCATACAGTTCAGTCAATTTCTTCAGTGACAGAGACGAAGTTCTTCTGTTCTCTGAGGAATTTGTTCTGACTGAGGAGTTAGGAATTCGCCAGTGCGGATTGCCTACAAGTGAGGAACATGATAGCCCTGAGGAATTTGATACTCAAATTTCCGACCGTTGCTGCGCTACGCGCCAGCTGTCCAAATATCCTACCCACCTAACGGTCATATCATTGAAGGGCATTTATGTCTTATCATGCCGGGCTGCTCCCTAGGCTATAAATAGCCCCCCCCCTACAACCACTAGCTGGTTGGCTGCTCCGAGAGATAGATTAACACTTGTCATTTAGAGCATCCCATCCTCCATGGACTTTGAGCGAAAATCATCAAGTGAGGAAAAACCCAAAAACCCAAACACCTACAAACCCAAAGTGATTGAGCATCACTGAAGAAATTGTTCCTGTGTGGAACCGACGCTTGTTACCTTTGAGGACTGTGCATCCTCCAGACGGTTAAGTGTCATGGTCTAGAGCATCCAAGAGGAAATTGTGGATCGCCGAGTGACTGAGTCTGTGAAGGTTTGGAAGTCACCTGAAGACTTACCACGAGTGATTGGGCGAGGTCTGTGTGACCTTAGCTCAAGGAGAATACGGTGAGAACTGTGTGTCCGGGACTGTGTGTCCTCAAGTTTAAATACCTAGCCGCTCCAACCAGACGTACAACTGTCACAGCAGTTGGAACTGGTCTACCAAATCATTGTCTTCACCGAGCTACTGGTTCTATTTCCTCAACTCTTTCATTTCCTCATTCATGTGTTGATTTACTTGCTCGTTACTGTGTGAAGACTTTGACTGAAGACTTTCTCAATTTTCTCAATCCTATTTCTTCAGTCATTTAGTCTTCAGCCTGCTTATCCTGTGTTTCACGCTACCTGTACTCTGTGCCTATTTCATTTCATCATGATGACTGTTCTTATGCCATGTTATGTTTGCATCTGAGTACTTATTCCGCTGCTAAGTAGTTCGTTACTTAGGAATTTCCTCAGTGACGAATTGGTAAAAATCGCCTATTCAGCCCCCTCTAGTCGATATAACGCACTTTCAAAGGTCAACAATGGGGGAAGAACATGAGCTGAAGGGATAAGGTTCAATGGGGAAGAAGACCCCCTTTTATAGGTGGGGAAAAATCCAACCGTTATGTGCTCAGCCCGCACATGAGCAGTACTACCGCTCCAGCGAGCGGTACTACCGCTCGGGCGGTAGTAGCAGGAAAATAGAGCAACGACAATGAACCTGGGTCGGTAGTACCGCTTGGAGCGGTACTACCGCGGGAGAAGCAGAACACAGGAGCAGAGGAGGCAGGGCAGAGAAGAGTGCAACCACATTACTGCAGTAGCGGTACTACCGCCCGACCAGGGCGGTACTGCCGCACACACTGCCGCCCTACTACCGCTGAACCCGACACAAAAACAGAACCCCCAGAATAAGCAGCGGTAGAAGCCGCGGAACTGGACAGCTGAAGTACCGCTTACAAGCGGTACTACCGCCCGACAGGGACGATACTACCGCTTACAAGCGGTACTACCGCTGCCCAGAGCGGTACTAACGCAGGGGTGCAAAAAGCAAGCCCCAAGCAAAGCAGATGCAACAAGAAAACCAGAACTGCCACAACTTCTGCATATGAGCTCCGAATTGAGCAAACTCAAGCTTGTTGGATAGATGATGACGAGAAGCATCCAACAACGACTGGTTATATTAAGAAGTGGCAGGGGAGGTATGCCTAAGATATAGAAGAGTGAAATCTCCAACAGAGAAGAACCGACATAAGCTCCAACATCGAAAACATCTTAGAAGATGCATGTGAACTCCATTTTCGATGAACTCGAGCTTGTCATGAAGATGACCATAAGCTCTAAAACTCACAAAGAGAAACACCAAACAAGAACCAAGAAAGATAACACAAGGATGCAATGGTTTGAGCTCTCTACGAACGATACGATCAAGCTACCAACTTGAGAGCCCCCCTTGATAGTACGGCAATTGATCCTATAACCCGGTCTCCCAACTACCACCATGAGACTGGTAAAATAGAAAACCTATCAAGGGCAAACCTTTGCCTTGCGCATGATCCACTTGAGCTAGATGATGACGATCTTGTCCTCCTCAAGATGGACCTCCTTTCTTGATTGCGTTGGGTCGATGAAGACTAGTTGATTGCTCCCCCATACTCCACTATGGGTGAGCCACTCTTCGGCACATCTTCACAAGTCCATTGTCACCACAATGGACGGCAAGCTTCAAGCACTTGATCTCTTAGTGATGCTCCACTTGAACTTGCACACCGCAATCTTGATGACGATCACCACTTGATGTCATCCTCTCCATGGGTTGTATGATATCTTCCTCTTGACGAAAGCCCATGGACATATACCTAACCCCACATAGAACTCTCACGTAGAGCATGGGTTAGTACACAAAGTGTAATGGACAATGCTTATCATACCATGGGATCACTTGATCCTTCTCGGTACATCTTCTACGCTTTGTGTATTGATCAACTTGAATCACTCTCTGTGCTTAGTCTTGATCAACCTTGAATCTTTTCAACTCTCTTCATTTGGATGATGTCTTGAAGGTAAACATGAATGATCACACAATCTTCTTCTTCAAGACATGCTTGCAATAAGCTCAACACTCACATGACCAATTTTTGGATAATTCCTTGAATAGCACCTTGGCCAACACATAAACTCCTTGAAACCAATACATGGACTTCAAGAAAAGCCTATGGACAAATCCTTCAAATATAACTCAAGGCAACCATTAGTCCATAGAGATTGCCATCAATTACCAAAACCTCACATGGGGGCACCGCATGTTCTTTCAGTTGCCCGTCGCTAAACTATTTACCCATGAAGAGCATCTTGTCGTTATTGGTAAGGAGTTAGTATTAGTGATGGAAGGCTTGCTTATCATTGATAGGCTTTAAGCGCCTGCCACCGATAACCATCTTTGTAGGGGCAATCTGAATTTTTGTGGTCTTTTTTTACCGAATGTAATTTTATTGAGTGCCCGTCAACAACCTAAAGTGCCACATTATAGCACATAGGCGAGATATAAAGCTCTGGCGAATAGTACATCGAAGGTTACTTTGGTACAATATGTACTTCAGAGTTCCACAACCACCACCACCACAAGACTTATAAGCAAATCTCGTGTTCCACACGAGGACGAAGCATATCGAAGTTGATTTCCACTTTGTAAGAGAGAAGGCATTTCTTGTAGATCTTGGAAGTTGCTTATTCTTGGATGGTTGTTTGTGTTAATCATCTGAACAGATGCTCTCACCAAACATGCTACTAAGGTCATGCTCGAGAGAGACTGAGATGAAATATGACCCCATCTGACAAGTTGAGATTGAAGGGAATGTTAGCATAAATACCTCCTAACATATACTAAGACTACTAGTAGAATGCCCGTGCGTTGCCACGGGCCGACAAATGGATCTATCGCGAGCCCTTTAAATATAGTTGTTCAGTCATTGTGTTATTACTTCGCTATGTCATCACCCCACATCAAATCCACCTAGTGTTCCCTTCAAGTCTATCAAATTATTGAGTTCCATCATCCCTAACAAATGCACCAACAGATGAATACGGGTTGTTTGGCTTCATATCTACATTGCCACCCAGCCCAAATTCGCATATGTTTTCTCCAAGTTCACCAAATTGCCATAGGCATTTCCATCATTTCTAACTTTGAATGTCTTCCAACATTCGTGAGCCTGTCCCTCCTAAAAGTTCTGATAAACTAAACAATTTTTTGCATACAATTTAGAAAATGTTATACATAAGAAACCATCCCAAATTGCTCTCATTTTTCTTTTTTAATCATTGCATGAGAGTTGACAGTTCCACTCGTACGAACCCTCCTACGCCAGGATTAAAATCACCGTACAGAAATAGCTAGAATAGTATCATATGCACATAATGATCAAGGTGTAGCACTTGTGTTGTCGAATTAGCTGTTATAAAAACAATTTGTTTTGGCTTTTGTCCACTACAAATCCCATGAACCAAGTTCTTCTCACTTAAATGATGACTCATGCGGCATATCTCTATTATATTATGCAAATGATTGCATGTATCATCGTCCCTCTATCTAACTACTATGAAACCACTTCATAACAGAGCATCCAGTCCCTGCTCTCTGCACTCCCCTATTTCTCTCACATGCTCGTGTTCCCTGCCCTCCCCTATAATGCTAAATTCTTTCATAAAAAACCGAATCAATATCGTCACATGTGCATATTTTGCTATCACAACCATTTAAAATCCCTCAAATGATTCTCCATATTTCTGTTACAGCCTAGGTTGCTCTAGGAATGTACCCTGCGTTTTACATATTGTTTCACATCCCACGCTTCCAACCAGGATGAGATATATTGATTTTGAAACATGAATGTACGATATAACGATTTGCACAAACACAATACACTCACATATGTAGTTTGTAAGAATGTTCTAACATGCATGGGAAATAATATGTAATATGGTTCATCTTTGATATTTAGAAGGTAGAAAGACAAATTGCTTGACCCATTTTTCTACAAACGAGACTTTCCTGGATGACATACCAATGCGATAATGCTTCCCTCGTCAGCCGGCAGCTGAAGATACAATGGAATGACAAAGTGTGGATAAAGAAATACAGATGAGCAAGCTATGGGTATTTACATTCTCTTTCCAACTGGGAGCATATTAAAGAAAAAAAAGCTAGCATAGCTAATACCGTTGCTCGCATCTAACTCTTTGTGTCAGCTTAAATTCTGGATATCACAAATAGCTCGGGTGGCGTCCATGATGGTCTCAATACGTCAGATAGTCAGCAATTGCCTGAACCATTTCAGCCTTCTAAATCTCTCGCGATCCACACAGGAGGAGCATTGCCCAATGACTGAAGAAAACATGGAAAAGTGAACAACACAAGTGCATAAATTTCTTTAATTACAAACCTTGAAATTGAAGGCCACTACTCTTTCAACTGAAGGGAAATTTCCAATGATCTAATTTCATAATATTGGTCCAAACAAAGCTTTTTACCATCCTCAATATGTGTTTAACTCCTAGTTGAGAAAATATATACGGTTGGCATACCTTAACAAGATTACTTTTAAGGTGAAAAATCAATAATATTTCAATACATTCCTTTCACCATGCTAAATCCCTTCCTATTCTCAAGTTTTCACCGCCGCATAGTCAATAAAAACACATCTTGCGAATAGTTAATTATCAGGTAGAAACAGAAATGGAATTCCATAAACAACCATAATCATGTCAATCCTCGAAAAAAAAATATTGTTACTATCTTGCTATTCCTAAGCTTGCGGTTGCACTTGAGAAAATGGTGGCAATAAGGGCCGAGGAAACAGTTACTTAAAATAAATTATACACTTATGTATACGGAAAGAGAAACCAGACTTGTCAATATGATGTTGGACTGTCACTACTTGTAAAACTGGGTTTTCTTCTCTCTAGTAATTTCTTCCTGGAAAGATGATAAAGTAACTCATGTCTGCTAAAATACAAACATGTGGATCGATAGATAATAAAGTGACAACGAAAGTTATACCAAACTCTAACCTTAGAACCTTTAATGGATGGTTGGTGCACGGGGCAGCACGACAGAACCGAGAAGTGAGCTGGGAGCGGACGGATGATCTGGCTCTTCATTGCGTCGTGCTACAGTCCTCTCATCCAAATCACCCGACAACGCTCATGTCCTCATCAGTCGTCTCGTCCAAATCATCCTACAACGCTCATGTAAAATGTTTTCATAAATAAGCACATGTTTTTGCAGGACAAGAGATTTAATTGATACCTAACAAGTACCCGATGCTTGCAATTAGCCTGGTGTACGGGCCTGATTTAAAAAAAACTGGTGGGCAGGTCCAGCTCCTCATTGATGGCCATCAAGATGCACTTTGTGTTGGCATATGGTCTCCTCCAGCCTCTCCAACCTCCGTATCACGATGCATCATTGTTCAGTTCAAAGTAAACAAATTTGTTTAGGTTAGCAACAGTGGAAACATACTTTGGTGTGTGGCCAAGCATGGATGGAGTCACCGCACGTACCTTTCATAATGTTCCTCTGTAGCTCAATGTTCGTCGTGCTTCTTATGTCCACCACCACGCACCTGTCCTCGTTCGGCCCAAGCGGGTCATTTTGCTAGGTTCACAAGGAGTGAAAACAAGAGATGGCTTCAGTATTAGTAAGATAGGTTCAGAATTCACAAACTGATTTCAGAAAAAATACAGACTGACCATTGAAACTTGGCACACAGAAACTACAAAGAGAAGCTTCCTTACAAAGAGAAGCTTCCTTGGCAAGTGCACCGGAGCCCCTCGTTTCTTCCCTGATGTGGAGGCTCGCCCTCCATCTTCCTTGAAGTGGACGTCCAGCCACATCCGATGCTCCTCTGCATGGCACCCTTTTGCTGGTGCGCGGCTTCAACCCATAAAAATGGTACTTACTAAGTGTAATTCCATAAAGTTACACCTAATCCTAAACTTCACGTTAGTGTGTATTACTGCTAATTATTTTTATCACACCCTCATGCACCAATAAAACCAAAAGAACATCAGCTAAAAAAATAGAAGCAGTGAAAGAGTCCAAAATACAGATCTCAAAAGGCCTAAAATTTATAAGACCAGATGATGCAGCAGATATGAAAGAGTCCAAAATACATATCTCAAAATGTCTGGAAGTTATAACCCCATAACACATATCGATGAACGGAAAGAGCGCGTTGGAGATGTATCAGAATATATAGGACTATGACCAGGTGATTCTACTTTGCCAAGAGTGGCAGCCACCGTAAAAGGTGAGCTGGAAAGTTAAAAAAAGAGCTATATGCTACGTTTTCTCATCACAACATCATCTTCGTTGGGAATAACAAGATGTTGCATTGAGTTTCGAGTAAAAGGCACCTTAATTGCACGGTGTGGCACAATCTGCTTTTTAGTATTTTCCATTTTAAGAAAAGCTTATTTGAAAATAACATACATCTGGTACTTAGATGGCACTACTTCACTGCAAGTCTGCAATATGCTACAAATAGGCATACTTAACAATAGGTATACAATGTGCACAAAACAGAAATCCCTTGAAATGCTCTATACACTTACTAATTATGATCAACATCAGCTATGAAGTTCATTGTAAAATGTACTCTTGTTAAATCTGGAACTAAGTTCTGTGTATGCATTTAACAGCATAAACTTAAGGGCTTAAATTAAGAAAAAGGAAAAAATGAAAATTTAACAACCTTGGCTGATCCATAACAATTTTGCTACAGGCTACAATGCATACAAATAAATCAAATAAATGGTTAAGGTCGTCTCCATGGTCGAAGCCCATTTCTCCGTAATACGTATAGGCGTGTTCGGACATCAAACGGACGCCCGGCAGGCTTCCCAAAATTCAACCATCTGCACTGTCGGGCTCCCTAAAATGCAGCTCATATGTGGGCGAGAAATGTGGTTGTCTGGACTATTCGTCATATTATATCCAACACAAAAAAAAACCCACCCCAAGATGCACCATTCCCTTTTCCTGCCGGATCCTCTTCTTCCCACTCAGTTTCCCTTCGTAGCGGGATATTTTCGTTGGAGTCCTCTCCTTTAAAGCCGGATGATGCTCACATCACCTTTTCCATAGCACCCTCTCTCCTTGACAAGATACTTGCCCACGGACCGCCAAGGAGGAGTCCCCCGCCAACCGCCTCGCTCTCTGCCTTAATGCGCTTCCCTCGTGTTCATGTCGATCCACATCCACCATCAAGAGAGAGGAGGCGTGTGTCGTCCATGATGGCCCCCAAGCCCTCTCCTCCTCCGGCCAACCCATGACCTCTAGAACTGAGCTCCCTCCTCTCGCTCGTAGGTCCTCCTCGACGCTACTCGGATAGCAACAACTTCTCTGATGCCACCCTGATTCACTATGGAACCAACTTCACATGCAGTTCCCAACCAGGCATGTCAGCACTATCGAGCACATGCGGTGCCTCCGTCTGTTGTTTGACTTTCCCCGCAAATAACTAATCCCAGTTGTGCTTCTAGGATGTCATTTACTTATCCCCATGGTGCTTCCAGGATGGCATTTAATGTTTACAAATTTTGCATTGTATTTCCTCCTTTAGATTCTATGTTCATATTAAATTTGCATTGCATCAATATTCTTAAGTGCACATAAGTTGTATGAATTGCGATAACTCAAAGGTGGCTTAAGGTTTGACTACTCTCTTCTGAATGTAAAATCAACTAAGTTTGCCAAACTAACTTAGATGTACACCATCTGCCTTTTTCTGATATAGAAAAATCAACAGACTCACGTGATAAAACTCACAGATTTATTGCTACAAACCTCTAGAAACAAAGACCATCATTTAGGAAAATCAGAGTCGGCAAACAAACGACAACAATCAGACGTGCATCACTCACGTCCGTCCAATTGTCCCACACAGAACCTGGGTTTGGATGGTTTTGGCTCAAGGTTCAGCATGTAGGAATGATGTGTATATATGTTTCCTTGTTTAATACAGAATGAGTAGCCAAAGTCATATTCTGATCCCGGGCTCAAATGCACCCTTGTGGATAGTAAAATAAAAAAAAAGTACACAATTCCAAAAAAATCTGAAGTTTTTGACATGTTGTTCATGCAATTGACTCCGGTAAGAAACATACTTGAGTTACAACTTTAACTTTTAATAGAAATGTGCACCAAAAATAGAATCTAACATCTAACTGACTTTTTTCTTGGTACAAAACACATTTTCTTGTAGCGATACAAATTTTGACCCAAGCTGTAGCCTGAACATAGTACTTGGACATCTGCCCTAGTACAACTTTCATGGTGCCCCCCTTGTGCGGTTCAGCAACAGTTGTAGATGAGTTCATTTGGAGGAGCCCAATGATAGGATGGAGTCCAAGGCTGCCCCGCCAAAATGGTGGTGGATCCAGTCTTCAAAATGTGTGCTAGGACTGGAAAAAAAAATGTGTGCTAGGATAGGCTAGCTATTTGTGAGACCTAAACATATCAATCTTTCATAACATTTATCTTAATATTTTTGTGTACATACATATTTGTACTTTATTCAATATGGGATTGCACTTATGATTTTTTTAGTTTTGCTAGAGTTGGATGACTTCAGATTTGTACCATTTTACTAAGACTACGTAATGTATATTAATATAGCTGTATGTTTATGTAGAACTACTGTTATTTTCTAACTCAACCATGCACAGTAAAATAGCTAAAACAATCAATGAATTTTTAATTTGAGATATATGAGATCCCAAAATGCCCATCATTGCCACGGGATACAAAATATATTAAGAAATAGTAATACAGGTCATAATTCAACTTCATGGGGATTATATTTAACATCCACCTCTATATGACCAATGTACACCTGAACACTACTCCAGCCCGTTTGTTTCTACAGGATCTGAATGCATCAAGAAAATGCTCATCCTATTTTGTCACAAAAGACCAGCTCCATTCATTCTATGATCACTATACACGTTGTTCTTTCCTTTTCATTGACATCTCCAGACACATCCTTGGCCCATTATTTCCTTTCCATTGACAGTAGCCTTGCCTGACACTACTATCAAATGCACTAAGGCAATTGGTAGTACTCGCATGATAAAAAACATGATGTAAAACAAACATCAATTCTTGGATATGAACTATATTAATCAAACAAGAAGCTGGATCTATGGGATCTTGAGTAAAGCTGGATCGGTGATACTTGACAACAGATTAAAGATAATAATTGTACAATGAAATAACCAAGATAAAGGATATGCTTTGATGAGTACCTCAATATCCGCAAAGGAGAAGCTTTGGATTCAACGGGTATTTTGTAATGGCTCTCTGAAGTAAGGACAGATGATAACTTGTATGAACTGGTTGTAAAATTAGATTGCAGCCAGCGACAACAAAACCATGGTGAAGGTTGATGCGCTTTCTACACCACAACAAAACAAAATAGGTCGTTGGAGAACAAGTTAGGGCAATAATATAAGGGCAATGTAGAAGGGGATCCAGAAAAATATTTTGATGGTTTCGTCTTTGCATGACCTACATCCGCACAAAATAATAAGAAAATAAAAAGAATGCTCATCATCACGTTAATTGTTGCAACACAGGATCTTTGTCATGGCTGTTCCGCAACCTGCAGATGTGTACAAGAAAATCCAGTTAAATAACCAGCCCACTTGCGCTTGTACTTGGATAATCCAAGAATTATTGCCATAATCCAATAGTTGTCGTAAAAGCTTACTCATATGAAAATGTGTAAATTAAAGATGGATAGTTTTAACTACATCAGCTATCTTACATATACTATAATAGCATTCATAAAAGTTATGGTTTACGCCACTGAAAAAAGCTTGGGGTGTTCTTACTTGTGTCAACCTTGCCATACTTCTCCTGCATAAACATGGCACACATCTTGCTTTTTTGATATCATCTACAGATAATGGTCTGCTATTATTTGTCCATATGCTCCTAGCGGAACGAACATTCTTCCCGGGAGCTTTCCGATTTGGATTTTCTACAAGTAGAACTTTTCTTCTTTCTTTGGACTATGTAAATTAGCTAAGCAAATTCACACACACAGTTTGAGCTATGCTAAATGTCAATATAAGTTAAGTAGCAAACTAAAACATTCAATTTGAAGACGGACTCAATAGTAATGAGTAATGACCAATATGAAGTCTACATGCACAATTATAAACTTATTATTATTATTCATGAACCATCCAATTTACACAGTTAAAACAACAATAGACAGAAAGACCTATGTGTCCACAAGCTGTAATTGAAGAGAAAACTGAAAGAAAGCTATTAGTAATACCAATTTAACCAGACACAACACACCACTAATGACAAAATAAAAATTTAGAAGTTCCTAAAGGGTCCTTATATATAAAAAGTGCAAGATACTGATGAAACTACCAAAGCCACCAGATCATAGTACAGATTAGTTAAGTAGACACTACTATTTGGTAAGGATGAACTATATTATGAATTTGATTGGAACAAGAACATATCCTATAATAGCATATTATACAAAGGCACAGAAAACAATAAGGAGAAGTAAAAGTGGTAGCAATGAACTTATTATAATAATAATAAATGGATACTTGTGTGTACAGGACTCTTTTTATACGACTCATTAGCAGAAGCAGTGAGCCACAGTGGAGTTTTCTTGGGCTCAGGCTTTCTGCACAGTGCCACATAGACCAAGTCAAACATGGGTGGGCGGCCAAGAATGTTGGATTGTAGTTTTACAGATAAAGAGAGGAGAAATCAGTTTGGCCTATGACCACATCATAAGAGAAGGCAACATCACACACACAGAAGTACTTATAACTGAATTTAAGGAGGGCACAATATGTTGACATAGGTGTGCCTACCAAAAAATGACTAAATGAAAAAAAATCAAATGTTTAGTAATATAATACTACAATGTTGGTGCAAACTAAAGTGTAAATCATCAATGGCAAATCCATAGCACACAAAAATTCTTCTCCATAATCGATTTGCTCTCTTTGTCCAAATGCCCAAACTCATCACAACATAGCAGATTAGCCTGAATGGAATAAACCATACCTGAACCATCATATGCAATACACGAACCATGTACCGAACTTAATTGATGTATTACTACTGAACATACCAGATTAGTCTCTCTGTGCATGTATTACTAATTTACAGCTGAGCAGACGCTCTAATGTAACTTAAGAACTGTTTGTTCCTCTTAAGCAACCCTGCAGTTTTCATGAAAACTTTGGCTGTAGTGGTCCTAAAATCACAGATACATGTACCTCTACATCCACTTGGAGCTTCTTTGCAGCTTCCTCTCTATGTTGGCAGATCAATCTGCAGATAAAAAAGGATGAGGTAAATAATTGTTGTTTTGTTTGCCAATAATCAAACAACTATGATATAGTAAGAAAAAAGTTAGTGGAGGTATAGGAAGGACAAGTAGTTCTACAGTTCTACTACACACAGATGATTAGGGGTCAGAGGGAATTCAAGATAAACCAAGACAAACTTCAAAATCCAGTCCTACAGTTGAACATCAAATTCAAAGCAAATGGGGAGGACTCAATGGGTCAGGGGTAAGGATGCAATTTGGGGGGGTGGGGGGGGTGTGGGGGGGGGGGGGGGGGGGGGACGGCCCCGCCTAAAACCGCTGCGCCGTCCCGCGACGAAAACCCGCAAAACGCTGCCGGGACAACCGCATCATGTCAAGCGGTCTCAAATAGTCCGACCGCTTTGTCCAGCGGACGCCGCACAGTCCCGCGTATCCCGCGAAAGGGAGAAAACTCTCATGAGAATTCCTGTCCTTCTCGACGCGACAGAGGTGCACGACCGTACTGTATAACAGGCTCATCCCACGCAGCGTGCACTCCTCAATGTGTGCCCCAGCGGCAACACCAGGCATGCCACGGAGCTCATCATGACCCAGTTGGTCCGGCTGTGCGCATCAGCTGAGGGCGGGTGGCTGTGGTGGCGCACCCGGTGGCAAAGAGTGCGATGCGGCGATGAGTGTGCGGCGTGTCCACGGCTGGCGGCGGGGCGGCGCCGCCGGAGGAGGTGCCGAAGATCGTTCATGTGCGTGCAGTAGGGAACCTGATCGGGACCTGAATAATACGGCAAAGGATCCACTCTGGCCGGTGTGTGTGCTGCAAGTCAGCTTGCACCAATGCCTACCTGCTCTGTATTTAGCCATGATGCCATCGGTCACAGTTGCATGGCGCATCTTGTGTAGGTTAGCTATAAGATGTAGGATGCATGCATGCGAATCGCGACATGATCCGCCTGGACCACGAACGCCCGCGTTGGCCAGTGCGGGCTGGCCGATGCCCGCTCAGCTTGCATCCAGAGTCAGGGGTAGGGGTTGAAGGGCGCAACAGTTGGGAGAAAGCCACCGCCGCTGGCAGAGCGCCACCATCAGGAAAAACGAGCCTCTACTCAGACCGCGAGGGCAGGGACCGCCGCGTGCAACTACTGGGAGGATGAACGAAACAATGTGGCAGCCACCGGCGACCGGCGCGTGGGGCGGACGAAGGACGGGGGATCTACGCCGTGTGGCCTGCTACCGCTCGTTGGCTGCGGAGAAGATCTGCGGGGGGCGAGGGGAGCGGTCCATCAAGTGGGGGCGAATCGAGATCTGAAGGGAGGGGTACTCACCGACATGGCCAGAGTCGTGAGATCGCCAAGACGGGGGGTGCCGAGTTCGATTGGCCGGAGTCTCGGGCTTGGGCTTGGGCGATGCCTTGGCGCACCTCGGACCCAGCTCATTCGCGACCGCTGCCCGGACCCGTCTGGTTGGTGGCTTGGTGCCACTGGCAGCCGTCGTCAGCAGCACGCTTGCGCACGACGACCCTGACAGGATGATGACCAGAAGCATTCGGCGGCATCGCCCTTCGTTCGGCGTGCGTGTGACTGGCTGCCGCCGCCGCCTCCGCCCCGACCTTGCAGGGCGTGGAAACCCTTACGGGCAGGTGGCTGAGCGGACGAAAATAAACCAACGAGAGAGACGGGGGTGGGAGATGATGCGAAAAAAAACCATCGAAAAAAAACCAAACGAAAGTGGTGGGACGAAAATTGACCGACGGAGACTACCAACTGCTTCATTAGGAGTAGAGATTTTTAGGAAAAATATCTTGTTAATATGCGGCATGAGTGTCTGAGTCTATACTGCGTTAAAAAACCTTACCTTTTTTTTAACACAATACATACACAAGCGCTCATGTAAACACGCATACACTCATCCCTATGAACGCATACACGCACACCCTACCCCTATGAGCACCTCCGAAAGACTAAGTCGGCATATTATCTTAAGATTTTACGAAGATTGAATCCTGATGGGCTGGAGATACCACTGTCCTCCTAACCATCCCAACCACATGTTGGTTCGCAAAGCCTTACCTTTTAGTAAAAGAGTTAGTGAAGTCTATTACTATCTCTGTATCAAAATATAAGACAATTTTATAGTTTCATATGAACAACAAAAATGTCTTATATTTTGGGTATGGAAGGGAGTACGTGAATCTCTAGGCCCATGCCCTTGATCGTTTCACTAACTTTTTGGTGTCATCGTGAACCAATATGTGGTTGGATGGTTAGAGGGACTGTGGTATCCCCAGCCCACCAGGGTTCAAATCCTGGCGTTCGCATTTATTTCTGGATTTCCGGCGATGTGTATTCAGTGGGAGGAGACGTTTCCGTCGACGACGAGGTGCCTACGGTGATTTCGTAAATTTCAAGATGATATGCCGGCTCAGTCTTTCGGAGGTGCTTATAGGAGTAAGGTGTGCGTGTGTGCATTCATAGGGGTGAGTGTATACGCGTGTATATGAGCGCTTGTCTCTGTACTGACGTTAAAAAAGAAAACTTTTTGGTGTCATCTAAGCCATTTTCCACTCTCGATCGCGAGGCATCTTTTCTAATCGGATGCGGCTGTAAGCCTTGTTTATGTGTCAACGGCCCAACGACACAAGTAGATCCGCCGAGGAAACCCCCTAAAAAAAAACGAGACGCCGAGGAAACCCTCGCGCATCACAGCCGCCTCCGCCGCCGACCATGGCGGGCGCTCTCGCAATCGCTTCCGCCGCCGGTTCTTACAATCGCGATTGGGCGGGGCTGCCGGAGGAAATTCTCCTGATGTTCATGCGGGAGCTGGAGATCCCCGACCTCGTCCGCACAGGTGCTGTCTGCTCCTCGTGGCATGCTGCTTACCTAGCCGTCCGCCGCCATCGCTTCCCCCTTCCGATCTCCCGGAAGCAGCTGCCCTGCCTGCTCTACGCATGCCGCAATTCCGCCGCAGACTACGCCGTCGTCTGCTGCCCCTTCACCGGCGATTCCGTCCGAGTCCCCCTGCCGCAGCCCCCGCTCACCCGCCACTCCACGATCGGCTCCGCGCACGGCTGGCTCGTCACCGCCGACGAGGCCTCCAACCTCCACCACGGGCGCCCACACCGCGCTTCCGCCCATCACCACTCTTCACCACGTCGAGAGCTGTGCCGACGCCGAAGGCCGCCTCATGTACAACGTCTTTGAGAGCGGCGATCCGGAGCCGATCCCCTTTGACGCGCGCGAGGCCAGGGACTGCATGTACCACCGTGTTACCCTCTCCTGCAGCCCGTCGGCTGGGAGCGCTTGCATCGTGCTGCTGGTGCACATGCCGGACGGCGAGCTCTCTTATGCCCGGCTCGGTGACGAGCGGTGGACGTGGATCTCACCCGACGACCACCAGCTCATGGGCATCAGCTGGGGCTTCATGGACTCTTTCTACAATGAGGAACAAGGTTTGTTCTATGTGCTTCGCAGCCACAGATCAGTTTTCACCCTAAATTTCAATGGGCCATCTCTTGTTGTCAAAAAGATCATGCGCAGAGATAGGAAGGGAAAGGATCCTTCTAGCATGTACATCCTGCAAGCTCCATGGGGTGATATTTTGCAAATATGGAGGTGGAGGAGCTACGTCGAATCATCAACACCTCTGGAGCTTCCTAGAGATCTGCTGGGTCACAACGAAGATGACATAGACCGGTATATTGAGCTGAGGACAACTGAAATAGAGGTCTATAAGGTTGACCTTGAGAACCAGGCACTTGTGAAGTTGACAAGCTTAGCGGATCATGCACTATTCCTTGGTTATAATAGCACCATGTGTTTTGCCACGAAAGATTTCCCAAGATTGAAGCCGAACTGTGTCTATATCACAAATGACTCTGTTGAGTATGTCAACATGTGTAAGCATAACTGGCGAGAAATCGGAGTTTGGGATATAGAAAACAAGAGTCTGCAGACTTTTGATAGTGATTTGCTTACCAATTCCTGGATGAACTGGCCTTCTCCGGTTTGGATAACGCCCTCCCTTTTCTAGTAAGTGACTTTTTATTTAGTGATGCCATTTTAGGCATTGCAGACTTGTTCTTGGCTTTGATTATTGTCATTTTTTGTTGTTGTTTTACAGCTTAATAATTTAAGTTTTTGTACCAAAATTATATCAATTCTCTCTATATATTAAGTTATGAACTTTTCCCTATGTATCACTGGATAATTTTTGGCTTGATTATTGCCATTTTTTTGTTGTATTATAGATTAATAATTTGAGTTTTTCCCCACTATTAAATCAATTTTCTCTAAATATTAGTTCCTATGTATTAGTGGATAACAATTTTGGGTTCTCTTAACGCCATTCCATTAATCTCTTGTTAGAGCCACGTAGTTTATGTGAAGACCAGTCTAATTTGCGTTTGGCACCAGAGTGAATGACAATAACTTTCTATTCGTGTTTGGCACCAAAGTGAAGGACAGTAATGACAACTTTTCATGTGATTTAACAGAACTCCACTAAGATAAGGTTTACACACTAGTATTAAGAGCTCAAAACTTGTATGCAGTGCTATGTAGGAAATAACCCATTTTTCAACGGTAATATTCTTACTATTTGAACTAGTTATCAACCCGTGCAGATGGATGTGCTAAAATTTTCAGTAATACATTAACTGTAAAGGAGGTTTATTTTAACACAAGGACATGCTTTTAAAAATTATTACATCTAAAAACTATTACCGCCACTTCCTATTATGTAAGTTGCGGTCCTTCCCAATTTCTTCGCACCAAGTAAATCGATCTGTCATACGCTTTGGTCCTCAGCAGTAAATGGAGTTTCTTCCTTGCCACGAATGGTGTGGTTTGCAATCTAAAAAATGAACCAAAAATACACCTGAATAGCTTATTATGGAAGAATACAGATCTTGGTATTTTCATTAAAGTAAACACCAAAATGGCAGCACAGGTCAGCATCATGGTGTCGAAAGTTTTTTTTATAACAGAAGAATCCAGAGGAGATGACACCAAGCATGCTCCTCTTTCTGAAGCAAACTTCTTGTCTATGTACACAATGGTAGCATGGAATGGGCACTGGTAGTGTAGTGATTCCAAGGCTTTCTACTGAGCCAGATATTTATGCAGTATGTACAAACCAAAGTATATAATACACGCTAAGCTTGTGGCTAGAATTGCATAAGTAATCATTACATATAATTGCATAGAAAATCCATCACAATAGATATGAATGCAGTACAGAGACTAACATTATTTGTTACTGCTGGGGAGTGGGGAACTGGGGATAGTACTCATCTTTCTCCGCTGGATGCACCATCCGAGTCAAAATAGACACCATTACATTTTCTCTACACATTATGCAATGGAACAGGGGTAATAGAAGAAAGGGTCCCATCAAAACCTTATTAAATTATTGAGTCTAGCATGTTTCTCTCTGTTTTAATTACACCATGGAACACATGAAGCGATTTATCTTGGGAGAAGGGAGCACTCCTGCAAGGAATAGTATGCATGTATATAAGGAAAACACTGTAAAATTCTAATTGAAGTAGCACCCAGACCTTTTTAGTATTTTACATTTAGGGCAAAGCTAACGTGAATATCGTACAGCTAATATTTGGAATCGCATCAATGCAATAAGCTACATAAATAAACATGGATATTTTTATCTTTATTGATTAACCTCGAAAATCGGTATGGCATTCAGTGTTTACTAAATAAGAACAAAATCTTAAAATGATTTGTACAGTTAGTGATTGTCCTCTGTAGAAGTTCTGCAAAATTGTTATAAAAGGCAATCTCACTAAATATAGCAGTATCTTCTGTGTATAAACTTAACAGCATGCTCTTAACGGCTTGAACTTTTGCATGATAAAGCACAAATGCTCCAGAAAAATTGGCCTATTAGATTGCCCTGATCGTTTAGAATCATATATCCAGTCTCTCACTTGCTTGAGTCATGTGGAACACCATGGCTCTTCCTGTTCTCAAATATCAGATCATCAAAATGAAGCAATAATAACATACCTGAAACAAAAGATGATGGCCTAGGAACAATAATCAAATAAGGTACCCCTCACAGTTCAACATCCATACCTATTATCCTGAATTTCCTTGATCATTGTGGAAAGTGGTTATCAATGATCTCAAGTACCAATTAATTAATCATATGAATCAATGATCACACCTGAAACAAAAGGCGAAAATCAGATATTAGCTTGTAATCAGTTGGCGCTCCTATTGGCAGAAAACATGAAGTGCTCCACCTCAAAGCTGACCTCCCATTTCTTTTCAGGAACTCAACTAGCAGAAAACAGAGCACAAAATTCTAAGCACAAATGGATTTTTCAGCTCAATTAAGCAACAATCTAGAGCTGAAGTATGTATGCATTGGACCCTAAAGACTTGAAGCCATTGAATAGCCTCTATGATGCTCAGATTTCTGTTTTTGGTTCTAAGTTTGAGAAGAAGATGCGAGACTAATATTTTTGTTGTGGGATCTGGTGATCTTGGATGTGAATTCTTGAAGAACTTTGCTTTAATGGGGGTTTCTTGTGGCCGTAAAGGGAAGCTAACTATAACAGATGATTATGTCATTGAGAAAAGCAACTTGAGCTGGCAATTCCTGTTTCGTGATTGGAACATTGGACAGGCAAAATGTACAGTATCTGCTACAGCTGCTAGTGCTATCAACTCCAGCCTCCATATCGATGCTCTGCAGAATCGTGCCTGTCCAGAGGCTGAACATGTTTTCAGTGATGCATTCTTGGAGGGCCTTGATGCTGTCACCTATGCGCTTGATAATGTCAATGCTAGGATGTACATGGACATGGGGTGCCTGTACTTCCAGAAACCACTCTTGGAATCTGGAACGCTGGGTCCGAAATGTAATACACAGATGGTGATTCCTCACCTTACTGAAAAACTATGGAGCTTCACGAGATCCTCCTGAGAAACCGGCACCAATGTGCACAGTTCATTATTTTCCGCACAATATTGATCATTGTCTAACATGGGCTCACTCAGAGTTTGAGGGTCTGTGTAACACCCCCGGTGATTAGCAACAGTAATCACTTTTGATAATGACATGTTAGCATGATCAACAGTGCATAATCATCATTAGCATCATATTGCATTTCAACTCCTAAGTCAAATTCAAATTTAAATGGAAGTGGAATATGAAAGTTGTCCAACATAGGAGCTAAAATGTCAGTTAAATAACAAATATTCCAGAGGCTATTCTAAAATTGAAACCAACATCATTGGAATTGGATAAGTGACTCGAACAACCTCAAACCGTGGATAAAGATAATATTTAGTAACCATTTATTAAATCTGAAATAAATATGGAATTATGTTTTGCCCAAACTAATTTTAGGTGTTAGGGAATAATGCACTGGTAATTATGAAATAGGTCACACTTTTTACAAAAACCATTTGGGGCCTAAACATTTAACAGTGGAGAAAAGAGAATAAGGAAAAGGAAAAAAGAAACAGAAAAGGATAAAGGAACCCCCCCCCCCGACTGGGCCTCGGCCCAGCAAGCCACCGGGCCGCCATACAAAACCGTCATTCATTTGGCCTAATCGAATTGCCCCAGCTACGTTTCTCCTCTCCCGTCTGATGAATTATATTTCATGGATTACCCTCGACAAATTCGTCGTGGTATATCTAATATTTCTGGTCTATTCTAAGAATAAAGAGGAACATGCTGAACATCTCTGCCTTGTTCTAGAAAGGCTCCGAGAACACCATTTGTATGCCAAGTATTCCAAATGCGAATTTTGGCTTCCGGAAGTAACTTACCTTGGACAGTGTATTTCCAAGGATGGGATTGCTGTTAACCCCGAACGAGTTTCAGGCTCTTCTCAACTGGACTCCCCCCAAAGAATGTTAAGCAGTCAGAAGTTTTCCCGACTCGCTAGTTCTATGCCGTGCATTCGTTGAGAACTTTCCCAAGTTGCAAAACCATTGGACTATCCTGCTTCCCAGGTGTTAATTTGAGTGGACGAAAAATTTCAAGAAACTTTCAGACACCTAAAGAGAAATTGACATCTGCCCCAGTATTAGCACCCCGCACCCCGCGGATTCCCAAAGGATTTCGTGATATACTGTGATGCATTCTCGTCAAGATTGGCTGTGTCTAGTGCAAGACGCAAAGTGATCTCTTATGCCTCCCGACAATTTGCGTCCTCATGAAGAAAATTATCCCGTGCATGATCTTGAACTTTCTCTGTCGTTTACTATGCCTTGAAGCTATGGGGCGACATTACCTTCTCGGTAACCGTTGCGAGATATACACGGATCACCAAAGCTTGAAGTATTATATAACTCAAACAATCTGAACCTTGTCGTCAACAGGATGGCTCGAAACAATTGCCGATTATATATGAATATTTCAATACCCCGGCAAGGCTAATGTAATGCCCGATCTTTTGATTCGCAAGTCCTATAGCAACAATTCATGGTGTCAAGAAACACAACCTCTTCTCCATGAAGAGCTTTGCAAATTGAACTCCATATTGTTCCACAGGGTTTCTCAATACCCTGGTTGTCGAACCAGATTTGACCACGGCATTAAGGTTATGCAGGGTATGACACTGAAGTTGAAAAGACTCAAGCGATACCTCGAGAAAGGAAAGCCGTCGGAGTTCCTCTTGATGCAGATGGATCCTATTTTTCCAACAACCGTCCTCTTCGTACCCAAGTTCAGAAGAAGAGGAAAACGGTTTTGAAGGAAGCTCATGGACACTCCCTTGGTCATTTCACCCTGGTAGCACAAAGATGTACCGTGACATTTGTCAGAGATACTGGTGGCGCCTAATATGAAGCGAGACATTGCTCGTTATGTTTCTGAGTTGTGACGTTTGCCGCCGCGTTAAAGCTCAACTCAAAGGCCCGCAGGAACTCTGCAACCCCTGGAAATTCCCTGAATGAAATGGGACGGTCCAAATGGATTTCATTCTGGTTTTCCCAATCCCAGAAGGGTAATGATGCTATATTTGTTGTCATTGACCCGATTCTCTAAGGTTCCCACTTTCTGCCTGTTAAGGAGACACTCACTGCTAGCCAGTTAGCAGACTTTGTATGTTTCCCATCGAATTGTGTCACTCAACGGTGTTCCGTTGAGCAGTCATTTTCTGATCGTGCAGCCTCTTCACCTCCAGATTCGTGGAATAGTTTCCAAAAGCTAGGGAACTCATCTGTCTTTCACAGACCGCTTATCACCCTCAGTCCAGGGTCAAGTTAACGAGTGAATCAGTGCTCGAAGATGCTTCGAGCTTGCGTCATCTCCTTGGGTAAGAAATGGGAGGAATCTCTCCCTTATGCCGATTCTCTTACAACAATAGCATCAAGCTAGTCTAAGATGGCCACCGTTTTGAAGTTCTATAACGGACGTAGTGTCGAACCCTCTCTATTGGTCGAAACTGGGACCGCTCACTCGTCGGACCGGACATTATTCGGCAGCTGAAGAACAAGTCCTATTGTTCGTGAACATTTGAATCTGCTCATGTCTCTCAGAAGATCACTATGACCGAAAGCCAGAAAGTCTATCAACCGGCGAGCAACGCTTACCTAACCTATCTACCGCCGCGTCTCACACTTCCGCTCTCCGTTAAGGCACTCATCGGTTCGGAATCAAAGGCAAGTTAGCCCCTCGCTACATTGGCCCGTTCCGTATTCGTTGCCCGTCGAGGAGAAGTGCATATCAGTTTGCAATTGCCGCCAACCCTTTCTCATTACCTGACGTCTTTCATGTATCCCAATTCCCGCCGCTGCTTCAAGATCCTATTCATCTGTGGATCATGAAGTGCTTGAATTACGGAAGATCTGTCTTATCCAGACATCCCCATCCGTATTCTTGATCAAGCTGAGCGTCGAACACGTCAAAGAGTCAATCAAGTTCCTCAAGGTTCTGTGCAATCATTCTGAAGTTGAAGCCACTTGGAACGCGAGGATCGCTTCGCGAAGAATACCCCTCTTTCTTTCAGTCTTTCCTCTTAATTCTCGGGACGGAATTCTTAGTAGATGAGGAGAGTTGTAGATGGCCAATGGTAGGAGAGGACGGAGAAGAAGACAACAAACAGGAAAAGAATGGAAAGGAGGGAATAATGGTGAATGGGGGTTGTACAGGGCGAGGGGGGAGGAAATTGGAGTGGGATGAAGGGAGGAGTAGGGGGGTATAATGGCAAAGAACTTAGAGGGGTTGCGGGGGGAGGAAGGTAGTGTGGAAGAGGGATATAGAGGGGGGGAATGAAGGAGGAGGTAAAATGCGGGAAGGCAGGAGAAGCAAAAGGATGAACGGGTGTTGGGGGTGGGAGAGGGGAAGGGGGGGAGGTAGAAAGGAAGATGGGAACGAAGCGTTGGGAAAGAGGGAAGGGTAGGGGAAAAGATAGACAGAGAGAAACGTCGAGTGGGAGCAGGGGAAAAGAAGAATGGGGGGGACGAGGAGGGGTTTGTGTTTTAGCGTTCACCAGCCCTTTATTAGGTGCCTCCACAGATCTTGATGCCCGCTGTTCGTGCAGGGATACATCCGGAGCACATCCTTTACCCGCGCAGGACTCAGATGTATGCTGGTATTGACTGGCCTGCTGTTGGAGGTCACACACCTACACGTGGACCTCTTCTTACAGTTCGAGACCGGGTTCTGCATCAGAGTGCACATGGAGCACAGGATCCTTCCGCGACGAATATTCGTCGTCCGCACTCGCAGTTACCCCGTTACAGTGGTTTTCTCCGACGTTGATGTAGCCTTTGCTATGTCTCGTTGTGTACTTCCTTACCGCGTGCCTGCGCGCCGCCTAGTATGTCTAGCTTATAATTTGCGCCGTTATGCTGTCCGCATGTACCCGACTTTGTGTATGGATCTGTATGTCTTAATCGACTACTGTTATGTATCTATTACACTGCTTAAGGTATTGTCGTGTTACATCATACTTGTCGCTAAACACTCGCAATTTCTTTTACTAAACTACCCCCTGTTGATACGTAGCAGGATGGTTAGACCAGGTGGTCGTGGTCGTGCCCCTGAACGTCCACCACCGCCAGACTATATGGCAGCTATGATGCAACAGTTCGAGCTTAACCGCCAGTTCATGGTTGGAATCATGGCTCAGTTTCCGCATCAGAACAACCAGAACCAGAACCCAGCTTCAGTAACTTTGACAGAGTTTACGCGACTCAACCCAACGCAGTTTCGCAACTCTGACAAGCCCCTGGATGCCGATGACTGGCTCCGCGACATCACTCACGAGATGGAGTCTGCTAATGTCGCCCCCGCCAACTTTGTCACCTTCGTGGCCTTTTTCTTAAAGGGCCCCGCTGCTCAATGGTGGGACACACACAAGCGTACTCTGCCTGTTGGAACAGTCATCACCTGGTATGAGTTTCAGGCTGCTTTCCGTGCACGTTACATCCCTCAAGCAATTATGGAACGCATGAAGACCCAGTTCCGCAACCTCACCCAGGGCAATAAAACCGTCGAAGCTTATCAGCGGGAATTTCTTGATCTCTCCCGCTATGCTGAAGAAGACATCGCCACAGATGCTCGCAGACAGGAGAAGTTCCGTAATGGACTACACCCTGACCTCAAGCTTGCACTAGCTGCTCAAGACATTAATGACTTCTCAACTCTAGTGAACAAGGCTATTCTCGTTGAGACCGCTCAGATGGAACACAAGGACTCGCAGAAGCGCTATCGTGATGCTGGCTCATCTTCGGGCTCAGCACCGAAGCGTAGAGTTTGGATTCCCAACAACGCGTTCCGTCCCAATACCTCTGCGCCAAAGAACAATGCTGCACTACGTCTGCCTCCTCCACCACCGAGGCCGTCAAAGGCTCAATCTATTCAGAACCATGCCCCTCTTCGTCCTGAAGATGGTTTGTGTTTCAAGTGCCGCAAACCAGGCCACCAGGCTAAAGACTGCCGCCAGACTCAGAATCAGTTAGATTTTCCTCGTGCTGGCCGTGGATATGGCCGTGGCAACAATCAGACCCGCAACTATAATACTGGGTCTGCTTCACGTGGTCGTGGTCAAGCTTACAACATTGACATTGAAGAAGTCCAGGATCAACCTGCTACTGTGATTGGTACCCTTCTTGTTAACTCAGTACCTGCTTCTGTATTATTTGATTCAGGAGCATCGCATTCATTCATGTCTGAAGCATTTGCATTATCTCATGACATTGCATTCGAAAAGATGAACCTGCCAATAGTTGTCCGTACCCCTGGAGGCCAATGTCAAACCACTATGATGGCACATAATGTCCCTGTTGAAATCGAGGAATTTGAATTCCTAGCTTCCCCTATTATCCTGAAGTCTTCCACCATAGACCTCATACTCGGAATGGATTGGTTGAAAGCTCACATTGCTTCGATCAATTGTGCCACAAAAATTATCCAACTTCTTCACCCCTCCGATGAGATAGTGAACTACACTGCCCGAATTACTCGAGACGCTGAAGCTGAGGTATATGTTATGAATGCTTTGAACGCTTCACCTCTGGAAGGGATCGAGAACGTTCCTGTCGTTCGAGATTTTCCAGACGTCTTTCCAGAAGAACTTCCAGGAATACCCCCGGCTAGAGCTGTCGAGTTTGTCATCGACTTGAAGCCTGGCACCGTTCCTATTGCCAAGCGACCTTATAAGATGCCTCCGCATCACCTTCTTGAGCTTAAGGAAGAAATCGACAAGTCACTTAAGAGTGGTTTCATCCGCCCCAGTTCCTCTGCTTGGGGAGCACCTTCACTCTTCGTTAAGAAGAAGGATGGAACTAACCGATTGGTTCAGGATTACCGGCCCATTAACCAAGCCACAATCCAGAATAAATACCCACTGCCCCGGATCAATGATCTTTATGATCAACTCGCTGGATCATCGGTGTTCTCTAAACTCGACTTGAGGTTGGGTTATCACCAGATCCGTGTCCGTGAAGAGGACATTCCCAAGACTGCATTCGTCACTCGTTATGGCTCCTATGAATACACCGTCATGTCATTTGGCCTAACGAATGCCCCAGCTACGTTCTCCCGTCTGATGAATTATATATTCATGGATTACCTCGACAAATTCGTCGTGGTATATCTAGATGATATTCTGGTCTATTCTAAGAATAAAGAGGAACATGCTGAACATCTCTGCCTTGTTCTAGAAAGGCTCCGAGAACACCAGTTGTATGCCAAGTATTCCAAATGCGAATTTTGGCTTCCGGAAGTAACTTACCTTGGACATGTGATTTCCAAGGATGGGATTGCTGTTAACCCCGAACGAGTTCAGGCTATTCTCAACTGGACTCCCCCAAAGAATGTTAAGCAAGTCAGAAGTTTTCTCGGACTCGCTAGTTACTGCCGTCGATTCGTTGAGAACTTTTCCAAGATTGCAAAACCATTGACATATCTGCTTCACAAAGGTGTTAAATTTGAGTGGACAGAAAAATGTCAAGAAAGCTTTCAGACACTAAAAGATAAATTGACATCTGCCCCAGTATTAGCACCCCCGGATTCCCAAAAGGATTTCGTGATATACTGTGATGCATCTCGTCAAGGATTAGGCTGTGTCCTAATGCAAGAGCGCAAAGTGATTGCTTATGCCTCCCGACAATTGCGTCCTCATGAAGAAAATTATCCCGTGCATGATCTTGAACTTTCTGCGGTTATCTATGCCTTGAAGCTATGGCGACATTACCTTCTCGGTAACCGTTGCGAGATATACACGGATCACCAAAGCTTGAAGTATTTATATACTCAACCAGATCTGAACCTTCGTCAACAGGATGGCTCGAAACAATTGCCGATTATGATATGAATATTTCATATACCCCCGGCAAGGCTAATGTAATGGCCGATGCTTTGAGTCGCAAGTCCTATAGCAACAATCTTATGGTTCAAGAAACACAACCTCTTCTCCATGAAGAGCTTTGCAAATTGAACCTCCATATTGTTCCACAGGGTTATCTCAATACCCTGGTTGTCGAACCAGATTTAGAACACGGCATTAAGGTTATGCAAGGGTATGACACTGAAGTTGAAAAGATCAAGCGATACCTCGAGAAAGGAAAGCCGTCGGAATTCCATCTTGATGCAGATGGGATCCTATTTTTCCAACACCGTCTCTTCGTACCCAAGTTCAAGAATGAGAGGGAAAACGTTATGAAGGAAGCTCATGACACTCCCTTGTCCATTCACCCTGGTAGCACAAAGATGTACCGTGACATTTGTCAGAGATACTGGTGGCCTAATATGAAGCGAGACATTGCTCGTTATGTTTCTGAGTGTGACGTTTGCCGCCGCGTTAAAGCTCAACATCAAAGGCCCGCAGGAACTCTGCAACCCCTGGAAATTCCTGAATGGAAATGGGACAAGGTCCAAATGGATTTCATTACTGGTTTTCCCAAATCCCAGAAGGGTAATGATGCTATATTTGTTGTCATTGACCGATTCTCTAAGGTTGCCCACTTTCTGCCTGTTAAGGAGACAATCACTGCTAGCCAGTTAGCAGACTTGTATGTTTCCCGAATTGTGTCACTCCACGGTGTTCCGTTGGAGATCAGTTCTGATCGTGGCAGCCTCTTCACCTCCAGATTCTGGAATAGTTTCCAAGAAGCTATGGGAACTCATCTGTCTTTCAGCACCGCTTATCACCCTCAGTCACAGGGTCAAGTTGAACGAGTGAATCAAGTGCTCGAAGATATGCTTCGAGCTTGCGTCATCTCCTTCGGTAAGAAATGGGAGGAATCTCTCCCGTATGCCGAATTCTCTTACAACAATAGCTATCAAGCTAGTCTGAAGATGGCACCGTTTGAAGTTCTATACGGACGTAAGTGTCGAACCCCTCTGAATTGGTCAGAAACTGGGGAACGCTCACTCGTCGGACCGGACATTATTCGGCAAGCTGAAGAACAAGTCCGTATTGTTCGTGAACATTTGAAGTCTGCTCAGTCTCGTCAGAAGAGCAACTATGACCGAAAGCACCAGGAAATAGTCTATCAACCTGGCGAGCAAGCTTACCTCCGCGTCACTCCGTTGAAAGGCACTCATCGGTTCGGAATCAAAGGCAAGTTAGCCCCTCGCTACATTGGCCCGTTCCGTATTCTTGCCCATCGAGGAGAAGTGGCATATCAGTTGCAATTGCCGCCAAACCTTTCTCAAGTACATGACGTCTTTCATGTATCCCAACTCCGCCGCTGCTTCAAGGATCCTATTCGAGCTGTGGATCATGAAGTGCTTGAATTACGGGAAGATCTGTCATATCCAGAATATCCCATCCGTATTCTTGATCAAGCTGAGCGTCGAACACGTCAAAAGTCAATCAAGTTCCTAAAGGTTCAGTGGTCAAATCATTCTGAAGATGAAGCCACTTGGGAACGCGAGGATCGTCTTCGCGAAGAATACCCCTCTTTCTTTCAGTCTTCCTCTTAATTCTCGGGACGAGAATTCTTAATAGATGAGGAGAGTTGTAACACCCCCGGTGATTAGCAACAGTAATCACTTTTGATAATGACATGTTAGCATGATCGACTGTGCATAATCATCATTAGCATCACATTGCATTTCAACTCCTAAGTCAAATTCAAATTTAAATGAAAGTGGAATATGAAAGTTGTCCAACATAGGAGCTAAAATGTTAGATATATAGCAAATATTCCAGAGGCTATTCTAAAATTGAAACCAACATCATTGGAATTGGATAAGTGACTCGAACAACCTCAAACAGTGGATAAAGATAATATTTAATAACCATTTATTGAATCTGAAATAAATATGGAATTATGTTTTGTCCAAACTAATTTTAGGTGTTAGGGAATAATGCACTGGTATTTATGAAATAGGTCACACTTTTTACAAAAGCCATTTGGGGCCTAAACATTTAACAGTGGAGAAAAGAGAATAAAGAAAAAGGAAAAAGAAACAGAAAAGGAAAAAAGAGCAACGCCCCCCCCGGCCCAACTGGGCCGAAGCCCAGCCGGCCGGCCCACCTGCGTCGCCCCTGGCCTATAAGGCCCCCGGCCAAACCCTAGCCTCACCGACACCCCCTCCTCACTCGTTCGCCCCCCCCGATCCAGAAACTGGATCGGGCCGACGCCGCTCGCCGACGCCACCCCGCTCCCGCGCCGATCGGCCAGCGCCGACGCCGCCGCCACGCCGACGTCGCCCTGTCCTCTCCTCTTCCCCGACCAGCCGCCTATCGCTCGGTCGCCCCCTCCCTCGACTGGATCTGGATCGGGGCAAACCCCCGATCCCGTCGCCCGACGCCGCGACGACCTCGCCGCCGCCCGGAGCCCGCGCCTCCCCGCCGGCCTGCACCTCGTCTCCGTCGCCGTCGTCCCCGTCGACCGCCCCGACCCCCCGCTGCCCCGTCCCTACGAGCACGGTGAGGCCCCAGGCCTCCCCCTCTCTGCTCCCGCACCTCGCCGCGCGCACCGCGCCCCCGTGCCGCCGCTCCGCCCGCGCTCGCCGGCTCGCGCACGCGCCCGCGCGCACCGCAGCCTCGCCGGGCCTCGCACACGCGCGCGCGTGCCCTGCCTCGCTACTGCTCGCGGATCTTGCCCCGCTTCGCCCCGCCGTGCCCGCTGTGCCGCGCCGCCCCTCGCTGCTGCTCCGGCCACCCCGCTGCCGCTGCTACTCTGCTCCGCCGCGCTCCGGCCCCGGCCGCGCCCAGCGCCCGCTCGCCCGTGCCCCGGGTTCGCCCGACGGGGCGCCGCGCCCGCACGCCTGTGACCCCCCCCCTGGGCCACTGCCCAGTGGGGCCCAAACCCCCTGTGACGCTGACGAATGGGGCCCACGGCCCAGAAACGTTTTAGGAAAAATATTGAAAATAAAAATAAATAATGAAAATAAATAATTAATTAATCCTGATTAGGTTAATTTAATTAAGTAGTTAGTGTTAATTAAACAGTAATTTAATTAGTTAATACCTAATTAACCTAACAGCCTATGACAGGTGGGACCCACCCTGTCAGGTGGCTGCTGACGTCAGCATGATGTCATGCTGACGTCATCAATCACTGTTTCGGATAATGTTGAATTAAATAATTAATTAAATTTCAGAAATTAATAAAAACTTTAGAAAATCATATCTTTTAAACCGTATCTCCGATGAAAATATTTTATACATGAAACTTGCTCAGAACGACGATACGAGCCCGGATACGCCCTCCGTATTCCCGTCAGACGCCCGCAGCTATAAGAACATTGAACTTTTAGACCGATTTCAGTAAATGAATAGTGCCCAACTTTAATTAAATAAATCCAAATAAATTCCTAAATTAACTAAATCGTTTAGTTAGGCAGTAGAACACCCCGGCATATCATTTAGGCATGTCATACATATTGTTTGCATTATTGCCGTGAATTTATTATTTCTCTCCCCCTCCTTCTCTCTCGATAGACGCCGAGACCGACGACGCTGCACCAGGTTACGACTACTCTACCGACGAGCAGCCCGTTGACGACCTCCCTCTCTTGCCAGAGCAACCAGGCAAGCCCCCCCCTTGAGCATTCCAGATATCGCCCATTCTATTCTCCTGCTTGCATTAGATTTCGCTACTGTTAATGTATGCTCCTATTCTGATGCATAGCCTGCTGTTGTAACCTGTTCATTGCTATCTTACCTGCCTATGATAAACTGTTTAGTATAGGTTGGTATGACCCATCTGTGACCCCACCACCTTACTTTGTCGCCCCTGCTTGTTCATCAACGACTCGATCAACGTGATCGTCGATCAGAGACAGACGCCTCACTTCACACCCCCCTTAGTTGTACGACTCTGCGTAGTAACTATCGAGTGCCGAGGGTGATACCTCGTAACGCACTCCTGATGAATACTCTGCTGCATAGCTGTACGGTCGTGGTCATCGAGGGTGATTCCTCCTTCTCCATGTCCGATACGACTCTGTCGTGCAACCCCTCAGTGTGAACCTCGAGGGTGATACCTCTTACGTTCACCCTGATGATTATGACCACACGGTTACTTGACCTTTTTCACAGGTGGGTCCACCCTGGTGGGTACCCGCTGGGGATCTATGATTTCGGGTGTGCCGGAAGGGCACTCGAGTGTGACATTGTGGCGGAGCATCAGAGACTCTGATTGTCTCCGCTTGATACTAATTGAGCCTATTGGATTTGGGTGTGTGATCTGAGTGGGTCGACGTGCCCTATACGCACTGCCACCACGCGGGATAATGGTTATGGGGCCCTCTGCGATGTACGTTTCGCCGAAAGCTTATCAGACGTCACGATTCACCGTGCGGGCTGATCGTCGGGATTGGGCTGGATACTTCACTGGCGAGTTCAGTGTCGCGCCTGCACCCCGGCCAGCCACGCAACGCGCAGGGTGCCCAGGGCGATGGCCCGAGGCCCCTGGGTGCATAGGTTAGTCCGGCGTGCTGACCTCTCTGCTGAGCCTAGGTAGAGCGCTGCTTCGTGTTGATCTTCCGAGGACGGGCATTACCCAGCAAGTATGTCCGGCCAGAGTTGATCGAGCGTGTTGGGTAACAGTAGTGCACCCCTGCAGGGATGAATCTTCTATCGATAGCCGGTCCTACGGTAAAGGACGCTCAGTTTGTGTATCCCGATCTACCTACTTAAACTGGATACTTGATACTTAATTGAAGCTTCGGGATTACTTTCTCGCTGGGAGTCGAGGAAGGATCTTTGAGCTGTACTTCAACATGTTTGCTAAATAAAATGCTATTCTACTCTCTTCTACTGCTGCAAGATGATGGCTTTGAGAAGATGTTTGAAGATGCTAGTCTTCGATAGGACTAGGCCTTTCTCTCTATTCTGGCATTTCTGCAGCCCAGTCCACATATACAGCCTTTTCTCCATTGATAATGTTGCATATGTAGTATAGATCCTTGCTTGCTGAGTACTTCGGATGAGTACTCACGGTTGCTTTATTTTCTCTTTTCCCTCATATACCCCACCTTGATGATACACCAGACGATGGAGTCCAGGAGCCAGACGCCACCACCGGAGCCTACTACCAGGCGGGTCCAGAGGGCACGTACTACTGGATCGAGCCAGCTGACCAGGAGTAGGATCGGAGGCTCCCAGGCAGGAGGCCAACGCCTTTCGATCTAGTGTCGCTGTTTGTGCTAGCCTTCTTAAGGCAGAACTTGTCTAACTATGTCTGTACCCAGATATTATTTGTATGACTGACTTATGTATTCGGATCTTCGGATCCCTGGTCTGTAATATTGTGGACCTCCGTTTAATTGTGTTTAGAGTTGTGTTGTGATATCTTCCCGTGAGTCCCTGGGCTTGATCGTACACGTTTGCGTGTATGATTAGTGTACGATTGAACCGGGGGCGTCACAGTCTGCTAGAGAAAACTCCAAATGAAGTGAACTCATTTATATCTAATCCCGCTGAATATACTGCTTCTATGAGAAACGCAGGTGATGCTCGAGCTAGGGAATTGTTGGTGTGTGTACGTGAATGTCTTGACAAGGAGTGATGTGATAAATTTGGAGACTGCATAGCCTGGGCAAGACTGAAGTGGGCAAGACCGAAGTACGATATCTCTCTACTACATGCCCCTTTGAATTCAACAATTTGTTATTGGCTTTCTTCCTTTTTCTTTTCATCTTAGCTATTTGAAGTTAAAATGGTTTCACTTTGATTATATTGCCAGCAAATAGGACAGTACCTTTTGTGCTCCAGATGCCATGTAATAACATATGTTTTCTTTTGCCAGGTTTCAAGATTACTTCTCTAATCGTGTGAAGCAGCTAACATTCACATTCCCTGAAGATGCTGCCACTAGCACTGGTGCTCCTTTCTGGTCTACCCCTAAGTGTTTCCCTCGCCCGTGCAATTCTCAGTTGTTCATTCATCTCACATTCAATTTATACTGGCTGCTTCCATATTGAGAGATCTGGCCGATATAGTAAGGTTGCAGTGCCTGAATTTGAGCCGAAGAGTGGGGTTAAGATTGAAACAGATGAGAAGGCTACTAACCTTTCTAGTGCCTCAGTTGACGATGCTGCTGTTATCGAAGATCTTTTAACCAAGCTGGAAGTGTGTGCCAAGAAACTACCTTTAGGATTCCAAATGAAGCCTATTCAGTTTGAAAAGGTTAGCCTCTTTTTAACTACTTCGTGTTAGAATAAGACTTTTTTTTCTTTGCCATGGCTGTTTACAGAAGTCCTTACTCGTTTCACACTAGAAGGACTATTTTTTCTTTGCCCTGGCTGTTTACAAAAGTCCTTGCTCGTTTCACACTAGAAAGCAAACATACATCACTAATTCATAGGTGCATATTTGGTAAGAAAAAACATCAACAGGGACTATGTGATTCAGTCACATTTCTTTCTGCTATGCATTGAGTTATAGAACTTAGTTGCTAGTATCTGTTTTCTCCCCTGCTGCTAGTAGTAATCTACTCTCCACTTCTGCCCGAATACATTGAGGATAAGTAACTTGGGTTTTCTCAAAGTCGTCGGAGGAAGGGCTGCTCTCAAATGACAAGTGTCAATCTTTCTCTTGGAGCAGCCAAGCAACAAATGTCAGTGGGCGGCGGCTATTTATAGTCGGAGGGCAAATCGACATGATTGTCATAAATGCCCCTTCAGACATGATCGTTGTTAGGGTAAGGATCCACTCGACAGCTGGTGCTAGCATAGCAACGGTAGGAAATTTAAACTCTCAAATTCGTCGGGACACTCAATTTTCTCACGGTAGGCAAATCGCACTGATGAAATCTTAACTCATCAATAAGACCAATTTCGTCAATGATCAGAAGAACTTCGTCTCTGTTGTTGATGAACTCGACTGCGTTGTAAGAGATTTCCAAAGTCTTCAACTCGAAGAAATAAGTACTTGTAGGTTTTGAGCATCACTTCGGAACTATGTGTATATATCACCTGGACACAGTACGGTGTTTCCTATGACTCGAAATAAGAAAGAAACTACGAAAACAAAGTCTTCAAGTATCCAATTCTTCACTTCAATTTCTTCAAAGGACGCATCAAATTCTTCACTTGAAGAAGTACATTTTTAGGGGTCGTCTTTCGTCGGTTAAACCGAATCTTCAGGGACTATAACTTTTGTGTATACTTACAAACACAAAACACATTAGTACCTTAACTCATTTGTCTTCAATACTCCGAAATCACTAGGAGGGCACTAGATGCACTAACAAATAGGTATACAAGAGTGGTATAATAAAAAACTTTCATATGGATCACTAAATATGATGTGATTGATCAATGATATTGAAGTTATAATATGAAGGTTTACTAGTTGATAAGAATTGATTAGTAAAAATATCATTGTTAAGGCTTGGGATTTCGATCTCCTTATAGTGTCGGTATTGGCATAGAGGGGAAGTTGGAGCGTAATTTATCCTTGACTGATATCTTTTGTGTTGTCCGGATCAGGGGCGCGTGATGGTTAACTCGTACCAACTCTTCCCTAAGGGCATCCGAGTGGTACTTTGCTTCGAGGACTAATAAACTTTCATAATAACTAATTGAATTCTTTATGACTAATGTGAGTTCGTGAACTATAAGCACTTTCATCCTTTCATAATTTGCTAACCTATTCGGTATTGTGCATTGGCCGTTCTCACCTCGAGACTTGGTGCAAACTTCGCCGGTCCATTCAAACCTCGTGTTATGATACACTATCACACGTAAGCCTTATTATATCCTTCCTTAAAACAACCATCGTATCTACATATCATAGCATTTTTATAGTCATTCTGAGATACATTGTCATGCAACTTTCATCGTGTCATGACCGGATCCGGGAAGGGCTGAATCTCTGCGCTTACTATGTTAGTCCCTGAATCAATAGCTAACACGCACAGTTAACGATGAAATACCAAGAATACACCACATGTCATAGTATTACATCGCAGTCAGTGCTTTACAATACACACCTCCTTAGCTCATGAGCCAGCTTACAAAATAATCATGCATTGGGGTAATATTCTGGTCTTGTGGCGTCCAATCACTCACAGGCAAGAGTTGATTATAATATCGTAACCCTACTTCGTACATTTTTCTTCGACACGGCAAACCTGCAACATGATAGTTGCAACCGGTCAACACATTGAATGTATTGGCAAGCTTTAGCAGGATTGGCTTGTTGGAATATAAACATGAAGTTTGGTGTGGCTGGGTTTTCCTTTGCGCGAAAATAGTTTCCCTACCTTTGTAATGTTGGTCTACTCTAATATAGCATTATGACACTTCTGGTACACCTCGATCGTAGTCCAAAATATAAACATTTGAGCATGTGGGTTTTCGTCTCACATGGTTGCCCTAAGCCTTTCTCCAGAGACACTGGTACACCCTAGTCCTCTGAGATCAGCTTCACACTCCCCTTCGGTTCAACCCATTGATTTTATTAGAGAAGAGGCCATGAGATGAAACCAACAATTCTTAGATAAGTTGCTCAAAGTTGTCTGTAAACGGGGACACGACCAATCATGACCAGTCTTCTACACTCTGCATAGGTGTGACGCCCCCGACTCGACCGTACACTAATCATACAAGCAAATGTATACGATCAAGACCAGGGACTCACGGGAAGATATCACAACACAACTCTAGACACAAATTAAAATAATACAAGCCAAGGGCCTCGAGGGCTTGAATATATAAGCTTGAATACACAAGAGTCAGCGGAAGCAACAATATCTGAGTACATACATAAGTTAAACAAGGATGCCTTAAGAAGGCAAGCACAAACATCAACGATCGAAGAGGCAAGGCCTCCTGTCTGGGACCTTCTAACTACTCCTGGTCGTCGGCGGTCTCCACGTAGCAGTAGGCACCCTCGGGGTAGTAGTAGTAGTCGACGGGGGTGGCATCTGGCTCTTGGGATTCGCCATCTGGTCACAACAACCGGAAAGAAGAAAGAAAGGGGTATCAAAGCAATCGTGAGTACTCATCCAAAGTACTCACAAGCATCAGATCTATACTAAGTATGCATTGGTATCAAGGAAGGGATGTATTTGTGGACTATACTGCAGAATGCCAGAATAGAGGGGAAGACCTAGCCTATCGAAGACTAGCATCTTCAAGCAACTTGCAGCATTCAAAAGAGTACATAATATCATTTTATAATTAACAAGCATGTTGTAGCATTAACGCCCAGAGATCCTTCCTCGACTCCCTGCGAGAAAGCAATCCCGGAGCCAACATATCCATCTCATATCTCAAGTATCCAGTTCTAGTTGTAATAGGTCGGGATACAACTCCGAACGTCAATTACCGCGGACACGGCTATTCGAATAGATAACTTCCCTGCAGGGGTGCATCACATTACCGAACACGCTTGATTACTCTGGCCGGACACACTTTCCTGGGTCCATGCCCGGCCTCGAAAGATCAACATGTCAGTCCTACCTAGGCTCTGCAGAGAGGTCCCCGCCGGTCTACATCCTAAGCACTCCGGGGTCTTGGGCCCATCGCCTTTTGCACTCTGAGTCGTTGCGAGCAGGGTGGATACCAGCGCCACCCGTGTAGTGGATGGCATGATCCGACCGTGCCACAATGCTGAACTGGACGTCTGACAGAGCTTTTGGAAGAAGCGTACGACGCCGAGTGCCCATAACTGTTCCCGCGTGGTGGTTAGTGCGTATACGCCAGTGGCCAACTCAGATCAAATACCCAAACCCTTAGTGTGTTGGGAGCTCGCGGAGACAAGTAGAGACTCACGATCATGTGACCCCGTCACCCCGTCTCGAGGAAATACGGCAAGGGCCAGGCCCAACCCTCTCACTAGGGCGGTCTACCTGCCCGGCCGTGCCTCGTATTTATCTCGCGGGTGCTCTTCGGGCCCGCCCGACTTTCACATCAACTCGCGGGTACCCCTCAGGGCCGACCCGACTAACCAGAGACTGTCGGGAACTCAAGTCCACCTCTACGGGATGGTACCGCCTGTCGCTTCAGTCCTGCAGTAACAGTACACGGGGGCTACAGGTAAAGGTAACTATGTGTCCGTGTCATCAAGGGGGAAATCCGAGGAATCACCCTCGATGGATTCCTACTCGATGTAACCATCAAGGTGAACATATGAGGAATCACCCTCCGTAATCCACTACCGACTAGCTACACTATAGGGTTATCATTAGGAGTGCGTTATGAGGTATCACCCTTGGCACCCGATAGTAGCTCTGTAGAGTCGTACAACTAGGGGGTGTGAAGTGATGAGTCGGACTCTGGTCGTCGATCATGTTGATCAAGTCATCGGTCATCAAGCCGGGGCAACTAGGACAAGGTGAGGGGTCACTGGTGGAATAATAACCAACCTATACTAAGCAGTTTAGGATAAGCAGGTAAGGTACACGAGTAGGTTGCAAAAGCAGGCTATGCATCAGAATAGGAGCAATCAAATACAGTAGCAAAATCTAATGCAAGCATGAAAGAGAATGGAATGGGCGATATCGGAATGATCAAGGGGGGTTTGCTTGCCTGGAAGCTCTGCTGAGAAGGGAAAAGGGTCATCGTTGATGTAGTCTATCACAGAGGCATCAACAACGGTCTCGGGGTCTACCGGAGAGAAGAGGGGGAAGAAACAATAAATATAAAGCAAACATAGCATCATAAAGCATGAAAGGACAAATAGCGGTGCTAGGTGTAACCTAACGCGGTACTAGCTAATACCGACGAAGGGGTAAAACAACCGGGAAAGTATTCCCGGTGTTAGGTATTTTTGGACAAACAAACCGGAGGGGGACAGTTTCACGTTCGCTATGCTAGGGGCATGTGACAGACGAACGGAGGGCATAATCGGAATCGCCATACTTTTCTGAGCAACTTTCATGTATAAAACTTTTTCATCTGAATTACGGATTATTTTCTACGAATTTCTAAATTTTAGCAATTTTCTGAAATTATTATTAATTCGAAAATAAATATTAAATGCTATGGGTACCCAGCTCTGTGTACACAGAGGATGACCTATGGGCCAGGGGGTCCCAGTTGACCAATCAAAGTTTGACTCGTCAACAGGGAGTGGGCCCCCGTCATTGTCTCATCTATCTAATTACAGATTAGATAGTTAATTAGCAGGTTAACTAATGTTAAGTTAATTAAGCAAACTTTAATTAAGTTAATTAATTGATGAATGAATGAATGAATTATTTATTTATATCCTTAAAAAAAATAGGGCAATGGGGCCCATAGGCTAGTGGCCCGGGGGCCTAGCGGTGCGTGGGCTAACGGGGCTACGGGCGGGGGTGCCCGTCGGGGTAAACCCGGGCGACGGCGTGCCGGTGGCCAGAGGCCTCGGCGGGCGACGAGAATGGCAGCGGGGTGAGGCCAGGTGGTCGGAGGTGCGCCGGCGAGGGGAAGGGGCCGCCAGGGGCGCGGCCCTGGGCCCGCAGCGGGGGCCGCGGCCGCAGGCGGCACGGCTTGGCCGGCGTGTGGCATAGGAGGGGGCAGCGAGCGGCGCGGCAGGGGAGAACGGGGCGAGCACGGCGACGGCATCGGGGAATAGTAGCGATGGTGGGTGAGCGTGGCAGCGGGCGCGCGCGAGGGCGACCGGCCGGTGGCGGGCACTGCTGGCGGGAGCAGGCGGAGGTGAGCGAGGCCGGACGCGGTAGTGGTGGCAACGGGGGCTCGCAACGGTTGCAGCCGGAGCAGCGAGCGGCAGGGAGGGGAGAGGCGTAGGCGCACGCGAGGCAGAGGGGCGGAGCGGAGCGGAGCGGCAGGGCGAGCAGCAGGCTCGAGCGGGCGGGCCATGGCCGATGCCCTCCACGACGCCCCCCCATGAACAGGAGGAGGGAGGGGTAGGTGGGTCGGCCCGGTGGGTGTGTCCAGATGGGCCACTAGGCCCAGTGGGAAGAGGGGGGTTTGTTTTGTTTTTATTGCTTTCCTTTTATTTTATTAATTTTTATTTTACTTATTTCACTGTTTATTGTTTTCTATCTTATGTCTTATTTGTTTTAGTTTTATAATCTGCAAAACCAACTCCTACATTAGTGTTACCAACTAGCCCACTGCCACAAAAAGTTCGATGCAAAAATAAAATACTTTGCACAATTTTATTATTTAAAAGGTATTTAAACAATTGTTTCAGCCACTGTTTTAATCATTTTAGTGCATTTAAACCTTTTATAAAAATATGGTTTCTTCACCAATAATACTTACGAACTATTTGCCACAGTTTGCACATTTTAGTTTTGACATTATGAAAACTTTAAATTTTGATTTTAATTTAAATTTGAATGCGAACCGATTTGAATCTAAGTGAGATTAGCAACAGTAACAGTGGTTGTATCATCATTAGCAGAGGATTACTGTAGCTTAATTATCCGGGCGTTACAATAGGTTTGCGTACTTTAGGAGGTAGAAGGAAACAAAACGGAGTATTCATCTCGAAAACGATCCTCGAGTTCCCAAGTGGCTTCATCTTCAAAAGGATTTGACCATTGAACCTTTTAGAAATTTGATAGCCCTCTGACGGGCGCGACGTTCAGCTTGATCGAGAACGCAGACCGGACAGATACTTCAGACTTCGATGTAGCGTTTTCAATTCTCACAAAGGAGAAGTGTTTCACGCATTCAAGGAATAAATCCGTGCTTCGTCATTCCGAACAAGATGAGCATGGTAGCTTACTATCTCATTTGATGGATGTAGTAGATGGACGGTTTTAGTGGCGCAAATGATAGAAGCGGTATGTGTTTTCAACCATTCCATTCCCAGAATGAGGTCAACATTGGAAGACTTCAAAACAATGGGGGAAACATGGAATTCCAACCCTTCAGTTTCAATAGGAACATTGGGACTAACCATGGTGGTTCGACATTGGCCCGTGGAATGTAGCTTGGAATTCCGGCCAAGTGATGGCGGTTCCAATAGGTAAGGAATGCCTGTGGCTATCCCACAATTGAGCAGCGGGACCTTTCAGGTAATAAGCCGCGAAGGTGACATTGTTGACAGGGCTACATCAGCAGACTCTAGCTCAAAAGTGATGTCTCGGAGCCAGCCATCAGCATCAAGTGGCTGAGTTGAGCTGCGGTAGATGACAGGGTTGAGACGTGCAAAGTCATGTAGTGTCACTGGGGCTGTCTGCTGATTCATATCAGGGCGCGGAAACTGAGCCATCATTCCTTCCATGAACTAGCGATTCAACATCAAACTGTTGTATCATTCCGGCCATGTGTTCGGGAGGTGGGGGATTGTCGCCACCACGGCCACGACCAGCGGGTCTAACCATCCTGCTTAAATGCAACATGGGGTAGTTTATCAAGGGGTGGAGCAAGTGTATGGAGTCATTCATGGTGTAACTTGAACAGTGAGCAAAGGCGCAGTATGTCCAAAGCAGTAGTCATTGAAGACATACCGATACATATACAGGGCCAATTACACGCTGTTTGTATGAGTTCGGACAAGAGAAACATACTAGACATACTAGGCGGCACGCATGCACACGATGGAGGGATACAACAATGGGACATAGCAAAGGCTACATCATCGTTGAAGATAACCATTGGAGCAAGTGACGACGCAGGGTGCCCTCGATATGAGGATCCTGCGGCCGGTGAACACTGAAGCGGATCTTGGCCCTCAATTTGAGAACGGCGTAATACAAATCTCCGGGTGGATGTGATCACGAGATCCTAATGTGAGTTAGCAAAATCATTTAACCCGAATAGAAGAGAGATCAGAGTCCTAGAGTAAGGACGAGAAATAAAAGATCCTAATACCGCCCATTGACGACGTGGACCCGTAAGGCACATAGCCATGTTATTAAAACAGTTTTTCAAGGACTAGACTCAACTTCGGCCAAGGAGTTGGAAAGAGGGTCCCTACAGGCAGTCGACTCTGATACCAACCTGTGACGCCCCCGACTCGACCGTACACTAATCATACAAGCAAATGTGTACGATCAAGATCAGGGATTCACGGGAAGATATCACAACACAACTCTAGACACAAATTAAAATAATACAAGCTTTATATTACAAGCCAGGGGCCTCGAGGGCTCGAATACATAAGCTTGAATACACAAGAGTCCGCGGAAGCAACAATATCTGAGTACATACATAAGTTAAATAAGGATGCCTTAAGAAGGCAAGCACAAACATCAACGATCGAAGAGGCAAGGCTTCCTGCCTGGGACCTCCTAACTACTCTTGATCGTCAGCGGTCTCCATGTAGCAGTAGGCACCCTCGGGGTAGTAGTAGTAGTCGACGGGGGTGGCATCTGGCTCCTGGGATCCGCCATCTGGTCGCAAGAACCGAAAAGAAGAAAGAAAGGGGAAAAGGGGTAGCAAAGCAACCATGAGTACTCATCCAAAGTACTCGCAAGCATCAGATCTATACTAAGTATGCATTGGTATCAAGGAAGGGATGTATTTGTGGACTATACTTCAGAATGCCAGAATAGAGGGGAAGGCCTAGCCTATCGAAGTCTAGCATCTTCAAGCAACTTGCAGCATTCAGAAGAGTACATAATAGCATTTTATAATTAACAAGCATGTTGTAGCATTAACGCCCAGAGATGCTTCCTCGACTCCCTGTGAGAAAGCAATCCCGGAGCCAACATATCCATCTCATATCTTAAGTATCCAGTTCTTGTTTTAATAGATCGGGATACAAATCCGAACATCCATTACCGCGGGCACGACTATTCGAATAGATAACTTCCCTACAGGGGTGCACCACATTACCGAACACGCTTGATTACTCTGGCCGGACACACTTTCCTGGGTCCATGCCCGGCCTCGGAAGATCAACACGTCATAGTCCTACCTAGGCTTCGCAGAGAGGTCCCTGCCGGTCTACATCCTAAGCACTCCGGGGTCTTGGGCCCATCACCCTTTGCACTCCGGGTCGTTGCGAGGAGGGTGGATATCAGCGCCACCCGTGTAGTGGATTACACGATCCGACCGTGCCACAATGCTGAATTGGACATTTGACAGAGCTTTCGGAAGAAGCATATGACGCCGAGTGCCCATAACTGTTCCCATGTGGTGGTTAGTGCGTATAGGCTAGTGGCCAACTCAGATCAAATACCCAAACCCTTAGTGTGTTGGGAGCTCGTGGAGACGAGCAGAGACTCACAATCATGTGACCCCGTCGCCCCGTCTCGAGGAAATACGGCAAGGGCCAGGCCGAACCCTCTCACTAGGGCGGTCTACCTGCCCGGCCGTGCCTCGTAATTATCTCGGGGGTGCTCTCCGGGCCCGCCCGACTTTCACATCAACTCGCTGGTACCCCTCAGGGCCGACCCGACTAACCAGAGACTGTCGGGAACTCAGGTCCACCTCTACCGGGATGGTACCGCCTGTCCCTTTAGTCCCGCAGTAACAGTACACGGGGGCTACAGGTAAAGGTAACTGTGTGTCCGTGTCATCAAGGGGGAAATCCGAGGAATCACCCTCGATGGATTCCCACTCGATGTAACCATCAAGGTGAACATATGAGGAATCACCCTCGAGGTTCACGCTTGAAGTGTTGCACGGCAGAGTCGTTATCGGGAGTGGCGAAGGAGGATTCACCCTTCGTAATCCACTACCGACTAGCTACACTATAGAGTTATCATTAGGAGTGCGTTATGAGGTATCACCCTTGGCACCCGATAGTAGCCCTGTAGAGTCGTACAACTAGGGGGTGTGAAGTGATGAGTCGGACTCTGGTCGTCGATCACGTTGATCAAGTCATCGGTCATCAAGCCGGGGCAACTAGGACAAGGTGAGGGGTCACTGGTGGAATAATAACCAATTTATACTAAGCAGTTTAGGATAAGCAGGTAAGATACAAGAGTAGGTTGCAAAAGCAGGCTATGCATCAGAATAGGAGCAATCAAATACAGTAGCAAAATCTAATGCAAGCATGAGAGAGAATGAATGGGCGATATCGGAATGATCAAGGGGTGTTTGCTTGCCTGGAAGCTCTGCTGAAAAGGGAGAAGGGTCGTCGTCGATGTTGTCGATCACAGAGGCATCGACAGTGGTCTCGGGGTCTACTGGAGTGAAGAGGGGGAAGAAACAATAAATATAAAGCAAACATAGCATCACAAAGCATGAAAGGACAAATAGTGGTGCTAGGTGTGACCTAACGCGGTACTAGGTAATACCGGCGAAGAGGGAAAACAACCGGGAAAGTATTTCCGGTGTTAGGTATTTACGGACAGACAAACCGGAGGGGGACGGTTCCACGTTCGCTATGCTAGGGTCGTGTGACAGACGAACGGAGGGCATAATCGGAATCGTCATATTTTTCTGAGCAACTTTCATGTATAAAACTTATTCATCCGAGTTACGGATTATTTTCTACGAATTTATGAAGTTTTAGCAATTTTTTGAAATTATTATTAATTTGAAAATAAAGATTAAATGCTATGGGTACCTAGCTCTGTGTACACAGAAGTGTAAACAGAGGATGACATGTGGGCCAGGGGGGTCCCAGTTGACCAGTCAAAGTTTGACTGGTCAACAGGGAGTGGGCCCCCCCTCTCATTGTCTCATCTATCTAATTACAGATTAGATAGTTAATTAGCAGGTTAACTACTGTTAAGTTAATTAAGTAAACTTTAATTAAGTTAATTAATTGATTAATTATTTTTATTTATATTTTTTATATCCTTTAAAAAATAGGGCAGTGGGGCCCATAGGCTAGTGGCCCAGGGGGCCTAGCGGTGCGTGGGCTAACGGGGCTGCGTGCGGGGGTGCCCGTCGGGGTGAACCCGGGCGACAGCGCACCGATGGCCAGAGGCCTCGGCAGGCGACAGGAATGGCAGTGGGGCGAGGCCGGGCGGCCGGAGGTGCACCGGCGAGGGGAAGGGGCGGCCAGGGGCGCGGCCCTAGGCCCGCAGCGGGGGCCGCGGCCATGGGTGGCGCGGCTTGGCTGGCGTGTAGCACAGGAGGGGGGCAACGAGCGACGCGACAGGGGAGAGCGGGGCGAGCGCGACGATGGCAGTGGGGAACAAGAACGGTGGTGGGTGAGCGTGGCAGCCGGCGCGCGCGAGGGCGGCCGGCCGGTGGCGGGCGCTGTTGGGCGGGAGCGGGCAGAGGTGAGCGAGGCCGGACGCGGCAGTGGTGGCAACGGGGGCTCGTGGCAGTTGTGGCCGGAGCAACGAGCGGCAGGTAGGGGAGAGGCGTAGGCGCACGCGAGGCAGAGGGGCGGAGCAGACCAGCGGGGCGAGCAGTAGGCTCGAGCGGGCGGGCTCGAGCAGGGGGGTGGCGAGCGCGGCCAGGGGCGGGCACGCAGCGGGCGAGCGTAGCGGGGAGGCACGGGGCTAGCGCACGGGCAGCGGCGGCCAGCTGCAGGTGACGGTCGCGGCAGAACCAGCAGTAGGGGGGTGGCCGAAGGGAGCAGGCGGGCGCGGTTGGCACGGGTGCGAGCTCGTTCGGGTGGAGGCGGACGCAGGCGGCGCTAGGTGTGTGCATCTACGGCGACGGGGCAAGGGGCAAGTAGGGGGGGGGGGGTTCTCACCCTCCGTTCGTGGGAAGAGGGCGGCGAGGGTCGATGTAGCCGAGTCGGGGATGAGGCGAGGAGGCAACAACGGCGACGGGGAGGTCCAGGGAAGACGGCGAGCTTCGGGCGTCCATGGGTACGGCGACGTCGACGAGGGAGAGCGCACAGGGGAGCGAGGGAGGAGAGGGGATTAGGGTTTGGCGCCGGGGGAGGGGCGCCAACCATATGTAGGCATGGGGTGCGGTGGATGGGCGGCATATGCCCGATGCCCTCCACGACCCCCCCCCCCCCCCCCCGTGAACAAGAGGAGGAGGGAGGGGTAGGTGGGCCGGCCAGGTGGGTGTCCAGATGGGCCACTAGGCCCACTGGGGGAGGGGGGGGGGTTGTTTTGTTTTTATTGCTTTGCTTTGCTTTTATTAATTTTTCTTTTACTTATTTCACTGTTTATTGTTTTCTATTTTATGTCCTATTTGCTTTAGTTTTATAAACTGCAAAACCAACTCCTAAATTAGTGTTACCACCTAGCCCACTGCCACAAAAAGTTTAGTGCAAAAATAAAATAGTTTGCACAATTTTATTATTTAAAAGGCATTTAAACAATTGTTGAAGCCACTGTTTTAATCATTTTAGTGCATTTAAACCTTTTATAAAATTGTGGTTTCTTCATCAATAATACTTATGAATTATTTGCGACAGTTTGCACATTTAGTTTTGACATTATGAAAACTTTAAATTTTGACTTTAATTTAAATTTGAATTCGAACCGATTTGAATCTAAGCGAGATTAGCAACAGTAACAGTGGTGACGTGGCATCATTACCAGAGGATTACTGTAGCTTAATTATCCGGGCGTTACAATAGGTTTGTGTACTTTACCCGTGATTCCTGATCACACCCTTGTGCTACTAAACTTCACTTGTGAAGTAGTTAGGTAGATCAAGACGAAACTTGTGTGAAGTAGTAGCCCTCTCAGAAACGGCTGACCCAGTCCGGTTCCTACAGGCAAAACTACATCTGTTGGTCAGCCCACAACTTGGTCCAGACAGATCCCATAATATATCACGGTTACACATGAAAGCCAATCAACTTTGAACTCGTACAATCCCTTTGATACATGACTGGCATTCCCCCACAAAGGACTACACTCTGATGACCCAATCAAAGCCAGTCCACCCAGATCGATTCATTAAATAAGTAGTAGTTAAGCAACAAGTGTTAAGTAATCGACCATAAGTAACCTTTAATGATGATCCCAACCCATGTTATACCAGCTAAGCAACTACTCGGTGGTTACAAGGTCAGGGTAATAATGGACCTATATTTCTTGTACTTGGTTCTGTCAAGCATAAAGGAAAAATCCTAATAGGGATCTTCTAGTTGGAACAACTACAACGCATGAAAAATAGGTTATGATCAAAGGTTACACTTGCTTGTATTGACGATTCTAAAATCTCACAATCCTGATCGAGTTACTCTTCGTTCTCTGTTCAATCAATCATAAGTAAAGAGTAATCATAAACAACCATACAATACAATCAAACAAACAAAAGTGTTGTGCATGGTGTCCACTGTTCAAGAAACCTTCCGATTCATCGATTTATCGCTACTCATGGGGTGACCGATAAGATTATGCCTTATCTTCATCGTTTATCATTTGCACCGATTTATCACTCTGACAAGCGATTTATCAGGAATCTACCGATAAATCGGGCCTATTCCTAACATTATGTTTGCAAAAACTATGTTTATTTGTGTTTTGTGGACCTTGTTTTCCAATATGTACTATTGTACTGTTATATTTGTCATTATAAGAGGATTCAAAGGCTAGGAATCAACGTAACACTTCTATCCAATATTGTTTTGGTGTTGAATATAGCACATTTTAGTGTTGGGAACCTGGGATTTGCAAAAAAATGGCCGATTAATAGTCGACCGATAAAATTGATTAATCAACGGATTGCCGAATAATCTCAAATCCCTAGCTGACCGAGACGCTAACGATAAGCGATATCCTCAACATTGATGGTGTCAGTGTCATTGTGCTGTGAGATCATGTGTTAGAGTTAACTCATAAGAGTTTTGGAAACAACATAGTGGTTGTCATTTGGAATACATCTGACATAAGGGTTCACATGCAAGTATCAAGGAAGGGTTCATCACATAAGGAGTATGTGATGTCAAGTTGTGGTTGTTAGATTCAATCAAAAGGAATACTAACAACAAAGTCATGGTCTATGAATCTTGGATAGCCAAGTTCATGTTCAAGTTTGAATGATAATTCCAACTTGTTGACCTTTCATGAGCTTGAATACGTTAAGGTCTGAAAATCATAACTTGGTCTGGCTTCCAATTCAATTTGGATTTGAGTTAGGGTTCATCAAGTTTGAATTCAAATTGAAATGAGTTCACAATTTGATTTGGTTCTACTAAGTTAAATTGAATTATGAACTATTTTATAATTGTTTATGTTGGTTCTATTCAACTCAAATTGATGCTTCCCTAAAGTCAAAGTACAAATCCAATATAATTTCTAAAGTTTATTTATTTGGTTTAGGTTCAAACTAAAGTCAAATATAGCTCACAGACTTGTGCGTCGCCAAAAGAGGCATTTGCTGATAGACCAACCATCTATGTTGACCTTTACCGACATACAGTCTGTATACTGTCTTGTGTCAGCAAGCTGGCTGTGGGCAAAAAGATATACCGACGGACACTTTGCTTGCTGATAGTCTGTGCGTTGACAAAACCTTCTCTTGCTAACAGACCTGTGCGTCGGTAATTATATTTCTTGCTGACACAACTGTGCATTAGTAATTATGTCTCTTGCCATCAGACACGTCTGTCAGCAACTCTTTATCTTGCTGATGGACTTGTGCGTCAGCAATTCTTGGTCTTACCGACACACAGTTGTGTCACCTATTATTGAGCTTTCCAACACACGGTTGTGTTGGCAATTCTTGGGCATGCCAACACACAGCAATGTTGGCAAATCTCTTATTTGCTAACAAGTGTGTCCATCAGCAAATCTTTTACTTGCCAATAGACAGAACGTTTGTATACCTTTTACTTGCCAATGGACAATGTGCCTCCATTCTCTATTTGCCAACAACATGTGTGCAGCAAATCAAGTACACATCACAAAATGTGATTAAATCCACATTATATGTGCATATCACATCACACAATTCACTACAAAGTTCGGTAATTGTACACAAATCTGATTAAGTTCACATATATATCACGTCCTTGAAAATTCACAAATGAGATTACATAATGCATATACAAGTCATGTTGCAGCATATGCCCACACAAGGATAATGCTCTACCATTCCTCTAAGACACTACTCCCTGCCATTGCCAAAATAAACAAGTTCCATAAGATTATGATCTACCATGACACACAAAATAAAAGTCAGCCATCGCTATTGGTCTTCTCCCTTAGGCACTGAACACTTCAACAGCACGAGGCAAAGGAACATTTCCATCAATGGTCACCTGGTAAGATTTTTGCACATGTTATGGTAATTTCCACAAAGTAGAGAAGTGTATAATATATGGTACATGTCGATGAGTTGCACAAGGTAAAAGATACAGGAATATGTCGAATCTTTTTTCCGATTCAAGCTTAGTAAGGTGATAGTAATGTGGGTTACATCAGACCACTAATGTTTGTTTTCTATGTATATATACATGTAGCAGCTAGATACTCATGAAATTCATCTATTTCCAATGGGGTTCTGTAGATAATTTAGAACCTTTGTCTGTACAAAACTAAATCCTTAATACCGCTCTGAAACACAGGTAACAGTAATCTAGAACTGAGTATTGCATGCAGTCGTGCACCACCATGATTGAATTGCTAGGAGCCATCCTTTGATTATTAATAAGGAAAGAAAGAATAAAGAAGTTCATTCTCATCTCTTCCTTAAAGGAACCATAGGCATGCAACCTCCCCCAATAAGGTTCAAGGACCATTGCACGGAAGGCTGAGAAGTACATGGAAGTTGTACTAATTCACTAATTCATAAATAAAATTCAGCAAGGAAAATTGTGTATTTCCTCTTAGAATGCTAACGACTAGCGTCGCACAGATTTGATTATTGTGTGAGTTAATGCCATGCTTATATGCTTGATTGAGTAAACTATACAGCAAAGAAAGGGCTAAACTGTATGATGTTAAGTCTGAAAGAAGCAATTGTTATACAATTGATTGGTTGTCAACATTGTGGTATAGAGCTGATTGGTTTGGAGCCAATTTTGGCAACCTGGAACAAGGCATGGTTCAAATTATTTCTGAAGCTTTGGATGCACCAATGAGTCAACACACCTTAGGAACTTTATTACGAAGCTTTGGATTAGATTTGCCCTTTCTTAGCCCATAGTTTTCTAGGATGTATTCTATATTCAAAGTTTTTTTGTGGGCTTCCATACCCAGAGCAGTCATTTTGACATGGTTCTCTCTCATCTTATCAGCCCTAATCTCCTCGTACTATTTGGCGTTGGCCTCAAGATCGTCTCTTCCTCTTTTTGACATTTTTCTCCCTTTTCCACCTGAAATGCAGAAGATGTACATGTTATATTATTGAGATGGAATAGAATAAACTAGTACATTATTAATATAAATAGAGAACAACAAATAGATGCAGACACAGAACAAACAAAAGCTTACATCTAACTTCTTCCCATTTGATTCATTAATATCTTTTCTAACCAAAATGTCATTACCAGGAACCTTGAAATTTGCATTCAAATTTATAGGAATAACTATTTCCTGTAATAAATACTCCAGATGTTGATTTGTCACTTCATCCATGTCATAACGGTCGCGTGGCAGTGAGATCCTTACAGCGCACCAGTCTTTATTATCTGGATCAGGAACATAATAAACTTTACATGCTTGCGATGATAAAATGAAAGGATCGTCCATGGGCTTTTCACCAGTGTTGATCATGTGCGCCATGTTTACACTAGTTACACCGAAATCAAATTTCACCCATTTATCTTGTCCCGAGTTGTCAGCCCAAGCACATTTAAAAAACACAATATTTCCTTTCCGATGATAGCTCAATTCTAAGATTTCAGTAATAACACCATAATATGCCTTATTTGTAGAGGTTTTAGAAGTTCCATCATAACTTATGCTTTGTGCAACTAAAGCTACTCCAGAGCTTTGGCCAGGTCTACGCTCATCATATGACTTTGTGTAGAAAATATATCCATTTATGGCATAGCTACTATATTTCTTGGCAACCATTAAAGGGCCTTCAGCTAGAGCTATTACTTCATCCTCAACATGTTCCCCACTTCTCAGTAACCCAACAACCTATAATTACAAGTTACTAATACGGTTAAAACTATTTATAGAGTATTTGTCGATGCCTATAAGGACTTTTTATCTACTTACATGATTTCGGAACCACACATGAAATGTTTCATGGTGTATACGGCGGGTTTCTTGATTAAATGTGTCCAAGAGAAGAGAGGTATTGATAGTGCATTCTGCAGGTTATTTCAGCCACTAACATGGTTATAATAAGATTACATGGAAATAAAATAGATTACTTACTTCAAGAAAGGTTCCATGTGGTCAGAATTATATAAGATATAGTTGTGAGCTTGAAGCCATGATTGGTCTTTCAGCCACCACATGGTTATAATAAGCCTACATGGAAATAAAATAGATTACTTACTTCAAGAAAGGTTCACTACAAAAAAAATAATTACACTTCCGTGATGATACGTGTTTGTCATAGTAGGTCACATTTTCTGTCATGCATGTACATCCATGATGATTTTATGACAGAATCAAGATGGTCATACCTGTGATGTCATAGAAGTGTTCCATGACAATACCAAAATTATCATCACAGAAGTGTCCACTTCCTTGACGATAAATGGCGTGTCATGGAAGCGCTTTTGTCAAGGGTAACCGACACGTGGCATCCACCGTAACGGGTCGCCGTTAAGCTATCGGGTTCCGGTTTGGATCCGATAACCCGTTAACAACCCGGACCAATGGGGATTTTTCACGTGTAAAATTCTCATTTGCTGGCGGATCCACGTGTCGGCTATGATATGTGTTTGTCACAGTTGTCATCCAGCGAATGGACGGGACGCGCCTATGATACGTCGACATGTGGCTCAGCCCAACAGTGACCCATTCAGGGCAAAAGGCCGGCCCGTTTGACCTGGTTAAATGGTAATGGCCGGCCCACTTAAAGCCTGATAGTGGCCTGTTCGCATATAGTCCATTTACAGCCCGGTAACTCACGACCCATTATGGCCTATCCAAATTAGGCCCAGTAGCGTTATCTGGGCCGTCCAATATGATTCCAGCTCGTTGTAACTTCCGGCCCATGTATGGCCCATGACGTCTTTCGGCCCATAAGAGGCCCTTTGTAACTCTTGGCCCATTAACGGCCCGTGGTGAAACTGGCCCGTAATGAACAGTGTATCGCTTTATACCCATTAACGGCCCATTATTCCATTGGGCCGTTTCCAGCCCGTGTTATCTTTCGGACTTCTCAGGGCCCATTTATTCTTGGGCTGATTTGCAGTATTCGATTACTTACGGTCCGTTACTGGCCTGTTTCGGTTGTGGGTCAAATTCAGTCCGTGGTTAAAGTCGACCCGTTTGTGGCCCGTTAATCCATTGGGACGTTCTCATAGCGTCATCAAATACGGCCCATTAACAACCCGTTATGCCTGTCGATAGAAACAAGCCCGTTATACTCATCGGCCTATTAACGGCCCGTTATTGTCGGCCCATGATTGGACGATTCCCACTCTAGCCCGTTTACGGACCATAATGCGGTCCGTTATTGGCCCATGTTTGGCCAATCGATCATACGACCCGTAGAAGGCCCATTGATTCTACGGCCTGTAGAAGGCCTATTGATTCTACGGCCCGTAGGAGCTCCATGGTCACTACAGTAGATATGTAGCCCATGGTTATTGTGGCCTAGTTTTAAAAAATAGGTTATTGCGGCCACTAGCAAACCGCGGAAAAAGAACTGCACTGACTACAAGCAAACAAATAAACAAGACAATAAGGAAATAAATAAGCAAGCAACTTACGTTAGGCTATTACGGCTATTACATATATTACATCCACTGGGCATCAAAGTTCGCCACCAGTGCAAATATGGGGAACAAAGCATTAAGCAGCATATTACATACACTGGTTGTCAAAGTTGGCGACCAGTGCAAATAAACGCCGCAGCAAAACAAGTCCCACACTGAAACCACTTCACAAGAGCTCAAGAAACAATATCCTGGGTATCCACCATGCTGGCAAGACGCTTAGCAAGCTTATTAGTTTTCTCTTGTTTGGCGTTTAAATCCTCCAACGTTTGCTGTTGCACCAGAAAGTATGCATCTGAATTCTGCAGGGACTTCCTTAGTCCTTCGGCTTCCTGTCGCAGCACATCTGATCGATGTCTTTCAACTTGAAGTTGAGACTCAAGAAGTCGAACTGATTCAGGCAGCGAGTTCGAAGAGCTGGTGCCAGCAGTAGTGGCCAGTAACTCGAATACTACATCAAGACAGGACTTTGGGGTTGTCTCACTGTCTTCAAGATAGTTTTTATCAGCTTTCTTGGAGACCAACAGGGATGTCTCACTATCTTGAACCTTATCTGCATTACTTCCTTTACCATTGCATAACGGGGTACTCTTCTCCAATATTTTGTCCGCATTCTAAAAGAAAAACAAGCAGACACATCACAGGTTTACCATGTTGTACATGAAACTCATTTTGGTAAACCAGTTCAGTAGTAAGGTGGACAGGATAACAACATGAAACAAACATATATCTATGTAGTATGGTCACTGTATGGTCTATATCATTCTAGTTTATGTTGCCAAATCAAGATAGAGACAGTTCAAATCATATCTCTTTAAGACAAAGCAGCATAGACAGAATATAAGTGTGGGAAACTACACAGCACTAACAACACTTGTAATGTGCATGGCATGAGAACATAACTGTTTATTCAATTGAAACTGAAATCAACATAGAGCAAGTTACAACAGCAAACACGTTAAAGAAACAGGTTTAAACACTACTAGCGAAAACCTTATACACAGAGTCTTATCAGTAGCGCGGGTTAAAGAGAGGCGCTACTGCTAATTAGTAGTAGCGCTTTATAGTTCCGAGCGCTACTAGTATGTGGTTAGCAGTAGCGCGTTCTGGCAAACCGCGCTGCTGTTATGGCCAGCCCGGGCCTAGGTGCCCATCCCCACTTAGCAGTAGCGCCTGTCTTGGACCAACGCTACAACTATTGGCTTTAGTAGTAGTGTTGGTCCTAAAACTGCGCTACTACTAAGCCAGGTTATCATCGCCGCACCTGACCTCTCCCCTCCTCACTCTCCATCTCCACTCTCTCTCCCACCATCGTCGCCGGCCTGCCCCCGCCTTGCTCCGGCCGCCCTCCCCCGGCCCGCGCCCGCCCTCCTCCACCGCATTTCCGCCGCAATCGCCGCCTCCTTCCTTGTCGGTAAGCCGCCTCCCTCCTCCCCTCCTCCTGCTCTCTCCTTTCTCCTCCCTCCTCTCCCTCCTCGGCCGGTGTAACACCCCATATGTAAAACTTCCCATTTTGGCAATATATCCACCTTGATCTTCATCCAATTCCTTTTGGGTTCCATCATTTTGGCATCTTTTGTTTTTATGTGTTGTTTTATTCATTGCTATGCATTACTCACCACTTGCCATTGCATTTGCTCTTGTCATATTGCATTTGTGCATCATTGTCATTTTGCTTATGCCATCATGTGATGCATCATGATCATTGCTATGTTGTTGTGCATTGTCATCTTGCATCCCCATGCCCATGTCTCATCACCTCCCTCCTCTTTTCTTTATTTTTGCAAGTGGCATTTCTTTTCCCTCCTCCATTAATGTTCATCTTTTCCCTATAAATGCTAGACCCTTCCACTTACCTCTCTGTCAAATTTCATCTCAATTGGACTTGGTTTGGTTGGGGTCAAAATGCCTCAAGTTTGAATCTAATTCAAACTTGAAATATTTTTCTTCCTGTAAAAATGTCCAAACCATTTTTACAATTATGTGCATAAATCTAGGGTCATGGGGATATTTTCATATCTCTCACACCCCTCTCCAATCCCCCTGTGCATTTTGCTCCTTATTTTCTGTTTGAGGAAAAAGGAAAAGCAGCAGCAGCAGGCTAGGCCAGCCGCAGCCCAGCAGCAGCAGCCGCACCAGCCGCCAGGTGGGCCTCCTCCCACCCAGGCCGGCCCAGCTCAGTGCCAGCCAGCCCGCTCGGCCACCTGCGCCCTCTCCCTCCTTTCTGTTTCTCACCCAAACGCCCGCGCACCCCCTCTGGCCCCTCGACACGTGGCTGCGTCGGCCGCACCCATCAGCGACCACGCCCGCTAGCTCACCCACCTTTTCTTCCTTCTCGGTCCACCTCTCGCAGCGCATGCACATGGCCACGGCCGCGACGACGGCGTGCTCCACCCGTCGCCCTGGCCCTCTATTTAGCCCCTCTCCTTGTCCACCCACTCCCTAGGGTTTCCCTCTCCACTCCTCCGCCGCCGCCAGGGGAGAAAACCCCCAGATCCGTCGCGTTCGTCGCTTCCCGAGCGCGTCTAAGCGCACGTGCTCGTCGCCGGCGTGCTCTCCAACGCCCTCCACCTCGCCAATTGTGTCCGTCTGCTTCCCCGACGTCGACTACGTCCACGACGTCGACTACGAGCAGCCGGGAGCCCCTCCAAGTCGCCGTCCCCTTCATCCTCGTCCGCGTCCGCGTCGGCCACCGATCGTCTCCGGCGAAATCCGCCGCCTCCCGTCTTCCCCGAACCCGTTCGACTCCACCGACGACCCCTACGTGAGCAGCCGCACCTCTCCGACCATTTTTTACCCCCTTGTTTGCACGCTCCGTCGTCGTTTGCCACGAGCACCCGTACGCGTCGCCGTCGGACCTCGCCTCCGGCGAGTGCTCCGGCCCCCTCTTACTTGTTGCGCATGTCCGGCGTGTTACCCGCATCGCGTTCGCTCGATCCATGCTCGCTGCCTCCCGTTTAGTCCCCCCGCCTCGTCGTGTTCATCTTCGCCGCGCCGTCTCTGTAGCACATCGCCGGCGATGCCTCCGTCGTCGTTCGGCGATATAGGTTGCACACGCGAGTGCGGGATCGCCTGGTGGTCTCGTTGCACTACTCCGCCGCCTCGTTTGGCCACCGGAGGCAACTCCGGCGAGGCCACTGCCGTGCTCCGTTCACCGCCAGCCAGTTCCCCTGATTCTGCTCTGTTTTGCCCAGCCACAGCCACTGCCAGGTGGGCCCCAAGGGACCCACTGGTCAGCGAGATAGGGGACCAGGACCCACCTGTCATCCCCTCAAAGCCCCTCTTTTCTTTTCCCATTTATTTTAACCTAGTGAATTTCCATTTCTGGAAAATCCCCGCTTTCCAAATCAGGCAAGTCCAAATATGGACATTCCATTTATGGAAAATTGCCAATTCTGTCAATAGCCATTTTAGGCAGGGTTTCACTTAGTGCATTTGTGGGGATTTTTCCACAGTAACCCTTACATATTATATATGTTTTGGGGTAGAAAAATCCCCCCAATCCATTTGTGGCATCCATTTCATCATTTGAGCAAGTTTTGAAACATGTTATTTCTACAGCATATGCCATTTTGTCATTTTTTTCATGATTTTGTGTGATTTTCATATGAGCAATACCATGACACGAATTGGAGCATAAACATGCCATCTTACTTCTAGTTTTAATTCCATGCCATGATATGTTTTGTAGTGAGTCTGAGTCTGTCAACATAACTTGTCATTTTGCATTGATGCTATCATCATATCTGTAGATCTTTGGAGCATGATCAGTAAGGGAGTTTTGTTAAGTGCATTTAGTACATGAATGCCATGTTCTTGTTTGCCATGATAAGTTCCTATAGCATGTAGTTTACTAGCTCTAAACATTGCAATCTGAATCTGTTTTCTGCCATGTCCAGTATTCTGAATCTGTTTTCTGCCATGTCCAGTATATTACCAAGTCTGTAAAACTGTTATCATTTGTCCTTTTTCCATGCTGTTTTGATGATGATCTAATGAGTTTTAGAAATAGTTCAATAAGCATGTTTTGTAGTAGATGTTATGCACTATCATGCCATGTCATTTGTTTCCATGTATAAGTTCTGCATCATAATTAACTGTTGTATCTAAAGTGCCATGTTGCTGTTATGGTCAATTTTGCATTGCATATTGTTTTGCTCATCGTTTGGGCTCCGTGCATCCGTTTCCGATGATCTTTATATCGATTTCAACCGAAATCTTTCAATATTTTCAGTGGCATGCTTGGTTTACCAAGATTCTGCCCATAGCCATTTTTTATTCACCGTTTCCTTCCCGTTGACGTATCCCTCGTTCCGGTAGAACCGCAGCTCCGTGCATAACGATCTTCATATGCATTCATGTTGGAGTTGCACGAAGTATATGTTCATTGCCATGCCTTGTTTGTTTATTGTATGCTTGTGCTTTCTTGTGGGTAGTTCCGGGAGACGAGTTCGAGTCCGAGGACCCTGTCGAGTACGTTCACGAGGAGCAAGTTATCGATACCACTGAGGACAATCCAGGCAAGATGATCATTACCCCCGATATCACTGCTATCTTTGCTTGCTAGTTGTTCGTTGCTATCGATATGTCGCGCTACCTACCACTTGTTTACATATAGCCTCCTAAATTGCCATGAAAGGCCTCTAACCCATCTTCCTAGCAAACCGTTGTTTGGCTATGTTACCGCTTGCTCAGTCCCTCTTATAGCGTTGCTAGTTGCAGGTGCAGTGCAGGTTGTTCCATGTTGGGACATGGATATCTTGGGATATCACATTATATCTTATTTAATTAATGCATCTATATACTTGGTAAAGGGTGGAAGGCTTGGCCTTTTGCTTGGTGTTTTGTTCCACTCTTGCCGCCCTAGTTTCCATCATACCGGTGTTATGTTCCTTGAATTTTTGCGTTCCTAACATGGTCGGGGTTTATGGGCCCCCTTGACAGTTCGCTTTGAATAAAACTCTTCCAGCAAGGCCCAACTTTGGTTTTACCATTTGCCTAATAACAACTAAAACTTGCATAGGGATAATTAACCCGAGGATTCTTAATCAACAACCTGGGCCAGTGCTCCTCATCAGTGTTGGTCCAAAATAGAGTTGTGTGCGGCTTCCCCCGGGGAAACTCGGGTCTCAGTTGCTGTACGCTGTGCTCATCCGATCGTGGCCTGAGACGAGATACGTGTGGCTCCTATCGGGGTGTCAGCACGTCGGGAGGTCTTGCTGGTTTTGTTTTTCCATTGTCGAAATGTCTTCTGCACCGGGATCCCGAGCTTGATCGGGTTGTTCCGAGATGGAGGATTGTCTCCGCGGATCGTGAGAGCTTATCATGGGCTAAGTTGGGACACCCCTGCAGGGTTTAAACTTTCGAGAGCCATGCCCGCTGTCATGTGGTAGATGGGAGTTTTTAATATCTAGTTGTAGTGAACTTGACACTAAATTCATTAAAATACACCAACTGCGTGTGTAACCGTGATTGTCTCTTTTCGGTGAAGTTCGGGAAGAGAACACGGTAGGGTTATGTTTGAACGTAAGTAGTTCATGATCACTTCTTGATCATTACTAGTTTGCGACCGCTTGCGTAGTTTCTCATCTTACTCTTGTATTCGTAAGTTAGCCACCATACATATGCCTAGTGCTTGCTGCAACTTCACCACTTAACTATGTCATACCCATTTAAGCTTTGATAGTCTTGACACCCTGGGTAATATGATTGCTGAGTCCCCGTGGCTCACAGTATGCTACAAACACAGTTGCAGGTACCATTGAGTCAGACACAGGAGATGCAACTGAGCTCCAGTGGGAGTTTGACGAGGATCGTGGGCGTTTCTACGTTTCATTTCCGGACGATCAATAGAGGCCCTAGTCGGAGTATCCAGGGATAGTAGCAGGGTGGTGTTTTCTTGTTTATCTTGTCCGTAGTCGGACTCTATCTATATGTTATGGATGATTGTATGATGATTGTCATATTTATACTCTTCTGGGGAAAGTGTATGCCTTGATCTCGTATTCTGTCTATTCATTCGGTTGTATGTATTTGTATGCCACCTTGCTATGCGTTCCAAAACGGGATTCTGCCGTGACCTCGAGTTCATTACGAGATCACGATAGAGTTTCGTCTTGCGCGTTACAGCCGGCCGCCCTCCTCCTCTCTTTCCTCCCTCCCTCCCTCCTCATTCGGGCACCATCCTGCCTCCTCCTCCTGTCTCTCTCCTCCCTCGCTCCCTCCTCCCTCCTACCTCCCTCCACCCCTCCTCCCTCTGTTCTTGTAGATTGTAGGTTTTTTAAATATTTTTCAAATAGAATAGAATGTAGAATGTAATTTTTTAGTAAATATAGGGTTATTTGAATAGAATAGAAAATTTTCAATAATGTAGATTATTTGAATAGAATAGATTTTTTTTAATAATGTAGGGGCAAAACAACCAAATACCTTTAAAATTTTAGTATTAATTTAGGTTATTTGATTAGAATAGAATAGTTTGTATTTTACTACATTTAGTTGGTAAAAAAAATGTCCTCTACTTGTTATATTCTGAAATTCGGGCTTTTTCTAGGGTTCATAGTATATTTTCAAATATATTTCAGCAATCAAACTCTAAGTTATGTGAAATTAGGGCATTTTTCTATGATTCAAGAAGTAGACAGTAGTTAAAAAACCAGGGCATTCTTCTAGGGTTTAGAGTTTCACTAAACCCTAAAATGAGGATATATAGATAGATGGACAGATGTTAGGGCTAGAATTAGGGTATTTTTAGTAAATGTATAGGTATTTTTAGAGTTAGAACAAGGTATTTTTAGTAAATGTTTGGGCTAGAACTAGGATGTTTTAGACATAGGGTTTCACTAAGTCCTAAGATGAGGATAATAATGTTTTTGTTTATATTTTGTTTTTGCAGAAACCAAGGAGCCCCTGCATCATCCCCGCCGTTGTTCCCGTCACCGACCCCCTCCGACCCCGAGGTGAGACCAGCCAAATCCCCATGTCGATGATGATGTAGATGTTTTGATAGTTGTAGTAGAGTAGTAGCTACATGAATAGCTGTGACAATTTTCATGGAATAGAAAATTTTCAATGTAGGTCTTTCAAATATGATGGAGATTTAGACATGTGATATGTAGTGTTCTGTAGTACTAGTGCTTGCCCAAGTGGCCTATGTTTGCAGGGAACACCTCACAGTGGCCTATGTTTTGCCGGAGTGTTGATTAATTTCCATTCCGGCAAATTTCAGGCGCTCGATATATGTCCTTTTTAGCAAAGGTCATGCCGGATTTTTCCGTGAATTTCGGCATGACTTGTGCTAGAATATGTAGGAAATATCGAGTGGCCCGGATTTTGTAGAAAGATAATTAAACAACATTTTGGGTTGACTTTAAGTCTGTCGGGACTCCAACATATATATGAGAGAAGAAGAATGCCGACTGTTGTCGTGGGGGTTGTTCTTCCTCTTCTTTCTCGTGATAGACCTTTTGGTAATGCACGGGAAGGAAGAGAAGAACGACCATCACCGACGGTCGCAAATGTCAGAGAGGAATTAGTGAGGGAGAGTCTCCACCATATATGAGACGACGAAGAATTCCGATTGTTGTCGTGTGGGTAGCTTCTTCTTCATTCCAAGGTGCTAGACATTTTGGTGTAATGCACTTTGGAATGACAGGAGTAGCTACCATCACCGACGGTCGCAAATGTCAGAGAGGAAGAATCCCGACTGTTGTCGTGGGGGTCACTTCTCCTTCGTTCCCGTGTGCTAGATATTTTGGTGTAATGCACTCGGGGACGAAGGGAGGAGCGACCATCACCGACGGTCGAATATATACGCCACGTGAGCTGTGAGTTTTCAATAAAAGACTCTACAGACCGATAGTCAACCCGTGATGAATAATAATGATCTAATTTAGTTTTTGTAGTACATATATTGAATTGTACAAGTTTAATCTTTGAATTATGAATATAGGAAATGTCTGACGACGACGATAGGCTCCCGGTGTGCGACTGGTGCAGCGACGACCGGGGTCTGTGTGACAGGCCTCACCTGGTAGACCGTCAGCGCTTCAGTATTAAGCTTGACGAGACCTTCGATGTTGAAATGGTACGCAACGACGACAAGTGTTTTTTCGTAATTAAGCATGACTTCTGCTTCTTCAAAGTGTAATTTTCGTCTTTTACAATTCGACTAGCTTATCCCATGCCATGCAAGACGCTCTGTCTTGAAGAAGCTGGATTTTGAAGATCATGAAAATATGGAGACAAAGATAGTTCATCAAAGGACCCATCATGGTTATGATTTTGCTGTAAATCTATACAATTCTGAGAGCGTATCCCATTTTGGTTGCTCGAATTGGGAAGCACTGTGCAAGGCATATGATTTTCAGGAGGGTATGCTTGTCACCTTCGATCTTGGTGATCCTGGCATCGACGAAGAGAATTTGGACATTTGGGTCCTTGTTGATACGCTTCCACTTCTACCTCTATGTGAGTTTCTCAAACATATTTATTAAGTAATTTATATTGTTTATTTCAAAATAGTTGACAGCTTATTTTCATTCTTCAATTTTTTTTACGGAAGATGGTAGACAGAACCTACTACACTGATGGCGCAGAATTAACTTATCAGGAGAAAGATCATCTTATCTCGTTTATTAATGATGTTGAGAATTACAATATCAATTATCAAACTCCTGCATATTATGGTCAATATGTGCCACTAGTGCATGTGTTGAACTACGGTAACATCCATGGAGATGGCATGGTAAGATTTTTTACTATTACGACATCCGTGCATCTTTTGCATAAATTCTTCTAAAGCTAAACTACATTGCTAACTACGATGTTATTACTATGTTTTTCAACAGAAAATCCTGAAGGATTGTGTGCCTGATCTGATGTTTCCGAAAGGTCGCCTTGATGTTATTAGCTTACGGCCAGGTCATCCTAGGCTTCACTGTTGTTCATACCGGATTTCTAAAACCGATGAAGACATGACAATCAAAGAATGGAAAAAATGTATGGACAATCGTAGGGAGCTACTTGGAAGCAACATTGTGCAAAGCGCAAGAATTGGAGACAGGATAATCTCCATTCTCCATAATGTAGAGTCAGGGCCTATCTTGTTTTATGCTATTTTACCTTAGAGAGGGTAGTAGGTCCTAGCTAATACTCATGATCATGTGCTAAGAACAATTAAGTAGGGTTGGTTAGATGACTATGGTGATGATGAGTATGACTTGTTATTATGATAACAAGTAGAAGTTGTATGATGATGATGAGTAGGACTTGTTATTATGATAACAATGATGAGTTATTTATTATTATGATGATGCATGATGCTAAGTTGTTATATGAGCATGATGAGTTATTATATATATCAGTGGGTGAAATGAACATGGATTAGATTCAAGTGGAGGCAACATGTGGTGCACATCGAAAGTACTACTAATCCAAACTAGATCAAAAGTACTACTAATCATGGTCATAAAATCATATGATGAAAGTACTGTATATAAAACCTATACAAATACAGCGACAATAAGCTGCATTTTAAAAAATACAGGAAAATTTAGCAGTAGCGTTTTTCATAAGAAACGCTACTGCTACTTACTATTATCAGTAGCGCTGGTTTCATTGGAGTGCTACTGCTAATTAGGTATATCAGTAGCATTGGAAAACCAGCGCTACTGCTACCAGTTAGCTGTAGCGCGTTAGGAGTAGCGCTGGACCCAGCGCTACTGCTATAGGTATTTCCAACGCTGCTAGTAGGCTTTTCCCTAGTAGTGAAAACATACCTGTTGCGCCATTGGAGTTTCAATTGCATCCTTCAAATTTGAAATTAGTTGGTATGAGTAAATACAGTGATGCAAGAGCAAAGGAGTATGAACCATAGCTATGGAACCTGACCTGAGACCAATTCTTCTTCTGCTTTAAGCGTTGACTTGGGCTTCGGAGTGGTGGTCCTCGTGCTTTGGGCACTGCAGTTGCCTTACTAACTGCTCATGTTTGGGTGCTCTGTGGTGGAGACGGTGCTGTGTCAACTGGAACTGGGTTACTATCTGCTGGGGTTGAGGTTAGAAGGGGTGTAGCTGGTTCTCTGTCCAACTGGGTAGGGGTACAATCTGCGTGAGTCTGGGTTATGTGTGGTGGGGCTGGTTCTTGGGCAAGTACAACCGTGGTTCTATCTACATCGATGGGTAGCACGATCTTTTCTGAGACCGTGTTTTTACTCCCATAGATACTGCCATCACCCCCTCCAATTCAAATGGCTGATAGACAAGAAAGGTAATTGAATGTACAGACATTGTATGATAGGCAGGTGCAATGGATAGTAGGGAAGAAAACATGGCATGAAATAATTCACATTTATGTTGTCTAACCAAACAGGATAGCATGACATAATTTCACATATATGATGGCTAATTAAACAGGATAGCATGACACAATTTCACATATATGATGGCTAACTAAACAGGATAGAATGACATACTTGAAAATATGATGACTATGTAAACAGGATGACATGATATAACTATACGATGTGTCTATTAAAGTGGTTGGCATGCCCTAATTCACAAACATGCCGTTAATGGAAACATGATGGCATGATATAATTCACGGATAGAATGACATAATTCAAAATATGATGACTATGTAAACAGGATGAGGTGATATAACTATATTATGTCTTTAGAAAATGGGTTGGCATGCCATAATTCAGATACATGCTTTCTATGTAAACATCATGGCATGATATAATTCAAATATATGATTTATATACTAAGCAAGTGAGCAGAGGGCAATCGCATATATGATGTGTTAACTAAGAAGATGGCATTCAATATTGTGTATATGATGTAAAAACTAAGCATTGCAAGACAACATATGCATGATATGAGTAATATAACCCTGCCAAGTTTGAGCATACACCTCAGGGGAAAATAGGACTGGTCATCTGTCTCTGAATCCTCCTCTGAGGAGCTATCTGTAACCAGCAAGATATCTGCTTCAGCAGGTAGCATTGTCTACTCTGAAGACCTTGTTTTCACTCCAGATTTTTCCATCACCAATTCAAATGGCTGATGCACAGGAAGAGCAGTTGAATATACAAACATTGTTGACAAATGGAATACGTAATACAAAAAAAGGATGGCATGATATAATTCACATATATGACGCTTGGCTAAACATCATGGCATTGCATAATTCACATACATAATGCCTTGCAACAAGATAGCATTGCATAATTCACATATATAATGTCTTGCAACAAGATGGCATTGCAAAATTCACATATATGGTAATTAGACACTAAACAGGTGGCATTCACACAAAGCATGTCTAAACTAAGCAAATGACATGCCAATGCAAGACACCATATGCACGATATGAGCAATATAACCCTGCCAAGTTAGAGCATGCACCTCGGGGGGAAATAGGATTGGTCATCTGTCTCTGAATCCTCCTCTGAGGAGCTATCCATAACCAGCAAGACAGGCGCTTCGTCAGATAGCATTGTCTGCTCTGAAGACCTTGTTTTCACTCTAGATTTTTCCATGACCGTGTCGAATGGCTGATGCACAGGAAGAGTAATTGAATGTACTAAAATTGTTGACAAATTTAATACGTAATAAAAAAAGGATGGCATGATATAATTCACATATAAGATGACTGGCTAACCAGGATGGCATTGCAAAATTCACATATATGATGCCTGGCAAAACAAGATGGCATTGCATTATTCACATATATGATATAGAAACTAAACAGATGGCATTCACACAATGCATGTCTAAACTAAGCAGATGCCATATTTTATGTATAAAGTAAGAAATGCAAGGCACCATATGCATGATATGACCAACATCAGCATGCCATTAGAGCAAAAGACCTCAGGGGTAAATAGGAGTGGTCTGCTCCCTCTGATCCCCCTCTGAACAGTTATCTTCCTCTTGATTAGTCTGGATGGGGGGCGGGGGGGGGGGGGTTGCTTTTGTGCCCCACCATGGAGCGACGTCTGCATGAAATTTTATTGCCATGCAAGGCTCGTCTCTTTTGCCTCCATGTTCAGTACCATTGTGTACAATATTTGACATGCATAGGAAATAAAACATAGTGAGATTATGTAAGGAGTGCATGCACAAATCCAGAGTGATGGTAGCAAACTGTGGATAGACCCAAAACCAATGATAGCAAGCAGATAATAGCTTCAGTTAAAAAATACAGATAATGGCTCCTTTAATGTTTGTTTCCACCCAACATGAAACTCATAGTAGACACCCGAGATTAACCAGATAGTAGACAGATAGTATTGATTGCTGCCCCAATATGTACCCCACAACCATTTAAAAACTCAAGTTTGAGCATTAGTTTGGACCTGACTCGGAGTCTAATCGGTGAACAGGACAATAAAGTAGCATGTCATCATATTAAGCGATGCATAACGTAAGCAGCCACGAAAGAGTGCGACCTCTCTTGCGGACCCGTGTAGTCCTCAAGGTCATCTGCTAAGTTGATGATGGTAATGCAGTTGTCGTAGCTGTCGGCGGCGGGGAAGAAGATCTGAGGCGGCGAAAGACAATCTGGAGGGCGAATCCCTGCTGTGGTGAACCCTTCCGTCGTTGGAGCAGCTGAGCTGGGGTGGACCACAGCGCAGCAGGAGCGGGACAAACCACACAAGGTTTTCTTTGACACATATCTGTAACAGAAGTAATTCTGTAAGGGCTTGTTTGAATTGGAGGATTCTAACATTGCATGGATAGGAAATATACAGGAATAGGATAGGAATGCACGTGCAAAACAGAGAATTTAAAAACACATGATTTCTGCCAATCTGGGTGTTTGGTTCACAAGAATTGGAAGATCACAGGAATACAAAGAAGCATGGTGAGATTAAGTCAAACCACAAGAAAATGTACGGTTATAATGCTATTATGCTACTATCTCTTAGTCTTGTGCTTCATGAATAGGAATTTGAAAAGGAGGACAAGTGGATATTAAAATTCCTATGATTTTTCTTTCAAGGAGACACTAAAGGAACAAATCCTACAGTTTTCCTTTGTTCCATTCCTTTGAACCAAATGCATGAATAGTAGTACCATAGGAAACTTTCCAATTCCTATGTTTTTCCTTCACTTTTCCTTTCAAGCACTGGCGATTCTAGTAGGCAGGCTTGAACAGGGAAAAGCCTACATTCAAAAAATGTCTTTGTGCTACTTCCACTACTTTGGACCCAGGCCACTGCCCTACTAGCTCAACTCCCAGGCCCATCTACCAATGCACAGCTCAAACACGCAGAAATAAATAATGATGGCGTTCGAGAGAGTCCATCACGGATAGCTAAGTTGCCTGGTACCTCACTGCTTGTCATATAGTAGGAGGAACTAATCATATTTCACGTTACTACGTGTGCTCAGTGGACAATATATATAACATGTAGAGTAAAAAAGCGATGCAACAAGTGTACAACCTCTTTGGCGAATCCATGTTGATCTCAGCATGATTGGGTTGGTCGGTGAGGATGCTCCGGCTGATGTGGTTGTCAAAGGAGGGGAAGAAGATCTTAGGCGTCTGGATATGGAGCCGAGGGTACTGCTCCGTTGTGATTGAGGGTTTCGTCGTCGGAGCAGCTCCAGTGAGTTGTACGACGGTGAGGCTAAAGCAGGACAAGAGAGACAATGTTAACCTGAGTGGAATTCTAATAGCATATCCAATAGATGATGTAAAATACATAACCACAAAGTGCTAGATGTAAAATACATCAGTCGCTCATCTCTGAACTTAACTATCGAAACTGAATTTAACTGTCGAAACAGAATTTTACTGTCGAAACTGAACGCACTAGTAGCAGAAAAGCAGTAGCAGCAGCGGCGCCCGGTGCAGCAGCGCGTGCGAGAGCCGGGGTAGCTGGTCGTGTAGCAGCATCTCGGGTAGCAGCTGTAGGGGCTCGAGCGAGAGCAGGATCTGCTGCTCGTGCAGCAGCAGCGCGAGCAAGAGTAGAGCAGCAACGCAAGCAATAGCAAGAGCAAGAGCAGCAGCGCGAGCAAGAGTAAGAGCAGACCAGGCTGGGGACCGAGAGCAGGAGCAGAGCAGCAGCGCGATCAAGAGCCAAAGCCGCAGTAGCTCCTACTGATGTGGACGTCGCCGCCGAGGGAGCGACGCCGTGGAGGAAGTGGCTGACGACGCCGCCGTAGATGGAGCCGTGCCATGTCGGCTCGGGACCGAGCGCCGGCAGCACCGTGAGATCGAATCAAGACGAAAATGCAACGATTAGTGTAGAACCTCTTTGGTGGCGCCGATTAGGCCTCAGCTTCATCCGAGGAATCGGTGATGGTGCTGCTCTTCCGGTGGTGCAGGTGAAGAAGGTGCTGTGGGAATGGAGGAGGCGCGAAAGACGAGGGGAACGTCGGGGCAGCTCCTTGGAGGTGGAGGACGGGGTGGCTGAACCAGCGGGAGGACGAGATCGACGATGGATCCTTATCCGGTGCGTTGGATGAGGGACATCGAGGTGTTGCTGTGGACGATGTCGTCGGGGAAGAGGCTCCGGCTGGGTGGCAGACGAAGGAGGGTGTGGGGCTTCGCGGGTTTTCGCGGCCTCAGTGTACGAAGGGGGGGGGGCGGAGGGGATGGGAGGGGGAACCATGGCTTAGGGACGTGCTTGTCCGAAATGTGGGGTAAGTTACGAAAGTACCCCCACCGATTTGAGCTAGGTAGTTCTTTCGGTTCAGGGTTATCACGGGAATTTCGCTTGTCGGGATTTCACAGGAGGTGTGAGTTTTCGCGCACGTTGTAATTTTGGGATAGCAAGGCGCGGGTTGAGATGGAGGGAGTTTTCGGAGCACAACGAGACAAAGAGATATCTTAAAATTTTGGGGTAACAAGGCGCGGGTTGAAGAGGCAGGAGTTTCGCAGCACGATAGACAGAGATGCTAGCTTGAAATTTCGGCATAACAAGGCACGACTTAAAATTTCGGGAGAACAAGCTTAACGTGTAAAAAAAGACAATTCGCACCCCACTAGAGAGAGCCATGTCCCGTTTTACTATATTACTAGAAATGCATTCAAATACAACAACAAAAAACTAAAAAAATCAGGACAACAAGCTTAACGTGTACAGTACCAAATCATTTTGCACTTCCCTTAACAATAAAAAAAATATGTGTTGTCTAGCATATGGACTAAAATTGAGTACATTTTCCCTGTTTGAATGGGATTGTACTCGGGTTAGTTATACAACCATCTAAATATTATCTTCACAACACATGACATGAATATAGGAGTAGTAAATTCCCATATAAATATGAACTACATGTACATACAATCTCGAATTCAAATATATGTATCCATTTTATGTTGAATTCAAATCATAGTACATGTATGCTCTAGCTAGATGTTCGGAATCTAAACCATGTATGATACTATGTACAATGTGTTTAACACGCACAACACACACACACACCATTTAGGCTAGTAAGGTACACGTGCATTGCACGCATGAGATTTGGCAACCAAATTAGGAATAAATACCACATTATAGCATGTAAGCTTTGAGTCATATATGCATGATGTAGATGTTCATTTAATTCTTATAGTTCATCTCATTCAAAATCAATTAGTTTTTATAAAAAACCTAATCTATTTTAGGATTCATGGAATTGTGCATTTTAAAGCATAAAGTAAAAACAAATAATGGCAATTCATCTAGAAAAAAATTGGGCAATTATGATACGGAAGATTCTAGAACAAAGGAGAAGTGCTTGTGTTTTGAGGTTTGTGCATTATGCTTAAGTTCAACCATGGAGTTTTCTAGATTGTACATGTGGCAAAATCTGGTGGAATGTAGATGATATCCAATGGTCAGTAGTGCTCGGATTTGCCATCTCTGCACCATCGGATTGGCTTCATCCAACGACCATCTTTCAAAGTTATTCGCACACTATATAGGGGTATAGATATGTGATGCGAAAGCCACCCATCATCTCCAATTTGAATAGTGTGTCCATGCATGGATGCAATGTGGCCAAACGATGCCTGCCATCGGTATCTCAAATTCAAATCAGTCTGACCTTGTTTAATGTGTATACAGTATAGGATGCTCGTTTCCAAACCACGCCACACATATCTCAGTTATATTCATGCATGCATGGGTTTCAAACATCATGATCTCTTATTCAAATATATGAATTCAACTTTACATTGATTATGACCTCAACTAGTCTTTTACACCCACACAGTCGTCTTCTCTTTATAATTGTACCACTAACTTTCTCTCGTGCATGCATGCACACACACTACCACTCGGCATTATCCATTGCACACATGCAATCTTTTTCTTCAGTTCGGTCTCCCATGCATGCACACACACACACACCCCTCCCCCTCTTCATCACTTCGGGCATTCTTTTATCTCTCACATGCATGTGCAACTATCGATGTTCCTCTATGTGTGTATATATATAGCTAGGTCTTTCCCAGTTTTCCACACAAACCGATCGATCTATATATCTAGTCAGGTCTCACCCTCTTTCCCACGTACACATCGATCAATCTACCTCTCTATATAGGACTACATAGCTAATACGCCCACATTATCTATCCATCATCTCCCTCTCATCATCCATGCCTTCCGCTTCATCTCTCAGACGCGCGCACAGTGGCGAAGACAGGGGCAGCAAGGGCCCTGGCCCCCCTAACATCACTATATATTAAGGCTAATATGAATGTGATCAGTAGATCAATTCCTGGTAAAATGGTTTAAGTTGATGAATTGGCCCTCCCCATAAAGGATTAGTAATGCTTGGCCCCCTAGCTCATTTAGTTTTCATGGCTCCGCCACTGCGCGCAACCGTGCACGTTCTTGCTCCCTCTCTTTAAATATTGATCTCGCACTTGTGCACTCCTTCATAGTCTCCCTCCACTTGGCCCCTCGCACCATTTCCACCCCCCATATCCCAGTGCTTGTACACTAGTAGAGCTCTTCCCTCTATCTGTCTCTATCGATATCTCACGCGGTCGACCCCTCCCCTCCCTTCTCGTATATCACCCCGGCCCCATGCACATACATGTATATATATAGGCCTCTCCTTCACACAAACTGCATTGACACGTATTCCCTCACCATATCTTAGTATCTCTCACACACACGGACTACGTGTGCGAAAGAGAAGAGGTGCACACACGCACTCGTTCCCACATACAAATGCGCGGGTGCACGGTGGAGCACATTTGTACAAAAAATGAGCGTGTAGAAAGGCTTTATATGATGTGCCACTAGTCTATATCTATATCTATATCTATATCTAGTGTGCGAATAACTTTGAAAGATGGTCGTTGGATGAAGCCAATCCGATGGTGCAGAGATGGAAAATCCGAGCACTACTGGCCGTTGGATATCATCTACATTCCACCAGATTCTGCCACATGTACAATCTAGAAGACTCCATGGTTGAACTTAAGCATAATGCACAAACCTCAAAACACAAGTACTTCTCCTTTGTTCTAGAATCTTCCGTATCATAATTGCCCAAACTTTTTTTCTAGTTGAATTGCCATTATTTCTTTTTTACTTTATGCTTTACAATGCACAATTCCATGAATCATAAAATAGATTAACTTTTTTATAAAAACTAATTGATTTTGAATGAAATGAACTATAAGGACTAAATGAACATCTACATCATGCATATATGACTCAAAGCTTACATGCTATAGTGTGGTATTTATTCATAATTTGGTTGCCAAATCTCATGCGTGCAATGCATCTGTACCTTACTAGTACTTCCAGTATGTGCAAAACACGTAAATTAGAATTCCAATGGCACGCTACATAGTGTCTCTCCCTTTTTCAGTTAATATATTATGATTAAAATGATGTGGGGGCATCCATGAAGCCACGTGGCACATGTGGAGGCATTGTCGCGACCTCCTTGTGTGGATTGATCACAGTGACGTGCTGCTGGTTCCAGAAGAATGTACTCATCCTCTCTCACGCACACTGACAGCACGTGTACGAAGTGAAGATGTACACGCACGCACTCATTCCCTCGCACGCACACGCGGGTACATGGTGGGACGCATTTTTGTACGAAGATCCACCCCATGTGATAATTTGACGCGTGTAAAGTCGTTCACTTCATTGATGGTCAATTAATACAGCACATGCAAATTGAGTGGATGTGAGGGAGGAAGTAGTTGAGAATGACATTACTATTCCACTGCGGGCATGCGAGTAGTTAAATCATGGGTTGCTACTTCCATTGGTCTCCTTCGTATTTTGTGCCAATTTTTGACCATAATTTTAAGTAACACAATATTTATGCATATCATAAAATGTAATGTCATCAAAAACTATGTTCAAATGTGATGCCAATGATATAATTTTTGGTGACATGCATTTACATTTTCTTAGTTAAATTTTTGGTAAAAAATTGGCACAAAATAAAAAGGGGGCTAATAAACCAGGACGGAGGCAACATGATCAATTTTTGCCTGGGTTACTGTTGGTGGCCTTTGTATTTAAATATGGACGGAGTGGAGTAGTACTATCTTTATCTTAGCCTCGTAGGGCTCTCCCAGCACCTACGCTCGCCTCCCCGCCTCGCCCACCGGATCCCGCCATGGAGGATCCCGCCATTGATAATCCCTTAGATCCCAGGATCCCGCGGGCTGCCCTCTCGCTGCGGCCCGCAGCACTGCCGCCTTTGAGCAAAACCCACATGTGTTTCAGAGGGGATCCATTGCTCTGGAATCACAGATCGGTGGCGCTGGAGGACATGCCAGGGCTGCGTTTCAGGTGGTGGGCAGCAAGGGCAAATCAGATCGAGGAAGCGTCGCATCGATTGGAGACAAGTTCGAAGGAGCTGCGCCTGGCGAAGTACAAGGCGGAGGCGCAAGTCGATCTCAGGGGAGAGATGCTGAGGGATGTCAGCATCTGGCAGCGTCGCGTTGATTTCGAGCTAGGGCTAATGGCAGAGATCATATTCACGGAGTCGACTACGGAGGAAAGAACGTGCATGCCTGAGGATTTTTTTTCGATAAAGGGTGGATTTTATTAACTCAAAACGAAGCATCAAGTGAATACAAACATAATGAGCACACACCCGGCCTCTGCATAGCTAAGATGCACACAGCCAACACACACTAAACATGTCGGCAAATAACAAAGTCATACAGGACCAAAGCTATGCCTTAGCATAGAAAAAGAAGAAGAAAAAAGCCGAAGCGATCAAAACAACGATCGACAAACTACAACAACGACCTTATCCACACCAACCTTCTCTTCACACCACAAGGACGACGAAGTTCTTCAACGGCAACGCCTTCAGGAAGGGGACAACGCTCAAACGCCGCCGTCACCGGATCCAACCATCAAGGATTAGATTCTAGGTTTTCACCCTGAAGAACAAGTCTGAGCATATCCGAGCAATGCCTTCAACAAGGTAACGACGAAAAAACGTCGCCATTGCCAGGTATAACCAACTTGGGTCAGACCTAGGATTTTCACCTCGGAGCTCGAGACCAGGTAGTCCAGAAGCACCACCGAATTGAAGTCAATCATGTGTTGTCGCCACCACTTTTCCGCTATCCCAACAGCTGCATGCACTCCGCTGCACAACCTTACCCTCCGCGTTAAATCGCCATCCATGGATTGTGTCTCATCGCTGAAAACAAGCTGGACAAAAGTGAGAGCCACCAAAACCCATAAAGGAGCATTTTGGCTGCATCCCGCAAATTCGTCAGTACGAGCCGCTGACAATAGACACCAAATCTGTTGAGAGGAAAGATCCTTGTGTGGCCATCGCAATCTGTAGCTGGAGAAGTCAGCCGATGCCGCCACGGTAAGGTCTGATGAATACCACTACCAGATGGCGCTGGCCAATGGAGGACGCCAGCCGCATATCGAATCCAGACGGATCGGTGAGAGGACGAGCTCTCGCCTGCTCCCCATCATGAACAGATCTGATCTGTGCAGGGGAAGGCACTAGGCATCATGGGCGGCCGACGGGCTGGAGCAAGACTGCTGTAGCCCTCCTGCCTAGGCCTCCATGTCCAGATCGGAGCTCCTTCAATACAAGATGGAGAATGTCTAGCTGGTGTTGAATCGCTTGGGAGAGAGGGTGACGACCTCGGACGCTGCAACCTCGGAGAGAGTCCCGCCGCTGCCGTATGCCGTGCGGGGCTATGCCCGGCGACTTCGTCCAACGTCGGCGAGGGGTTAGGGATGAGGTGGAGCCCTGTTGTGGCCGAGATGGATCGCCTCCCGTGTCGCCTGGGAGGGCGACGCGGGGGCCAAGCGTACGCCGCGCGGGGCTATGCCCGGTGACTCCGACCGACGGCGGCGAGGGGTTAGGGACGAGGCGGAGCCCTGTTGTGGCCGAGATGGATCGCCTCCCATGCATGCCTGTGGAATGGCATGAGCAGCTGGTGCAACTGTTCAAATGGGCGGTAGGAGAAGCCAAATCGCGGGACCAGCTGCGGCGACACCGCTGGGCATGCATCGTAGGCGAGGTGAGCTGCCCTCCTTCCCCTCCAGCGATGCAGTGACCTACTCGGTTGCTGATGCAGTGAACTTGCGGCGCCATGGCCGTTTGCAACCATGACAATCACTCCATCTATATGTATTGTATTTCTATGAAAATACTTGGTCATTTGGAAAAAGATGGTAATTGATTTATGATGAGTTTTTGAATGCTTGGTCCTGACAATCACCCGATAGCCACAAGTCTCCATCAGGTAATACTTGACGGTCGGTCGCGCCAACAGAGGGTCGGTCGCACCCGCGTCTCACTGAAGGGACACACATCGGCTTGGTCTGACATGTACGACCAGGTACATCACTGACATGTGCGACCGCATTTGAGCAGTACTTGAAATTTGTGTTCAAGGAAACTCATCGGGAGCCATTTCGGGCTTCGAAACCAAAACCATCAATAAATCTTTAGCTTGTTCCCATCACATTCCAAAGTACTCCCTCCTTTCCGGTTTATAGGGCTTATCTAAATTTTTTAGTTTTTCCATTTTATAAGGCTCAATTTGGTTGTTCCCCATCACATGTTCAGATTGCAAGGTGCATTAAATCATTGCATGCAAGTATTAAGAGAAAATTGACCAATGTATGTACTTTATGCATGCATGCATTGCAATTAATGCATTGGGAAACATAATTTTTTGAGGAAAACAAGAGCATTAATTGGGTGCTTTTGCAAACTACAAAAAGTATTCCACCACTCACCATCTACCTTGGTTGGTGAGATTTTTGAATTGAGCCCTATAAACCGGAAAGGTGGGAGTACTAGTAGTACTACTACCATGCTATAATCAAGTGCAAACCTGTTCACACCTATCAAACCTGAACGTGTTCCCATTATGCAGGTTTTAGTACTAGTACTACTAGGTTATAAAAAGGGGAACTACCTAGCCGAAAATTACTGTACCTTCCTCCTCATAAGTATTTCTTGTTCATCCTTCCCTGCCATGGCCGGTTTGCAGAGCTCTAGGTCGAGAACTACTAGTAAGAAGGGAGCGGCGACCAAGGCCGCAGAAAAAAAAGAGAGGGCTTGCCGCCTCGCGGGGGGCTCGAAAGATCTCTCACATGTAGGCGAGGCCTCCCAGGAGCGCCCTAGCCACGGAGGCAAACATGCCGAGCTGGCGGTGCTCGAGTCGTTATCCCTCGAAGACATGCCCGATCAGCTCAATAAGAAGAAGGAGTTCATCGACGGCTTGGTGGAGCTGCTAAAGGAGAGCCTCGACGGCATGCCCGCTGAGCTCAATAAGGAGGAGGAGTTGACCGCCGGCTTGGTGGTGCTGCTGAAGGAGAGCATTGCCTCGGGTGAGAAGGCGACCGGCGAAATCCTGCAACTTCAGGAGGACAAGGCAAAGCTCCACCACGAGCTCGACCTGCTGAAGGAGGAGAACACCGGCTGGAAGAAGCTGCATGAGAAGAGTAGTTCCTCGGTGAAGATGCTGCATGCCCTTGTCATGGAACAAAAGGAGGAGTTGGCGAAGCTCCGCATCGAGCACCCGGCTGCTGTCAAGGTACATAATGCGGCCGTGGAAGAGATGATGAACGCCTGCGTCGAGAAATCCCGCGTCATGGACAGAATGAAGAAGATGGCAGAGGAGACGAGCGAGGAGATGAAGGTCGTGGAGGCAATGAAGAAGCAGTTAGGACTCCGCGGTCAACTCTTCATGAAGTAGAGAGCAGCGCCCCACACTTGCGTCTGCGTCTTCTTTTTTTTTGGGGGGGGGGGGGGGTAATCTTCCTTCTTGTTTTGCTCCTGTGATTCTTCTTTTGCTTCGGGTGTTTGGCCGCATGTGTCACGTTCTCTACGAGGCACAGATAGAACAATGCTAACGATGAGCGGCGCCGTGGGATCGATGACTAGCAAATTAGATCATTTTTTATCGCCATATCGCACTGGGTTGCCGTGTTTCGCGCTCCTCCGTCGTACTACTCATACTCCAGTGGAAAACTTGAGTATACCGCACGGTTCTTTGCTCCTCCTCAGGTCGTCGGCAACATTTATATGAGCAGTCAAATCACAAGGCCCCACCTTCCAGCAGTAATGAGCCGTCAAATCACAAAGGCCCTCGCCTCTCGTGAAACCGACCAAGTGAGACTGCCCCGCCCTCTAGCCTTTTAAATGTACTTTTGTACAGTAGTAGTATCGATGGATTGCGCCATGGAGCAAAACTAACAAGATGAAATTAAAGAAAAAAGGTGGTACATATAGAGAGCGCTCGTCGCCAAATTATCCATATAGTACTATTAAAAAAGCTAGTACGTGCTTAGATGGGGTGCTAAAGTCTATTAAAGAAATTAGCATACCTATTTAATTCTTTGACAACTAAACTCCTTCATGCTTTGGGTAAACTTCTCTCATTTATGTTATTTTTTAGAATTACATATCTCATTTAAGTGTTTTGCATATGTGGCATGCTTAGAGCGTGGTTAATAGTATAGCCAACTGCTGGCTATATGATGTTGGCCATATATATTGTACGTATATAATGTGAAGAAACGAGTGATAGTACTACCAACTACAAGATGAACTGTAAGAAATACAAGTATGTACGTACTGAAGAGTTAAAGTAACGAGAAAGAACATAACATAGTTCTGCTAGGGGCTCAGCACAACACACCCCTGAAATAAAACTAAGCACCCTGAAATTAAACTAAGCAACTAATCTGATAGACACTGCATTAGAACCACCATGAGCAATGACACTGCCACCTTACTCGGACTCCTCGTCCACATCCTCGACTTTGTCCTTGTCCCTCTTCCTCTTGGCCGATACTTCTTTGCTTGAACCGCACACTAGGCTCTTGCTCTTCATCCAACCCTTGTAGTTATTGAAACAAAGGTAGGCATCCATTGCAGCATACTGGATGTGGTCTTTATCTATTAAATTCCACTCCCATGAAAGATGAAACTTTTGGTTAGGTTTTGTCAGTTTGCCGTACGAAGGATCAACCATGGCTCCTGCCGGGGTCAGCATTGAAGGCTGACGGGAGGACACCAGCCTATTCTTCTGAATGTCGAAGGGCTGTCCTACAACGAGGCCTATCCGACCCAGGACTTCCTCATCGTTTCGAAAGTCTACAGTAACAAATTTGATTCTGTCGTCCGCGAGGAAGTTCTTAAAATCCTCGCACTTAACGTCGGCATGGCATATGTGGTAGACCAAGCACAAGTTATGAACGCAAACCTGGATCACGGCGGGCTTCTTCTTCTCTTCCTCCTTTCGATTCTTCTCTTTTCCCAAGACTGTGGTGTACTCAACATCTAGCCCAGCGAGCCACTCATCACCATCTGACTTTTCGAACATGCGTTTGAAGCGAGCAAGGCATCCTTTCACCGTCGTGGAAGAATGGGTGTAGATGACGTCGAACTCATCGTCGGTGATGGTTCTAACCTTGTACTCACCGCCAATCATGGAGATTTGGGACGCCATGGATTTTAGAGGAGGGTTAGGATTAGTGGAACTACTGTAATGTGAAAGGACGGACGACTAGTAGCGAAGTGCCGTAATGTTAAAGGACGGCCGGGATGAGTAGGAGTGAACTGCTAGCGGTTTTTCGATTGTAAAAATGCTGAGTGGGGCATGCGAACTGCAGGGTAGTGGCTTGCCCGGTGGATAAATGGATTCATGCACAGTACTATGGGGGCCCAATTAGATGTCATGTCTACTAGACCCAATTTGTAGGCCTGACAGTATAGCATCTGCGTGTTCGCACGTCAAGCGTCGGGAAAATTACAGGTGATATGAAACTTTCCATGCTCCCATGATACGGTTGCATGGCGTGAGTCTAGACCTATGGGTGAATATCCTATCCTGGAGGGTTATTCTGCAAATTTTCAGCAACTTAGCATGTGACCGTTCGATCTTAGATCCAAGGGTTGTCAGCAGCCCGTATCATGGTCGCGCCTACCACGACCGTCGCCTCGCTTGCGCGGTCGCACCCTTGGAGATTTTAGACGGCTATAATGAGCATTTTTTTGCCTACTTCACATGCATGAAACTACTTCCTCCGTCCAGGTGCGTTAGGCTATCTGATGTTGGCATGTCATACATAGTCATCACTTATAGTCACTCATACAACATGGTTAGCTATAAGGTTGGCTATAAGAGTATTTTTTTACTTCTCTCTATCTCTTTCTTCATAGTATTTATTGCATTTGCCAAGGAGTAAGTAGCTAGGGTGTTGCACAAGAGCCCACTCCCACCATTTTGCCCATGTCTCTCTCCTCGACATATAAGCAAAAGTGCCATGTAAGCGGGCTATAAGCCCATTACTGTAGAGTAGTACAGTACTTGGCACCTGTATACCATGGAGGTGGTCAGCAATCGGGAGACTCACACCAGTCATAGCGCTGCAGTAATAATGATAATGGCAAGTCAAATCACAGGGCCCCACCTGTCCAGTAGTAATGAGCCATCAAATCACACAGCCCTACATTTGCAACAGTCTACTCCCTCATCTTCTCGCCTCTCTATCGAACCGACTAGGCGAAACTGCCCCGCCTACCGCGCGGGAAAAGCCCCACCCTCGACTTTTAAATATAATTTTGTATCCATGGATTGTGCCATGGAGCAAAGCCTGAAGAAAATGGCGGTACACATGTATACAACATGCCCATCGCGTTCGCGTCGCACCCCAGACGGTCGGTCGGTCTGGCATGCCGCTCTCTGAATGGAATGCACGTCATATTGCGTTTGCACACACATGTGGGACCGCAATTGAGAACCGACCATAGGCACACTCCCCCGTCCCTGCAAGTCGGCTGAGTTAATAGAAGAGAGAGACGAGCGATAGTACTGGAGCAGTGCTGTAAACACGTCGGTGCCTGGACGATCCCTGCACGACACGGGAGATCAGTTCGTCCATGCATGTGACCAGACTCCAACAGACGGCTCGATTGGCTATCGTCTACATATCGTGCAGGTTGTGTTGTACAGGGCTGTAGTTCTGATGGCAAATCTAAAAAGAGGTTTCTTGTCATCTCGCAATATTAGGTGTCATGTGCTTCGGATCACTGCGAGGGTTAAACAACGATAACTGTGTTCCTCCAAGGCGCTGGTCATTGGGAGCACATGCACGAAGACTACTCGGCTGCCATCTAGGTCAAGCCAGTTATGTTAATTAGGACATCTATCGATTGACGCCTTTTCTACGAGTTTGTCTTTAATTTGAGCTTTGATCCTCGTCTAGTTTGTCCGTCGGGATTCATGTTGTCTCCTTGGGGCAGTGAGGTTATGGTTTCTTGTCATGTGGCATTTTTTTGTGTTGTATGTTAATCCGGTGCTTCAGATCAAAATGACGACAACTGTGCCTCCGGGGCACATGCATGAAGACTTCTCGACAGTCATTGACGAGGTCAATCCGGCTCCGGTAGAAAAAAGAAAACTACTACACTATATAGGCAGGAGCCTCCGCGCTTGCTTGCTAGTGTTGCTCTCTTCACACTCTCTCATCCTCTCCAGATCTAAACATGACAGCGGTGGCCACACTCTCTCTCTCTGCTCACCGCTGGTCACAGATCCGGTGGATCCCCTCCGCCGGGGAAGGTGAGAAGGTGCAACGTTCACGCGGTCGTCCTCGGCGACGGCTCTTACCCACTGCCGGCGCGTCCTGATCAGCATTCCTTGCTGTTCTCTCCCACGCAGCGCCGGCTTGGGAGGGCCTCCGACCCCTTCTTCCTCGCTGCCGTAGTGTGGGAAGATCTGGCCTCCCGCCGCCCACCTAGCGACATCCAAGTGACCCTCAGGTATAACTTCCTTCGAAACCGGCCTTGCTCTACTGCCCCAGCTCCTCACGTCGCTGCATTTGTATCTTTTACTATTTCTCAGCCCCCCTTGTAGATAGGATCGATCGGCTGTTCGAAAGCCACCTAAATTTTTACTGTTAAGAGGTAAAACTACTCCATGCAGTCGAATCTAGTAGTACTACTTCATGCAGTCGAATCTAGTACTAATTGGTTCAAACAGGGAAGAAAGGGGGTGGGGGTGGGGGAAGATTTGTTACCTGAATCTAGGACTTGGTCGAAAGAGGAAATAATGGGGGCAAAAAGTAGCAGAGACTGGCTATCCAACTGGTCTCTTGGTCTAATAGGGAAATAAAGGGAAATGCAGTACAAACTCGATATAAACCGATCTATTGGTTGAAAAAGGAAAGAAAGTGGGGACAAGTCAACAGAGTATGCCCAACACTAGATTTGCTAGCCTCACACAGTATAAGGTGGCTATACCAAAAAAATGGGACCAACCCAGATATCCTGTTTGGATGTTTATTGCCCTGAGCCCCTCTTATGTAATGCCACTGGTAAAATGTAGCAGTCCCACTGTTAAAGTAAGGACACTTTAAACCAATGTTGTTTTCAATGTAATGCATCCAGTAATATGAATCAATGGCGCTGTTTTTCATGTCCTGCTAAATTTCCCATTAAGATAAGTTGCTTCTTTTCGTTAGAAATGCAACTGTCCTGGTCCGCCTACTCTCCCGTGCTCAAATACAAACTCTTTAGCAGTTGTTAATGTAATGTTGCTGGTAAAATGAAGCAATGGCACCATTAAAGTAATGTCGTATTTAATGGTTGTCATAGTTAATCCTAATGCCCACACTAATATCTAGCAATACTACTGCTTTAGAAATTGCTACTGTCCTTGTAGGATCACCATTCAGATAAGGAACATGCTTATTTTCATTTGATGTATGTTTCATCACTTGTTAGTCACCCTCCTTTCCACCTTTTTGTGCAAACAGAGATATACATTTCACGCTTGATCTTAGTTGAACTGCACAAAATGATATCCAAATTATAGTTGAACATTCCACGAGCTTCACGACCAACCTTAATGTTGCTCAATTTTATTGCAACTAATGAAGAAGAAGCTGCTAGCTCATGGGACCAAGTACTTGCTAACTGCATGATGCAAACATTGCTTCATTTTAGGTGAACTGCACAAAAAGGTCCCATGAATTGAATCATCCATGTTGGTGACTGGTGTCATCCCTTCTACGATGGCGTTGACTGCAGATATGGTTCCCATCACCAGGTATGTTCCTTTTTGGTCCAACCGTTTGCCAAAGATCCTGCATGTTGACTCTGCTCTTGTACTACTGTTTTGGCACTGCCATGATAAAGCAGTAATGTTATTATTTTGCACCTTAATCTAGTGGCACTATTAATTTGAGGCAATGTTTTGGCACCGCTAGTGCCACTGATTTTTTTTATAATTCTGATACGTCTCCAACGTATCTATAATTTTTGATTGTTCCATGCTGTTATATTAACATTCTTGGATGTTTTACAATCATTTTATGGCAACTTTATATCATTTTTTGGGACTAACCTATTGACATAGTGCCTAGTGCCAGTTGCTATTTTTTGCTTGTTTTTTTACTTCGCAGAAAATCAATACCAAACGGAGTCCAAACACAGCGAAACTTTTTGGTGATTTTTTCTGGACCAGAAGACACACGATGGGCCAAGAAAGTACCTGAGGGGGGCTCCGAGGGGAGCACAACCCACCAGGGTGCACCTGGGGGCCCAGGCGCGCCCACCTCGGCCGCCTCCCGCACTGCCTCTTTGCTCTATAAATACCCTGGACGTCCAAAAACCCTAGGGGAGTCGATGAAAAATAATTCCAGCCGCCGCAAGTTCCAGAAACCACAGATCCAATCTAGACACCATCACGGAGGGGTTCATCATCCTCATTGGTGCCTCTCTGATGATGCATGAGTAGTTCATTGTAGACCTTCGGTTCCGTAGTTAGTAGCTAGATGGCTTCCTCTCTCTCTTTTGATTCTCAATACAATGGTCTCTTGGAGATCGATTTGATGTAACTCTTTTTGCGGTGTGTTTGTTGGGATCCGATGAACTTTGAGTTTATGATCAGATCTATCTTTTTATCCTTGAAAGTTATTTGAGTCTTTTGATCTCTTATATGCATGATTACTTATAGCTAGCCTCGTATTTCTTCTTCGAATCTTTTGTTTAGTTAGGCCAACTAGATCGATTTTTCTTGCCATGGGAAGAGGTGCTTTGTGATGGGTTCGATCTTACGGTGCTCAATCCCAGTGCCAGAAGGTGAAATGACACATATGTATCGTTGCCATTAAGGATAACAAGATGGGGTCTAATTCCTACATGAATAGATCTTGTCTGCATCATGTCATCGTTCTTATTGCATTACTCCATTTCTCCATGAACTTAATACACTAGATGCATGCTGGATAACGGTCGATGTGTGGAGTAATAGTAGTAGATGCAGGCAGGAGTCAGTCTACTAATCTTGGACGTGATGCCTATATAATGATCATTGCCTGGATATCGTCATGATTATTTGAAGTTCTATCAATTGCCCAAGAGTAATTTGTTTACCCACTGTATGCTATTTTTCTCGAGAGAAGCCACTAGTGAAATCTACAGCCCCCGGGTCTATTTTCCCATCATATACTTTCAGATCTATATTGCTATTTGCCTTTTTATTTATTTGCATCTTTTATTTTCAGATCTATATTATCAAAAACCCAAAAATACCTCGCTGAATTTTATTTGCTTTTATTTGCATCTATCAATCTATTACAACTTTCTCACGTCCGTTTGCCAATTTCTGGCGCCGCTACCCGAAAGGGATTGACAACCCCTTTTACACGTCGGGTTGCAAGTATTCGTTCTTTGTGTGCATGTGCCGTTCACATAGTATTGCGTGGTTCTCCTACTGGTTCGATAACCTTGGTCTCATCACTAAGGGAAATACCTACCGTAGCTGTGCTGCATCATCCCTTCCTCTTTGGGGAAATACCGATGTAGTTCTAGCCGCAATCAATATCGAAAGAGGGGGTTTCCTCCGATTTCATTAAAGAAACCCAACCATAGAGAACCATTATCCGACAACATCTCAGTGTAAACGGGCAGTTAGGCAACTACTACTAGAACGGACTGAGTACTAGCAGGCGACAAGTTCGCCACATAAGCTAGGCAGGTAGGGGGATGCAGCCCCAGCTCGACCAAGTTTGGATTACAACCCAAAGCTACCACAGAAACATCAGGGGGGAAGATAGGGACTGAAAGAGCTAGCTTCAGTATCCCAATCTAAGCACCCCTGCCCTCCATCCTTGCGACGCACGGTACACCTCACTTGCCACCTGCTCGACCCCAGTGCCACTGATAAAATGAAGTAATAATATAGTTAAAATAGAGCTAGTGTCCTCTCTATCATTTCATTTCCAATGTAGATAAAGAAAGTGCTTCTCTTTGTCAGTATATGTTTCATCAACTAGTCCCATTGTTAATGTTTAAGTGTTTCTGCAAACTGGGGTGCTTAATTTTAGTTGATCTGCACAAAAATAGAGATTGGAATGTCTCAAGGCCCCTCCTTGTACTACCACTGTACACTGATGTTCATCACCGGCAGAAGGTGTATCGGGGAGAATTGGGTCGATTTCCAGTATGAGGCCTACTGTATGAGGCGTCGCAGGGCCCATCTTGCCCTTGCAGCATGGCATACTGTGATACTATCGCATTATTTTCCCATTAAGAAAATAAAGTTTCTTCTATTTATTAGTGTATTTTTCATCAACTAGTGCCACTATAATGTAATCACGCTTTTCATTATCTGTGCAAACAGGGTTATTCAGCTGCATTTTGGTGGAACTGCACAAATGTACGGATGGAACCGGCATATATGCAGAGTGCAAGGTGCCAAGTAAAAATTACCGACACCAACCATGCTCCATCTAAGCATTGGCATCCACCACCGGTGGGATGGGTGGCGCTCTCTGTGGACGGATCTTTCTCGGCAGCAAACCCTCTAATCAAATACTAGTAGCTTATATTGGCACTCTTCTAGGGAGTACTCTTTTATGAAAGAAGCACCAATCAATTTTTCTTTATTTGTACACAGTGTCACAATTTTGTTTTTGTTCCAGAGCTATTTTAGGGTGATTGGCGTAGTACTCAGAGACTCGGAGTACTACCCAGTACTTACCCGTATGATTTTCATTAGCCGTCACACTGATTCTAAGCATGAGCAGATGGAAGATTAGGCTAGTGCGAAGCTTACCTTAAACCATACCGCCGCCGTTGAAACGAGGTGAGCGACGAGGGAACCGTGGAGAACGGAGGGGAAGCAACATCGCGCCATCCGGCCTCCTCTTGCGGTGGGAGAACGAATACTCCTGTGGCTCCGGCTGGCACTGCACCCTCACGAACGACACACCGTACTCGATCGATTCTATATCCTTTGGATGCTCGACCTTCGACCTATATGCCCACCACCTTCGCCTGACTTTCGCCTCAGGCGAATCTGTCTGCTCCATCGCCCAGAGGAGATACTCGATGAACTCAAAGGACTGCGGCGTGACTGCCGCCGGGGAGTACATCGCCGCCCTCATCACCTCCGTCTCGCTCTTTCACATACATTGCCACATGGCCCTCACCGTCCTTGAAATCTCCCACTCGTTGTCAAACCAAGTAAGGATCTCCTTCAACCTGGCTAACTTCGCTTGGTCGCCGTCGGCGATCTGCCCGATTCGCTGCTGCATCCTCTCCATAGATGTCCTTCTGAGAGGTCCGGTGCTAGCTTTGGAAGATGGGAGGAGAGACAGTGGTCTTGCAATGGAGAAGAGGGAGAGGAGAGATGGTGGTTTTGCAATGGATAAGATGGAGAGGAGAGGGGGTGGTTTTGCAATGGAGAAGAGGCAGAGGCGAGACGGTGGTTTTGGAATGTAGATGATGGAGAGGAGAGGGGGTGGTTTAGCAATGGAGAAGAGGGAGAGGAGCGTGCGACAACGATTTAGGATTGGACGAGAGGGCCGGCGCGCTGTGACTAGATCAAAATCAAAATCAATTTACCCTTCAATTAAGAAAGCCACCCCACATTAACTAGTCTCCCTTGTATTCTGGGTCATATTTGACAATGATTTTCACAAGTAAAATATATGTTATACATTGCAAAAATAATATAATTTGAAAGTACATTCACATACGAACCAAACGATACAATTTTTGATGACATGTATTCACATTTTGCTTGTCAAATACAGTATGTGGTCAAACTTTGACCCAAAATACGTAAAACAAAAAAAATACTTCCAAGACCAGCGCCGCTCCTCTCCTCTTAAACCACCGCCGCTCGTCTCATGTTCCAATTCAAAACCAGCACCGCGCCTCTCCTCTTCCATTTCAAAACCACCGCCGCTTCTCTCCTGTTCCAATCCAAAACCAGCGCCACTCCTCTCCTCTTCCATTTCAAAACCATCGCTGCTCCTCTCCTGTTCCAATCTAAAACCAGCGCCGCTCCTCTCCTCTTCCATTTTAAAACCACCGCCGCTCCTCTCCTGTTCCAATCCAAAACCAACGCCGCTCCTCTCCTCTTCCATTTCAAAACCACCGCCGCTCCTCTCTAGTTCTAATCCAAAACCAGCACCGCTCCTCTCCTCTTCCATTCAAAAACCACCACCGGCGAGTGAAGGTGCTGTGGAGAAGTAGACTAATGGAGGAGTATAACCGATAGGTGTGGTTCGCAGGCGGCGACCTTGTGAAGCTAGCTAGGATGTTGGAGATACAGTCTTGGTTTGACAACTCAGAGCAATTAGTGGCGACGGCGACAACAATGGCCAAATATCTGGAAAAGAGCGAAAAGGAGGCGATACACTGGGAAGGAGTCGCGTGGGAGTACATAGAGCTGCTCCTTTGGGCCATGGAGCAAACAGATTCACCAGATCCAATCGTGAGGCTATGGTGGTGGGAGTATCGATCCAAGATGGAGCATCCACCCGAGATTAAAGGATCGAGCATCTACACGGTGCCGTTTGTGAGGGTGCCGTGGCAGAGCGAGCCGGTGGAGTCTTCGTCGGCCGAACCCAACTACAAGAGGAGAAAAACAGTTGGCGCGATGACGCTTCCCTGCCATCCTCTCCCTCGCCGTTCACCTCGTCCCACGGGGCAGCTGTCTGCCGCCAATGAATAGGAGCTTAGGGTTGTCAGTACTTGCAGGTTGTGAATTGTGTTTTGTGTTTCAGATTTGAGAGTACTTTCAGATATGAATGTCTTTTGAATTTCAGATTTGCAGTATTGAGAATACGAAGTATTTTATGAATTCTAGAGATCTATTTTTAGCACTTTAAAAAATGTAGTTTCATATAAAAGTGCAGACAATGTGATTCTCAGAGAAGAAACTGCAAAGTTTCAGTTTCAGATAAGAAACTGCAAGTTTCAGAGGCAGAGCATTTATATTAACACGCCCTTTTCAAACAGGGATAACATCATGTTGGAAGTTTTATTCATGTTTGAAAATGGAACTACCAACCAGTTAACATCATGCTGATCAACATTCATGCATAGCACATCTTCATATGATGCACAGTCAAAAAGATATGCTATTTTCAAAATGCCCACACAATGTTGAGTGTGCGAATGACAGGGAAACCGAGGGATGAAGTTTTGGCAAGTGTTGGAGGTGGTGTGCGTAGATGACAATGGGCACCCACATGTCAGAGGCAGAGGTAAAAATTTGAGGATATTTTCACTGCATCAGGTGGAATCGAACCAGGGCGGAGCAGCGGTTGGGGAGTGGAACTCGGCTACTAGGCTACTCCAGTACTTTCGCTAGAAATTAGGCACAACATCTACCACTACTGTCGCATGTCTTCCCCAGCTCCGGTGCATTCTCGTCCGGGGCCAGGACGTCATCCTCCGCCTTTGTACGTTCGCCGCGGCGCCGCTGTCTGCCGTTGTGGACATGCTCAACAACCGAGAGGAATCTAGAGAGGACTGTACGTGGAGAGGCGGGCAGTCGGGACCCACCAGGTCCATGGCCGTATGCAAGCAAGTGCCTCATTGAAAAAATACTTCCTCCTAATGCTATACTGACGTTGGGGGCCACGGGTTTGTCAACGTAGTTACTAAAGGAGTTAAATTTACAACGAAGCTAGTCATCGGGGAGTTGGTAGGTATCATTTATTATCAGTGGGCCAACAAGTATCAGCTGGGTTGTGGGCTGCCCAGTCTAGGCTTTCTTTTTTAACATTGCAGCCCACGACATGCCGGTTTGTATTTTTTTGAGGGCCGTCATGTATCGACCGGCCTATGGCCCTCCCATGCTAGGTTTTATTTTTTCTTAAACATCCGCAGCCCAACTTATGTATTTTTTTGAAGAAAACACAGAGGTCTGTTCTATTTTTCTATATAAGAATAGGAACGCCAGGTCCACTTATGTTTCCCTTCTAACTATATATTATATATATATATTATTTTATATGTTATTATATATTATTATTATTATCATCATATATTTAACAGATACTTACATATATAAGAAAAAATATATCCCACATATTATGAACTTATAAAAATAAATGTTTAACAATAAAATCCTGGTTTTTTTTACTTAAGGTCAACGAAAATACAGGTGATTGTGTACAAAAGCATGGTAAGATTTAAGGACCAATGTAAATAAAGCACTTATTATTTAATATATTTATAATAAAATGCTCAGCCCCTGTTTATTTTTTGATAACATTGCTGCGCCCAATCCAACATTATCATTAGAACCAGCCCAGCAAAATCATGTATTTCGAGAAAGTGCAAATGGGCTATAATTTTTTAGTAAAAAATAAATGGGTCGCATGGATGCTACATTATTTGTTCACCAAGGCCAGCAAATTCGTGTATTTCTAGAAAGTGCAAATGGACTGTAGTTTTTTAGAAAAAAAATAAATGGGCCGCATGGACGCTACATTATTTGTTCACCCAGCGCAGCGAATGGACTGTAAATTTAAAAAAAAATGGGTTGAATATGTGCGACATTTTTGGAGGCTGAAATGTGGGCCAATAGGTCGACGCCAATGCAAGGCATTGTCAACTTAGTCAACAAATGATTTTGACATCGATAGCCGTTGGATTTACATCCAACGGCCGGCATTCATCTTCAATCTCTCGTCTTCTTCCTCCAACACAGCCGGGACCACCTGCTCCCGCCTCCGGCTGCTAGCAGCTCTGCTTAGCATGCTTCGCTGCGAAGCGCTACCCCACCGCCGGCCAAGCCATCCCTCCACCCCTCCACACCTCCTGTTATTCTCCGCCGACTGCAAAACCACGCTGCACCAGAACCAGTTAACCCTCATACACCTCTCCGTCTGCGACTCCACTGCCACGTCTTCCCATCACCGGCTCGTTGCCGTCCGGGGCCTCGCCGTCATCCATCGCCTTGGTGCGCTCGGTGCGGCGTGGTCAACGTGGTCAACAAACGAGAGTCATCGAAAGAGGACTGTACGTGGAGAGGCTGATAGTGGGGACGCACCAGGTCCATGGACGCACGCATGCAACCGCCTCCTTATTACGCGAAAATAAAATTATTCCTCCGGCTAAAAGCTGGGACCCACCACGTATATCTTCGCAAGGAAGGAAGTGCCTCCTTATTCCTGCCCCTGACAGCTGGGACCCACCAACAACATCTTTGCACGCAAGGAAGTGCCTCCTTATTACGGGCAAAAAATATATGATTCCTCCCCTGACCGCTGGGACCCGCCAGCCATATATTCGCACGCAAGGAAGTGCCTCCTTGTCCTCCCTGACCGCTGGGACCCACCCGGTCGAAGCGTACGTAGCGTTGTCTATATACATACCGGTCGATTGGTCTGTCTGCCACGATGAACCATGGCCGAGTAAGGAGCGGTAGCAGTTGAGGCAGTCCCGTCTAAATCCTGTACACATACGACAGCTACGCTGCAAAAAAGATGGCCACGTACGTACATACGGGTGTGGTCTCGAACGGCTACAGCGATGGCGTCCTGTTCATCGGCAGCCAACCTGCTGGGTCGGAATGGAGGAAACAGCGTCCTGTTCATCGGGAGCCAACCGGCTTGGACGGAACAGCCGAAACGAGGTCTGGCGTACCGCAGAACAAAGGAAACGGCCTTTTGTTCGACCGCGTACGGTCGAAACGGGGTCCTGTTCATCGGGAAGGGTCTAGCGTACCGCAAAACAGAGGAAACGGACTTCTGTTCGAGTGCCTACGGTCGAAACAGGGTCCTGTTGATCGGGAGGTGTGTGGCGGACCGCAAAACGGAGGAAACGGACTTGTGTTGGAGCGCCTACGGTCGAAACAGTGTCCTGTCCATCGGGAGGGGTGTGGCGTACCACAAAACGGGACTCCACAGGCTACTGTTCATCCACCATCTAGTGCCTCGCTCCAGCCTCCACGGGATACTGTTCATCCACCTTCGACTTCCTCCAGCCTCCACCTGCTACTGTTCATCCACCGTCGACTTCCTCCTGCCTCCACTAGCAACTGTTCATCCACGGGGTCCTATTCATCCAGCCTCCACCGGCTACTGTTCAACCAACCCTCCATGGGGTCCTGTTCATCCAGCCTCCACCGGCTACTATTCAACCAACCCTCCACGGGGTTCTGTTCATCCACCCCCAACCGGCTCGGGTGTGGCGGCCTCCTCGATCGGGGTCTTGTTCATCCAGCGGCAACAACCTCTACTACCACGGGGTCCTGTTCATCCAACCCCCACCAGGAACTGTTCATCCAACTCCCAACAACAGTCACTGTTCATCAAGAGGCAGCAGGTTCGATCGGCTTCAGTTAGCAGTAGTAGCGAAGGAATCGCTCGGGTTCAGTTAACAGCCAAGGGATCGATCACTCGGGTTCAGTAACGTAGCTAGCAGTGCAATCGCTCGGGTTCAGTAAGCGAACGCCTTGCTCGGGTTCAGTTAGAGCCCAACGCCTCGCACACACGCGTGTACGTGTATGAGAGAAACACGTAAACCTCCATGCATCGCTCGGCCCCGACCACCCACCGTAACCGGGAACTCCCCGATATTTTCCTCGCCCTTGCTTCTACCACGATTTTTTCCGTCATGGACGGCCCAAAGAATGTCATGCAGGTGCGTCCCCGGCCCACCCAGGACGAAAAGCCCATTTTCTGTCATGATTTTTTGTCATAGAAGTAGGAGCCCACCACATCTATGATGATACGTGCTTTTGTCACAATTATCGTCATAGAAGTGTCATAAGCATGACCGAATTTTTTTCGTTCGGGCCAAAATGTCACGGATGTGTCTTTTTTAGTGGTTCCATGTGGTGAGAATTATATAAGATATAGTTGTGAGATTGAAGCCATGATTGGTCGTCTAAGGTCACGTTGCAATTGCCAACCAAAGCTCTACCAACATTCTTAGAGAAGTATGGCAACATGTTCTGATTGTTATGGTCAGTGCCATCATCATTTCTAGCTTTCTTGTTATATCGAGTCTCATAACTATGTAAATATTGAGAGCAAAATGTAAGGCTCTTGTCAAATACATAACCCTCAGTTATTGACCCCTCGGGATGACTTCTTGTTCGAACATATCTTTTCAATGTCATCAAAAACCTACAGAATGCATATTGAGTATGTCAGGTTATGCATACACTACCATTTGTTATCTAGATGAGTTTATTGAGGGAATGTACCTCTCCACAGGGTACATATTGTGAGACAACACAATAACTTGCAAGGCCGAGAAAACTTCTGACTTGCTTGATGTTCTTTGGAGGAGTCCAGTCCAGAATAGCCTGAACTCGTTCTGGGTTAACAGCAATTCCATCCTTGGAAATCACATGACCAAGGTAGGTTACTTCAGAAAGCCAGAATTCACATTTGGAGTATTTGGCAAACAACTGGTGTTCTCGGAGCCTTTCCAGTACAAGACGGAGTTGTTCAGCATGTTCTTCCTTCTTCTTCGAATATACCAGCATATCATCTAGATAAACCACGACGAACCTGTCGAGGTAATCCATGAAGATGTAATTCATCAGACGGGAGAATGTGGCTGGAGCATTTGTTAGGCCAAATGACATGACAGTGTACTCGTAGGAGCCATAACGAGTAACAAATGCAGTCTTCGGAATATCCTCTTCACAAACACGGATCTGATGATAACCCAACCTCAAGTCGAGTTTAGAAAACACCGATGATCCAGCAAGCTGATCATACAAATCATTGATCCGAGGAAGCGGATATTTGTTCTGAATTGTGGCTTGGTTAATGGGCCGATAATCCTGAACCAATCGGTTAGTTCCATCCTTCTTCTTAACGAAGAGTGAAGGTGCTCCCCAAGCAGAGGAACTGGGGTGGATGAAACCTTTCTTAAGTGACGTGTCGATTTCTTCCTTAAGCTCGAGAAGATGATGCGGAGGCATCTTATAAGGACGCTTCGCAATAGGAGTTGTGCCAGGTTTCAAGTCGATGACAAACTCGACAGCTCTAGCAGATTGATCTTCTGGAAAGATGATAGGAGTTCTAAGCGTACGTAGTGTTGTCTATGTACGTACCGGTCGATTGGTCTGTCTGCCACGATGAACCATGGCCGAGTAAGGAGTGGTAGCAGTTCAGGCAGTCCCGTCTAAATCCTATACACATACGACAGCTACGCTGCAAAAAAGATGGCCACGTACGTACATACAGGTGTGGTCTCGAACGGCTACAGTGATGGCGTCCTGTTCATCGGCAGCCAACCTGCTGGGTCGGAACAGAGGAAACAGCGTCCTGTTCATCGGGAGCCAATCGGCTTGGACGGAACAGCCGAAACGAGGTCTGGCGTACCGCAGAACAAAGGAAACGGCCTTTTGTTCGCCGCGTACGGTCGAAACGGGGTGCTGTTCATCGGGAAGGGTCTAGCGTACCGCAAAACGGAGGAAACGGACTTCTGTTCGAGTGCCTACGGTCGAAACAGGGTCCTGTTGATCGGGAGGTGTGTGGCGGACTGCAAAACGGAGGAAACGGACTTGTGTTGGAGCGCCTACGGTCGAAACGGTGTCCTGTCCATCGGGAGGGGTGTGGCGTACCACAAAACGGGACTCCACAGGCTACTATTCATCCACCATCTAGTGCCTCGCTCCAGCCTCCACGGGATACTGTTCATCCACCGTCGACTTCCTCTAGCCTCCACCTGCTACTGTTCATCCACCGTCGACTTCCTCCTGCCTCCACCAGCAACTGTTCATCCACGGGGTCCTATTCATCTAGCCTCCACCGGCTACTGTTCAACCAGCCCTCCATGGGGTCCTGTTCATCCAGCCTCCACCGGCTACTATTCAACCAACCCTCCACGGGGTTCTATTCATCCACCCCCAACCGGCTCGGGTGTGGCGGCCTCCTCGATCGGGGTCCTGTTCATCCAGCGGCAACAACCTCTACTACCATGGGGTCCTGTTCATCCAACCCCCACCAGGAACTGTTCATCCAACTCCCAACAACAGTCACTGTTCATCAAGAGGCAGCAGGTTCGATCGGCTTCAGTTAGCAGCAGTAGCGAAGGAATCGCTCGGGTTCAGTTAACAGCCAAGGGATCGATCACTCGGGTTCAGTAACGTAGCTAGCAGTGCAATCGCTCGGGTTCAGTAAGCGAACGCCTTGCTCGGGTTCAGTTAGAGCCCAACGCCTCACACACACGCGTGTACGTGTATGAGAGAAACGCGTAAACCTCCGTGCATCGCTCGGCCCCGACCACCCACCGTAACCGGGAACTCCCCGATATTTTCCTCGCCCTTGCTTCTACCATGATTTTTTCCGTCATGGACGGCCCAAAGAATGTCATGCAGGTGCGTCCCCGGCCCAACCAGGACGAAAAGCCCATTTTCTGTCATGATTTTTTGTCATAGAAGTAGGAGCCCACCACATCTATGATGATACGTGCTTTTGTCACAATTATCGTCATAGAAGTGTCATAAGCATGACCGAATTTTTTTCGTTTGGGCCAAAATGTCACGGATGTGTCTTTTTTAGTGGTTCCATGTGGTGAGAATTATATAAGATATAGTTGTGAGATTGAAGCCATGATTGGTCGTCTAAGGTCACGTTGCAATTGCCAACCAAAGCTCTACCAACATTCTTAGAGAAGTATGGCAACATGTTCTGATTGTTATGGTCAGTGCCATCATCATTTCTAGATTTCTTGTTATATCGAGTCTCATAACTATGTAAATATTGAGAGCAAAATGTAAGGCTCTTGTCAAATACATAACCCTCAGTTATTGACCCCTCGGGATGACTTCTTGTTCGAACATATCTTTTCAATGTCATCAAAAACCTACAGAATGCATATTGAGTATGTCAGGTTATGCATACACTACCATTTGTTATCTAGATGAGTTTATTGAGGGAATGTACCTCTCCACAGGGTACATATTGTGAGACAACACTGTTCCACCAAGTCGAACTTGGCTAGGAAGATGAACCGTCAAGTGCACCATGGAATCAAAAAAAAAGGTGGGAATATAGTCTCTAAAATGAACAGTGTCTCTGCTATTTCTTCCTCAAGTTGCTGCATATCACTTATGCGCACCACGGGAGAATAAATTCTCTTAAAGAAGATGCTCACACGGATAAGCACTACACAAAATCCTTCTGGCAATATCCTTCGGATAGCTAGTGGAAGCAATTGCTACAGCAGGATGTGATTATCATGACTTTTTAGCCCAACTAATTTCTTTGTAATAATCTCTACACGGTTGCTTATATTTGATGCATAGCCGTCAGGAAACATAACACCTTTGAGCCATTCACATAAGATATTCTTCTGCTCAGTAGTCAAGTAGTATGGGGCACGGGGAATATAAACATTGCCATTCTCTTCACGGATCTTTCCTTATGTTTAGCTCCTTCACATCATACCGAGAATTCAATTTATCTTTGGTTTTCCGATCAATTCCCAGTAGTGTGTTAAATATATTATCGTATACATTTTTTTCAATATGCATAACATCAAAATTATGCGAGACTAATAAATCCTTCCAGTAGGGGAGCCTAAAGAAAATAGATTTCTTTTTCCATAGTATTGGTGGATCTCCTTTCTTGCGCTTGTTTGCATGCTTCTTCCCACTTGGATCCTTGCCAAAAACAACATTCAGATTCTCTGTTTCTTTGATAACATCCTCTCCAGAACATGGAGAAGGTGCTGCCCTGAACTCTTGAGCTTCAAACCATTTTTATCTGTCCTGAAGCTATGGTTTTCATCTAAGAACCTACGATGTCCCATATAACATGTTTTTGTACCATTCTTCTGTCTAAGAAAACAAGTTTCTGAATGGCATTCAGGGCAAGCAACATCTCCTGATGTAGGACATCCATGAACATATCCTAATCCTGGAAAGTCAGTGATAGTGCATGATAGTGCAGCTCGCATTTGGAAGAACTCACGCTTGGAAGCATCATAAGTCCAAATGCATTTTTGATACAAGGATTCTAGATCATCAACCAATGGCTGTAAGTATACATCAATATCATTACTAGGAGATTTTGGCCCGGAAATCAAAGAGGACAGGATGAAATTGGGTTGTTTCATTAACATCCAATGTGGGAGGTTGTATGGAATCAGAAACATAGGCCATGTGCTATGGATACAATTCAAAGACCTAAAAGGATTGAAGACATCAATTGCTAATGCTAACCTGACATTGCGACTATCACCACCAAATTTGGGATGTTTAGCATCAATGCTCTTCCAATTAGGAGAATCTGCTGGATGTCTAAGCAATCCATCTTTTGTTCGCTTTTCAGCATTCCACCTGATATTAGCTGCCTTCTCTGGATTAAGAAACAACCTTTGGAGATGTTCCTTTATTGGAAAATATCTAAGTACCTTGGTAGGAACTCGGTTGACACGTCTCCCATCAAGGCTACTCATTTCCATTTTCCACCTAGAAGTACCACATATAGGACAATTTTGTTTTTCTATGTGGTCTTTCCAAAACAGTATGCAATCGTTTTCGCAAGCATGTATAGTTATGTATCCGAGACCAAGACGTTTAACTAATTTCCTTGCTTCATGGAAGTTCTTTGGGATATTAGAATCAGGGTAAGCCTCTCTAAGCAAATCTATTAACATATTAAAGATTTTGTCACTCCATCCTTTGAGGAATTTAGTGTGGAGCAATTGAACTAAGAAAATCAATTTTGAGAAAGATTTGCACCCAGTATACAGATCTTGACTAGTATCATCTACTAACTTGTAAAAGTTCTCTACACACGCATCAGTATTAACCCTTTCAGCATCCAGACCCCCCATCTCACCGATACCATACCCGAACCCAATATGTCTAAGCACTTCAGGCAATTCATCATGAACTTGTTCTTGTTCCCCTTCACATACACCTTCATGCGCATGACGTGTGAAATTGAATTTTGACTCCCCATGAAATATCCACAACTTGTATCCATGTTTAAATCATTCACATATGAGGTGTTCATAAACATCGATAGCCGTTGGATTTACATCCAACGGCCGGCATTCATCTTCAATCTCTCGTCTTCTTCCTCCAGCACCGCCGAGACCACCTGCTCCCGCCTCCGGCTGCTAGCAGCTCTGCTTAGAACGCTTCGCTGCGAAGCGCTACCCCACCGCCAGCCAAGCCATCCCTCCACCCCTCCACGCCTCCTGTTATTCTCCACCGACTGCAGAACCACGCCGCACCAGAACCAGTTAACCCTCGTACACCTCTCCGTCTGCGACTCCACTGCCGCGTCTTCCCATCACCGGCTCGTTGCCGTCCGGGGCCTCGCCGTCGTCCATCGCCTTGGTGTGATTGGCGCGGCGTGGTCAACGTGGTCAACAAACGAGAGTCATCGGAAGAGGACTATACGTGGAGAGGATGACAGTGGGGATGCACCATGTCCATGGACTACAGTGACGGCGTCCTGTTCATCAGCAGCCAACCTGCTGGGTCAGAATGGAGGAAACAGCGTCGTGTTCATCGGAAGGCAATCGGCTGGGTCGGAATAGGTCCTGTTCATCGGGAGCCAACCGGCTTAGATGGAACAGCCAAAACGAGGTCTGGCGTACCGCAGAACGGCGGAAACGGCCTTTTGTTCGACCGCGTACGGTCGAAACGGTGTCCTGTTCATCGGGAAGGGTCTGGCGTACCGCAAAACGGAGGAAACGGACTTCTGTTCGAGTGCCTACGGTCGAAATGGGGTCCTGTTGATCGGGAGGGGTGTGGCGTACCGCAACACGGATGAAACGGACTTGTGTTGGAGCGCCTACGGTCGAAACGGTGTCCTATTTATCGGGAGGGGTGTGGCGTACCGCAAAACGGGACTCCACGGGCTACTATTCATCCACCGTCTAGTGCCTCGCTCCAGCCTCCACGGGCTACTGTTCATCCACCGTCGACGTCCTCCAGCCTCCACCTGCTACTGTTCATCCACCGTTGACTTCCTCCTGCCTCCACCAGCAACTGTCCATCCACGGGGTCCTGTTCATCCAGCCTCCACCGGCTACTAGTCAACCAGCCCTCCACGGGGTCCTGTTCATCCAGCCTCCACCGGCTACTATTCAACCAGCCCTCCACGGGGTTCTGTTCATCCACCCCCAACCGGCTCGGGTGTGGCGGCCTCCTCGATCAGGGTCCTGTTCATCCAGCGGCAACGACCTCTACTACCACGGGTTCCTGTTCATCCAACCCCCACCGAGAACTGTTCATCCAACTCATAACAATGGTCACTGTTCATGAAGAGGCAACATGTTTGATCGGCTTCAGTTAGCAGCAGTAGCGAAGGAATCGCTCGGGTTCAGTTAACAGCCAAGGGATCGATCGCTCGGGTTCAGTAACGTAGCTAGCAGTGCAATCGCTCGGGTTCAGTAAGCGAACGCCTCGCTCGGGTTCAGTTAGAGCCTAACGCCTCGCACACACGTGTGTACATGTACGAGATAAAAGCGCAAACCTCCGAGCATCGCTCGGCCCCGACCACCCACCGTAAGCGGGAAGTCCCTGATATTTTCCTCGCCCTCGCTTCTACCATGATTTTTTCTGTCATGGACGGCCCAAAGAATGTCATGCAGGTGCGTCCCTGTAATAACCCCAAAATTTAATCATGTTTTTACTAAATAAAAATTTGGCCAGAAAATAAATTTTGAATTATATTAAGTCTTTTGTTATTTTCAGAGTATTTTCTGCCCTCTGTTTTTCAAAATTCTTCCCTCCATAAAGAAATTTTTGAAAATAATATTGTGGCTTTGGGAGTTTTCTTAAACCATTTCATTACTACTTTAATAACAATAGGAATTATCTTCGTAATAAAACTTTCCCCAAAACAATTCTTTTAATAGCTATTTCTATATTTTAAATGCCTCTGTTGCACTACAACTATTTTAAATAATTGTTTTTAAAATTCCACAAAAATTATGAGAGGTCATGTGAGGCCTACATATCACTTTGTTGCAAAACCCAACTTGGTGTTTTGAAAATTTGGAGAGAAACAACCTCCTTTCAATTCTGTCCATTTCCTAGGTTATAACTACAACCCTATTCTTCCTTGCTCCAAAAATCCTGAAATTTTTCCCACCTATAGTCCCTCCAACCAAACCCTTAAGTCCAAAATTTTAGCTCCATTGGAATCATTTTGGTTCACCAAATATTCCTCTGAATTTCCTGTCCAGAAATGAATTTCTCTAAAACTTGCACAGACAAGTTTTCTATTTTCACAAACTAACTCCACCATCATCACTATCATCTAAGGAGACACCAACCTGCCAAGTATCACATCTAAAAATGTTCCCTAACTAGCCCTAGCATTCTATCAAACAGGTGATGTGCATGGCAGAATCTGACAACTTCCTAAGCCACCATGTGGAACTTGCTCCTTCTGCTAAAACAACTTGTCCACCATCCTTTTAGTCCACGATAGCACTATCCTGCCAAAACTCGTCTTGGTTGGACCACTGTAGCCCACCCTGGCATTTAGTCGAGCAGCTGGTGCGCGTGCGAAGAGCGGGGCCAGAGCGCCAAAACTGCAGGCGTCGGCACCGTCCCCGCGCGGCCCCCCCTGCTGCCTCCCTCGCGCAAGGACCACCCCAGGAGGCTTCGCGTTCAAGCACCGCGCCTTGCCGACACCTATCTCATACCCTGGCACCACCCTCCATTGACCTGCACCGGCCGCTGCCGTAATCTTCTCGGGCACGGCACCGCCAAGCCACCCGGCGCCCTCCTAGCCTACCAAGCTCGCCCGAGCTTATCTACGGGAGTTACTGCCCACACCAACCCTCCACCGCCCTCGCTGACCCTCGCCACCGACCTCAACTACTTGAACGGCGCAGTAATGGCCACCGCCATCTCGGCCATCTCCAGAACCCGCCGCACCGACCTCCCTCCTCCTTATAAAGCTACCCCGAGCTCTGTCCACTCGATAACAGTCTTCCCTCGCCCTCTGAAAGCCTCCTCGAGCAGCCCCATGACCTGAAACGGTCATCTTCACCGTCTTCGGTACCCACGACCGCTGCAACATCTCCGATGATTCCATCGCACCCACGGCCTTCCCACCAAAAATTTCCCCATCACTAGCCCCCTCGAGCTTCCGCAGATCCGCTCCCCCTCTCAATTTTCCTTGGAAGCCGTCATAGGTGAAGTTCCCATTTCGTTCGACGCCACCGTCTGCCGAGAACCTCGCCGCACTCCACTCCGGCCACCCCCGGCGCTGCCCAGACCACCTACGGGCGTGGGATGGAGTAGCGGATCCGTCCCCGCCGTCGCCCGGGGCCGCCAAGCTCTTCATCAACGGTGGCGAGCAGCGCCGGCGTTCCTCTGTTCGGTTGCAGGGAAGAAGGGCGAGGAGACCAGTCGAACATGACAGGTGGGTCCCCGGGGCCCACCGTCAGCGACCTAGAACCTGCCATAAGTGGAAGCGGCTTCCCGAAATACGCCATCGACGTCAGCGCGCCCGCGTGACCGTGCGGCTGGGCCGGGCCCTATGGCACCGCGCGGTTAAACGGCGCTCAGGGCGCATCTCTACCTTTTCTCTTTTTCTTTTACCAGCATATCTCAAATAACTCCTCTGCCACTATTACAAGTCCAAATTTGATGATTCAAATTTATTTAGGTTCCTAAAATCATGCTATATTTATCTAGATTAGGTGAACATTTTTCCTAAGCCTTGTTCTTACTGGATCTTTGAAATAGTCCATTTCTCTCATTATTTCAGATTAGAAACTCTCTAAGTAATTCATATGAACTCCAAATCAATTGATTCCTTTTCTGTTATTTTTAATTTTTCATCTAGTTTATGATAGTATTTATTTCAAAAAAATATTTGAAACAATTTTTGGCACTGTTTTTGAATTATGTGGTAATTCAAATATTTATGAAAATAGGAAATGGAGGGAAGATAACTTGTCAAACTTTTGGAGTGCACCCCACACTTCTGCATGCTCAAGGCAAGCATCTTGAACACTTGATATGGTGATCGCATAGTTGTTTGATTTTAGGAATAATTGAACCATGCTTCTGTTGAATTCAAATAAAAATTTGCATGCATATAGAGTTGGCATGTTTCATCGTACCGTGCATCGTGTGCTGGTCATGACTAACTTGCAGAAGCAGGCATAAGGGAAATACTGTTACCGGCAGAAGAGTGATCACGTTGGAGCATGATCACGCCTTGTTTGTCATGCATGTTGGAGCATGCAAGGGTTGTGGCCCTGTTGGCATTACTGTTGAAGGAATACTTTGTTGTGCTAACCGTTGCAGGAAACTTAAACCTCCTGAGTCGACCATAGATCGAGTCTTGTCACTGGTAACCCCCATACTTGATTCGTGCTACCACTTGTCCCTGCCACAGGTAGGGTGCGGTCCAGTAAGTTGCTAACCCCTTTCCGTGCACACACCGTACAGAGGGCCACGATGAGGGTTTCCCAGGGATCCGGGACTAAATCATGTCATCGGGTCAGGGGGCATGGGTGTTTCCAGTTGTGACTGAGAGGGGGGCACCCCTTGGAATCCGCGCGTATTAATAGTGATCCCATGCAGGACGTTGGTCTCTCCGTCTCAGAGTTTTTCTTGAACGATGCTTTGGGTGATTCCGGGCATCCGGAAAGTTAATCTGGTGTGTGCTGGTCAGGTGTGTTTTCAACCCAAAGACCGTAATGGGAATTAGTCAGTGTCACGGTACTGACTAAAGAAATCCTTTACTTGTGGGTAAAGAGTACACCCTCTGCAGAGTTTAAACCTATTCGAATAGCCGTGTCCGCGGTTAAGGGCTACAGTCTGGGTTGGTCAAGTGTCGGTCTTTGTTGGGGATATTACTACTGGGTATAAACCGGCCAGGAGAGGCCGGGTTATCCCCATAATGAGTTATTATACTTGAAGCCCACTTGGAAAAAGATGGAGGTGCTTTATGAAGGCCCGGGGCCCAACGACGGATTAAGGCATGTAGACATAAACCGACATTGATATGTAAACTTGTGTTATAAGATAGAAAGAGTAGAGACCGAGCCGGAGATGTTCATGAGCCGGCCTCGGGATCCTGTAAACCGACGGGCGTCAACCCATGTATATAAGGGGACGACCCGGCGGCGGTTTGGGGGAGACAGACAACAACTCGAGAGCCAGGCATAGCGGATTCGCTCCCTGGTCATCGAAACCCTAGCAATTCCACAACAACTGGATTAGGCCTTTACCTTCACCGCAAGGGCCCGAACCAGTATAACTCTCTGCGTCCCTTGTCCGCTTTAACCCCTTTAAGCTAACCTGTCGCGATGGCTCCACGATAAAGTCCTTTCTCTTGGACATCTGCCGTGACAAAACCATGACAGTTGGCGCCCACCGTGGGGCAATCGCACGATGGTTTCGAGTTCTTAGAGGGCAGCTTCGAAGGACTCAAGGGATATGCTGTGGGCCGGATGACCAAAAGTCGTTGCGGCAAGCTCTACATCGACGACGCAGGCTGGGGCCCCGAGGCCGGCTCGATTGAGTACGGGTACCGGGTCCCCTTCGGTAGCATTCACATGTTCATTGGCAAGATTGGGGAACCGGGCCCTGAGCCGGACATCTGCACCGACATCGTCGAAATGGCTCAGCGTGCGAGGTCTGCCCGGGTTAAGCCTGTCATGAAGCATGCCTTCGTGGGAGTCATCCACGGAGTGGAATCTGAAGATGGATCGGAGTATGATGGCGAAACCATTGTTTATTCCGGTGACAAGTCATCTACTGGAGAGACCGAGTCATTGTACCAGCTGCAAGATGGCCGGTTTGGTGGTTGTTCCGATGGCGACAGTATTCCGGACTCTCTCGACCCGCCAAGCCGGGTTGCGATCTTCATGGCCGGTACGCAGTCAGCACCACAATCTTCGACCGCTGCGGCGATGATCTCCGGTTCAGCAGCGGCGACGGCCGCTGGGGCAGGAGGCCCTGCGCCATCACCGGCTCAGGCTCTGTCCGATTGTTCGACACCTTGGCAGCACTGTTAGCGGCCGAAGTCCGCCCGGCGGATCAGGAGCGGCACAACGCAGAAGTGGCAAAGGTGAAGGATCAGATAGCCCAAGCCAAGGTGGATTTGGCGGCTGAAAACACCAGGATGGCTGCAGAGCGGGCTGAGTTAGATGCACAGGCCTATCAGCTTACGTTGGATCAAAACGCGTCAACTGATGTAATGAGGAGAAGGTACCGGTCTCACCTGCCCCCGATTTACGAAGCCAGGAATCTCTTCAACACGCCAGGGGCCGGAACCAGCAACCAGCCAGTAGTAAACCGGGTAGAAGCGCCTGGAACAGGGACGCCGGTTCAGCCACGCGCAATGGATCCGCCTCTTCAGAATAACCCATCCCATCATGTGCCCATGCCTCCGGGTCATTACTCCAACCCCTTGGATAACATAGTCGCGGCCGCTTCACGATTGGCGGCCCTTCCAGTCGATGGTGAGTCCCCTGTAGCGGTGGAGACACGACGGGCTAGGGAGCTCATTTAGATAGCTTTAACTCAGCAACAGGCTTATTCGTATAGTCGCGAGAGGATTCATTCCACCCCCCGCCCAAGCTGGAGTTACAGCAGGCACGTTGATGAACCGGCTGTGTCTAGCAGCGCCCGCAATCGTAATCTGCTACGAGGCTATAACCCAACGGGTGGCGGTGTTGATGCTCAGGATGTGGTGGACCGTGCTAGGGCACGTCGAGAGGCTCAGTTAGCAGCACAGAACGCGGCCCGTCAGCTTACTCCGGTTCGTCCAACAACTCTGGTGGAACCAGGGGTTACCTCCAGCTCTTTGGGGGTGCCGTGTCTCGTCCCAGCATTACGCAATGTACGGCTGCCCAAGGACTTCAAGGGCCCACGTAAAGTGCCAAATTACACTGCTGATTTATCCCTCGAGTCGTGGGTGGAGAGTTATGAAATGGCGATGGAGATGCTGGACGTAGATGATGCGGCATGTGCTAAGTACTTCACCATGATGTTGGAAGGGATAGCTCGCACTTGGTTGAAAAACCTACCAGCTAACTCCATTGGGTCATGGGCCGAGCTAAGAGCCCGGTTTATTCAGAATTTCAAAGACACATGCAAGCAGCCCATGTCAATTGTGGATTTAGCTGCCTGTGTCCAGGAGGAAGGAGAATCAACAACCCATTGGGTGCGCCGGGTTTCAGAGATTTTGCATTCATCGGACCGCATCAACGCTGATACGGCTGTTTTGACGTTGGAAGGCAATTGCCGGTTTACACCTCTTAGTTGAAGCTGGGACGGCTTAAACGCCATTGCAATGACATGGGGATGCTTATGGCAGCTCTGGTGAAATACGCCGACTCTGATAGTACCAAGGACCCTGAATCTGATGATGACAAGACAGGAAAGGGAAAGAAGGGGGGCAGCACCAAAGGGCAGCAGCATAACTCGGCGGGGCATGGAAACAGCGGTAAGCGTAAAGCGGATAACAGTTCAGATTTTGTAGCTAATACCAACGCGCAGGGTAATGGCCAGCGTCGGAAGGGTAAACCGCCCCGCGTGGAAGAGAACCAAGTCCCAATCCGGAGCGCCTGAATTACCTGTTGAACCAGCCCTGCCCAAAGCACGGATCATGGGACAAGCCGGCCACACACCTCTAGAAGGATTGTTATATTATGCGAGAATTCAAAGATTCAGATTTTTTCCGGAATGATAATGGACCGGCTGGCGGTTCAGGCCCCGGGTCTCATGGGCCGGGTTATGGTGGAGGCAGTTCCGGTTCAGGATTCCATGGTAATCAAAGCGGACATGGCAATCAAGGCAATCAAGGCAACCAAGGTGGTTATAATCATCAGGGGAACCAACAGCAGCAGCAACAGTCAAGTTACCAGAGCAACCCGAAGCAGTTAAACAGTGGACAGTACCATGTTTTCACCACCAGCCCGTGCAAGTGCGATCAGAAGCTTCATAAAAGGGCAGTGAACTCCGTTGAACCAGCGGTGCCCCGTTACTTGCGCTGGTCTGAACAGCCCATTGTGTGGAGTCGAGAGGATCATCCACCTCGGGTTGATAATCCGGGTCATCTAGCGCTGGTGGTGGCACCTCAGGTGGGAGGTTACAAATTCACTAAAGTACTAATGGATGGGGGGAGTAGTATCAATATCCTTTATTATGAAACCTTCCGTCGCATGGGGTTAACAGATAAAAATCTTAAACCGTCCAGCACGGTCTTCCATGGTGTGGTACCTGGTAAATCGGCGTATCCGGTCGGTAAGATAGCTCTGGAGGTTGCTTTTGGGGATGAGCATGATTCAAAATCAGAAACATTAACCTTTGAAGTGGTGAAAATCAAGAGCCCGTATCATGCCCTGTTTGGACGGCCGGCTTATGCTAAATTCATGGCGAGGCCCTGTTATGTCTATCTGCAGCTCAAGATGCCGGGTCATAAGGGGACCATCACGGTACATGGGAGTCGTAAGATCGCTTTGGAATGTGAAGAAGGTGATGCGGCTTATGCGGAGTCGGTTTGTGGAACAGAGGAGTTGAAGTTTTACAAAGACAATGTTGATCCGACAGATATGACTTCCTTGAAGAAGCCAACTACGGAGCATGATCCGGCCTTGAAATTTAAGTCGGCTGATGAGACTAAGCTGGTTGATTTCGTTCCTGGCGATTCAACCCAGCAGTTCAGCATCAGCGCTACCTTGGATACGAAATAGGAAAGCGCGCTCATCGAGTTCATCCGTGAGAACCGGGACATCTTTGCGTGGAAGCCTTCTGACATGCCAGGTGTACCGAGGGAACTCGCTGAGCACACTCTTAATGTTGATCCCAAGTTTAAACCGGTCAAGCAGTTTCTCCGCCGGTTCAATGAAGAAAGACGCAAGGCTATTGGTGAGGAAGTGGCCAGGCTCTTGGCAGCTGGCTTTATTGTGGAGGTATTTCATCCTGAGTGGTTGGCTAATCCGGTGCTAGTACTTAAGAAAAATGGCACTTGGCGTATGTGTGTGGACTACACAGATTTGAACAAGGCTTGTCCAGCGGATCCTTTTGCCCTCCCTCGTATTGATCAAATCATTGATGCTACGGCGGGTTGCGAGCGTTTGAGTTTCCTGGATGCGTATTCTGGCTACCATCAGATCAAAATGGCAGTTAAGGACCAGGAGAAGACAACTTTCATAACTCCCTTTGGAGCCTTCTGCTATGTGTCTATGCCCTTTGGGCTAAAGAGTGCCCAGGCGACTTATCAGCGCTGTGTGCAGAACTTTCTTCATGATCAGATCGGCCGCAATGTTCATGCTTATGTGGATGATATTGTGGTGAAATCCAGAGAGAAGAAGACATTGATAGATGACTTGAAGGAGACCTTTGATAACCTCCGGGTTTATAAGATGATGCTTAATCCGGCCAAATGTGTCTTTGGTGTACCAGCAGGCAAGCTTTTGGGCTTTCTGGTGTCTAACAGGGGCATTGAAGCTAATCCGGAGAAAATCAAGGCCATAACTTCTTTGGCTAAACCGAAGTGCATCAATGATGTTCAACGCTTGGCAGGCCGGATTGCAGCCTTGAGCCGGTTTATCAGTCGCCTCGGGGAGAAGGCTATCCCTTTATATCAGATGCTGAAGAAGACGGACAATTTCATCTGGAGCGACGCCGCCAATGAAGCGTTTGAGGATTTAAAGCGGCAGCTAGCCGAGCCGCCTGTCCTTGCTGCTCCTGTTGATAAAGAGCCTTTGCTGTTATATGTGGCTGCCAATGCCCGGGCAGCTAGCGTGGCTATTGTGGTGGAGCGCAAGGAGACCAGAAAGGAGTATCCGGTTCAACGGCCGGTTTATTACATCAGTGAGGTACTTATTGAGTCTAAGCAAAGGTACCCACATTGGCAGAAGCTGGTATATGGAGTTTTTATGGCAAGCCAGAAGCTTAAGTAATATTTCCAGGGTCATCCCATCACTGTAGTCAGCTCTGCTCCTTTGGGGGAAATAATCCGGAACAAGGAAGCAACTGGCCGGATTGCTAAGTGGGCTATTGAGCTTGGACCGCACGGGTTAAATTATGTGCCTCGGACGGCAATCAAATCACAAGCACTGGTGGATTTCATCAATGATTGGACAGAGTTACAGGCGCCAGAAGAGAAGCCGGATCATACTTATTGGACTATTCATTTTGATGGATCCAGGCAATTGGAGGGCTCGGGGGCTGGAGTTGTATTAACTTCCCCACGAGGTGATAAGTTTTGTTATGTTCTCCGTTTAATGTTCCCTTGCACTAACAATGCAGCTGAATATGAGGCCTTACTCCACGGTCTTCGGATGGCTAAGGAGATGAATTTGATCCGGGTTAAGTGCTTCGGTGACTCGGACCTGGTGGCTCAACAAGTGTCTGGTACTTGGGATTCTAGGGATCCGCTCATGGCTGCATATCGTCGAGAGGTGGATATTGTTGCAGGTCACTTCAAAGGCTATCAAGTTGATCATGTGGACCGGCAGAAGAATGAAGCGGCGGACGCTTTAAGCCGTTTGGGTTCCCAGCGTAAGCCGGTTCCACCCAACATCTTTTTGGATGTGCTGCATAATCCGTCGGTTAAACTTCCCACAGAGGAGGATCTGGCTGTTCCTGATCCGGAGGCTCAATTGGTGGCAGCACTTCATGCTATTCCAGACTGGACCGTCCCATATCTGGCGTACATGAACCGGGGCGAGTTACCAGAGGATGAGACTTTGGCCAGACAGATAATCCGGCGATCCAAGTCAATGACTATTATCAATGGCGAGTTACATCGCTGCAGTGTAACAGGGGCGTTTCAACATTGTGTATCTCCTGAAGAGGGCCGTGAGATCCTGTGTGAGATCCACGAAGGGGATTGTGGTCACCATGCCGGTTCAAAGTCCCTGGTAGCTAAAGCTTTTCGTCACGGTTTTTATTGGCTTACGGCTCATGCTGATGCGGAGGACTTGGTGAAAAAGTGCGATGGTTGTCAGAAGTTTTCACGCCGAGCTCATGTTCCGGCCCAGGAATTGAGGATGATTCCAATTACTTGGCCGTTTGCAACTTGGGGGCTGGATATGGTTGGGCCCTTTAAGAGATCCAAGGACAAGAAGACCCACCTTTTGGTGGCGGTTGATAAGTTCACTAAGTGGGTGGAGGCAGAGCCAGTCAGTAAGTGTGATGCAGCTACGGCGGTTCAATTCATCAAGAAGGTGATTTTCCGGTTTGGCTTTCCACACAGCATTATAACTGATAATGGTACTAATCTGTCCAAAGGGGCTATGAAAGAGTTCTGTCAGCGTGAGCACATCCGGCTTGACGTATCTTCAGTGGCTCACCCCCAATCTAATGGTCAAGCGGAGAGAGCCAATCAGGAGATCTTGAGAGGCATCAAGCCCCGACTTATGGTTCCTTTGCAACGGACGCCGGGTTGTTGGGTGGAGGAGTTACCCTCTGTGTTATGGAGCATCAATACCACGCCCAACAGGTCTACGGGTTACACACCTTTCTTCATGGTCTACGGAGCAGAGGTGGTTCTCCCGAGTGACATCCGTCATGACTCGCCCCGTGTGGCGGCTTATGTTGAAGCTGATAATGAGAAGGCACGGCAGGAAGCACTTGACCTGTTAGATGAGGAGCGTGACATTGCAGCAGCCCGTTCGGCGATTTATCAGCAAGATCAGCGTCGTTATCACAGCCGCCGGGTCAGAACCAGAACTTTTCAAGAAGGTGATCTGGTGCTCCGACTCATCCAGGCTCAGTCGGATATGCACAAGTTATCCCCGCCTTGGGAAGGACCCTTTGTGGTCAGCAAGAACCTGCACAACGGGCCATACTATCTAATCGATGTTCGAGAGCACAAAGACTCACGTAAATCAGAGGAGGAGACCCATCGGCCGTGGAATATCGCTCATCTACGGCCTTACTATACCTGAGCCCTAGGCTCTGCCATGTACATAGTTATGACAATGTATATATTATAATCAATATAGTAAACCGAAGCCTCAGCTAAAGTGGGGTATCTATTTTTTTTACATCAGGTGTGGTTACATGGAGATTTCTGCTTAGAAAGCGGCGTCCGGTTTATCCCTTGATTCGGCTTATCAAGCCATATATATAAATCACTTGGGGGCTTGGTCGTATTCGAACCTTAGCTACACCTCTTGATAGGCGCAAGGCCACCAGAAAAATCACTTGGGGGCTTGGTCATACTCGAACCATAGCTACACCTCTTGATTGGCTCAGAGCCAAAAAGAAAAATTACTTAGGGGCCAAAGAGAGTGTTCCAGAAGAACAACTCAAACATAGGCACCCACTGAGCAGAGCTCAAAATATTGCTTGGGGATTCTTTGCTATCGCAATGAACAAAGAATCTACACTTGTAATAGGCTATTAAGCCACGGCTTGGAAGCCTGGTGTATACACCTAAAACCCCGGGTTAACCTGCCTTTTTTAAGTAAGTCACTCCATCCAGGTAAACCTGGTATGACCCGTCGAACTTCAACAAGTCAATCTCATAAGACACTGAACTTGTCAAAGTTAAAACGACGATTGGTTAAAGATTGAGGTCCATCTTAAAGGCTTTGTAAAATGGTTTAACTCAGCGGTCTGGCAGCCCATGAAAAGCCTCGGATTTGGGGCCTGGCAGCCCGTGAAAAGCCTCGACTACAAGTTTTCATATGCTTTTATTTGCCAAGTTTTTTCGCCTTTGATGAGATTTATGATGATTTTGGTAAACCGGCGTTAATCAACCCGGCTCGGCTTTCAACTACAAGTTGTCAGTACATGATTAGTCACATTCTGGTGCTTATTAACCCGGTCTAGTTTTGACTATAAGTCGCCAGTATTATATATGAGTAATTCGGTGTTTTTCACAACCCGGTATGGGTTTGTCATAAACCGGCACAATATGGAAGGAGTTATCAATACTCATGTTTGGGGTATCGCCCTTACTACAAAAGTTGGCCAACCTGCGATGTGATTCAATGTCACAGGTATCATTTATTTTCATATTTGATTATTTTTAACAACCTTGTTTATAAACCCAGGCTATATGCTTGGGCATCATGACCCGTCCGGTGGTAAACCGCCAGGACAAGTTCAACTTTTCGTATGCAGGAACAGCCTGAATAAATCGCTCTGGATTATGAACATCATATATCTTAAGCATGGTGAATTAACAGTATCAAGCAAAGAAAATATGCACGATGGCATAGCAGACCAAGTATTTAAACTAGCCTATTACAAGGCGTTTCAGTGCCCAAAAGAATAATTGTTTTTTGGCAAGTATTGCAGCACGCGGAAGGTTAAATCGGCCTCCGGATCATGACTCGTCACCAGGGTGCCCTGACGGTTGTGGATCGCCTTGCGCCGGTTCATCCTCTTCCTCTCTACCCAGCGGCCGGAAGTCAATGGTGGCCCAATCGATCCCAGTTAAAGCTTGGAACACAGCTTCATCGCTTATAAGTGTGGACGGTTCAACGTCAGGGGCATAGGTGTGCTTACGGATTGGCGGGATAAGATTTTGAGCCTCAGGGGTTGGTGCAGCAACCCGTTTGTTGTTGACATCATAACTCGCCTGGTAATAGGAAAGATCAGTTTCTTCAGCCAGTTGGCAAGCCAGTGGACGTACTTCCCGGTTTATTGCTCGGAGGTCCTCATGGCCAAGTTCTGATCCGTCTTCTTTTAAGCTTGGATAGCCTTTAGCCACATCCACCGGATCAAGATCAGGCACCCATGCTTTTGCCCGGGTTAGTGCGGTCAGAGCACCAGCCCTGGCAGCAGATCTCTTTAGCTCTTCTACCCGGACAGGCAGCATTGACAACCTTTCTAAGGTCTCCTTGATTAAAGTTGGGGGCGGCTTGTTGTGAGAAGCAGTGCAGATGATCCATTGCGCGCCGGTATATAACTGATCTATAAGAGTATAGGCAGCCTTCAGCTTCTTCTGTACGTCAGAGCCCAGATGACTAATGCGAGTTCCTGCGCCATTATAAACATCAGTAAACCGGCAATGTATGGGATGATATGTTGAAAATTTAAAGCCAGGATATTTACCAAACACAGCAGCAGTCATGGCATGTATTTGCCGCTTTACACCAGTTAGCTCATCCACCACCGGTTTGAGAGCTGCTTCTGCGTCCTCGGCTCTTTTTTGCAATGCGGATTTTTCTTTGTCCCAATCCGCCCGCTCCTTGTTGAAACTCTCCTTCAGCTTTTCCATAGCGGCTAAGGCACTGGTAAGCTCATCTTTGGTTTTGGAGGTTTCTGCCTGCTGGGACTTGATGTTTTCTTGCAGATCAGCGGTTTGAGTTTCCTTTTTGCTCAGCTCAGCCTATAATAGACAAACATATCATGAATTGGCAGTGCATATTTGAAGTACCAGGCACATAACAAGTCATGCACCTAATACTTGGGGGCTAATGCATATTTGCTCGTAATCAGAAATTTCTGCAAGTCCCAAGTGCAATACAAGTATTACTCTTGGCACTTGGGGGCTAATGTATGCTGGTTCAAAGTGACATTATGAGTATTCTTCTAAAAGTCCCAGTTCATCTTCATCAGTTAAACCGGCCCTTGGGGACTATACCGGCGAAAGTTGTAATATTGCAATTCTAAGGTACCGTTTCATCTTAGAAAGATAACCCGGCCCTTGGAGGCTAAGCATGCAAAGTTGAGATATTACAAAGTCCCAGTTTAGATGACTATCATAAACCGGCACTTGGGGGCTACTGGAGTTAATATTTGGAATTGAACACAAGAGAGAAGCAGTTATGCAGTTACCTTATATCGCTCCTTCATTAGATTCACTAAACCGGCTTCAAAGTCGCGGCTTGTGTACAGGCAGTTTAAAAAACCAGAATGGATGTCTTGGGCGTTGAGGTGAGCATAGGTTGACAAATCTGTGTTCCATTTGCCTTTGCCCATAGCAGAAACCTCGTCCTTGGCACTATGCTTCGATAAAGCAATAGGATTGCCAGGAGCGGTGTGGCCGACGCCAGTAATCATAATATCATCTTCTTTATCATCAGCAGCCTTCACGGGAGTTGACGGTTTATCAGCAGCCTTAGCTGGGCTGGCCGACGTATCATCCGCGCGAGCCGGGCTAGTCGGTTTATCAGTGTGGCCTGTGGTGTCAACTTCTGTTTGTTCAACTATGAAGTTATAATCTTGAGACGGTGGATCATCATGTGTAACATCAATATTTGTTCTTTCCGGATCTGGAGTCTTCTCCGGTTCAATATCCACATTATCATCAGACGGTGTATTTAACCGGGCTTTCTTACTGGGTCTAGGCTTGGCACTGAGAAGAACAAGCATAAAGGTCAGTACAGTATGCAAACATAACACATTAAGGATAAGATTAAAGCATAACCTACCCAGGGACCGTCTTGAGGGTTGGAAGCTGTGTGGCCGTTGACTCACCAGAGGACGAATTAGGTGTTCCCTGATAATTTGAATTAGACGGATTAAGGGGCTGTCGAAAACAACCAGCCTTGGGGCAAGAAATATCAGGAGTATAAGAGACCTCTGTTTGACATTTCCGGACTGGAGTGTTCGGTAAACCGGCAGAGGTAACTACTTGGCCACTGTGCCGGGTTGTGCGGCGGGCTTTGTGTTGCTGTTTCTTCAAAAGAAAGTTTGGGTCCAAGTGAGCTAAGGGGTGAGAAAATTTTATTTTCCGGTTTGCTTGACGGAGTTTCTGTGTTGGCAGAGGGTCTGAACCGGAAGAAAGGATAGTTACCTCTGCATCGTCAGCCTGGCTGCCTTTGGCGTTGTCCTGATAACAATCATTGTCAATAAGGTGTATGAAGAAAGAACCGAGAGAGTCAAGTTCTACCTCTGAGTCCGGATTAGCCGGATCCGCGTCAGCATTTGGTTCAGAAGATTCAGTGATCCTCTTCTTGGCAGGTTTCTTGGTGACCTTGGTCTTCGGGCGAAGTGGTTTTGTCGATTTATCCTGTGGTTTTTTCTTCCAGAATGGGTCATTGCCCTGTGAAAGATGAACAAAATTTTGAGACTATTTGAAAAGGGGTAAGCTAAAACAAGAAAGTTGTGATTCTTACAGTGGGCGGCCTGTTGGAGACGCAGAAAGGGCTTAACCCGGTCTGGCTACAGACAGCTTCCGGTTCATTCAGTATTTTCTTGACAGCCTCAGTAATTTTGGCTTCTGTTAGCTGAATGTCGATGTGTCGTTGAGGGTCTTTCAAATCCCCGGTGTACTCACACATTAAATCGGGGTGCCGGCTTAAGGGCAGAATGCTCCAAGTTATCCAACAGCGAACAAAGTCGACACCTGTCAAACCGTTTGCCATAAAGGCTCTGAGCTTTGACAGTTGTGGTGCACAGTTGGACCGTTCCTTGGCAGTCAGCCTTTGAGGGAAGGGATGAGTGTTGCTAAGACGGTGGGGACGGTAACCCGACAGAGGATTTTCATCAGTTGGAGATGTGTCTTTGCAGTAAAACCAAGTCTGATTCTAGTCCTTGGGGTGACTATGAAGCTTGGCATGAGGAAAACTGACATCCTTCCTCTTTTGAATTGCCATTCCACCAAGCTCAGTGTTGGCTCCGTCTGTGAACTCTGTGCGACGGTTTAAGTAAAAGAAATCCCTGAACAGTTCGACTGTGGGTTCCTCTTGAAGATAGGCCTCACAAAATACTTGGAAATTGCAAATATTGGACACAGAGTTTGGTCCAATATCTTGAGGGTGGAGTTGGAAGCTGGCCAGCACATCCCGGAAATTTTTTGAACCGGGAGGGCTAAACCCTCGACCCAGATGGTCAGTGAATACAACTGCTTCTCCGTCCTTGGGTTCAGGAGGATTTTCCGGACCAGGGACCTCCAGTGGATGACTTCTTTCTTGGCTAAAGCTCCAGTTGTGACACATATGTTTAACTGCTCTTTAGTAACCCGGGAAGGAACCCAGTTGCACTTGTAAACTTGCTTGGCCATTTCAACGGGAAGCTGAAACACATTTATTGCTGGTTTAAGATGTATGACGGGCGAGCATAAAGCAATGCAAGATAAGAAGAAGCAGAGGTATATACATATTGTAAAACCAGAGTCTGGTATTACTAAACCGGAGTCTGACAGTAGAGAAGGTGCAAAGATCAATGAATCAGCGGTTTAAGAGGGGACTAATGATGCCTACCGGATTATTGTTCTTTGACAAAGCTAAACCGCCTATATTGGTATGAAAGATACAGATCTAAAATACCTAAGTGAGGGAAAAACAAGTTTCACAAAGTGATATGATAATTTCAGATCTGCAGTGCGACAGAAAACTAGAATATATTCAGACCTAAAATATAGGTGCTTCAACAGTTCATCAGATTCAGATGAGTTTTTTTTATACGAAGAGGATGCTCTAATGAGGAAAAAAAGGGGCTATGACTACGACCGCACAAGAAATATCAGAACCATTTATGGTACTAAGAGAAACAAGGACGAACAGCGCCGGAGCTTTTATGAACTCCGACGAACGCCAAAACCCTAATGGTGAATCTGGAGAAAGAGGAAAGGGACTTACAGATGCAGATGGAGCAGCGAAGGAGCACCGCATTTTTCTGGTCCGTTCAGGTTGATGCAGCGGCCGGAGTTGCGGAAGAAGGCGGAGCTTGACGACGGCGGCTGCAAGTGACGGTCGGGTCGGCGCGAGGAAAGAGAAAGACGAAGAGGTAAGGGGAAAAATGAAACGGACCCTTCGGCTTTATTTATAAGGCGAATGGATAAGTGACAGGCACGAGAATCGAGGAGCCCAAAGCGGGATATGTGGCAGAGCTGTCGCCACGATTGTCGGAGGCTCATTAATGAAGGTGAGAGACATACCATTTTTAATAACAGGTGACGTCATGGCGGTTTATCAAGATACCGAGAGATGACGTCGTGGCGGTTTACAAGATTTATGCGAAGATGCTGAAAGAGGAATTTTTCTCAAGTTGAAGATTGACATGAACCAGTTCAAATCAATCTGGGGCCTAATGTTGGGGATATTACTATTGGGTATAAACTGGCCAGGAGAGGCCGGGTTATCCCCATAATGAGTTATTATACTTGAAGCCCACTTGGAAAAAGATGGAGGCGCTTTATGAAGGCCCAGGGCCCAACAGCGGATTAAGGCCTGTAGACATAAACCGACATTGATATGTAAACTTGTGTTATAAGATAGAAAGAGTAGAGACCGAGCCGGAGATGTTCATGAGCCGGCCTCGGGATCCTGTAAACCGACGGGCGTCAACCCATGTATATAAGGGGACGACCCGGCGGCGGTTTGGGGGAGACAGACAACAACTCGAGAGCCAGGCATAGCGGATTCGCTCCCTGGTCATCGAAACCCTAGCAATTCCACAACAACTGGATTAGGCCTTTACCTTCACCGCAAGGGGCCGAACCAGTATAAATCTCTGCGTCCCTTGTCCGCTTTAACCCCTTTAACCTAACCCGTCGCGATGGCTCCACGACTAAGTCCTTTCTCTTGGACATCTGCCGTGACAAAACCACGACAGTCTTAGTGTCGGTCTTCGGAGGAAAATAATTAAATTGAGCATGAATTATTTTGCGGAATAATTATTGTCACCCTGTTGCTACCATGAATATTTTATGCTTGTTAAATATTATTATGGTTATGCATAATATTGAGGACTAACCCGTATCTCTTATTTTGAATTTTTCCTGAGTGTCTCTGGGGCTGGCTAGACTACCCCGGGCACTCAATTTTATTTTCAAGACCTCTCGTGGCGTCCCTCGAGTTAACAGGCGGTTTATCACGCCACTACTCTTGTGGACACCCGATTGGCATTTCTCTTCAAGTCCGACCGTGGCGTCACTTGACACCCGACTGGCATTTCTCTTCAAGACCTCTCGTGGCATCTCTCGAGTTTACAGGCGGTCCCGCCACTACTCTTATAGACACCCGATTGGCATTTCTCTTCAAGACCTACCGTGGTGTCACTTGACATCCGACCGGCATTTCTTTTATTTTATTTTCCTTAAACTCTCCTTGTTTATCACTAACATTCCCATATATTCATTTATTTGCATATGCTAATATTTTATCATGCCATGATTTAATTCTTGTCAGTAGGCATTTAAGTCCATCATGAGCATACGCATATAGTGTGGTTCATCATGATCATATAATTTAATTGTTGCATTCGGTATATCTTTTGTTCATGATGTTTGTGAGTACATTCAAACGTACTCATAGGCTTGTCCCTGGCTATTTACTTGGCTAGGTCAGGATTTCTACAAGGAGTACCACAGTGATGTCCGTGCAGAGCCTAGGATGGCAGCCATGCAGGATAGGAATTATCCAGGTCAGCCGTTCCTGTGGGAATGGAGCCCCATCGACGTTGGAGAACCACGAGTCGCTTTCGTCATCCACCACCGGAGTCACTGTTGTATCATTAGACCTGTATGGTCTTGTATCCAATTCTTGTAATAGCTTGGTAATCTGTAACAAGGACGTGTCCACCAGTAACGGTAATCCTGGGCTGGTGATGACACGAGGGGTTAATTTCTGGGATTTCTGTCCCGGCCCCGGCAGCCTTAGTATCAGAGCCAGGCTGACCATTGGCTAATCCTATCCTAGCCTGGTCACTATCCCTAGGTTTCCACACCATCCACATCCTTTCCTGTCCACAGTCAAGCCCATCTCATCCGATAAGCCTGCACAGTGGCGGCCGACACCTTTTGACAGTCGGTGTCCAACCTATCAACCTAGCCCATAGGCTGTGTGCCTGTGGCCGACACCTGCGTTGTCCTATCCGCAAGCGTGCAATGGAAGACTCTGCTGGCTTATAAGAGAAGTCTTGCCCCAACCCAGCACATCACAGCCTCACTCTCAGTTCAATATCCAACCACGAAGATGCCAGGCCTCATCGTGCACAACGAGACCACCGCAGCCGAGCTTGAAGGCTTTGTAGCCATCCTCGCCAATCTCACCCGTCGTGCTCTCGGCATCGAAGAGCCGCCGGAGTATGTCGTGTACCAAGAGTACGCGAGTGATGCCATCCACCACTACTGGGCCACGGTGCACATCTACGGGAGGGGCATCACTGCGGAGCGCCCTTACCGGTTCACCGGGAGGACGACCACCGACGAGCCCCAAGCCATCCAACTTGCAGCCCGAGAAGCTGTAGTTCAACTCCGGCATCTGTCGCCGAGGGTTAACTGCCGCTCCTTCTACTACTACCCTAGTCGTGAAGGCTATGGTAGACCGACCCAAGTCGCCAATGGAGACCATGAGACGGACCCTGCCCTAGTGCATCTGGTGCGCTACCTGAGAGCGCAAGAGGCACTCTTCGATCAGGTCACCAATGATCTGATTGAGACCCGCAGGACGCTTGCTCTTTTGACCCCGGTGAGAAGTGAAGCTGCACCCGCCACCGACACCCTGATAGTACTATTCGGGAGACCAATCGAGCCCTCAAGGTCTGCCCCCGTTGCTCACCCGGGCAATGCATTCGTTACCCCGGATGAACTCCGTCGTCTCTTTGGGATTCCCTCCAACGGGACTGTAGCCACTACACCCCGCGTGGGTCATCATCGCTACCCCAACCCTGCAGCTCCTCATAACACTCCAGTCAACTCCGACGTTGAAGCCCCTGGAGAAGCCTCGACGTCCGCAAGACACGCCCGTCTGGACGTCGACGAAGTGGACTGAGCCTGCCAGAGTAGTTGCCATGTCCTTAGCAACCCTGTTGCCCTGTAAATTCCACTGTCATGCCATAGACGATTATGTGTATGTTTTTAGCAGTGTGTAGTGTTTGATTGAATGATGTGCTTGTGTGTTATTGTCTGGTGCATGATTGCTAGTCTGTTGTGATTTGCATTTAGTTCCTCTGCCCTTAACAAATCTCGAGGACGAGATTTTCTTAAGGGGGGTAGAGTTTGTAACACCCCAAAAATTTAATCATGTTTTTACTAAATAAAAATTTGGCCAGAAAATAAATTTTGAATTATATTAAGTCTTTTGTTATTTTCAGAGTATTTTCTGCCCTCTGTTTTTCAAAATTCTTCCCTCCATAAAGAAATTTTTGAAAATAATATTGTGTCTTTGGGAGTTTTCTTAAACCATTTCATTACTACTTTAATAACAATAGGAATTATCTTCGTAATAAAAATTTCCCCAAAACAATTCTTTTAATAGCAATTTCTATATTTTAAATGCCTCTGTTGCACTACAACTATTTTAAATAATTGTTTTTAAAATTCCACAAAAATTATGAGAGGTCATGTGAGGCCTACATATCACTTTGGTGTAAAACCCAACTTGGTGTTTTGAAAATTTGGAGAGAAACAACCTCCTTTCAATTCTGTCCATTTCCTAGGTTATAACTACAACCCTATTCTTCCTTGCTCCAAAAATCCTGAAATTTTTCCCACCTATAGTCCCTCCAACCAAACCCTTAAGTCCAAAATTTTAGCTCCATTGGAATCATTTTGGTTCACCAAATATTCCTCTGAATTTCCTGTCCAGAAATGAATTTCTCTAAAACTTGCACAGACAAGTTTTCTATTTTCACAAACTAACTCCACCATCATCACTATCATCTAAGGAGACACCAACCTGCCAAGTATCACATCTAAAAATGTTCCCTAACTAGCCCTAGCATTCTATCAAACAGGTGATGTGCATGGCAGAATCTGACAACTTCCTAAGCCACCATGTGGAACTTGCTCCTTCTGCTAAAACAACTTGTCCACCATCCTTTTAGTCCATGGTAGCACTATCCTGCCAAAACTCGTCTTGGTTGGACCACTGTAGCCCACCCTGGCATTTAGTCGAGCAGCTGGTGCGCGTGCGAAGAGCGCGGCCAGAGCATCAAAACTGCAGGCGTCGGCACCGTCCCCGCGCGCCCCCCCCCTGCCGCCTCCCTCGCGCAAGGACCAGCCCAGGAGGCTTCGCGTTCAAGCACCGCGCCTTGCCGACACCTATCTCATCCCCTGGCACCACCCTCCACTGACCTGCACCGGCCGCCGCCGTAATCTTCTCGGGCACGGCACCGCCAAGCCACCCGGCGCCCTCCTAGCCTACCAAGCTCGCCCGAGCTTATCTACGGGAGTTACTGCCCACACCAACCCTCCACCGCCCTCGCTGACCCTCGCCACCGACCTCAACTACTTGAACGGCGCAGTAATGGCCACCGCCATCTCGGCCATCTCCAGAACCCGCCGCACCGACCTCCCTCCTCCTTATAAAGCTACCCCAAGCTCTGTCCACTCGATAACAGTCTTCTCTCGCCCTCTGAAAGCCTCCTCGAGCAGCCCCATGACCTGAAACAGTCATCTTCACCGTCTCCGGTACCCACGACCGCTGCAACCTCTCCGACGATTCCGTCGCACCCACGGCCTTCCGACCAAAAATTTCCCCATCACTAGCCCCCTCGAGCTTCCACAGATCCGCTCCCCCTCTCAATTTTCCTTGGAAGCCATCATAGGTGAAGTTCCCATTTCGTCCGACGCCGCCGTCCGCCGAGAACCTCGCCGCACTCCACTCCGGCCACCCCCGGCGCTGCCCAGACCACCTACGGGCGCGGGATGGAGTGGCGGATCCGTCCCCGCCGTCGCCCGGGGCCGCCAAGCTCTTCATCAATGGTGGCGAGCAGCGCCGGCGTTCCTCTGTTCGGTTGCAGGGAAGAAGGGTGGGGAGACCAGTCAAACATGACAGGTGGGTCCCCGGGGCCCAGCGTTAGCGACCCAGAACCTGCCATAAGTGGAAGCGGCTTCCCGAAATACGCCATCGACGTCAGCGCGCCCGCGTGACCGTGCGGCTGGGCCAGGCCCTGTGGCACCGCGCGGTTAAACGGCGCTCAGGGCGCATCTCTACCTTTTCTCTTTTTCTTTTACCAGCATATCTCAAATAACTCCTCTGCCACTATTACAAGTCCAAATTTGATGATTCAAATTTATTTAGGTTCCTAAAATCATGCTATATTTATCTAGATTAGGTGAACATTTTTCCTAAGCCTAGTTCTTACTGGATCTTTGAAATAGTCCATTTCTCTAATTATTTCAGATTAGAAACTCTCTAAGTAATTCATATGAACTCCAAATCAATTGATTCCTTCTCTGTTATTTTTAATTTTTCATCTAGTTTATTATAGTATTTATTTCAAAAAAATATTTGAAATAATTTTTGGCACTATTTTTGAATTATGTGGTAATTCAAATATTTATGAAAATTGGAAATGGAGGGAAGATAACTTGTCAAACTTTTGGAGTGCACCCCACACTTCTGCATGCTCAAGGCAAGCATCTTGAACACTTGATATGGTGATTGCATAGTTGTTTGATTTCAGGAGTAATTGAACCATGCTTCTGTTGAATTCAAATAAAAATTTGCATGCATATAGAGTTGGCATGTTTCATCGTACCGTGCATCGTGTGCTGGTCATGACTAACTTGCAAAAGCAGGCATAAGAGAAATACTGTTACCGGCAGAAGGGTGATCACGTTGGAGCATGATCACGCCTTGTTTGTCATGCATGTTGGAGCATGCAAGGGTTGTGGCCCTGTTGGCATTACTGTTGAAGGAATACTTTGTTGTGCTAACCGTTGCAGGAAACTTAAACCTCCTGAGTCGACCATAGATCGAGTCTTGTCACCGGTAACCCCCATACTTGATTCGTGCTACCACTTGTCCCTGCCACAGGTAGGGTGCGGTCTAGTAAGTTGCTAACCCCTTTCCGTGCACACACTGTACAGAGGGCCACGATGAGGGTTTCCCAGGGATCCGGGACTAAATCCTGTCATCGGGTCAGGGGGCATGGGTGTTTCCAGTTTTGACTGAGAGGGGGGAACCCCTTGGAATCCGCGCGTATTAATAGTGATCCCATGCAAGACGTTGGTCTCTCCGTCTCAGAGTTTTTCTTGAACGATGCTTTGGGTGATTCCGGGCATCCGGAAAGTTAATCTGGTGTGTGCTGGTCAGGTGTGTTTTCAACCCAAAGACCGTAATGGGAATTAGTCAGTGTCATGGTACTGACTAAAGAAATCCTTTACTTGTGGGTAAAGAGTACACCCTTTGCAGAGTTTAAACCAATTCGAATAGCCATGTCCGCGGTTAAGGGCTACAGTCTGGGTTGGTCAAGTGTCGGTCTTCGGAGGAAAATAATTAAATTGAGCCTGAATTATTTTGCAGAATAATTATTGTCACCCTGTTGCTACCATGAATATTTTATGCTTGTTAAATATTATTATGGTTATGCATAATATTGAGGACTAACCCGTATCTCTTATTTTGAATTTTTTCCTGAGTGTCTCAGGGGCTGGCTAGACTACCCCGGGCACTCAATTTTATTTTCAAGACCTCTCATGGCGTCCCTCGAGTTAACAGGCGGTTTATCACGCCACTACTCTTGTGGACACCCGATTGACATTTCTCTTCAAGTCCGACCGTGGCGTCACTTGACACCCGACTAGCATTTCTCTTCAAGATCTCTCGTGGCGTCTCTCGAGTTTACAAGCGGTCCCGCCACTACTCTTGTAGACACCCGATTGGCATTTCTCTTCAAGACCTACCGTGGTGTCACTTGACATCCGACCAGCATTTCTTTTATTTTATTTTCCTTAAACTCTCCTTGTTTATCACTAACATTCCCATATATTCATTTATTTGCATATGCTAATATTTTATCATGCATGATTTAATTCCTGTTAGTAGGCATTTAAGTCCATCATGAGCATACGCATATAGTGTGGTTCATCATGATCATATAATTTAATTGTTGCATTCGGTATATCTTTTGTTCATGATGTTTGCGAGTACATTCAAACGTACTCACAGGCTTGTCCCTGGCTATTTACTTGGCCAGGTTAGGATTTCTACAAGGAGTACCACAGCGATGTCCGTGCGGAGCCTAGGATGGCAGCCATGCGGGATAGGAATTATCCAGGTCAACCGTTCCTGTGGGAATGGAGCCCCATCGACGTTGGAGAACCACGAGTCGCTTCCGTCATCCACCACCGGAGTCACTGTTGTATCATTAGACCTGTATGGTCTTGTATCCAATTCTTGTAATAGCTTGGTAATCTGTAACAAGGACGTGTCCACCAGTAACGGTAATCCTGGGCTGGTGATGACACGAGGGGTTAATTTCTGGGATTTTGTGTCCTGGCCCCGGCAGTCCCCGGCCCGCCCAAGATGAAAAGCCCATTTTCTGTCATGATTTTTTGTCATAGAAGTAGGAGCCCACCACATCTGTGACGATACGTGCTTTTGTCACAATTATCATCATAGAAGTGACATAAGCATGACAGATTTTTTTTCGTTTGGCCCAAAATGTCACGGATGTGTCTTTTTTTTAGTGGTTCCATGTGGTCAGAATTATATAAGATATAGTTGTGAGCTTGAAGCCATGATTGGTCATCTAAGGTCACGTTGCAATTGCCAACCAAAGCTCTACCAACATTCTTAGAGAAGTATGGCAACATGTTCTGATTGTTATGGTCAGTGCCATCATCATTTCTAGCTTTCTTGTTATATCGAGTCTCATAACTATGTAAATATTGAGAGCAAAATGTAAGGCTCTTGTCAAATATATAACCCTCAGTTATAGACCCCTCGGGATGTCTTCTTGTTCAAACATATCTTTTCAATGTCATCAAAAACCTACAGAATGCATATTGAGTATGTCAGGTTATGCATACACTACCATTTGTTATCTAGATGAGTTTATTGAGGGAATGTACCTCTCCACCGGGTACATATTGCGAGACAACACTGTTCCACCAAGTCGAACTTGGCTAGGAAGATGAACCATCAAGTGCACCATGGAATCAAAAAAAGGTTGGAATATAGTCTCTAAAATGGACAGTGTGTCTGCTATTTCTTCCTCAAGTTGCTGCATATCACTTATGCGCACTACGGGAGAATAAATTCTCTTAAAGAAGATGCTCACACGGATAAGCACTACACAAAATCCTTCTGGCAATATCCTTCGGATAGCTAGTGGAAGCAATTGCTACATCAGGATGTGATTATCATGACTTTTTAGCCCAACTAATTTCTTTGCAATAATCTCTACACGGTTGCTTATATTTGATGCATAGCCGTCAGGAAACATAACACCTTTGAGCCATTCACATAAGATCTTCTTCTGCTCAGCAGTCAAGTAGTATGGGGCACGGGGAATATAAACATTGCCATTCTCTTCACGGATCTTTCCTTATGTTTAGCTCCTTCACATCATACCGAGAGTTCAAATTATCTTTGTTTTTTCCAACAATTCCCAGTAGTGTGTTAAATATATTATCGTATACATTTTTTTCAATATGCATAACATCAAAATTATGCGAGGCTAATAAATCCTTCCAGTAGGGGAGCATAAAGAAAATAGATTTCTTTTTCCATAGTATTGGTGGATCTCCTTTCTTGCGCTTGTTTGCACGCTTCTTCCCACTTGGATCCTTGCCAAAAACAACATTCACATTCTCTGTTTCTTTGATAACATCCTCTCCAGAACGTGGAGAAGGTGCTGCCCTGAACTCTTGAGCTTCAAACCATTTTTTATCTGTCCTGAAGCTATGGTTTTCATCTAAGAACCTACGATGTCCCATATAACATGTTTTTGTACCATTCTTCTGTCTAAGAAAACAAGTTTCTGAATGGCATTCAGGGCAAGCAACATCTCCTGATGTAGGACATCCATGAACATATCCTAATCCTGGGAAGTCAGTGATAGTGCATAACAGTGCAGCTCGCATTTGGAAGAACTCACGCTTGGAAGCGTCATAAGTCCAAATGCCTTTGTGATACAAGAATTCTAGATCATCAACCAATGGCTGTAAGTATACATCAATATCATTACCAGGAGATTTTGGCCCGGAAATCAAATAGGACTGGATGAAATTGGGTTGTTTCATTAACATCCAATGTGGGAGGTTGTATGGAATCAGAAACACATGCCATGTGCTATGGCTACAATTGAAAGACCTAAAAGGATTGAAGCCATCAGTTGCTAATGCTAACCTGACATTGTGACTGTCACCACCAATTTTGGGATGTTTAGCATCAATGCTCTTTCAGTTAGGAGAATCTGCTGGATGTCTAAGCAATCCAGCTTTTGTTCGCTTTTCAGAATTCCACCTCATATTAGCTGCCTTCTCTGGATTAAGAAACAACCTTTGGAGACATTCCTTTATTGGAAAACTAGCAAAAATGCCCGTGCGTTGCAACGGAAGAAGAAAACATATCATAGTCCATCCCTCCTTGCCAATACACACTTGTCTCCGTCCTTATAAAAAAATTGATGCAAGAATCAAGTATAGTGATGGAAATTCAGTAATGGGTATCAAAAAATAAGTGACATGCACATTTGAAGTTTTCCGTGCGTTGCAACAGGAGAACAAAAACACATCGCAACCCATCCCTCCTCGCCGATACACATTTGTCTCCGTCCTTTATTTCAACACAACAGGAGAAGAAAAACATATCACAACCCATCCCTCCTCGCCAATACACATTTGTCTCCGTCCTTTATTTGAACACAATACCCCACATGTATTGCCCCTTATATTCCTTTCTGCCCTCATCGACGGTGGCAGTGATGTCCACCTTGCATCATATTCTAGTTCCTACTAAAAAACTGATGCAAGATCATAAGAGGTCAACTATAGTGGGGAAATTTCAGTAATGGGTATCCGAAAATAAGTGACATGCACATTTGAAGTTTGTTTGCTTGATGCAATGAAATCACCTGTTGCATGTGTATAACAACTTCTGACTTGCAGTCATATGTTTATCCAAAAACATATGTACATTGCGTTTTCCTTGAACACTAAATTCAAGCTTTTCAACAGTAAATAATGGACGCAACAACTAAGAGAATAAGACGAATCTAAGTGAAACCTTTTGCTTGTGCATGAACTCTAACAATAAATAAATGATGTTTTACATGTACGAACATCAATCATCAAAGTAACAAAAAATGTGATAGTGTTAAAAAACTGCTTCATAGACTAAATTACTGGCCTATTGAAATAAATACATATTCTAGTATTTTCTCACTAACTCCTCACAAGTCAATCGACTAACTGGTTTGTGTGAATTGGTTTTGTTATTACTTTCATGTTGCCAATTTGAATCAAATTCAAACCTTCCAAACACATTTGTGGAACCAATTTTATGGGATATCCCCCTAGTTTTGCCTTTTCCCATTTTCTGTTTTTTCTTCTTTTTTTTGAGACAAACTCGCGAAAGCTTTATTAGACCGTCACAATGTTTACAGGGACGAACAAAAGATCACCGGGGTGGCCTAACCAAACATGGCGGCCGGTCCCCAGCGTTAATGCATGCTTCGCGAGGTTGTGTGCCTCGAAATTCGAGGTCCGGAATTCATGACTGAAAATGCAAGAAGTAAAAAACCTAGATCGTTCTATTATTTCAAGCGCCACCGCTCCATAAGACGCCGACGTACCCCCTTTAATTGCTTCAACAGCAGTCCTGCAATCGGACGCAACGAAAATTCTCTGCTCATATAAGTCATCAGCTAGTGCCAGTGCTTCTCTGATGGCTAGGACCTCCAAAACCTCTGGGTCTTCGATGTTTCTGAAAATGATTGCGGATGCACCCTTGAACTCCCCTGTGCTATCACGACAGATCGCTCCCACTGCCCCAAATCGGCCAGCGCATGAGACTGCCGCGTCGACGTTAATCTTCGCATGGTCGTCCGGAGGAGGTAGCCATGAAGTTGGGCGTGGAACTCCTGTTGTTGCCGCCGTCACCACAGGTTTCTGAATATGCTGCAAATCTGAGATATAACTCGTGATGAAAACATGAGTAGAAAAAGGTGTTTTGTAGATTCCTTCATGGATTATCTTCCTCCTTGCCGCCCAGATTGCCCAAAGTGTCACAATCATTGTATTAAACTCAGTTTGCGGCAGAGAGTCACTCATTGCAAACAGCCACTTCCTTGCTTGTTCTTCTCTATGCATGCACATATGTTGAACAAGCTCCTCTTTGGATAGAGCCCACACACATCGAGAGTAGCTGCAATCAATCAGCGAGTGGCGCCAGCTGTCTTCAGCTCCACATAATGCACACACATGTGATGAAGACATATGCCGATGGTGCAGAACGTCGCTGGTGGGAAGCGAGTGTTGCTCCAGCCTCCACGTGAATATTTTCAATTTTGATGGCACTTGCAAATTCCAGATCGATGACCACCCTTTGCGCTCCACTGCTCCATTAGACATCTCATCAGTCTCCTCTAACCAAGCTTCTCTCCCCATCTTCATATTGTGAGTCATTTTGTAAGCCGAGCTGACAGAAAAACGTCCCTTGGGATCTCCCGCCCAAGCCCAGAAATCATCAACTTGCATAGTGCATAGTGGTATTTTGAGTATTGCCTCAGCATCCATCGGCAGAAAGACTTGTCTGATTAACTCCTCGCGCCATGCAGCTGCTGTTGGGTCGATAAGTTCCTGTACCAGCTGCGGTGGGTTCGCCACCAGAGATGACAGGGGCTTCATTAAGCCCACCCTCGGGATCCAATTATGGCGCCAGATGTTGGTTGTTAATCCATCACCGATGCGCCTAATAGCTCCGTGGTTAAGGACATTCCTCCCATCAATAATGGCTCGCCAAATCTGGGAAGGGTGTAACCCAATTTCTGCATCCATGAAAGAAGAAGTTGGGAAATAAACAGCTTTCAGTATGCGAGCACTGAGAGACTCAGGCTCTTGCAACAACCTCCAAGCTTGTCTTGAGAGTAAGGCAATATTAAAGATCTCGATGTCACGAAAACCTAACCCTCCCAAGTTCTTAGGTCTAGTCATGACGTCCCACAACACCCAACATGGTTTCCTCTTGCCATTTTTACTTCCCCACCAGAATTGACGGATTATGGAGGTTATACTCTCACAAAGTCCCCTTGGGAACCGGAAGCAGGACATGGAGAAGACTGGGATTGCTTAAGCCACAGATTTAATAAGAACCTCCTTACCCCCAGCTGACAAGAGTTTTTGCATCCTCCTATAGCCATTAAAAGAGAGACACATGGCGTGACGTGAATGGTTAACAGAACTCACATGATTTAAATTATACAAACATGTGAGATGCTAAAGTGGCAGCTATTTGTTTCAAAATGCCTTTGTTGGCTGTTATTCGAGTGCGCCTTCTCTCAAAATGGACACGAAAAATACCACAGAATGTCGGGTGCCATTCCATGATAGCATGCCAAGTTTCATGAATTTCAGACGAGTTTTGGATTTACTAGAATTTAAAACAAAGTATCTCAATGTTTTGCCGGCAATCAACAGTGCCTTGGTGTTTGAAATTCATTCCCATTTCTTGCATGGGACCTAAGCATGCACCCAACAACACACATTTGATATGTCAACCCATTTTTCTGCACTAGAGCTTGTGGATGTAGTTCAAATTTGAATTATGCACATAAAATGCCTAGAAAACCCAGTTAATGTATAAAAATGTCCAAGCGAACCCCGAAAAATCCCAAAAATTGACACAACACTCCTGTTGTTCTATGTTGATACTAGAAAAAATTTGAAAGCAAGAAGAGGCAATGGATATCGTTTCGTCCCCAAAGGTGGCACATTCCCTACCGAAACCATCAGGCTTGTTGTGAGAAGCTCTGGTTTGCGAGAAGCTTATACCCAAACCTGCCCCAAATGGGACAAAAAATTTACCACAGCATGTTGATACCGCTCCATGATAGCATGTCAAGTTTCATGAACTACAGACGAGTTTTGGATTTATTAGAATTTAAAAACCATGTATCTCAATGTTTGCAACTGAGCAACGATGGCAAGGTGTTTGACATTCATTCCCATTTCTTGCATGGGACCTAAGCATGCAACCAAGGACACATATTTGATTTTTGAACCAATTTACATGCACTGGAGCATGTGCCTGTAGTTCAAATTTGAATTATGCACATAAATGCATAGAAAATTCAGCTAATGTATAAAAATGTCCAAACGAACCCCGAAAAATTCCTAAATTTAACACAACACTCATGTTGTTCTATGTTGACACTAGAAAAAAATTGAAATCAAGAAGAGGCAACGGATATCGTTTCGTCCAGAAAGGTGAAACGTTCCCTACCGTAACCATGAGGCTTGTTGTGAGAAGCTCTGGTTTGTGAGAAGCTTATACCCCAACCTGTCCCAAATGGGACAATATTTTTACCACGACATGTTGATGCTGTTCCATGTTAGCATGTAAAGCTTCATAAATTTCAGACATTTTTTTGATTTACTAGAATTTAAAAACCATGTATCTCAATGTTAGCGGCCTAGCGACGGTGGCAAGGTGTTTGACAGTCATTCTCATTTCTTGCATGGGACTTAGCATGCAACCAAGGACACATATTTCAATTTTGAACCCATTTATATGCACTGGAGCATGTGCATGTAGTTCAAATTTGAAATATGCACATAAATGCATAGAAAACTCAGTTAATGTATAAAAATGTCCAAGCGAACCCCAAAAATTGACACAACACTCCTGTTGTTCTATGTTGACATGAGAAAAAATTTGAAAGTAAGAAGAGGCAACGGATATCGTTTCGTCCCCAAGGTGGCACGTTCCCTACTGAAACCATCAGGCTTGTTGTGAGAAGCTCTGGTTTGCGAGAAGCTTATACCCAAATCTGCCCCAAATGGGACAATATTTTTACCACGGCATGTCGATGCCGTTCCATGATATCATGTCAAGTTTCATGAATTTCAGATGAGTTTTCGATTTACTAGAATTTTAAAACCATGTATCTCAATGTTAGCGGCCGAGCGACAGTGTCAAGGTGTTTGACATTCATTCTCATTTCTTGCATGTGACCTAAGCTTGCAACCAAGGACACACATTTGATTTTTCAACCCGTTTTTATGCACTGGAGCATGTGCATGTAGTTCAATTTTGAATTATGCACATAAATGCCTAGAAAACTAAGTTAACGTAAAAAAATGTCCAAACGATCCCTGAAAAATTCCAAATTTAACACGACACTCCTGTTGTTCTATGTTGACACCAGAAAAAAAATTGAAAGCAAGAAGAGGTGACGAATATCATTTTGTCCACAAAGGTGACACATTTCCCTAACAGAACCATGAGGCTTCTTGTGACAAGCTCTGGTTTGTGAGAAGCTTATACCATAACCTACCCCAAATGGGACAATATTTTTTAACTCGGCATGTTGATGCCATTCCATGATAGCATGCCAAGGTTCATGAATTACAGACGGGTTTTGGATTTACTAGAATTACAAAAACAAGTACCTCAACATTTGCCGGAGAGCCACGGTGCCGTGGTGTTCGAAATTCATCCCCATTTCTTGCATGGGACATAAGCATAAACCCATGGACACATATATGATTTTACAACCCATTTTGGTGCACCGGAGCATGTGCATGCAGTTTAATTTTGAATTGTGCACCTGAAATGGCTAGAAAACCAAGTTAATGTATAAAAATGTCCAAACGAACCATGAATAATTCCATTTTTTTGACGACACACCTATAGTTGCATGTTCACTGCAGATAAAAGTTCTAGCAATTCAAACATCCTTCTTTGCTGCTGTGACCCCATTATGTAATTCAAATCAAGATGAAAATTCAAGTAGATCACACACACTTTATTATCATCAACCGTGTGAGATGTAGTACAAAATATCTTGGAGCACTGTCGGAGTATAGTACGCCTATGGCTTACGCGAGAAGGTGCGTCGGCTACAGTCCACAACCGGCGTGTCAAGCACACTAGCTCGCTCCCCAAATATCATTTCACTGTTCAATCGTCACCTGTGAAAGATGGGGACGTGGACCCACGTCGTGAGGGAAACTTCGGCGGCCCACTCCGGCGAGAGCGCGGTCGCAGCCGCCATGCGTGTGCTTACAAGCTGCATGAGCGCGGCCGCAATCTTCGACCGGGCGGCCAAGGCGGCCCAAACGGCCGCTATTGCTTCTTAGGTGGCGGCAGCAACATCTGCCTCAGGGATAGCAACTAGCGAGAGCGGCACAACAGCTGTCCGTTCCGCAGCAGCAGCCTTAGCCTTGATGGAGGCCGCCCACGACCATGTCAAGGCCACCCATGCCCAGCTCGTGGCGGTCACCGCACAAATCGAACGAAGCTTCTCTGACAATGGTCGGCAACCCACGACCGAAGAGTTGGCAATCGCCGAGAGCGTTCGAGCAGCCGTCCGTTCCTCCGCGGCATACCTTGCCATGACAGAGCCCGTCCAAGCCCAGATCGCGGCCGCCCACACCCAGCTCATGGCGGCCTTTTCCAAAGGGATGGCAGACGCGGATGGCGAGATGCTTGCCGAGTATGGTGCGATGGATGCCATGGAGCCCCTTCCCCAGGAGATCGTCGGGCGCGAGCTGGACATGGAGGAGGCGGCGGAGATCGACGAGCACCAGCCGTAGTAGTAATCTTTGTTTTTTTTAATTAAGAGCGCTGGTCTTTAATTTGTTAGAGTAATGTTTAGGTCAGCTAGCTCTGTTTAATTGCTGAACTTGCTCGATTAAGAAGTGTGGATGTGCTGTAGTCTCCTTTTTGTACCCAAATTATGCAATGACGTGGATGACCACTGTAACCAGGGAAATTCGAACTAAAATTTTTGACGTTCAAACTCAGCACACATGGGTTAAGCTATATGAATCGTTTGTGATGTTCACATATCGTACACAGTGCTGAATAAGGGACCGTGTCTGATGACATTTTGCGCGCCAGTTTTTTCGCTGCATCGATTCAAATTTTTTGGCTTCCGCGGAAATATCTACCTCCCCACCCCCTCCCCCTTACCAAAAGCCACATTTCCCCTGCTTCCGCCTTCCTTTCCAAGTTAAAACCTTCACTCCTTGCTTGCAGCGTTGCCTCCTCGCCGACGACCCTCCTTCACACTGCTCGGCCTCGTCGATCCAGGCAGGTAATCCACACCCGACCCCCATCCTCCTCCTCCTTCCACATCCCACATGCCCCGACCGCCGGCGCGACACCTTCCACCCAAATCACCGACGCCTCCCCAAAATAAGCACCGCCCTAAGCCATGGTGCATGCAGTATAGCCAGGAGCTCAAGGAGCATTTGGAAGCGGAGAAGCAAATCGTGGCCGCATGCGCGGATGAGGTTGCAATGGCTTCCATTCGTGCCGACCCCCAGATCTTGGAGGAGCACCTCGCCATCGAGGCCACCATCGACGCCTCACGCGTTGATGTTGCGATGCGGTTGGCTGCTTTAAACAACAGTTCATCATGTTTCCTCGAGGCCACCGTCGGTGCCTTCGACGAAGACTACGTGGTGTTTTCTCAGCGTGCTCGTGCTTACCTCAACTCGAGAGGCAGCAGATTGGTGCCCGGAGCGGCTTAGGCAACTCACCACTACGACGAGGGCACCCACGATGTGGATGCCTCGCCCTCTTCCATGTCCAAGGAGCCAATCATCATCGATATCTCCGACGATGAGGAGTAGCTTGTCTTATTAGCTCACGATAAGGACCTATGTTCAGTTTGCTCGCTACGCCGGTTAAGCATGCTCGGTTTACCCGTTGCATGTGCTGCTCCTGCCTTTCCTTAATAAATTCTAGTGAATTGTCCTATCTACTTTTACCATGCAATCTGTTGCTCTAGTGTATATGTTCTATATGTCGTGCAATGTGGTGCTCACTTATTAACTGTTTGGTTAATTAGTTGTCGTCTTCAGTTAACTGTTTGGTTCAATTCTGCAAATGTGATGTTCAATTCTTCAGGGTGCAATTTTGTATTGTCTTCCATGTGAGAAATAAATCAAATTTATCTTTACAAAATACATGAGAAACAAATACAATTGCTATATTTCCAAGTTGTCAAGCATGCTTGGTTTGGTTAACTGTCTGATCTTCTAGTATGTTATACATTGTGCAATGTGGTGCTCAGTTAACGTTTGGTTCATTTGTTGTAGTGTTTAGTTAACTGTTTGGTTCAATTTTGCAATGCGATGTTCAATTGTTGTGGGTGCATTCTGTTATTGTATACCATGTGAGAAATAAATCGAATTTGGCTGTACTAAATACATGATAAACAAATACAATTGCTATATTTCCAAGTTGTTAAGCATGCTTGGTTTGGTTAACTGTCTGATCTTCTATTAGGAGTATGTTATATGCAATGTGGTGCTCAGTTAATGTTTGGTTCATTTGTTGTGGTATTTAGTTAACTGCTTGGTTCAATTTTGCAATGCTATGTCCAATTGTCGTGGGTAGAATTTTGTATTGTTGTGCATGTGAGGAATAAACCGAATTTGGATGCACTTAATACATGAGAAACATATACAATTGCTATATTTCCTAGTTCTTAATCATGCTTGGTTTGGATAAATGGGTTTTCCATGTGGCTTTAATTAATCTGATGAATCTGCAATGTGCTTATTTTTCATCAACATATTTTACTGATAGCATGCGAACCATCACTTAACCTGATCACTAACTACCTTATATGTGTTGCAGGGAAACAATGGGAAGCACTGAGGTTTACAATCGAGGTTTGCACATGCATGGTGCTTTGTCTAATAGCACATTATTGTGCAATTGCAGGAACCATTCTAATATTTAGGTTTTTAACAATTTGGTCTTGCACATGTAGGTCCTGCCGTCAGAGGTTTTGACCCACTGTTCGACCCTTTTTGCATATGGGGAAATGAGTTGTCCATGAATATCAGTCAAGTCAAGAAACTCAGAAAGATTGTTAGGATAAAGAAATTAGCGACAAAAAACAACAAGATCTTTGTCTGCACAATGAAGAAGACATCAGTTCACTACAGCATGGTACTAACTACTATACCTTGCCTTTTTTATTCCTTTGCCCCATTTCCAATATAGAGAAGATGTTTATGCACATCCTTGTTTTCAGGCCTTTCCAAAGCAGTTCACTGATGATTACCTCTCAAACCACATGTATTGTCAGGAGGCGAGGAAGGTATTCATACAACACCCACGGTTCAATATTGAAGTGTTCCTGAAGAGGACGAAGGATGGACGGTCAATCATCCACAGGCATTGGCCTAAAGTTGCAAAGACCTTCAACATCAATGAAGGCTCAATATTCGCCTTCCGCTTCAGCAATTTTCCAGATGAGATTCATCTGTCTATGATGCTAATTTCGAAAGGTTATAGATGTTGCATGTGAAACTTGGTGCTGGTGCAGTTGTGTAATGGGGTAACTGAGTGCTGAAGCTATATGATGTAGTACTCTGATGTATTACAATTATGATATCTGCTTCCTTAATATGAAAATGAAATATATTGTGTGCTTAATATGAAATGTCAATTAGATTAATAAATGGATTATTAATAATAGGACAATTAGCCTGCTAATGGCCAATTAGCAGGCTAATTGGGGTTTTCTATTGCAAACGGTTATTGAGAAAACACCATGGGCGATAACCTCAGGCAACGCGCACAGTTTCTAGGAATAAACCGTGTTGGATCAATGTACAATCACACACGACATCCTCTTGAAAACTATTTGCGTTAGGCCAGCTTGCGCAAACGTTTACCACATAAAAAGCGTGTGTGATGGACAGCCTATGCCACACAGTTTCTTCTACGCACCGTGTGTGATGCATTCAATAACGCAAATGATAAAATTGTTAATATCGTGTGCAATGGCAATGCTATCACAAACAATTTAATGGGGAAAATTGTGTGTGATGTACCTGCGAACGAAAACATTTTTCTTGGAGTGACTGTGTGGGATGTATATACGAACGGAAACGTACTTCTTCGTTTGATTGTGTGGGATGTACATACTAACAGAAACGTATTCCTTGGATTGACTGTGTGGAATGTACATACGAATGGAAACGTTTAACCGGGACTGACTGTGTGGGATATACTTACGACCGGAAATGATTTGGCCTGTATAATTGTATTTTTTAGCACAACTGTACGTATAACCGTATTTCATCGCTCGCCCATCGCACACGACCTCATTTTGCCGAGCGTGTGTGTCATCAGGAGGGCCTATCCCCGACGGTTTCTGGGTCGTGTGGGAAGGACCCCCCTATCACAGTCACTCACTAGGCGACAGTTCAGAACGCCATCGCAGAAAGGGGTTAAAAACCGTTTGTATAGCACCTCGCTGTACCAGTGATATATATATATATATATATATATATATATTAACAAAAACAAAATACTAACTTTTCTGATATAGGTTGGTGTACCTAGTAATGCACATCCATCCTCTATCCATTCTTGAATCCTATTATATATCAATAAAAACTTTAACTTTGCTAGACAAAATAGCATGCTAATCCAGACAGCTCACTCACAGCACAAATAGATAAAAACATCACATAGAATTGCATTGTCCTTGCACAACAATCATAATAACAAGCATATGAATAACCAAGAGTGGCTCTGAATATTACCTCTTCTCTATGTTGCTGAGAACAAGGAGTCAGGTTGACGGCTGATCGATGCTATAGGTGGGGTGGTAATGAAATCGGTGGAGAATGGGCTGTGATCAGAACTAGGGGAAGCGGCATTGCTTGGTGGAGCACAGGGTGAAAGCTGCAGTCACTACTGGAAACAGGGAATTTGTCATCAGTCAGCTCTTTGCTGTCTGCTAGCGGACGGCAAAGAAGGTCTTTGTCGTCTGCTTACCAAAAACAGACGGCAAAGAACTGACAGACGGCAAAGAACCTGGTTGCCATCAGCCAATTCTTTGCCGTCTGCCAGCAGATGGCAAAGGATTCTTTGCCATCTGCTGGCAGACGACAAAGAGGTGGGTGGGGTGCTGTGGATGCCAGCGCTGTAATGGCGCGCCAGCCCCACCTCTTTGCCATCTGCCAGCAGACGGCAAAGATTCTTTGCCGTCTGCTTGCAGATGGCAAAGAGGTTTTTTTTTACCCGCAAAAAAAAAAGACAGCCCCACAACCCGGCCCACGGCAAAAATTCCCACCCGGCCGCGTTGAACCCACTGCCCCCGCAACCGCACCCGCATCTCCTCTCTGCTGTCCCGCGCCCTAGGGTTAGCCACCGCCGCTGCCGCCACCGCCACCGACCTTATTCCGGCGAGCTCCGGCGGCCATGGACAGCGCACAGCACGCTACCGAGCTCACCCCGCCCCGCTGCGTCGATTCCTCCGGCCAGATCCGTCCCTCCCCCCTCGAACGCTCGCGCCCAACCCATCCCTCCGCGGCTAGGGTTTGGTGCGCGGCCTCGTCTCCGCCGCCGGCGTGCCTCCAGCGGTCCTCTACGCCTCCTCGCATGGTCCTCACGCGGCTGCGCCTGCTGGACGCCGCTTCTCCACCACAAGGCAGCGGCAGAGGAGGGCCTTATCCACCACCACGCAACGGCAGCCAAGGTCCTCCTCCCCCATCTCGCCTCTCTCCCTCTCTCAACCCCCTGTTTCTTTCGATTTGGGAAGAAAATTTCCTTTTTCCCTTGTGCAATTTCTGATCTGACCGGGTTTGTTTTTAGGGGCATTAATTTGGTGCTTTCCATGTCCAGAGAAAAGTAGTAGAAGGGGATGAGGAAGGAGGAGAAAGACCAGAAGAAGGGCAAGGGAGGTGGGGTGATCTGCATGTCCATGGAGGTCTGAATGTTCCTTGTTTAATTTTTTTTATGTTGCATGCTCTCTGATTTCAGAGTAGATTGCTTTACAGCATGTTGAATACCAATGGTGTTCTCCTCTGTTTGATTACTATGGCTGGTTGCTTGTTTAACTTTTGTGTGAGAAATAATGCAGATCAAGTGAGCTAATCTTGTTTCTAAATTTAGATACATGCATGTCTGTGGGGCTCTAGTTCTAAACATAGCAGACCACTACCCTCCTATATGTTGTGCGAACCAGAGAGCTGCTTAATTGATTAACATTTTGGATTGGTTTAATTTTTCTAAAAATTTCTACTTCTGTTGTCACACATACACATGCTTCTGGACAGTGCTACTAGCTATTATCTTTGCTATTTTTTTGATATCCAGACTAATTTTTGCATGATTTGTTTCGACCATGTACTGCTAGTTGTGGCTGTCAAACAAAAAGAATTGGTTTATGATTCATAATGTCCAGACATTAGCTTGTCTTTTCAAGGAGTCGGTTTGCGATACATGCCCACCTATTCATTTTAGTTTCAAAGAAAAGAATTGGCTTGTGATTCGTAATGCTCAGGCATTAATTCTCACTTTCACATGCATGGTTTCAGATTACCTGTGAGGTCGTCCACTGCGACCCTCACTGTGAGGTTGGTTATTTCCCTGCAAACATTGCTCTATTGTAGCCTAGTTCGTTTCTATGCTGCTGGTTGTGAAACCAAACTAGGTGGGTGGGTGTGTGATGAGGTTTGGTTTAGTGCTTGATGCCACCGTACTGTAGGTTCTTGTGTAGGACTACTTGTTATATAACTCTGGTTCCTGATGAGGTCATGTATATACTGGGCTAGTTGCACTTTGGTTCTATCTATTTCAAATCATATTTGGTCCTGTATGTATGTATGTATGATGCATGTGTTCTTCGATTTGGAGCAGTAGTAGGACGACGACGAGAGGACGAGTACCTCGACGGCGACGACAACCAGGAGGATGAACCCACCCACAAGGGCGCCGACGCCGGCCATCAGAACGATGACTCTTCGTCCTGCACCACCTCACGCTGCGGCGGCTACAAGTAATTTTTTTGGGATTGCCCCTGTTTCAATCCTATTGATCCGCTGCATGCTTGGTACTACCTGCAATATGCCTTTCAAGTAGATCCAATCAACATCCAAGTTTCTGAAAATTCAGTTTAGAATTCTATGCAATTCCATCAGTAGAGAGAGGGAGAAAGGGGGTCCATGGTCTAAACCTACACATCATCTGCAATGCAATCGAGAGAGAGGGAGAGAGAGGCATCAGCTGAGTGTGGATGAATTTCCTGAACCTAATAGGCAATGCCAACTTGTTTCTTGAGCCACATGCTTCCTGGTAGGTAAACTCAAGAAGGTTCCGTTAGTGTTGGTAGTCTGCACTTGTGTTATTCAAGAGGTTGTATTATTTTGAGAAGGCAAGAGGCTGTATTTACAGTATGTTTCATACATCCTACAATATGTACAACTTCCCATCTCGATTATTTTCAGGATTGCGATCCTTTTGACATATTTAATTTTCCTTTAATCATTGGGACTGGGCATGGTTTTGAGCTCTCTGTTTTGCGCACTGGTTTTAGCTCATTTATGCTGCCTAAATTCTGCTTTACTTCCAAACGCAACGCACTAATTAGTGCATGTACAGGGTTAGTGAAGGAAAGTTTGCAGTTGCAGCCGTCACTCTAGATGATTATCTTTCGATGCAAAGTACTGAAGTGAAAAGTTGGTGACTTGCTTTCTAAAATATGAAAGCATTAGTTTCTTGTTCTATTCATTTCATCATAGATTTGGTAGCACTTTTCCTCTGACTTAATATGCTTAGCTAGCTCAAAAATGACATAATTACCTAAGTTTGCTCTAAAATGACATATACTTACCTAATTTAGCTCAAAAATGACATAATTACCAAGGTAAGCACACAAATGACCTATACTTACATAATTTTCCTAGGTTAGCACAAAAATGGCATACTTAGATAGGTTAACTCTAAAATGACACAAATAATGAATAAGATGAAGAAAAACAAGGAAGAGGAGGAAAAGAAGGAATAGGGAGCTCTTCTTCTTCTTCTTCTTCTAGTCTTCTTCTTCTAATTTCTTACTCCCATTTTTGCAGGTTTGATTCACTTCATGGAAGGGCAGAATGCTACTGTTTAGATGTTAGATGTTTGATGTATTGGATGTTTGTGAAACTATTGGATGTTTGTGAAACTATGTATATATGAATTGGATGTATGATGTTTGATGTTTGATGACGATGGTGAAACTATGGTGAAACTATGTTTGATGTATGATGTTTGATGATTGAAACTATGTGATTCTGAATATATATATATATATATATATATATATATGTGTGTGTGTTTGAATTTCTGTGGAAATGAATTGATATAACAAAAAAACAGGAAAAACAGGGGCTATATAGCCACTTTGCCGTCTGCTAGCAGATAGCAAAGAGGTTTGCCATCTGCCAGCAGACGGCAATGAGGCCATGTGGCAGCAGCCTGTGCAACCTGGGCTGGCCTATTTGGCCTCTTTGCCGTCTGCTGGCAGACGACAAAGAGCTTGCTTCTTTGCCGTCCACTGGCAGACGGCAAAGAGCCTGCGTTGGCCCAGCCGACGCCTGATGTCAGCTGCAGCTCTTTGCCGTCTGCTAGCAGACGGCAAAGAACTTTGCTTCTTTGCCGTCTGCCAGCAGACGGCAAAGTGGCCTTTACCGTTGCTCGTTCAGCCGAACGTGGTGCCGTCTGCTGGCTGACGGCAAAGGCCTTTGCCATCCGCCAGGCATGCCTTTGCCGTCAGCCATGGCAGACGGCAAACTGCCTGATTCCTGTAGTGAGTCTGGCCGGAGCTCGGGGTGAGGCTGGTGGTTGTCGTCCCCAGACTCGGTCTCGAACATCAGCTAACCATGCATACATGCACAACCACAAATACCAAATGAGTAGATACACTAAAAAGCACTGTATGTAAAATAGATAAATCAAGCATGTATTTGTTGACCAGCAGATCATAGAATTTAATTTTCATTGCCACATACCACATTGACATAATCACAAAACAACATACATAACCAATATAATGCTCAAACTATGAGAGCAAAATGTTGGTTATACCGGGGGGAAATGGCAAACGGGAGATAGTACTGGTCATTGGTCTGTTGTTTCTCCTAGCTGCCTACATGAACTAAATCTGCCTCCTCATATGTTGCAGTTCAAAGGAAACAAATTAGGGAGAGAGAGAGAGGGAAACAGAACACATGATGAGAGATAGTGGGGATAGAGGCAGGGACTGAGGGCATCCACGGCCGCCTCTGCATGGTATTCCTCGATGTAGCTCTCCGTTCCTCTCTGTTCTCAAGCTTCATTGCCATCCGCGCGCGCACATGAGATAGAGAGAGAGAGAGAGGTGCCGTCGATGGGGTGGCAGCAGCGGCTGGCAGCGCACATGTGAGGAGAGTAGGTTGTTGTAGGAGGGAGAGGTAGGTGATGGGGTGGCGGTGGGTGGTGCCAGCGATAGGTGGTGGCGGTGCCGGCGACAGGTGGTGACCGACGGCGGGGTGATTGAGGCGGGCAGCGCACGGGTGAGGAGAGGATGAACGCGATGGATTTGTTAATAAGGGATTGGAAAAAGGGGGGCGCGTGGCTTCTTTTACCCAAGACCCCAAAATTTTCGCTCAAAAAGGCCCGCCTCTTTTTTTAGTTTGGCGCGAACAGTTTCACTTACCTCACACTGTTTCTCCTAAACATTTACCAACATACTATGCGTCAGAGATTTTTATCGCTTGCTGACACACTGTGTGCCTCGACCTACACTTTTACCAACACATGGTACGTCAATAGATTTACTGACGCACAGTTCGTTTATGATTCGTACTCTTGTTGTCATACATTGTGTCAATAGTTTTACTAACAGACTGTTTGATGGGTTAGAAAAAGCTTTACCAACGCGCAGTCCATGAGCTATAGTGGATCGTGGTGTAGTGAGTTTGAATTAAATTAATTTTAACCTAAAGTCAATCATTAACTTCAAAATAATTACTAGGTTTAATTCAATTCACTAAACTATATTGCAAAACTTTATTTCAAATTAAACCTAGGGTTTCAAGTCATAACCAAAATATGTTTGAGTTTAATTCACATTAATTGAATTCCTAATGTCAAATAATACTCCAAACTATTTACTAAAGTTCATATTGGGGTTCTGAACTAGTTGCAACATAATTATCCTACTACATAATTTTAATTCAAAGTTAAACCAATTTTAGGTTTAAATATTGTTGGAATTACTACTACTATTAAACTATACTTAAATTCATTTTTTAAATTATTTTAAAGTTAGACTACAATAGCTAAGATGAAACTATATTTCACTAGGTTCAATTTGCAAAAAGAAACAATTAATTTGGATTTATAATTTGCAATGTATGCACTATTTGAATTTGAATTCATTATGTTTGTATTTGAATTTTAAACATTCAAATTCCAAATTTGATTAGCCTAGGTGAAAGTGCATTTCAGGATGGCCATTTTGCAAAAAGAATTACCTCATTTCGATTAACAGAAAAAGTTGTGATGTGATGAAGTTCTAGGGAGTTTTCTGTAAGTTTGCCAAATCGATTTAATTAACCAATTTTTTTGTGGATAAGGTTTTGGATAATGTTGGTGATGTGGCATCACGTGATTGGTCGATACCATTTCAAATAAGTGGACGTGTGTGGTGCGTCGGATCTAGATCTAACGTTTGAGATTAAGCAGAGGGATCAAGGTTTCTGTGGCTCACCGGAATCTCGTCAGAGAGTCGCCAGAAAATGCGGTCACGGCGGCACACGGCTCGGGTGCAGTGGTTGAAAGCGATGTAGGGGGTTTTGGGCTGCGCAAAGGGCACATCGGACACGACAGACGACGAGAAGGTCGACGATGGCGGTGGCTGGCCTCGGGCGGGACGGAGATGGACGGAGCCAGGTCACCGGAGTTGTGCAGATGGTGGAGGGCTTCCGGTGTGCACGACGTCCTCAAAAACGGGTGCCTGGAGATGAATGGATGGGTTAGGAACATGTGCAAGATCAAGGCGATCACGATGGACATGATGTGCGGCTCGGTCGCGGGCTTACCTCGTCAGAGTGAAGCTCACGGCGGCTGTTGTGCTTGGTCCTTGTCGGAGTTGGGCTTCCAGGGGCTTCGGGCATGTCGGCGATGTCTGGGAGGTTTTCCATGGTGCGCTGGGTCAAGTGGCGGCAGTGGTGGGTCAAGGTGATGGCTGCCTTGCCGGAATTTGGCCGGCTAGGGTTATGGTCAGTGGTGGAGAAGATGAGCTCGCAACGCCGTGGTGTGGGGCGAAATGGAGACGGGCTCGGGGGCTATTTATTGGACATGGGCGCGAGGGTAGGCATGCACGGTGGCCGCACGGGTGGAGATCATGGCCGGGATCGTGGGTGGTTGCGGGAGACGTGCGCGCGGGGAGGTTGGGGATGAAGATGACGCGTGGGTCCTGCGTTGGTGGCTCAGGGGAGAGAGAGTGTGCGGGGCTGGGCACTGGCTAGTTGGGCTTCAGCTTGGCTGGCGGGCTCGGCGGGGCCTTTTTCTTTTTATTTGATTTTCTGTTTTCTGTTTTTCCTTTTTATTTCCAGTTTTCTTCCTAAATTCAATTCTATTTTGAATTTTAATTTTCTTCCAACAATGAACTCACTCTAAATTCATATTGGAACATTTATGAGTGTGAAATTTTTGTTTGGGCATTTTGGACAAATAATTTCTTCAACTTACATTTTTCATTTCAATTTGGTTTCAAATCCAATTTAGAAAATTGGCAGGGGCAAGGTCATTATTTGGACATAGGAAATTCACTTCTTGCCAAAATAAATGCAAATCCAATTTTTAAACATTTTCCCTTTCATTTGAATTAATTCCAAAATAAATCCAATTCATTTTTTGGGAAGATTAACTTTGGTTTGAATATCTCTTGGGACTTATTAGGGATAGCCTTATGCCCAAATAATATTTCAAAATGGTTTGGTTTCTACTAGAAGCTAAGTAGGTTTCTAGTGGTTGCATTGGGATTTTATCCCTTCATAAGCAAGCAATCGAACAAATCAAAGTCAATCACAAGCAATCCTAGGCAATTAGAGGTATTTCCTAGAAAAATGTTAATTCCTTGTGAATTTTTAACATACCTGATTTGGGAAAAATCTGAGATGTGACAGACTACCACCCTTGAAAGAGATCTCGTCTAGAGATTTGGAGAGGCTAGAAAGAAAGGTAAGGGATTGGGGTTTATCTTAAATTCCATCTCTAAGTTAAGGGTATGTTGTCTAGGCAATGGAAATATCACTTGTATCTGTGGGAATTTTACTACTTTGGTGGTCTCTACAGTGCTCATGATAATTCCGTGGCTGGTAGCTCTATTTCTTGAGGCTTCCTTGTTACTGGGGTCTGGTTGGGGTGTCTGGTGGGGTGTGTGATGCCTCCCGGAACTATCCTTATTTACTCTGTCTCTTGTCTTTCAGATCGCTACCACCCTTAAAAGAAATTATGGTTGGGGTCTCATGTGACTTCTTACTCCTTGGGTGCTAATGTTGATACTCCTCTAGGTTCTATAATTATGATATCATCTACCAGTTTGATAAGTCTTCTGTTCATATGTCTATCTGTGCTCATACCACTGTAACACCCCATGTCATTAGCCACAGTAATCACTTTTGATAATGACAAGTCAGCAGGATTAACAGTGCCAAATCATCATTTGCATCATATTGCATTTCAACTCCCAACTCAAATTCAATATGTAAATGAAAGTGGAAAATAAAAGTTGTTCAACATAGGAACTAAAATGTTCAATAAATAGCAAATATTCCAGAGACTATTCTAAAATTGTAACCAACATTAAATAAATTGATTGAGTACCTCAAACATCCTCTAACAGTGGTTGAAAATAATAATTAATAACCTTTTAATTAATCTAGATTAAATACGAACTGATGTTTTGCCCAAACTAATTTTTGGTGTTAGGGTATAGTGCACTGCTAATTATGGACTAGGTCACACTTTTTACAAAATGCATATAGTGCCCAAACAATTAGCAAAACAGAAGGTAAAGAAAACAGAAAAAGAGAAAAAGAAAAAGGCGAAGCTACTGTGCACTTGAGCCTATTGCTACAGCACCGGCCCAGCCCACCCCGCACCTCCTCCCTCCTCCCGCACTGCTCATGCCGCCCCGCTGTCGAACACCCCGCGCGGGCCGCGCTCACGCGCCGGGACCCCCTCTCCCTCGCGCGACAACGCGCCTGCGCCTCCCTGGTGGATAAGAGCATCCCCCACGCCCTCTCTGGCTCTCTCTCGCCTCATTCTCCCCCTCCCTCGCTCGCTTACCGCCATGGCCAACGCGGCCATCGCCATTGCTCCCTCGCCCGCGTAGCCACCACCTCCGCCACGCCATCCCGCCTAGTCCAGCGTCACCGCCGTGCTCCGCTACGCCGCCTGCGCCAACGAGATGGAGCCGAACGCCTCTGCATCGCCGGCCTGCATCGTCTTCTTCCCCTACGGCCGCCTGCGTCGCCGCCGTCGATTCGCTCTGGCAAGCCTTCCCCGAGCCCGCTGTTGCACACCTACAGGGCCCGGTGAGTAGTCGACGTCGTCCCCCTCTCTTTTCTTCTCACTATCAACGACGTAGTGACCGCATTCGAGTTGCCCGAGCCCTCCGCCGCGGACCTCGTCGCCGGCGACCGTCCGACGACCATTTGGTCTTGTGCTGCTGCCTGTCCGCTTCGCCGCCTCACATAGGCCTCGCCTACCCCTTGCTTCGCTCGCAAAACACGTCGTGGCGCCGTTCCCGTAGCTCGCCCGGACAACTTCGCCGCCGACGAGCTCCTGGCGCTCCACTCCGGCCTCCCCACTACCCCGCACTGCCGCCATTCGACGCGCGACGTCGAGCCGCGACGAACGCATCCTCCCCCAGCCCCGGAGACGCCCTGCGGGCGAATCCCGAACCTCGCCGGCTCGCTCCGCCGCGTTGGAGCTCGCCGGAGCGCTCTCCGGCCGGCGTCCGACGTGGCCGGTGGGTCCCACCCCCAGTGCCACTGCCTGTGGGCTTGGCCGGCCCCAGTTGACCAATTGACTTGGTCAGCTGGCTGACTGGGCACTACCCAGTCACTGACTGGTGGGGCCCCTCTCCCTGTGTCTATGACATATGGGCCCCCTTGTCAGGTGCCTAATAAACTAATTCGTTTAATAAAAATAATTAAAATCCTAATCAGTCACTGACTGCTGGGCCCCACCTGTTAATTAACCCAATTAGTTAATTTAACCTCTGTGTTAAAGCCACAGTGTATGACATGTGGGCCCCACTTGTCAGGTTTGTCTCTGGTCAGCCAGAGTTGACCTGCTGATGTCACACTGACCTCATGCTGATGTCATCATTCACTATTCTGGATAATTCGAATTTAAATACATAATTAAATTCAGAAAATGTTTAAAACTTTAGAAAATCATATAAATTAAACCGTAACTCCGATGAAAGTAATTTATATATGAAACTTGCTCAGAATTTCGATACGAACCCGAATACGTCCTCCGTATTCCTGTCAGATGCCCCTAGCTATAAGAACGTTGAACTTTTAGACCGATTTCGATAAATGAATAGTGCCCAACATTGATTAAATAAATCCAAATAAATTCCTAAATTAACTAAATCATTTAGTTAGGCAGTAGAACACCCCGGCATATCATTTAGACATGTCATGCATATTGTTTGCATTTTTGCCGTGAATTTATTGTTTCTCTCCCCCTCCTTCTCTCTCGATAGACACCGAGACCGATGCCGTTGCAGTGGTGTACGACTACGCTACAGACGAGCAGCCCATTGACGACCTCTCTCTCTTGCCAGAGCAACCAGGCAAGCCCCCCCCCCTTGAGCATCCAGATATCGCCCATTCCATTTCTCCTGCTTGCATTAGATTTTGCTACTGTTAATGTATGCTCCTATTCTGATGCATAGCCTGTTGTTGTAGCCTGTTCATTGTTACCTTACCTACCTATGATAAACTGTTTAGTATATGTTGGTAGTGAACCATCAGTGACCCCCACCACCTTACCCTTGTTGCCCCTGCTTGATCATCGACGACTCGATCAATGTGATCGTCGACCAGAGACCGACACCTCAATTCACACCCCCTTAGTTGTACGACTCTGCGTAGTAACTATCGAGTGCCGAGGGTGATACCTCGTAACGCACTCTTGATGAATACTCTGCAGTGTAGCTGTTCGATCGCGGTCATTGAGGGTGATTCCTCCTTCTCCACTTCCGATATGACTCTGTCGTGCAACCCCTCAGTGTGAACCTCGAGGGTGATGCCTCATACGTTCACCCTGATGTTTTCATCGAGTGGAATCCGCCGAGGGTGATTCCTCGGGTTTTCCCCCTTGATGTTATGACCACATGGTTACTTTGACCTTTGTTACAGGCGGGTCGACCCTGGTGGGTACCCGCTGGGGATCTGTGATGTCGAGTGTGCCGGAAGGGCACTCGAGTGTGATATTGTGGTGGAGCTTCAGAGACTCTGATTGTCTCCGCATGATACTAAATGAGCCTATTGGATTTGGGTGTGTGATCTGAGTGGGTCGACGTGCCCTATACGCACCACCACCACGCGGGATTAAGGTTATGGGGCCCTCTGTGATGTACGTTTCTCCCAAAAGCTCGTCAGACGTCACGATTCATCGTGCGGGCTGATTGTCGGGATTGGGCTGAATACTTCACTGATGAGTTCAGTGTCGCGCCTGCACCCCGGCCAGTCTCGCAATGCGCAGGGTGCCCAGGGCGAAGGCCCAAGACCTCTGGGTGCATAGGTTAGTCCGGCGTGCTGACCTCTCTGCCGAGCCTAGGTAGGGCGCTGCTTCGTGTTGATCTACCGAGGCCGGGCATTACCCAGCAAGTGTGTCCGGCCAGAGTTGATTGAGCGTGTTGGGTAACAGTAGTGCACCCCTGCAGGGATGAATAATCTATCGATAGCCGGTCCTACGGTAAAGGACGCTCAGTTTGTGTATCCCGATCTACTACTTGAACTGGATACTTGTTACTTAATTGAAGCTTCGGGATCGCTTTCTCGCTTGGGAGTCGAGGAAGGATCTCTAGGCTTGCTTCAACATGTTTGCTAAATAATATGCTATTCTATTCTCTTCTACTGCTGCAAGATGATGACTTCGTGAAGATGCTAGTCTTCGATAGGACTAGGCCTTCTCTCTATTCTGGCATTTCCACAGCCCAGTCCACATATACAGCCTTTCTCCATTGATAATGTTGCATATGTAGTATAGATCCTTGCTTGCTGAGTACTTCGGATGAGTACTCACGGTTGCTTTACTTTCTGTTTTCCCCATACCCCACTTTGATGATACATCAGACGATGGAGCCCCGGAGCCAGATGCCACCACAGGAGCTTACTACCAGGAGGGTCCAGAGGGCACGTACTACTGGATCGAGCCAGCCGACCAGGAGTAGGATCGCAGGCTCCCAGGCAGGAGGCCAACGCCTTTCGATCTAGAGTCGTTGTTTGTGCTAGCCTTCTTAAGGCAAAACTTGTCTAACTATGTCTGTACCCAGATATTATTTGTATGACTAACTTATGTATCCGGATCTTCGGATCCCTGGTCTGTAATATTGTCGATCTCCGATTATTTATGTTTAGAGTTGTGTTGTGATATCTTCTCGTGAGTCCCTGTGCTTGATCATACACGTTTGCGTGTATGATTAGTGTAAGATTGAGTCGGGGGCGCCACAAGTTGGTATCAGAGCCGACAGCCTGTAGGAAGCCCCCTTCCAATTCCTTGGCCGAAGTTGAGTCTAGACATCCAAAAACTAATTTACTAACTTGGCTGTGTGGCTTACGGGCCCACGTCGCCAACTGGGTGGTATTAGGATCTTTTATTCCTCGTCTATACTCAGGGACTCTGATCTCTCTTCTATTCGGGTTAAATAAATTTTACTAACGCCGAAACTTAGGATCTCGTAAATCCCATCTACCCGGAGAGCTGGATATCTGTGCGATTTCCTTATCATTGATCTGATTAGTCTGATAATCATTTTCCTTTCCATTGTTTTGTTTAACCTTTCTCTCCGAGTTGTATTATACTTCTCACTGTCATGCTGACGTGATAGCACCAGACGTTACTGTCGAAATTAAAGGGTTGGAATTCCTTGCCTCACCCATCGTCTTGAAGTCTTCCACCATAGACCTCATACTCGGAATGGATGGTTGAAAGCTCACATTGCTTCGATCAATTGTGCCACTAAAGTCGTCCAACTTCTTCACCCCTCTGATGAGATAGTGAACTACACCGCCCGAATTACTCGAGACGCTGAAGCTCAGAAATATGTTCTGAATGCTTTGAACACCTCACCTCTGGAAGGAATCGAGAACGTTCCTGTCGTTCGAGATTTTCCGGACGTCTTTCCAGAAGAACTTCCAGGAATACCCCCGGCTAGAGCTGTTGAGTTTGTCATTGACTTGAAGCATGGCACTGTCCCTATTGCGAAACGTCCTTATAAGATGCCTCCGCACCACCTTCTCGAGTCTAAGGAAGAAATTGACAAGTCACTTAAGAACGGTTTCATCCGCCCCAGTTCCTCTGCTTGGGGAGCACCTTCACTCTTCGTTAAGAAGATGGATGGAACTAACCGATTGGTTCAGGGTTATCGGCCCATTAACCAAGCCACAATCCAGAATAAATACCCACTGCCCCGGATCAATGATCTTTATGATCAGCTTGCTGGATCCTATGTGTTTTCTAAACTCGACTTGAGGTTGGGTTATCATCAGATCCGTGTTCGCGAAGAGGATATTCCGAAGACTACCTTTGTTACTCGATATGGCTCTTATGAGTACACTGTCATGTCATTTGGCTTAACAAATGCTCCAGCAACCTTCTCCCGGTTGATGAACTATATCTTCATGGATTACCTCGACAAATTCGTCGTAGTTTATCTGGATGATATACTTATATATTCCAAGAATGAAGAAGAACACGCTGAACATCTTCGGCTTGTATTGGAGAAGCTACGAGAACATCAGTTGTATGCTAAATTCTCCAAGTGTGAATTCTGGCTATCTCAAGTGACCTATCTTGGTCATGTGATTTCCAAGGATGGAATTGCTGTTAACCCCGAACGAGTTCAGGCTATTCTTGATTGGACTCCCCCGAAGAATGTCAAGCAAGTCAGAAGTTTTCTCGGACTTGCTAGTTACTGTCGTCGATTTGTTGAGAACTTTTCCAAGATTGCAAAACCATTGACAAATCTGCTTCACAAAGGTGTCAAATTTGAGTGGACAGAAAAATGTCAAGAAAGCTTTCAGACACTTAAAGATAAGTTAACATCTGCCCCAGTCCTAGCACCCCCGGATTCCGAAAAGGATTTCGTGATATACTGTGATGCATCTCGTCAAGGATTAGGTTGTGTCCTAATGCAAGAGCGTAAAGTCATTGCTTATGCCTCTCAACAATTACGTCCTCACGAAGAAAATTACCCAGTGCACGATCTCGAACTTTCTGCGGTTATTTCTGCTCTGAAGCTATGGCGACATTACCTTCTCGGTAATCGTTGCGAGATATATACGGATCATCAAAGTTTGAAGTATTTATGTACTCAACCGGATCTGAACCTTCGTCAACAAAGATGGCTCGAAACAATTGCCGATTATGATATGAATATCTCATATACCCCTGGCAAGGCTAATGTAATGGCCGATGCTTTGAGTCGAAAGGCTTATTGCAACAATCTTATGGTTCAGGAAGCACAACCGATGCTTTATGAAGAGCTTCGCAAATTGAACCTCCATATTGTTCCATAGGGTTATCTCAATACCCTGGTTGTTGAACCAGATTTAGAAGACAGCATTAAGATTATACAAAAGTATGACTCTGAAGTTGAAAGGATTAAGCGATACCTTGAAAAAGGAAAGCCGTCGGAATTCCATCTTGATAATGATGGGATCCTATTCTTCCAACACTGTCTCTTCGTACCCAAGTTCAAGGATGAGAGGGAACACATTATGAAAGAAGCTCATGACACTCCTCTGTCAATTCATCCTGGTAGCACAAAGATGTACCGTGACATTTGTCAGAGATACTGGTGGCCTAATATGAAGCGAGACATTGCTCGTTATGTTTCTGAGTGTGACGTCTGCCGACGCATTAAAGCAGAACATCAAAGGCCTGCTGGAACTCTGCAACCCCTTGCAATTCCTGAATGGAAATGGGACAAAATCCAAATGGATTTCATTACTGGTTTTCCCAGGTCTTAGAAGGGTCATGATGCTATTTTTGTCGTCATTGACCGATTCTCAAAGGTCGCTCACTTTTTGCCAGTTAAGGAGACAATCACTGCTAGCCAGTTAGCAGACTTGTATGTTTCCCGAATTGTGTCACTCCACGGTGTTCCGTTGGAGATCAGCTTTGATCGTGGCAGCCTCTTCACCTCCAGATTCTGGAATAGTTTCCAAGAAGCTATGGGAACTCATCTGTCTTTTAGCACCGCTTTTCACCCTCAGTCACAGGGTCAAGTTGAACGAGTTAATCAAGTGCTCAAAGATATGCTTCGAGCTTGCGTCATCTCCTTCGGTAAGAAATGGGAGGAATCTCTCCCGTATGCCGAATTCTCTTACAACAATAGCTATCAAGCTAGCCTGAAGATGGCACCATTTGAAGTTCTTTACGGACGTAAGTGTCGAACCCCTCTGAATTGGTCAGAAACTGGGGAACGCTCACTCGTCGGACCGGACATTGTTCAGCAAGCTAAAGAACAAGTCCGCATTGTCCGTGAACATTTGAAATCTGCTCAGTCTCGTCAGAAGAGCAACTATGACCAAAAGCATCAGGAAATGGTCTATCAACCTGGCGAACAAGCTTACCTCAGCGTCACTCCGTTGAAAGGCACTCACCGGTTCGGAATCAAAGGCAAGTTAGCTCCTCGCTACATTGGCCCGTTCCGTATTCTTGCCCGTCGAGGAGAAGTGGCATATCAATTGCAATTCCCGCCAAATCTTTCTCAAGTGCATGATGTCTTTCATGTATCCCAACTCCGTCGCTGCTTCAAGGATCCTATTCGAGCTGTGGATCATGAAATGCCAGAACTACGGGAAGATCTGTCTTATCCAGAACATCCCGTCCGTATTCTTGATCAAGCTGAACGTCGGACTCGTCAGAAGTCAATCAAATTCCTCAAGGTTCAGTGGTCGAATCATTCTGAAGATGAAGCCACTTGGGAACACGAGGATCGTCTTCGCGAAGAATACCCCTCTTTCTTCTAGTCTTCCTCTTAATTCTCGGGACGAGAATTCTTGATAGATGAGGAGAATTGTAACACCCCATGTCATTAGCCATAGTAATCACTTTTGATAATGACAAGTCAGCAGGATTAACAGTGCCAAATCATCATTTGCATCATATTGCATTTCAACTCCTAACTCAAATTCAATATGTAAATGAAAGTGGGAAATAAAAGTTGTTCAACATAGGAACTAAAATGTTCAATAAATAGCAAATATTCCAGAGACTATTCTAAAATTGTAACCAACATTAAATAAATTGATTGAGTACCTCAAACATCCTCTAACAGTGGCTAAAAATAATAATTAATAACCTTTTAATTGATCTAGATTAAATATGAACTGATGTTTTGCCCAAACTAATTTTTGGTGTTAGGGTATAGTGCACTGCTAATTATGGACTAGGTCACACTTTTTACAAAATGCATATAGTGCCCAAACAATTAGCAAAACTGAAGGTAAAGAAAACAGAAAAAGAGAAAAAGAAAAAGGCCTAAAGAAGCTACTGTGCACTTGAGCCTATTGCTACAGCACTGGCCCAGCCCACCCCGCACCTCCTCCCTCCTCCCGCACTGCTCATGCTGCCCTGCTGTCGAACACCCCACGCGCGCCGCGCTCACGCGCTGGGACCCCCTCTCCCTCGCGCGACAATGCGCCCGCGCCTCCCTGGTGGATAAGAGCATCCCCCACGCCCTCTCTGGCTCTCTCTCGCCTCATTCTCCCCTCCCTCGCTCGCTTACCGCCATGGCCGACGCGGCCATCGCCATTGCTCCCTCGCCCGCGTAGCCACCACCTCCGCCACGCCGTCCCGCCTAGTCCAGCGTCACCGCCGTGCTCCGCTACGCCGCCTGCGCCAACGAGCTGGAGCCGAACGCCTCTGCATCGCCGGCCTGCATCGTCTTCTTCCCCTACGGCCGCCTGCGTCGCCGCCGTCGATTCACTCCGGCAAGCCTTCCCCGAGCCCGCTGTTGCACACCTACAGGGCCCGGTGAGCAGTCGACGTCGTCGCCCTCTCTTTTCTTCTCACTATCGACGCCGTAGTGACCGCATTCGAGTTGCCCGAGCCCACCGCCGCGGACCTCATCGCCGGCGACCGTTCGGCGACCATTTGGTCTTGTGCTGCTACCTGTCCGCTTCGCCGCCTCGCATAGGCCTCGCCTACCCCTTGCTTCGCTCACAAAACACGCCGTGGCGCCGTTCCCGTAGCTCGCCCGAGAAACCTCGCCGCCGACGAGCTCCTGGCGCTCCACTCCGGCCTCCCCAGCACCCCGCACCGCCGCCATTTGACGCGCGACATCGAGCCGCGTCAAACGCACCCTCCCCCAGCCCCGGAGACGCCCTGTGGGCGAATCCTGAACCTCGCCGGCTCGCTCCGCCGCGTTGGAGCTCGCCGGAGCGCTCTCCGGCCGGCGTCCGACATGGCCGGTGGGTCCCACCCCCAGTGCCACTGCCTGTGGGCCTGGCCAGCCCCAATTGACCAGTTGACTTGGTCAACTGGCTGACTGGGCACTACCCAGTCACTGACTGGTGGGGCCCCTCTCCCTGTGTCTATGACATATGGGCCCCCCTTGTCAGGTGCCTAATTAACTAATTAGTTTAATAAAAATAATTAAAATCCTAATCAGTCACTGACTGCTGGGCCCCACCTGTTAATTAACCCAATTAGTTAATTTAACCTCTCTCTTAAAGCCACAGTGTATGACATGTGGGCCCCACTTGTCAGGTTTGACTCTGGTCAACCAGAGTTGACCTGCTGATGTCACACTGACCTCATGCTGACGTCATCATTCACTATTCTGGATAATTCGAATTTAAATAAATAATTAAATTCAAAAAATGTTTAAAACTTTAGAAAATCATATAAATTAAACCGTAACTCCGATGAAAGTAATTTATATATGAAACTTGCTCAGAATTTCGATACGAACCCGAATACGTCCTCCGTATTCCTGTTAGATGCCCCTAGCTATGTGAACATTAAACTTTTAGACCAATTTTGAAAAATGAATAGTGCCCAACGTTGATTAAATAAATCCAAATAAATTCCTAAATTAACTAAATCATTTAGTTAGGCAGTAGAACACCCTGGCATATCATTTAGACATGTCATGCATATTGTTTGCATTTTTGCCATGAATTTATTGTTTCTCTCCCCCTCCTTCTCTCTCGATAGACGCCGAGACCGACGCTGTTGCAGTGGTGTACGACTATGCTACAAACGAGCAACCCGTTGACGACCTCTCTCTCTTGCCAGAGCAACCAGGCAAGCCCCCCCCCCCCCCCGTGAGCATCCAAGTATTGCCCATTCCATTTATCCTGCTTGTATTAGATTTTTCTACTGTTAATGTATGCTCCTATTCTGATACATAGCCTGTTGTTGTAACCTGTTCATTGTTACCTTACCTGCCTATGATAAACTGTTTAGTATATGTTGGTAGTGAACCATCAGTGACCCCCACCACCTTACCCTTGTTGCCCCTGCTTGATCATCGACGACTCGATCAATGTGATCATCGACTAGAGACCGACACCTCACTTCACACCCCCTTAGTTGTACGACTCTGCGTAGTAACTATCGAGTGCCGAGGGTGATACCTCGTAATGTTGGGAAACGTAGTAATTTCAAAAATTTCCTACGCACACACAGGATCATGGTGATGCATAGCAACGAGAGGGGAGAGTGTGTCCACGTACCCTCGTAGACCGAAAGCGGAAGCGTTAGCACAACGCGGTTGATGTAGTCGTACGTCTTCACGATCCGACCGATCCAAGTACCGAACGCACATCACCTCCGAGTTCAGCACACGTTCAACTCGATGACGTCCTGCGAGCTCCGATCCAGCAAAGCTTCACAGGAGAGTTTTGTCAGCACGACGGCGTGGTGATGGTGATGATGATGCTACCGACGCAGGGCTTCGCCTAAGCACCGCTGCGATATGATCGAGGTGGATTATGGTGGAGGGGGGCACCGCACACAGCTAAGAGATCAATGATCAATTCTTGTGTCTATGGGGTGCCCCCTGGCCACGTATATAAAGGAGTGGAGGAGGGGGGAGGGCCCGCCTAGCTATGGCGCGCCCTGGAGGAGTCCTACTCCCACCGGGAGTAGGATTCCCCCCCCCCCCTTCCAAGTAGTAGGAGTAGGAGAGAAGGAAGGGGAAGAGAGAAGAGAAGGAAGGAGGGGGCGCAGCCCCTCCCCCTAGTCCAATTCGGACTAGGCCTTGGGGGGGCGCGCGGCCTACCTCTCTCTCTCCCCTAAAGCCCAATAAGGCCCATATACTTCTTCCCCGTATTCCCGTAACTCCCCGGTACTCCGAAAAATACCTGGACCACTCGGAACCTTTCCGATGTCCGAATATAGTCGTCCAATATATCGATCTTTACGTCTCGACCATTTCGAGACTCCTTGTCATGTCCCCGATCTCATCCGGGACTCTGAACTACCTTCGGTACATCAAAACACATAAACTCATAATACAAATCGTCACAGAACTTTAAGCGTGCGGACCCTACGGGTTCGAGAACTATGTAGACATGACCGAGACACGTCTCCGGTCAATAACCAATAGCGGAACCTGGATGATCATATTGGTTCCTACATATTCTACGAAGATCGTTATCGGTCAAACCGCATAACAACATACGTTGTTCCCTTTGACATCGGTATGTTACTTGCCCGAGATTCGATCGTCGGTATCTCAATACCTAGCTCAATCTCGTTACCGGCAAGTCTCTTTACTCGTTTCGTAATGCATCATCCCGCAACTAACTTATTAGTTACATTGCTTGCAAGGCTTATAGTGATGTGCATTACCGAGTGGGCCCAGAGATACCTCTCCGACAATCGGAGTGACAAATCCTAATCTCGAAATACGCCAACTCAACAAGTACCTTCGGAGACACCTGTAGAGCACCTTTATAATCACCCAGTTACGTTGTGACGTTTGGTAGCACACAAAGTGTTCCTCCGGTAAACGGGAGTTGCATAATCTCATAGTCATAGGAACATGTATAAGTCATGAAGAAAGCAATAGCAACATACTAAACGATCAAGTGCTAAGCTAACGGAATGGGTCAAGTCAATCACATCATTCTCCTAATGATGTGATCCCGTTAATCAAATGACAACTCATGTCTATGGTTAGGAAACATAACCATCTTTGATTAACGAGCTAGTCTAGTAGAGGCTTACTAGTGACACTCTGTTTGTCTATGTATTCACACATGTATCATGTTTCCGGTTAATACAATTCTAGCATGAATAATAAACATTTATCATGATATAAGGAAATAAATAATAACTTTTATTATTGCCTCTAGGGCATATTTCCTTCAGTCTCCCACTTGCACTAGAGTCAATAATCTAGATTACACAGTAATGATTCTAACACCCATGGCGCCTTGGTGTTGATCATGTTTTGCTCGTGGAAGAGGCTTAGTCAACGGGTCTACAACATTCAGATCCGTATGTATCTTGCAAATCTCTATGTCTCCCACCTGGACTTGATCTCGGATGGAGTTGAAGCGTCTCTTGATGTGCTTGGTTCTCTTGTGAAATCTGGATTCCTTTGCCAAGGCAATTGCACCAGTATTGTCACAAAAGATTTTCATTGGACCCGATGCACTAGGTATGACACCTAGATCGGATATGAACTCCTTCATCCAGACTCCTTCATTTGCCGCTTCCGAAGCAGCAATTTACTACGCTTCACATGTAGATCCCACCACGACGCTCTGTTTAGAACTGCTCCAACTGACAGCTCCACCGTTCAATATAAACACGTATCCGGTTTGCGATTTAGAATCGTCTGGATCAGTGTCAAAGCTTGCATCAACGTAACCATTTACGATGAGCTCTTTGTCACCTCCATAAACGAGAAACATATCCTTGGTCCTTTTCAGGTATTTCAGGATGTTCTTGACCGCTGTCCAGTGATCCACTCCTGGATTACTTTGGTACCTCCTTGCTAAACTAATAGCAAGGCACACATCAGGTCTGGTACACAGCATTGCATACAGGATAGAGCCTATGGCTGAAGCATAGGGAACATCTTTCATTTTCTCTCTATCTTCTGCAGTGGTCGGGCATTGAGTCTTACTCAACTTCATACCTTGTAACACAGGCAAGAACCCTTTCTTTGCCTGATCCATTTTGAACTTCTTCAAAACTTTGTCAAGGTATGTGCTTTGTGAAAGTCCAATTAAGCGTCTTGATCTATCTCTATAGATCTTGATGCCCAATATGTAAGGAGCTTCACCGAGGTCCTTCATTGAAAAACTCTTATTCAAGTATCCTTTTATGCTATCCAGAAATTCTATATCATTTCCAATCAACAATATGTCATCCACATATAAGATTAGAAATGCTACAGAGCTCCCACTCACTTTCTTGTAAATATAGGCTTCTCCAAAAGTCTGTATAAAACCATATGCTTTGATCACACTATCAAAATGTTTATTCCAACTCCGAGAGGCTTGCACCAGTCCATAAATGGATCGCTGGAGCTTGCACACTTTGTTAGCACCCTTTGGATCGATAAAACCTTCAGGTTGCATCATATACAACTCTTCTTCCAGAAATCCATTCAGGAACGTAGTCTTTACATCCATTTGCCAAATTTCATAATCATAAAATGCGGCAATAGCTAACATGATTCGGATGGACTTAAGCATCGCTATGGGTGAGAAGGTCTCATCGTAGTCAACTCCTTGAACTTGTCGAAAACCTTTCGCAACAAGTCGAGCTTTGTAGACAGTAACATTACCATCAGCGTCTGTCTTCTTCTTGAAGATCCATTTATTCTCGATGGCTTGCCGATCATCGGGCAAGTCAACCAAAGTCCACACTTTGTTCTCATACATGGATCCCATCTCAGATTTCATGGCCTCAAGCCATTTTGCGGAATCTGGGCTCATCATCGCTTCCTCATAGTTCGTAGGTTCGTCATGGTCTAGTAACATGACCTCCAGAACAGGATTACCGTACCACTCTAGTGCGGATCTTACTCTGGTTGACCTACGAGGTTCGGTAGTAACTTGATCTGAAGTTTCATGATCATCATCATTAGCTTCCTCACTAATTGGTGTAGAAGTCACAGGAACCGGTTTCTGTGATGAACTACTTTCCCATAAGGGAGCAGGTACAGTTACCTCATCAAGTTCTACTTTCCTCCCACTCACTTCTTTCGAGAGAAACTCCTTCTCTAGAAAGGATCCATTCTTAGCAACGAAAGTCTTGCCTTCAGATCTGTGATAGAAGGTGTACCCAACTGTCTCTTTTGGGTATCCTATGAAGACACATTTCTCCGACTTGGGTTCGAGCTTATCAGGTTGAAGCTTTTTCACATAAGCATCGCAGCCCCAAACTTTAAGAAACGACAACTTTGGTTTCTTGCCAAACCACAGTTCATAAGGAGTCGTCTCAACGGATTTAGATGGTGCCCTATTTAACGTGAATGCAGCCGTCTCTAAAGCATAACCCCAAAACGATAGCGGTAAATCAGTAAGAGACATCATAGATCGCACCATATCTAGTAAAGTACGATTACGACGTTCGGACACACCATTATGATGTGGTCTTCCGGGTGGCGTGAGTTGCGAAACTATTCCGCTTTGTTTCAAATGTACACCAAACTCGTAACTCAAATATTCTCCTCCACGATCAGATCGTAGAAACTTTATTTTCTTGTTACGATGATTTTCCACTTCACTCTGAAATTCTTTGAACTTTTCAAATGTTTCAGACTTATGTTTCATTAAGTAGATATACCCATATCTGCTCAAATCATCTGTGAAGGTGAGAAAATAACGATACCCGTCGCGAGCCTCAACATTCATTGGACCACATACATCAGTATGTATGATTTCCAACAAATCTGTTGCTCGCTCCATAGTTCCGGAGAACGGCGTTTTAGTCATCTTGCCCATGAGGCATGGTTCGCAAGTACCAAGTGATTCATAATCAAGTGATTCCAAAAGTCCATCGGAATGGAGTTTCTTCATGCGCTTTATACCAATATGACCTAAACGGCAGTGCCACAAATAAGTTGCACTATCATTATCAACTCTGCATCTTTTGGCTTCAACATTATGAATATGTGTATCACTACTATCAAGATTTAATACAAATAGACCACTCTTCAAGGGTGCATGACCATAAAAGATATTACTCATATAAATAGAACAACCATTATTCTCAGATTTAAATGAATAACCGTCTCGCATCAAACAAGATCCAGATATAATGTTCATGCTCAACGCTGGCACCAAATAACAATTATTCAGGTCTAAAACTAATCCCGAAGGTAGATGTAGAGGTAGCGTGCCGACGGCGATCACATCGACTTTGGAACCATTTCCCACGCGCATCGTCACCTCGTCCTTAGCCAGTCTTCGCTCAATCCGTAGTCCCTGTTTCGAGTTGCAAATATTAGCAACAGAACCAGTATCAAATACCCAGGTGCTACTGCGAGCTCTGGTAAGGTACACATCAATAACATGTATATCACATATACCTTTGTTCACCTTGCCATCCTTCTTATCCGCCAAATACTTGGGGCAGTTCCGCTTCCAGTGACCAGTCTGCTTGCAGTAGAAGCACTCAGTCTCAGGCTTAGGTCCAGACTTGGGTTTCTTCTCCTGAACAGCAACTTGTTTGTCGTTCTTCTTGAAGTTCCCATTCTTCTTCCCTTTGCCCTTTTTCTTGAAACTGGTGGTCTTGTTGACCATCAACACTTGATGCTCCTTCTTGATTTCTACCTCCGCAGCCTTTAGCATTGCGAAGAGCTCGGGAATCGTCTTATCCATCCCTTGCATGTTATAGTTCATCACGAAGCTCTTGTAGCTTGGTGGCAGTGACTGAAGAATTCTGTCAATAACACTATCATCCGGAAGATTAACTCCCAGTTGAATCAAGTGATTGTTATACCCAGACATTCTGAGTATATGCTCACTGACAGAACTATTCTCCTCCATCTTGCAGCTGTAGAACTTATTGGAGACTTCATATCTCTCAATCCGGGCATTTGCTTGAAATATTAACTTCAACTCCTGGAACATCTCATATGCTCCATGACGTTCAAAACGTCATTGAAGTCCCGGTTCTAAGCCGTAAAGCATGGCACACTGAACTATCGAGTAGTCATCAGCTTTGCTTTGCCAGACGTTCATAACATTTGGTTCAGCTCCTGCAGCAGGTTTGGCACCTAGCGGTGCTTCTAGGACGTAATTCTTCTATGCAGCAATGAGGATAATCCTCAAGTTACGGACCCAGTCCGTGTAATTGCTACCATCATCTTTCAACTTTGCTTTCTCAAGGAACGCATTAAAATTCAACGGAACAATAGCACGGGCCATCTATCTACAACAACATAGACAAGCAAAATACTATCAGGTAATAAGTTCATGATAAATTTAAGTTCAGTTAATCATATTACTCAAGAACTCCCACTTAGATAGACATCTCTCTAATCATCTAAGTGATCACGTGATCCAAATCAACTAAACCATAACCGATCAGCACGTGAAATGGAGTAGTTTTCAATGGTGAACATCACTATGTTGATCATATCTACTATATGATTCACGCTCGACCTTTCGGTCTCAGTGTTCCGAGGCCATATCTGCATATGCTAGGCTCATCAAGTTTAACCCAAGTATTCTGCGTGTGCAAAAACTGGCTTGCACCCGTTGTAGATGAAAATTGAGCTTATCACACCCGATCATCACGTGGTGTCTCGGCATGACGAACTTTGGCAATGGTGCATACTCAGGGAGAACACTTTTACCTTGAAATTTAGTGAGAGATCATCTTATAATGCTACCGTCAAACAAAGCAAAATAAGATGCATAAAGGATAAACATCACATGCAATCAATATAAGTGATATGATATGGCCATCATCATCTTTGTGCTTGTGATCTCCATCTCCGAAGCACCGTCATGATCACCATCGTTACTGGCGCGACACCTTGATCTCCATCGTAGCATCATTGTCGTCTCGCCAACTATTGCTTCTACGACTATCGCTACCGCTTAGTGATAAAGTAAAGCAATTACAGGGCGATTGCATTGCATACAATAAAGCGACAACCATATGGCTCCTGCCAGTTGCCAATAACTCAGTTACAAAACATGATCATCTCATACAATAAAATATAGCATCATGTCTTGACCATATCACATCACAACATGCCCTGCAAAAACAAGTTAGACATCCTCTACTTTGTTGTTGCAAGTTTTACGTGGCTGCTACGGGCTGAGCAAGAACCGTTCTTACCTACGCATCAAAACCACAACGATAGTTCGTCAAGTTAGTGATGTTTTAACCTTCACAAGGACCGGGCGTAGCCACACTCGGTTCAACTAAAGTTGGAGAAACTGACACCCGCTAGTCACCTGTGTGCAAAGCACGGCGGTAAAACCAGTCTCGCGTAAGCGTACGCGTAATGTCGGTCCGGGCCGCTTCATCCAACAATACCGCCGAACCAAAGTGTGACATGCTGGTAAGCAGTATGACTTGTATCGCCCACAACTCACTTGTGTTCTACTCGTGCATATAACATCTACGCATAAAACCAGGCTCTGATGCCACTGTTGGGAAACATAGTAATTTCAAAAATTTCCTACACACACACAGGATCATGGTGATGCATAGCAACGAGAGGGGAGAGTGTGTCCACGTACCCTCGTAGACCGAAAGCAGAAGCGTTAGCACAACGCGGTTGATGTAGTCGTACGTCTTCACGATCCGACCGATCCAAGTACCGAACGCACGGCACCTCCGAGTTCAGCACACGTTCAACTCGATGACGTCCCGCGAGCTCCGATCCAGCAAAGCTTCACAGGAGAGTTTCGTCAGCACGACCGCGTGGTGATGGTGATGATGATGCTACCGACGCAGGGCTTCGCCTAAGCACCGCTGCGATATGATCGAGGTGGATTATGGTGGAGGGGGGCACCGCACACGGCTAAGAGATCAATGATCAATTGTTGTGTCTATGGGGTGCCCCCTGGCCACGTATATAAAGGAGTGGAGGAGGGGGGAGGGCCGGCCTAGCTATGGCGCGCCCTGGAGGAGTCCTACTCCCACCGGGAGTAGGATTCCCCCCCTTCCAAGTAGTAGGAGCAGGAGAGAAGGAAGGGGAAGAGAGAAGAGAAGGAAGGAGGGGGCGCAGCCCCTCCCCCTAGTCCAATTCGGACTAGGCCTTGGGGGGGCGCGCGGCCTACCTCTCTCTCTCCCCTAAAGCCCAATAAGGCCCATATACTTCTTCCCCGTATTCCCGTAACTCCCCGGTACTTCGAAAAATATCCGGACCACTCGGAACCTTTCCGATGTCCGAATATAGTCGTCCAGTATATCGATCTTTATGTCTCGACCATTTCGAGACTCCTCGTCATGTCCCCGATCTCATCCGGGACTCCGAACTACCTTCGGTACATCAAAACACATAAACTCATAATACAAATCGTCACAGAACTTTAAGCGTGCGGACCCTACGGGTTCGAGAACTATGTAGACATGACCGAGACACGTCTCCGGTCAATAACCAATAGCGGAACCTGGATGCTCATATTGGTTCCTACATATTCTACGAAGATCGTTATCGGTCAAACCACATAACAACATACATTGTTCCCTTTATCATCGGTATGTTACTTACCCGAGATTCGATCGTCGGTATCTCAATACCTAGCTCAATCTCGTTACCGGCAAGTCTCTTTACTCGTTTCGTAATGCATCATCCCGCAACTAACTTATTAGTTACATTGCTTGCAAGGCTTATAGTGATGTGCATTACCGAGTGGGCCCAGAGATACCTCTCCGACAATCGGAGTGACAAATCCTAATCTCGAAATACGCCAACTCAACAAGTACCTTCGAAGACACCTGTAGAGCACCTTTATAATCACCCAGTTACGTTGTGATGTTTGGTAGCACACAAAGTGTTCCTCCGGTAAACGGGAGTTGCATAATCTCATAGTCATAGGAACATGTATAAGTCATGAAGAAAGCAATAGCAACATACTAAACGATCAAGTGCTAAGCTAACGGAATGGGTCAAGTCAATCACATCATTCTCCTAATGATGTGATCCCGTTAATCAAATGACAACTCATGTCTATGGTTAGGAAACATAACCATCTTTGATTAACGAGCTAGTCTAGTAGAGGCTTACTAGTGACACTCTGTTTGTCTATGTATTCACAAATGTATCATGTTTCCGGTTAATACAATTCTAGCATGAATAATAAACACTTATCATGATATAAGGAAATAAATAATAACTTTTATTATTGCCTCTAGGGCATATTTCCTTCAGTCTCCCACTTGCACTAGAGTCAATAATCTAGATTACACAGTAATGATTCTAACACCCATGGAGCCTTGGTGCTTATCATGTTTTGCTCGTGGAAGAGGCTTAGTCAACGGGTCTGCAACATTCAGATCCGTATGTATCTTGCAAATCTCTATGTCTCCCACCTGGACTTGATCCCGGATGGAGTTGAAGCGTCTCTTGATGTGCTTGGTTCTCTTGTGAAATCTGGATTCCTTTGCCAAGGCAATTGCACCAGTATTGTCACAAAAGATTTTCATTGGACCCGATGCACTAGGTATGACACCTAGATCGGATATGAACTCCTTCATCCAAACTCCTTCATTTGCTGCTTCCGAAGCAGCAATGTACTCCGCTTCACATGTAGATCCCGCCACGACGCTCTATTTAGAACTGCTCCAACTGACAACTCCACCGTTCAATATAAACACGTATCCGGTTTGCGATTTAGAATCGTCTGGATCAGTGTCAAAGCTTGCATCAACGTAACCATTTACGATGAGCTCTTTGTCACCTCCATAAACGAGAAACATATCCTTGGTCCTTTTCAGGTATTTCAGGATGTTCTTGACCGCTGTCCAGTGATCCACTCCTGGATTACTTTGGTACCTCCTTGCTAAACTAATAGCAAGGCACACATCAGGTCTGGTACACAGCATTGCATACAGGATAGAGCCTATGGCTGAAGCATAGGGAACATCTTTCATTTTCTCTCTATCTTCTGCAGTGGTCGGGCATTGAGTCTTACTCAACTTCATACCTTGTAACACAGGCAAGAACCCTTTCTTTGCCTGATCCATTTTGAACTTCTTCAAAACTTTGTCAAGGTATGTGCTTTGTGAAAGTCCAATTAAGCGTCTTGATCTATCTCTATAGATCTTGATGCCCAATATGTAAGGAGCTTCACCGAGGTCCTTCATTGAAAAACTCTTATTCAAGTATCCTTTTATGCTATCCAGAAATTCTATATCATTTCCAATCAACAATATGTCATCCACATATAAGATTAGAAATGCTACAGAGCTCCCACTCACTTTCTTGTAAATACAGGCTTCTCCAAAAGTCTGTATAAAACCATATGCTTTGATCACACTATCAAAACGTTTATTCCAACTCCGAGAGGCTTGCACCAGTCCATAAATGGATCGCTGGAGCTTGCACACTTTGTTAGCACCCTTTGGATCGATAAAACCTTCAGGTTGCATCATATACAACTCTTCTTCCAGAAATCCATTCAGGAACGCAGTCTTTACATCCATTTGCCAAATTTCATAATCATAAAATGCGGCAATAGCTAACATGATTCGGACGGACTTAAGCATCGCTACGGGTGAGAAGGTCTCATCGTAGTCAACTCCTTGAACTTGTCGAAAACCTTTCGCAACAAGTCGAGCTTTGTAGACAGTAACATTACCATCAGCGTCTGTCTTCTTCTTGAAGATCCATTTATTCTCGATGGCTTGCCGATCATCGGGCAAGTCAACCAAAGTCCACACTTTGTTCTCATACATGGATCCCATCTCAGATTTCATGGCCTCAAGCCATTTTGCGGAATCTGGGCTCATCATCGCTTCCTCATAGTTCGTAGGTTCGTCATGGTCTAGTAACATGACCTCCAGAACAGGATTACCGTACCACTCTGGTGCGGATCTTACTCTGGTTGACCTACGAGGTTCGGTAGTAACTTGATCTGAAGTTTTATGATCATCATCATTAGCTTCCTCACTAAATGGTGTAGAAGTCACAGGAACCGGTTTCTGTGATGAACTACTTTCCAATAAGGGAGCAGGTACAGTTACCTCATCAAGTTCTACTTTCCTCCCACTCACTTCTTTCGAGAGAAACTCCTTCTCTAGAAAGGATCCATTCTTAGCAACGAAAGTCTTGCCTTCGGATCTGTGATATAAGGTGTACCCAACTGTCTCTTTTGGGTATCCTATGAAGACACATTTCTCCGACTTGGGTTCGAGCTTATCAGGTTGAAGCTTTTTCACATAAGCATCGCAGCCCCAAACTTTAAGAAATGACAACTTTGGTTTCTTGCCAAACCATAGTTCATAAGGAGTCGTCTCAATGGATTTAGATGGTGCCCTATTTAATGTGAATGTAGCCGTCTCTAAAGCATAACCCCAAAACGATAGCGGTAAATCAGTAAGAGACATCATAGATCGCACCATATCTAGTAAAGTACGATTACGACGTTCGGACACACCATTACGCTGTGGTGTTCCGGGTGGCGTGAGTTGCGAACTATTCCGCTTTGTTTCACCCTGATAATGTTGCATATGTAGTATAGATCCTTGCTTGCTGAGTACTTCGGATGAGTACTCACGGTTGCTTTACTTTCTCTTTTCCCCATACCCCACTTTGATGATACATCAGACGATGGAGCCCCGGAGCCAGATGCCACCACTGGAGCTTACTACCAGGAGGGTCCAGAGGGCACGTACTGCTGGATCGAGCCAGCCGACCAGTAGTAGGATCGGAGGCTCCCAGGCAGGAGGCCAACGCCTTTCGATCTAGAGTCATTGTTTGTGCTAGCCTTCTTAAGGCAAAACTTGTCTAATTATGTCTGTACCCAGATATTATTTGTATGACTGACTTATATATCCGGATCTTCGGATCCCTGGTCTGTAATATTGTGGATCTCCGATTACTTGTGTTTAGAGTTGTGTTGTGATATCTTCCCGTGAGTCCCTGTGCTTGATCGTACATGTTTGCGTGTATGATTAGTGTACGATTGAGTCGGGGGCGCCACAACCACCTGTACTTCCTTCATGGTCTTGCAATTTCACTTACTCCTATCCAAGGTAATTTTTGTCTGCACCATCTATCGTACTTCTTCTCACGACAATTTCTTGACTACACCGTCCTGTCATATTCACGTCTGGTACTAGCCTGTCTCTCACCTCAAGATCCTTAGGCAACTACCATCTGTTTTGCTCTTGTATATGTTTAACACCCCCAGTGTCAAGCAACAGTAATCTCCCCCTAATGGTGCCATGTCATCACCTTTTTGCTAATCCATTTGTCACTTGATCGAAATTCAAATAAAATTCAACTTTAAAATAAAGTAAAAATAATATTTATTCAAACAGCAAAATAAAAATGTTCATTGTATTACAAATAATCAATGAGTAGTTGTCATGGTGAAAGTGTTTAGGTGCCCTAAAATAATTAAAACAGAGGCCAAAACAATAATTTAATTGCTTTTAAAAAATAAAAATTACAAACTAAATTTTTAAATACCAAACCATTTTATGGCAGTGCCTAAATTTGCATTGTAATTTATGGGCCAAAGTCTCTCATTTTACAAAACCTATTTGCAGTATAAATAAAATGCAAAATAGAATTGAAAAGGGAAAAAAGAAAAGAAAAGAAAAGGCCAGGCTACATTGTGCACTTGGCCCAGCCGCGCAACAGTGCGGCCCAGCCCACTTCCCCCGGCCGTCCCCTACCTCTGTTCTTCAGGGGCATGATGGACTCGCGGGCGTCGTCCGTGGCCGCGGATGGCCGCGCGGCAGGCATCCAACCCCTCCCAGGCGCCTTTTAGCTCGCCCTCGGCCCCCTATCGAACCCTAGCTACCACATCCTCCCCCTCCTATGTCTCTCCCCATCGCTCGAGCTTGCCCGAGATGACCATGGCCGCGTCACCGTCGACCCCGCACCCTCCTTTCTCCCCGCCAGCTAGCTCCATGTCCGGGAGCTCCACCGGCGTCGCCCATGTCGCCTACGAGGACGGCCTCGAGCAGTACTGCCCTGCATCGCTGCCATCGGCCAGCTTCTTCCACTTCGGCCGCCACCGCTTCCACCACCGATCCGCTCCGGTGAGGACCCCTCCGGCTCCCCTGAGCCCCCTATCGGTCCCGCTGTGACTCCCCGCTCCTCCTCGACCGCCCCTCACTCTCTCCCGTGCAACGTAGCTAGCTCCCGACAAAGCCGAGCTCCCATCATCGCCGTGGCTATCGGCTACGTCAATACCGAGCCCTGTCGCTTCCCCTGGTGATGCACGCGAGCCCGAGGAGGTTCGTTGAAGCCAGCCGGCCCATCTGCTTGCTCGCTAGCTAACCAGAATCACACAGATGAACAACCACCGACCGCCGCTGCCGCCATTGTTGATGTTGTGCTCGGCTCCGGACATCTCCATGCCCGTGGCCACCACCCATCGATGGGGCTCGATCCCAGGATCACGCCGGACCAAATCACATGACGAATGGTCACCGGAGTTGGCCGGACGGGCAACTCCGGTTCTCCTGTTTAGCACCAGCGATTAGCCACCGTTAACTGCTGACATGGCGTCATTAGCCACTAACCCGCCACGCTAACCCTCACTGACACCGGGGCCCACGGCTCTAATTAAATCATTGGATTAATTTAAACCTGTTAATTCCTAACAGTCACTGACATGTGGAGCCCTAGAAATAATTAAGTGGATAAGTCCGGCCTAGTCAGCAGCTAGGCCTACTAGTCAGCCTCTGCTGACTGGGCAGTTGACTCAGTCAACTAGGCCCACTGTCATCCACTCATGCATCTCCCGGGGTACACTCTCTGTGTACCCGTACCCGTGGATTCGGCTAGCCATGGAGTGTGTTTGTTGGTGGAAGGGGAGTAAACCTTTACTTTTATCGCTTGGGAACCGCCACTAATGTGTTTAGCATGGAAGATATTGATAACTCTTGGTCGTAACGTTGACAGGAAAGGTGCACCTCCCAAAATTATATTTATCTTTGTTTTAAGCTTTGAGCTCTGGCACCTCTGCCAATCCCTGCTTCCCTCTGCGAAGGGACTGTCTATTTAATTTTATGTTGAGTCATCACCTTCTCAAACAAGCGCCAAAACTGAGAGCACTATTGTCATCCTCATGCGTTGTGTATAGTTAATGTTGGATGCATCATGACTGGATCTTTTCTACCATGAATTACAATGTTTAGTCGCTGCTTGAACTTTGGAGGTTCTCTGCATTTATGTTTTGCGGTCTCAGAAAGGGCTAGCGAGATACCACTGTTGTCATATTATATCATGGCTGCTTTGAGAAAGTGTTGTCATTTGAGATATTTTATTATTGCTCGCTAGTTGCTTATGTCATTGATATGAGTTAATATAATTCCTAAGAGTTATTGTTGACATGGTTAGTCATAATCTTTGCTGAAAATCTGGGTGCTACTTAAGCTTATTTATGTAAACAAGAACAAAAGAGTTCGTAAAAGTTTTTCTTTATCACTTTCAGTTTGTCAACTGAATTGCTTGAGGACAAGCAAAGGTTTAAGCTTGGAAGAGTTGATACGTCTCCGTCGTATCTACTTTTCCAAACGCTTTTGCTCTTGTTTTGGACTCTAATTTGCATAATTTGAATGAAACTAACCCGGTCTGACGCTGTTTTTAGCAGAACTATCATGGTGTTGTTTTTGTACAGAAATAAAAGTTCTCGGATTTGGACGAAACTCTTCGGAGAATTATTTCAGAATATATAAAAAATACTGGAACCAAGGACCACCGGAGGGGGTGCCCTGGCTGGGCACGATACACCAGGGCGCGCCCCCTCCCTCTGGCGCGCCCTGGTGGGTTGTGCCCCCCTAGTGGCCCCTGACCATAATTCCAACTCCATAAATAGCTATTTTCGGAGAAAAAAATAAGGGAGGAAGTTTCATCGCGTTTCACGATACGGAGCCGCCTCCACCTTCTGTTCTTCATCGGGAGGCCAGATCTAGAGCCCGTTCGGGGCTCCAGAGAGGGGAATCTTCGGTCTTCGTCATCACCAACCCTCCTTCATCACCAATTCCTTGATGCTCCCCATTGGGAGTGAGTAACTCCTTCATAGGCTCGCTGGTCGGTGAGGAGTTGGATGAGATTCATCATGAAATCGAGTTAGTTTTGTTAGGGCTTGATCCCTAGTATCCACTATGTTCTGAGATTGATGTTGTTATGACTTTGCTATGCTTAGTGCTTGTCACTAGGGCCTGAGTGACATGATTTCAGATCTGAAACATTTATGTTTTCATTATTATATCTATGTTCTAGATCCGATCTTGCAAGTCATATATCCTATTACGTGTTATGATCCGTAAACCCCAGTGTGACAGTAATTCGGATACTTTCCGGTGATGACCGTAGTTTGAGGAGTTCATGTATTCACTATATGTTAATGCTTTGTTCTGGTTCTCTATTAAAAGGAGGCCTTAATATCCCTTAGTTTCCTAATGGACCCCGCTACCACGGGAGGGTAGGACAAAAGATGCCATGCAAGTTCTTATCCATAAGCATGTATGACTATTTACGGAATACATGCCTACATTATATTTATGAACTGGAGCTAGTTTTGTATCGCCCTAGGTTATGACTGTTATATGATGAATATCATCCAATGAATTCACCGATCCAATGCCTACGAGTTTTCCACATATTGTTCTTGCTAAGTTACTACTGCTGTTGTTACTGTTACACTAGCTACAAAATCATTGCTATCACTATTACTGTTACTGTTACTGTTACCACTGCTATCAAACTATCATATTATTGTGCTACTGATCACTTTGCCGCAGATATTTAATCTCCAGGTGTGGTTGAATTGACAACACAACTGCTAATACTTACAAATATTCTTTGGCTCCCCTTGTGTCGAATCTATAAATTTGGGTTGAATACTCTACCCTCGAAAACTGTTGTGATCCCCTATACTTGTGGGTTATCACCTATGTCAGGGTTTCGAGACCATGTATTTCTTTAATAGGTGGTAAATTCTTGACATCTTCAGCTTTAATACCTTTTTCTTTCATAGATTTCTTTGCCTCTTGCATATCTTCAGGACTGAGAAATAGAATACCTCTCTTTTTTGGAGTTGGCTTAGGTGGTGGTTCGGGATGCTGCTAATGCGACACTATGATCAGAGACCGTTTGAGGAAACTGTGTGCGATACATTAATCGCAAATGGTGATGTAAAAAAACCGGCAAAGAAGATGCAAAACATTTGCGATGGTGGAGACATCAAACATGGTTTAGATTTTAGTTGCGTGTGCAATGCAGGGCACACGGATGATCCATACGAATTGTTTGCGATGAGACAGAACAACAGAAACGGGCAGCAATATCAAGGTGTGTGCGATATATGGCATACAGTTCGCTCAGATGAACTGTTTGCTATTAGGGAGTGCAACAGAAATGGTTAGCCAGATCAAGGTGTGTGTGATATACAGCATACGGTTCACTCGGACAAACTATTTTCGATTAGGGAACACAACAGAAATGGTTCAACTTAACAAGATGTGTGTGATATGCGGCATACATTTCACATAGATGAACTATTTGCGATGAGCCAAAAGAACACAAACGAGTCGTGTAAACAAGATGTGTGTGATACGCGGAAAACAGCCCACTCGGATGAACTATTTGCGATGAGAAATTACAACACAGATGGTTACTACAGTTAATTCGTGTGCGATTCTGTGTGTACAAAAAACTTTGAAAATTGCAAACTAGTTGCTTGCGGTGGCTAGGAGTATCGCACACATTGCGTCTGCGAGTACTCGTGTGCGATGATTAGTAAGTTACACATATGTTTCCTTATGTTAACACCTGTGTGAATTTACAATATGGACAATTAATATGCAAATGCCTTCTGGACATCGGTGCTGATCGCCACATCCAAAACAAGGGCGTCCTCTACTCTACCGCTCTACCGGGCACACGCTTAAACTCAATGAACTGTGTACGATACTAATACTTTCCATGAAAATTTAAGAACTTGGCTAACAGCATTTGAGTAACATATATATAGTTGTTACACTATTCAACAAAAGGAGGATCTTCGTAACACGGTTTTGACAACCATATGGTCCATATCTACATACTTAACATAGTAACAACTATCACATTTTAAGAGGTTGAGGGCCAACAACCATATGGTCCATGACTACATACTTAACGTAGTAACAGCTAGCACATTTTAAGAGGCTGAGGGCCAACAACCACAACTATCCGCTGGAACCAGCTTGATCACGGTGACTCGGCATCTCGTTAATGAAAAGGAAGAGCCCTCCTGTGGCTTGGTAGAGCATGAGTAGAACAGTGTCTCCAATTTTCCAATATGGATGCATTGCCAGGACAAGCGAGAACTTGTTAATTTGAATGGTTCCATTTCTGCGAGAAATGCAGTACCTTGCAATCACTTTGGCGTTATTAGCAGGCACAAGTGTAATTCGACCACGCCGGGAAATCGATCCAGGAACAGCTACAGTGGGCAATTTCTGTTGAAATGTAGAATAAAAACCAATTGCAACATATCGTTGAAGATATATATAGTTTATGAGTATCAACATAAAAATAAGACTTTGTACCAGCGTTTTGTGCACACAATTGGTCTTGTTCAATGTGTGCACCATAGGTATAATTAGTCCCATCCAAAATCCAGCGTTCATACGCTGTGCTATCTCTGTCAGATTATCAACAAAGTTTATGACATGCTTCAAGTCCTTCCAGTGAAATTTGGTACGCTTAGTAACATACAGATCATTCACTATGCATCCAACATATCCTGCTTAAAAGGTGGAAAGGTATTATTTATTCAGAACATGGCAGAAGAATATATAGTGCGCATAAATTGGTAAATAGAATTTGTTACTACCTAGGAACGGAGTCAGAAAATGAAATCACAATTGGTTGCTTAAATAGTGATCAATTAGTCAGAACAAATACCCCGATTTTGCTAAGTAATATGCCAGCATGGAGAAAGTTGAAAGGACACTAACCTCGATCAGACTTTGATCGGCTGATGACGTTGGGGAAGTAAACATCCATGTTAATTAGACCAGGCTGTGTTGCACGCACTAGAATTTTATTGCCAGCTTTCAGTTCATAACACTTAGACATTTTTCTCCAAAGGTCTGCATCAAAATAGGAGTGACCATCTTTATCAAGTTTTACGCTAACTGTCATTGTAAATCCATGCTGCGTTGTCAATATATGACATCCATGGAGTCAGCAACAAAGTAAAGCCCAAGATTTCCTTCTACTCCTGTTCTTGCAAAGCAAGGGATGTACTATTTGAAATGAAAATTAAGATCGTAAATTAGATATATTGAAATAACAGAGCAAGATGCAAATATGGGAGTAACTGATAGAACAATACATCATAAATTTGCCTAATATAGGGGGGAAAATCGGCTTCGACATCTAGGCTGCACGTGGCACCGTACCTTTTATCCAAATGTAGCAACAGACGATATATGTTCACAAATTTAGGCCATGCCGACCATGGTAGGGTGAGATTGAACATACAGAGCGCTCCTTGAAGTCATCCAGAATGGTGAGATAGAACTTCATTTCCGACTGGCCGCGACCACACTTGCCCGATTTGTGCTTGCACTGTGGACACATGACTGAAAACCCTCGAATCAGCTAGAAGAAAAATGAATCCACGACAATTTCCGCCGGTTGATTAACAGCGACAGACGGACTGCGATAAGAGATGAGTGAATATTTTGCTAAATTGATTACCTTCTCCATGAGAAAAATCCCTGGCCCAATCCCACAGAAAACCCCAATCGACCAGAATCTAGAATGTCGGTGCAGATAGGCGACGGAAAGCAGTAGGGGCGAAATCCCGTGTCGTTTGGAGAGCGACCTCTGCCCGCCGATGATAGCCGTCGAGCTTAGGGTGGCCTCCGCGATAGAAGTTGATGAGGTGCAGAGTTGCGGAGGAGTCCGCGGCGAGTGGGTGGGGACGAAGTGGGCAAGGTTTTCTTTTTTCCTTTTGCATGTGTGGGTGAACACACACGGTTTGCAGAGGCAACGAAAATGAATCGTGTGCGATAGTAAATCACCGAGATTGAAGGAGAATCCAAATTTCCTTTGTCCATTAGTTTTTTTCTACGATGAACATAAACCTTGCAAATCACCGTGTTCAAATTTGGCACTTTTCCAGGTTCATTTACAATATTTAGGGGATTATGTGCATTTTCTAGGCATTAATGCACATAATTCAAATTCAAACAACCGGTGCATGAAAAGGTGCACAAGAACGGTCTGGAAAACCATGATCGTGCTATTTAATAAATTCTCATGCCTTTTACAAGGAATGGGCAGAGATTCCTTCAGTCCAGGATCTCATGCCTCTTGTGCATAAAATTGAAAGAAGGTTATCTGCCACTTCTTGTTTTCTAAACCAAGGCAGTAGGTTACAACTGCTTCAGTCTGTGCTAACTTCCATGCCCATATATTTTCTCTGCACTCTTGTAATCCCTCCTGGAATACTAAAGCAAATTGAAAGGATTCAGAGGCAATGTCTTTGGAGAGGGAACTCTGAAACACTAAGGCAATCTCTTGCTGCTTGGGATTTGGTATGTTTACCTAAAAACAAGGGAGGTCTTGGTGTTCTCAATCTGAGAGTGCAAAATGAGGCTCTGCTTATGAATTTTTTGCACAAATTCTATAATCACCATGACACCCCTTGGGTTAGCCTTATCTGGGATTCATATTATCATGGATCTGTTCCACACACTACTACTCTATGTGGCTCCTTTTTGTGGAGTGATGTTTTTAACATAGCACACAAATACTGTCAACTGGCCTCTCCAAAGCTGGGTGATGGCAGGTCTATTATGTTTTGGACTGACAGCTGGGTTGCAGAGCTTAATGGTTCCTCCATCAGCCACAAATTTCCCCAGCTTTTCTCCTTTGTTGTTGATGGACAGTTATCAGTCTCAAAAGTTCTTTCCTAGGAGCTGCTCTCTGGTTTGCATCAGCCTTTGTCTACCCAAGCTTTCCAAGAGTTGGCCGGTTTGCAACATATGATGGATGGATATGCCTGCTCTGGGGAGCATGATACCTGGATCTGGCCCTTCAATAAGGGTTGCTATAGACCTAAATCCTTTTATATGCATGTGCATCAGGATATTGCTGTTGATCCTATTTTCCAATGGATTTGGAAATGTTCCTGCACCCTTAAAATTAAAATGTTTGGTTGGCTACTACTGAGAGACCGTCTAAATACCAGAGATATGCTTCAGAGGAGGCACTGGCATGTTGAAGATCATTCATGTGTGTTATGTCCTCATCTCATCCATGAGGATGTCATCCATTTATTTTTCTCATGCAACTTCAGCCAAAGAGTGTGGAATTACTTGCAAATAAATTGGGACCCTCAACCTGGAATGACTACTTACCAGATGGCAGTAAAGGCTAGGAAGGATTTTGGGCATAATTTCTTCACTGAAGTGGTGTTCACAGCTGCCTGGAATATATGGATTCTCAGGAATGGCAAGGTTTTTAGGAATGAAAGGCCTTTCTTCAGGTCATGGAGGCACAATTTTATCCATGACATGACTTTACTCACTCATAGGATCAAATGTAAATTTAAGGATAGTCCCCTGAGTTGGATTTCTAACTTACCTTAGTTAGCTCCTTTTGTTTTCCCTTCTTTGGTTGTAAGTATTTTATTCTTTCCCTTCTGTTGTATATCTTGACTTGTACAGGACTTTTTGATCCCCCTTTATTTTGAATAAAAGAACTGTGAGGCTTTTTCCTTGCAGTACATAGTCAAAAAAATGGGCAGAGATTTCACGGAAATGTGTGGCAATAGTCAACCACAAACACGTCGTTTATTGGTTTTTCAACTATAGAAAAATGAAATGCATGCTTGAAAAACATGACGGCTGGCATGGTGCCATGGTATGGCCTCACCATGCTCTGGTAAAAATTTGAGAAGGTTTGGCTTATGTTGTCGTGCACGCCATTCATAAATTGAACCATCACCGAGGAATTTTCATGGTTTCGAGGGGGAAATCACCAAGATTGAAGGGGCCAGGAATCCAAATTTGCTTCCTAGTTTGTCATTCAGTTTTTTCTACAATCAACATACCCCCTCGAATGCAACGTGTTCAAATTTGGCATTTTTTCGGGCTCATTTACCATATTTAGGGGATTATGTGCATTTTCTAGGCATTAATCCACATAATTCAAATTCGAACAATCGATGCATGAAAAGGTGCACAAGAACAGTCTGGAAAACCATACTCATGGTATTTAGTAAATTCTCATGCCTTTTACAAGGAATGGGCAGAGATTTCAAGGGAATGCGTGGCAATAGTCAACCACAAGCGCGTCATTTACTAGGTTATCAACTATAGAAAAATGAAATACGTGCTTGAAAAACATGACGCCTGGCATGGTGCCATGGTATGGCCTCACCGTGCCCTGGTAAAAAGCTGAGAAGGTTTGGTCTATGTCGTCATGCACGCCCTTCATAAATCGAACCATCACCAAGGAAGTTCCATGCTTTCGAGAGGGAAATCACCAAGATTGAAGGGGAATCCAAATTTCCGTCCTAGTTTGTCATTCAGTTTTTTTCCAATGATTAACATACCCCCTCCAATGCAACGTGTTCAAATTTGACATTTTTTCGGGCTTGTTTACCATATTTAGGGGATTATGTGCATTTTCTAGGCATTAATGCACTTAATTCAAATTCGAACAATCGGTGCATGAAAAGGTGCACAAGAACGGTCTGGAAAACCATGCTCGTGCTATTTAGTAAATTCTCATGCCTTTTACAAGGAATGGGCAGAGATTTCAAGGAAATGTGTGGCAATAGTCACCCACAAACGCGTCGTTTACTGGGTTAACAACTATACAAAAATGAAATACATGCTTGGAAAACATGACGCCTGGCGTGGTGCCATGGTATGGCCTCACCGTGCCCTGGTAAAAATTTGAGAATGTTTGCCTTATGTCATCATGCACGCCTTTCATAAATCGAACCATCACCAAGGAAGTTTCATGGTTTCGAGGGGGAAATCACCAAGATTGAAGGGGGGGGCCAAATTTCCTTTGTCCTTTGTCCATGAGTTTTTTTCTATGATGAACATACACCCTGCAAATCACCGTGTTCAAATTTGGCACTTTTCCAGGTTCATTTACCATATTTAGGGGATTATGTGCATTTTCTAGGCATTAATGCGCATAATTTAAGTTCAAACAATCGGTACATGAAAGGATGCACAAGAACGTCCTGGAAAACCATGCTCGTGCCATTTAGTAAATTCTCATGCCTTTTACAAGAAATGGGCAAATATTTCAATGAAACGTGTGGCAATAGTCAACCACAAACGTTTGTTTATTGGGTTTTCAACTATAGAAAAATGAAATAAATGATTGAAAAACATGATGCCTGGCATGGTGCCATGGTATGGCCTCACCATGCCCTGGTAAAAATTTGAGAAGGTTTGGCTTATGTCGTCATGCACGCCCTTCATAAATCGAACCATCACCGAGGAAGTTCCATGCTTTCGAGAGGGAAATCACCAAGATTGAAGTGGAATCCAAATTTTCTTCGTTCTTTGCACTGGAGTTTTTTTCTACGACGAACATACACCCTGCAAATCACCGTGTTCAAATTTGGCATTTTTCCGGGCTCATTTACCATATTTAAGGGATTATGTGCATTGTCTAGGCATTTAGCGCATATAAATCCAATCCAGCTACAGCTGCACGGGTGTGATGTGAGGGACGTGGATTGTCGTTCGATCGCGGCGCATCCTATGGTGCACACGCGTGATCGGCGTGGCTGGGGTTCCGGCCAATCATAACGCAACACACAATAGGCTCAGCGCACACTGTTTCTGGAGGCAACGGAGATGAACTATGTGCTATAATGAATGAGCAAAATTGTAAGGGAAGCCAAATTTCCTTCGTCGTTTGTCGTTGAGCTCTTAAAAACCACCGCACTGTAGGGCTGCCCGTCCACTCCGTCCCAGAGCTCTCTGCAAGCGTCGTTCATGGAACCGCGGCGCACAGTAACTGGTAAGGAAGCGATGGCATCCCGCCGCGCCGCGTTCCTCGCCGCTCGCGACCGCACACATGGTAAGGAAGCGATGGCATCTCGCCGCGCCGAGTTCATCGCCGCCGCCGGCCACACAGTTATGTGGGCGGACTTTGAGGCTGCCATGGCCTAATGGGCGGTGGATCTAGAGGCGGCCAAAGCCGCACAGAAGGAGCGGAAAAGGCAGAAAGCAGTCAAGAAAAGAGAGTCCCATCGCCGGAAGAAAGAAGAGGCCACACGCCGTGCTGAGGAGAGCTTGGTGGAGATCGAAGCATGGTGGACTGCCACCTACAAGGCCGGAAAGGTGAACGCTGGCATCTGGCCAGCATGCCCCGATGGAAGCATGTGAGAAGTAGTTAGTGCGTGTGTCACCCGTAAGTTTTTATAATTAATTACGAGCATCTACCAGTACTACATATGTACTAGTTTTAGAGCAAATTACCAGTAGTACTTTAAGTTGGTACTATCTATTATTAACGTACAATGTCGGTAAGCGCATCCTTTGAGGGCTTTGAGCGTTGATTAGCATGTGTTCACTGAAGTTTTGTAGCCGCACCCCGGCCCTAAATACTCCCGAAACGTCCGCCCGCAGCCACCGGAGGAGACTAGAGCTGGCCGCAGCTGGTTTTTGGTCCCACCTCGCCGCACGAGTTGGCCGCACACCGGCTTAAATTGCCGCGCCGGCGGATGGCAGCAAGCTTCTCTCTTATTACATAGGATCAAATCTGGCTATGTGAGCGAGGCAGGTTGACACTTGATTGCATTTCATAAACCGATGATTGCTCATCAGGTGTCACCTTGCCTCGTTCATGTACATTGAATAATCCTAATACAATGAAAGAGATTTTTGAAATTAGGTGCGGTTGGAGATGTTGATAGATATAAGAATTATTAGAAGATCACAAAACACACAGTTTCTATGGCGTACCCGTGTGTGTTGTTTTGTGTTAATGATCCATAAGTCAGTTGGCTGTGCGATGTTTCCTAATAAACCAGGCGTACCATTGACCGAAAAAATCAACTACACGTGTACATTTTTTTGGAGACGGGATCTGCCAATTTTCTCTTTTCTCGCACACGAGTATTTTACGTGCTTCGTCTGCATTGTGTGTTTCCCCCGCCCAAGTTTCAAGTTTCGCAGCGAAATTTTCATTAGGCGCGCGATTTCAGAATTTATTCCTCCCACCACATCTCCACCCATCAAATTTCCTCTGTATCTCCCCCCTCCCCCCTCCCTCTACCGTCAACTCAATCCGCCGCCGCCGCAACCACAGCTTCAACCACATCTATGTTCTGCTCGATTCCAGTCAGGTAACCCACCGATCTCTATCACGGCCCCGGCCTGATTGCTTAAATGGCGCCTGTGAAACATCCTCATGCCTCCAAATCCCCACCGCCCCTACCTCCAGAGCATCGCCGCGCAAGCCCAACCACATATCACGTGGAGGTCGAGGAGCTGATGGCGATCGATGGCGCGATGGCCGCTGTGTGTGTTGACCCGGAGGAACACCTCGCCTCCGCCGCCGCCGACTTGGTGCAGGCTCTGGCCCAGATGAAGTGCCCCAGCGACTACCCCCCAGGACTTACCAGGTATGATCTAACCAGCTCAATCTTACCAATACCACTTGCAATGGCTATGTTTTGTACGGTTGATTTATTAAGCATGTTCGTGCCTTGATTATTTCAGTACTGCAAACTGTGTAATGTTCAAGTATTAACTGTCCAGCTCAATTTCACCAATACCAGCAATAAACTTACAATACATGACTCGGGATATCACTAGAGATGCTGCCCATTTGCTATTTTTGGTAGATGCTAACCCTATTGTACTTAACATGCCTGTCCATGTACTTACGCAGGGTCATAACGGCCGATGCTGTTGTTTGCCGTTGAGGTTAGCTGCATCCCATGTCTTACAGTATTTCACATCATTTGTGCAATTGCAGTTTAACTTCTAACATTTACTGGTTACCTGTAGGTACACATGTCAGTGGCACTGATCCACGCTTCGACCCAGAGGAACAGCTCGCCTCCGCCGCCGCTGACTTTGGGCGGGCTCTGGCCAAGATGAAGTGCCCCAGCAACTACCTCTCAGGACTTACCAAGTATGAACTCACCAAGGGTAACCGACATGTGGCATCCACCGTAACAGGTCGTCGTTAAGCTATCGGGTTCCAATTTGGATCCGATAACCCGTTAACAGCCCCGACCAATGGGGATTTTCCACGTGTAAAATTCTCATTCGCTGGAGGATCCATGTGTCGGCTCAGCGTTGGGACAGATGTCATCCACTCATTGTACGAGAGGCGCCTATGATATGTTGGCACGTGGCAAGGCCCAACAGTGGCCCATTTAGGTTAAAGAGGCCGGCCTAGTCAAAATTAGCAGGCCGGCCCATATAGGGCCTACCTGTGTCTGGTCCATCTAAGCCCACGGCCCATACGAGATGTGCCAATTCGGCCCGTCAACGGCCCGTTAACTATTTAACACCATTGCAGTCCATCGTCAGTTCGGGCCCGTTAACAGCCCGCTATATATTTGGCCTCAATGTCAGCCCGATGTGGTTTCAGCCTGTTAACAGCCCATTCAAGGGATGGGCCAATTTTCAGGATGTACGTCTTTCGGCCTTTTAGCAACCCATTTAAGTGCTGGGCCAATTTCCAGCCCGGTGTGTCTTTCAGCATGTTAATGGCCCATAAATGAGTTGGGCCATTTGCAGTCGGACCTGAGTTTTGGCCTCTTAACAGACCGTGCTCTTCATGGTCCAATACCAGCCCGGTTTCTCTTTCGGCCTGCTAAAGGCCCACAACACAGTTGGGCCATATACAGTCCGACCTGACTTTCGGCCTCTTAGCGGCCCATGCTCTTCATGGTCCAGTACGAGCCCGCTGTCTCTTTCGGCCTGCTAAAGGCCCATAGTACAGTAGGGCCATATATAGCCCAACCTTAGTATCGGCTTGTTAACGGCCCATGAAATCGAATGGGCCCACTTATTGCCCGCTTCGATGTCGGCCTGTTAATGACCCGGGAGGTAATAGGGCCAAGCATTAATTGTTGGCCCGTTTCAAATATAGCGGCCCAATAGAGCTTTCGGCCTGGTTACGGCCCATCAACTTAATGGGCCCGCTAAAGTTCGAACATGTCTGTAGGCCCAATTAGATAACGTCAATTTCGGCCCAGCTATAATTTGAGCCCATTGCGACGAGCAATTATGGACAGGACCAAAACCGATCAATCAAAGGCCTATGAGCATTTTGGCCCATGCGATCCCATTAGGGAATCCCATTAAGGGCAGTGGGCCGCTATCCTTCATATAGTGCCCACGACTGTTCGTGTTAACTAATAATTTCACTGCTTGTTTGTCTTCCTAGCGACCAGTTAGCTGGAATGCGAGGTGCGCTAAGCAAACGTACAGCATACAAGGAAAATGTAGCACATCCAGCATATATTACAGGAAATTACATCCACTGGGCAATCAAAGATTGATGCCAGTGCAAATAAATGAACAGAACTTAATGATCTACAACCTCACAATCTGCAACCTCAGCGTGGATGACGCCCATAAGCATGTGAGCAAGTTCTTCCTTCTTTGCTACACTGTCTCTAAAAACATTGATCAGTTGTTGTTGCGCAAGAATGTGCACCTCTGATTCCTCCACCCATCATTGCTTCAGCCAGTAATTGGTTCACAAACATACATTTTTTCCGTTGGATTCGAGACAGAGGAAACTGAACAGATTCAGATGGCGATTTTGGTAGGCTTGTATTATTGATAGTGGAGAGTGTCTCGACCACTGCATCATAACATAAATTAGGAGGGGAACCGAACAGATTAATCAAGAGTTATTGCCATATTACCCGGCCTAGATTTATTGGAAAGAAACAATGGGGTTGCCTTGCTGTTTTCAGAGTTTGTCTTCTTATCTTCAGCAGCCTGCACCAAATTAACACACTAGCATTGCTATCATTGGCCAGGTCAGGTAAATAGGAAAGCAACATTGACACAACAAACGTTTGGGCAACCAGACCACATCAGCCTACACCAAATTAACACAATATGGCACAGCTATCATCAGCCAGGTAAGGTAATAGGAAAGCAACATTGACACAATGAATGATTGGGCAACCAAAACAGCACTACAATTTAGTAATGTGCATGATATGAGATATTACACTCATGCAGCTCAGTATGCAAAACTACCAGGCAGTTTTCCTTACAAAAATCAACATTGTCGCCTTTAATTATACACTTTGCTACAAGTAAGTTTAGATTAGATAAAGGTTGGATTCACGCTGATTAACAAAATACATGCTGATGTAAAAATATAGTGATATACAACAGGTACTTACATCAGCATTGGAGCACAGAGAATTCCCGTAAGATACTTTCCTCGAACACGATCCCAGTTTAGAAAGTCTTCTATCCTTTAAGCTTATTTTCTAAAAGAGAGATGGGTAAAAAACATGTAGAAAATATGATCTGAATGCTACAAAATTTCATGATGTGAGGATACACACACGCTTTTTAGAATGGAGTTGACATATTTTTGCTGGACTGGAGCGGACTAGTTCGTTGGCCACTTGAATCTACTTATTATCAGTAGGAGTTGGGTTTCTCTGTGCTGGAGCAGTATCTATGAACACTGGAGTTGGTTTACTATCTCCTGGCGTTTGGATCTTTTGCAAAGACCTTGTTTGTAACCCTTCAGATTCTAACATAGCCGTCTTCCCCTTGCATGCCTTATATAGAAGAATGGTGCCTCAGTTATAAAACAAGCTATGGCAGAGAGATGGAATAGGTACTGAAGAATAGAAAGGCATGACATATTGACATGTATTCCCTCCATCCGGAAATAAATGGATGTGTCTAGGCGTATTTCAGTTCTAGATACATCCATTTTTATCCATTTCGGCGACATATAATCCGGACAAGGGGAGTATGATGTAAGAGCTAGGTATACGACAGGACAACAGAGTAAAAAACACTAGTTGAATGTAAAATTGTATGATAGCGGAATACATACAGAAAAACACTAAAGCAACATATGCATGTATGATTGGGAAACTAAGATGGCATTGCAACAGACCACTAGAATAGCACTTCAATGTAAAAAAAACATGGTATGGTAGACAGATGGAGTACATACTGATGAATAACAATGCATAAGATATTCAGAAGCATGACGTCCAAACTAAGCAGATGGCATTGCGACAGAGTAGAATGACAGTACTTGAATTTGAAAACATGTTATCATGAATGGAATGTGTACTGAAAAACAGGAAGGCATGACATATTTACATGCATGATCAGCAGGCTAAGCACATGGCATTGCAACAGAGTAGATGCACTCCAGGACATTATATGCATGTTGTACCCATATCACGGGCCAAGTTAGAGCAAAGACCTTGTGGGGTGAATAGGATTCATCATCTTTCTGCAAGTCTTCTGAAGAACCGCCTTTAAATGTTCCATCATATTGGGTATCATTGACGTCAAGTTTGTTGACCGTTACATTGCTCCATGAGGTTCTTGTGGATATATCAGTGTGTGCAATTATATCTGACATGCATGGAAGACAACTAGTAGTTAGATTTATGTAATGAGTGCATGTAGGAGACGACATAAATAGTAGGACTGGGCTTAACTAGCAGCAACACGTCTCAAAAACTAAAGGGAGAACACAGATGAAAGCTACAGAATATGTATCGTTTGTACTCTTGATTAACTAGATGGCACAAAAAAGTATTAAAGAACAACATAGGTAATACTAGAAGTGCTATAATCACCAGCCTGTGGGATAGCATTGGCTGATGGATGATAACTATGGAACAACATTACCTAAAGAACAAGTCTCTTATCTGAACTATGGAACAGCTTTAACTCCTGAACAAGACTCTTAAGAGATCAGCATGAATATACAGTGAAATGTGATAATCTATTTTCCATGCTTAGATGAATAACAAAGCCATAAATGTTGCACACAAGTAAGATGAGGGTACAACCTATCTGGCCGCCATCCATAGGAGTGAGCATCATGTGCTGACTTGTCGATGGCCCTGCAGTTGTTGTGGCTGTCCATGTCGGGCACGCACATTCGATGCAGGGAACTGTTGAGTGGGGACTATAGCTCCCTTCTGGTGTATGCTTCCCTTGTTGGAGCAGCTGCGGTGAGAAGGAAGATGGTGTGGCTGAAGATGCAGAAAACGCATAATGTTAAGAACGACACATATCTCTGATCTGAAGAAATACCCTAAGAGATCAATATAAGGTATGAGAGTGGTCACATGTCTGTTGACTGAAAACTAAATTGGGGTCACACAATTTTATTTTATTTTGGTACTGTCCGATCTGCGCCGGATGGCTTGATGGCTATCTTGTGCCTCCCGGCTGACACTGTTCAGAATCTTCCCCGAAGAGCCAGCGACCACCGGCAGAGCAGCCTGCCTCCTCCGTCCCTGGCCGCGAGAGCTCCGACCAAAACCCCGCTCCCCGCCCCACCGCACTGCCGTGGTTGCGCCGCCCCCGGCCAATCCACAAAGACTCGCCGTCATCCAAATCCAGCGGCGGCAGTACCTTCAACCCACGCAACTCTAAGATAACCACCTAAGCGCTACTTCCACGGCGAACTTGCGCCCCCGCACCCTTATGATAGACACCAGCCAACCGGCAGCCTAGGAGCTCCGCCGCCTCGAGGGGTGAGCTTCCCATTGGGAATCAACTGGCCCAGAATAAAAATTTAGATGAGTGACGCCTAAATAAAGTGATTTAAGATGAGTGTATGACCTATCTTGCGGCCCGATGAAGTAGGCAGCTCCAGCTGCCGAGTCGGTGAGGCCGGCGCGGTTGCGGTGGCTCCCGGCAGCAGGAAAGCAGATATGTCGCGACGGTCGACGGCTACGGGGAAGCAGCGCCGGGGCCCTGGACGCATCCGAAGTTGGAGCCACTCTAGCGCCGTGCACAACGGCGCGGGTGAATTGTCTCCGGTACGGTTCACACGGTCGTCGTCGAGGCAGCTCTGGCAGCACGGAGTAAGAGGCACACGGCCCAATGCACGACGGCAAACGGACAGCGGCTCCGGCATTGGGGAGGAGGGCGACAAGGAATTTGGTGTGGTGGGGGCGCCATGGAGGAGGGGCTGAGGTTTTGCGGCTGGGGAGAAGGTGATTTGGCGCCCACGATGTATGAATGGGGAATTGGGAGGGGGAACCATGTCTTACGGACGCATTTGTCTAAAATGTGGGGGGGGGTTACAATTCTACCCCTGCCTTTAGGCTTCTGGGCTTGGGTCTATGTCTTGAGGGTCGGGGATAGTAGAGTAACTTTGCTTCTCCCAAATAGTGGGCGTGAGCGATTTCGGGCGAGGAGGGCGTGTTTTGAAATAGTGGACGAGAGCGATTTTGGCCGAGGAGAGGGTCTTTTGCCACCCATGGTTTATGAATTATTCGGCACCTGCCATTTCGGCCGAGGAGAGGGTGTTTTGCCGCCCATGGTTTATGAATTATTCGGCACCTGCCTTTTCGGCCGAGGAGAAGGCGCGCTTGGATGAAGTTACGAACCTACCCTCGATGTACAATGGGCCAATTGATGCGTGTACCACATAGGTCGGTAATTTCACGTCTCCCTTTTATTTGCTCGGGCAAATTCCACCGAGCAGAGGGTGTTTAGCGGTTCGTTCAAATTTTGGGAGAACGAGCATCCACGTCTACCTTACCAAGTCGACTCGAATCAAATTTTGAAATATTAGCTTGCCACTTCTTTTTTAGATGGTGAGATGATGCTCGGGACTAATGTGTTTTTACATGCTCGTTGCTAACGATTTACTATATGACAAATAGTTGACCCACTCAAAAATGGGAATCAAACCCAAAATGAAATATCTCGATTCAATGAAAAACATTTACATCTGGAACGATCATTAGATTCATCACAACATGTACTTACTTCATACTATCATTTATCTTTGGTATTGTAGATATAAGTAATTTCTTTATAAACTTGGTCAAAGTTTCAAAAGTTTGACTTTAAAAAAAATATAGGCACTACATTATCGAACGGAGGGACTAGCTCTTTCTCTCTCTCTACTATCTCTCATGGGCCTCCCCTCTCACTCGATCCCTCTTTACCGAGGGATTATACGGTCACTATGTCAGCATATAGCTCCGTATATTGTTTAGTTGACCGGTCAACCAGTCCACATGCTGCCTTGTCAGCTCGTGTTCTCTATCTTCATGTGCTGGCCCATGTGGCAGCGGGTGAAAATAAGTAAACTAGAGGCCCATCTGACACGCGGTGAAGTAAACAAAGTTGAAACCACTCGCGGTAGCACCCCGCACGCTAGTAAATCAGTGCTGCTATACTGACGATGCATGCACGGCCGATGCATGCATGATTCAGACATGGCAGCACCAATAGCTAGCGTGCATGCAGGAGCACTGTTGGGGAAGGAGAATCGTGCAGGCGTCGTGCGTTTACTGTCGTGCGTGAAGCAATTCTGCTAGTAAATTGAGGGGACACTTCTTCTGCGTGAAGGATGCACTCGCGCACACTACACCACTGCGCGGCGGCATGCACACAAGGACGCACTCGCGCACACCCAGCACAAAATACACACCAGCAAACGTGTACACCGGCATCGCCGCCGGCTGAGATGGACGGCGTGGCAGCCAACAAGCGGAGGCAGCTCGAGCCAAAACTGCATCCGGTGAGCCTGGACTTCATCAGCAGCCTCCCCGATGACATGCTGCTCGTCATCATCGCCCTCCTCCCCACCAAATCTGCCGTGCGGACCACCCTGCTCTCCCGGCGGCGGCACCCCCTCTGGCGCCGCGTCCCCCACAACCTCACCGTCGACAGCTGCCTCTGCGACGGGGATTGCAAACGCATGGCCGCAGTCTCCAAGATCCTTGCATCGCACCCGGGGCCAGCCAGACGCCTTGACATCCGCATGTTCAGTACCAACTGCAAGGTCCAAGCCAAGTTCGATGAGTGGTTCTTATCCCCCGCCCTAGATCAGCTCGAGGAGCTTAGGTTTGAAGCTGGACAATGTCACTCTCTACCGCCGTCCGCGCTCCGCCTCACGCCAACGCTGCGTCGCGCCAGCTTCAGCTCCTGCTATTTTCCCCGGATTAATGTCGCGCCCGCCCTTCTTCTCCCTCAACTCAAGCAGCTCGACCTCTTCGACGTTGGCATCTCAAAGAAGGCTATGGAGCAACTGCTTTGCAGCTGCACTGCACTCGAGTACCTTCGTCTTCGGCAGATCCACGGGTTCATTAGCCTCCACATCGCCTCGATGAATCTCTGACGGATTTATGTGTCTTGCTGGCCCCGCAACAAGACATCAATTGGGAAGAGATCACTCGAGCTGTTCCACATTATGGTCATTGAGAATGCGTCTTTCCTTGAGAGATTGCTTGTATCTGATCTAGAATGTGCAACAAAAATCAGGGTCATTGACGCGCCAAAATTGACAGCGTTGGTGTACTTGTCTGCCAAATTCTCTGAACTCTTTATTGGATCCGTAATTGTTCAGGTACAACACTCATCTTCTTCTCCGTCTTCTTGAAATTCACATTTTTAAATTTCTTCTTGATGTATTTACGACTGTCATCCAGAAAATGATTCCCACAAACTTGACCCAGTCTGTGCGCACAGTGAAGATCTTGGCAATAAAATCTATCGGCCCCAATCTGGATCATGTTGTTGGATTCCTTACATGCTTTTCGTGCACGGAGAAGCTACTCATAGAGGTGAAGCTTCTTTCCGATTAGTAAACGGTAATCACAACGTAGCTCAATTTTTTCATAATTTTCCCAAATTATGATGACAAGTGTAGTGTTCAAAACTGCATCTACGCACTGAACCGAAAGAAATGTTTTTAGTATTTTTTCTCACGTGATCACCTGCATCGTTTTTTTTGTTGTACTAGTAGCCTAGGCTAGTCATAGTGGCAAGTAACTTAGACTAGTAACTCTATGGTTAGCCTAAGAGCAAGTACTACCTCCGTCCTAGTTTACTCTTCATACGTATTTTGTAGTATCAAAATTTGACCATAGATTTAACTGACAAAATGTTAATGCATGTCACTAAAAATTATATCTTTGGATTCGTATTTGAACATAATTTCAAATGGTATAATTTTTGGTGTCATGCATTGGCATTTTCTTACGTAAATGTATGGTCAAAATTTTACACTAAATACGAGGTAGTACAAAAGTGGGCTATAACGCCCTCCACTATGTAGGCCAAAACACGTGCCAAATTCACTTCTAATGCATTTGGCATCGATGCCCTCCATTGCTCACCTCGTGCTCCAATCTGGATCACCTACTTTGCTCTAGTGCCAGATTAACTCACGCAATGAAAAAACACTTGCGTGGGAGAGGGAGAGGATTGAGGTAATAAAAAAACACTTGTTTGGGAGAGGGAGAGGCTGGTGTAGTTGGTTTGATTGATTTGTTTGTACATGTGGGTCTGTGTGCACAGCGGTGCCAACTCTCTCACATTGCTAGAGCGGTGCCAAAATCTTTTGATTTGACATCGATGCGTATTGTATGTGGCATACTTTTGAGAAATATGGCATCGGCCACATAGTGGAAGGCAACAAATGCCCAAGCTCTTCATGTGCTCCTAGGTAAATGAGAGGAAAGAGAAAGAGAGAGAGAGTGAAAAAATATCACTAGCCTTAGAGCCAACCCTATAGCCAACCCTATCGTATGAGCGAATGATATTGGTACCTCTTGATGACACGGCAATCTTGTACAGCCAGCTGCTCTAATATGTTCTCTTCTTTTGCAGATAAAAAAAGACTCGAAAGTGAAAAATGTGATGCACTATAACAACCCCATCGAATGCCTTGATCTCCATCTTACAGAAATTGATTTGATCCACTACCGAGGCAGCACGTCTAAGATTAAATTGGCCAGGTTCTTTGTTCTGAAGGCAAGTGTGCTCAAGGTAATGAGGTTTGGCATTCTCTGGCGCAACAATGAATGGCGTGCTGATCACCGCAAGCGTCTAAGCCTAAACGACAAAGGCTCCACAGAAGCTGAATTTGTTTTTGAAACATCAAGTCGCCAGAGACTCAAAAATTTATTTGCCCATTAGTGACTTGTCAGGGCGGTGGATTTTAGTTTGTACGGTAATGTTGTATCCACCTAAAGTAACGAAAGTTCTTACGTAAACTTCCTGATAATTCCCTCTTTGTAGGTGCAGCATTACTCCTAGCATTTGTAATATCAGTTTGAAACTTGTAATATTATGACTATCCAGCACGAGGTACTATGTTACGATAAATGTTCGCGTGCATAGGTGCGGCAACGATATACCCATTACTCGAGTACAATATTTATTATTACTCGTGGCAACGCATGGGAAATTATGTCGAACACGGCTAGTTAAGCAGGCTAGCTCTACAGCCATGATGATAGTGACTGCACACGGTGAGGCTGGCTTTGGTATACCGAACACGGCGCCTACACTCAGATGTCATCTCCGGCACAGGGTCTTGTCACTTCACTGTGAGGAGCAGCACGTAATAATTTGACCAACGGGTAGTACAGTACTACTACATTGGTAGTACTACTAGTACTAGCACCACCGTCCGGATTTAGTAGTATTACCACCTCCGTCTGGATTTAGTATTTGACTAGCAATATCTAGTAATGCATGTCACAAAAAATATACTACTCCCTCTGTAAATAAATACATGGAGTATTGTTTTATTCAGTTTTGAATGTAGTTCCCGATGATATTATACACTCTCCCTTCCGGTAGATGGCTCAAATCTGAAATCTCATCAATCAGACTACTATTGTACTCCCTCTGTACTGGTGCATTAGTCACGTTACGAAAACCAAGTAATCCCAAAACTTTTAGGCGCGGTGCATTAACTACCCACCTCGTTCCCTGTTTTTTGCCACGAAAAAAGAAATCAGCCAATAGGAGACGTGGGGTTCATATGCATTCAATGACTTGAGACTACTTAGCACAACATGCAGTGCTCAATTCTCTGCATGCAATGACAATAATTACAAAATACTACTACAATATCAAAGTTCTCTCGTTTTGCCCCAACTTGGTCTCGGTGAGATGACTACTACACTGCACCGGCACGGAGGGAGGGCCGAGGAGTAGATGGCCAACACACACGTGAATGCAACGCAGTCTGCACTTCTCATATAAAGGCTCCCCGCCAGTCCAATCTATGAAATCCTATGCACCTACGCACCCTAACCAAGGGCAAGAGTGATCACTCCAATCGCAAGATCAGTTGACTAGAAGCTAGACCAATGGAGGCGATGAGCACGAGCATGAGCCGGCTGTGCCAGATGGTCCACGACGCCGGCCTACGGCCCGGCACCGAGGAATGTCTCCAGGTCGTGCTTGAGGCCGCCAGGGTGAGAGGCCTATTGGACGACAGCTTCGTCTCCTTGTTCGACGAGGTCCTCGTCGGCTTCCTCGACAAGTTCACCGTCGTCAAGAAGCTCATGGACGACCTTGACGTACGCCTCCAGCCCACGCGCCTAGGCTCCGCGATGCCCGCCACCCTCAACGGCCTCTATGGTGACAACCTCTTCGACGCACTGGTGGCCCTGCGACTGCCCGCCGTCGCGCCGGAGAATGTCCACCTCGAGGTCGCGCTTGCCGCGTAGCGCCTAGCGCAGCAAGACACCATCGACATAATCACCCATGTCTACGATCAAATCGTCCACAAGGACTACTACATGCAAGAGGAGGACGATAGGACGCTGGCCTTCTTGGACCGCAAGGCAACCATGGACGGCATTGTTCAGAAGCACGTTGAGCTCGCCGCCAATGCTGCTGCTCCTCACACGTCGGTTGGTGACCCGGCGCACTAGGGCGTGAGGATGTCGTTGATGGATCCGTATGTATCTTTATCTTTCCGTCCAATCCATGTAGTAGTATATTGTACTAGTAATTATCTTACCTTTCGCATCAACTTCATAATTTTCGTACGTACTCCCTTCGTTCCTAAATATTTGTCTTTTTAGAGATTTCAAATGGACTACCACATACGGATGTATATAGACATATTTTAGAGTGTAGATTCACTCATTTTGCTCCGTATGTAGTCACTTGTTGAAATCTCTAGAAAGACAAATATTTAGGAATGGAGGGAGTACCATGCATGAACTGTGCTAGAACCAAACTTCTCATTACTCTAGGGAAAATCGTTATTTCTATCTATCGGTCGCGCCAAGGAGCAGAACCAAATTTTACAAGTTACAAGTTCAAAAGGAAAAGCCTGCCGTGTTCGCGTCGCACCCCCACACAGTTGGTCCGGCACGCCGCTCAAGGGGGAATGCGTGCTGTGTTGCATTTTCACTTACAAGTGGGACCATAGTTGAGCAAACCGACTATCGGTAAACCCCCACCCCGCCCACCGCACAATGGCTGAGTTAGAGAAAATAGGAGGGAGAAGAGATAGCTGTAGCACGGACTCCAAGAAAATTGGTGTCGGATGGGACTCGTGTGGGTGGCGTGTGCCGTACTGCTGGACGTGAATGCTAGTTATGGCCCATGCCACCCCACTATATCGAGGTGATGGTTATGTAGAGCGAACACATTATCTCTCCAGGAGTATGGTACACCACTAGTACTACTCACATTGTCGCAAAATTTCCTGGAGTCCGTGCTCGGCCCTCCTCTCTCTCTTCTCAGCCAGCCAGCAGACGCGCGGAGTGTTCCCATCGTCTGTTTGCTCACATGTGGTCCAACATGTCAGTGAAAACGCAAGACGACCCACTAAACCTGCACATCTTTCACCTCGACGTGCTGGTGATGAAAAACAAATCCAATAAAGATTTTCGGTGGCCGCTTTTGGAGTTACTCAAGAGTAAGATTCTATTTATAGTTTAACCCAAGATGCACATCACGTGGCTTCAACTAGCACTCCATTTTCTTGCATGACACGACCTGGATGCTGGATGTCCCACGTGTCGGCAAAAGGAGGAAGAACTTGACCAAATCTTCTCCACATTTAGACCGGAGGAGTAGGAAACACGGCAAGCCCTGTGCCTACATCATACGTACAAGCCCACCTCATGCTATCACCATATCTCTCAGCCTCCGTGCGACACCTAGCTCTAGTTGATGGTATACTACTACTAGGACTAACAATTGTACTAGCATACTATTAGGTTGGCTCTATGTGATGTGGCAACTTCATATAACCGGATGTTGGCTATACTACTATGGTACTCACACTCCAAGAAGTGACTCGAAAACCATTCATAAATTGAGTTTATCAAATGCATATGCAAATGTACCATTCATTACATACAACAAGTCATCAACACACAACGACAACGAGGATACATGTTGGATTATAGATTATTTCCAACAAAACATTCTAGTAAATACTAAAGTTTTTATCACACAACAAATAACAAGCAATGAAATGAACTTCAGCTCAACCAATCCTCGGTGTTGGAAACGCTTGCTTTGAACCATAAGTAAGCCTCTGGGAAGGGCCAGCTATTGTCAATATCGAGACCAACGCAGGACTCATCATCCAGGCTGAAGCGGCCTATATCAGGATGCATATTGTCATAGCCAGGGTAGGGAATCATAGCAATGTCCGAGGTATAGATACAGTTGCTTCTCATAAATGGTAGTAATGTTGTGCCAACAGCAGCTGGATCGCCTTTCACCATCATTGGATAATTTTGTCCAAGGAAGAGCGAGTTTTCTCCAAGATTATCAATACGAAACCAGGCAGAAGGTGCTGGTGCTAGCACACTAGTATCCATCCCGAATACCCTGCAATGGATGTTGGAATAGGTCCGGAGAGTGCGTCCATGGGAGACAACACCTGCTTCCTTAGTAACATCAGCAGTGCCCTGTATACATACAAGAAGAGGTGATCCATCGGAATAAGTTGCCAGGTTCCACTGAGTATGTAGGTCCTGCTCGTCCTCATGCTCATGATCATCACCATCATCATCTCCCCCTTGGTTATAAATTTTTTCAAGTATAGGTGGTGGAATGTTCACAGGACCTTGGAAACACAAGAAGGTTAATTAGGGGGATACTGACTCGCATGCACATGGATGAAACAATTCTAATTATGGTGGAAGACAAACATACCGAAACAATAAGGATTCCATGCAAAAACAATGCCACGAGTGGTGGCAGCAAACACAAGACGCTAGTATTGATTTTTGAGCACCGATCAATGAGTTCCTCCACCATGTCCGTGTATAGAAATTGATTTTTGAGCAATATCCATCGAGGCGTGGAAGTAAGGATGGCAACAAGCTTGTCGAAGATAGCAACAACATGATAGTTCGTGTAATCCCAAGAGCGGTTGGGAACTCGACAAATTGCTTCTTCTTTAGACAACAGTCACCATGATCGTATTTGAACGTATGTAGATCATCTGTGTGCTCAACCTCAGGGCACTCTGAGATTTTTGGAAGTGGAACCCGGTGACGAGTGTACACATTCACAAGTTCCCACTCGCAGTTGTACCCAATATAAATAACCCAATCTAGATTTGCGCCTGCCCAGGCCTTACTCTTAAGCGATGGCATCTTAACATCACACGTATCATTATCAAGCGGCATCAACTTGCACAAGGCGAGGCTTCCGTCGTCCCCACGCCAGCGAGCAGGGTCATGGTGAAGAAGATAGGGGAGATCAAACCACTCCTGAACCCTTGGGTTCTTTGTAATGATGTTATTTGTTGAGTCGAGAATGGTCTTGAACGAACCTGCCATGCTAGCCGAGGTGATGACGTCGCACCGATCAATGAGTTCCTCCACCACATCATCTTTTAGATTGGGGCAAGAATAACGGGGTTGTTTCTAGCCTGTTCCCTCCATGGAGAAGACGATCGAACAATGGCAGAATGAAGGGTGAAGGCAAATGGAGGGAGGAAGAGCGTGCGACAGCAGTTCCAAATCGAGAGGGAAATGTGAAGAGGCGGTGGACGGTTGCCACGGTACAGGAAGAGGCGCCCCGGCCTACATAGACATCTGTTCGGAAATTGTACAAAAGGACTCGCCGTCGTCTCACTGACATGTTGGAATGGGACCACATGTCAATGAAACATGGTGTGTCATTTCTCATGCAAAATGCGATCTGGCCGCGTTGGCCCGAGGTGCCGCATTATTTCTCTACTTTATTTTTTTAATGGCGTGCCGTTCAGTTTTGAAGCACAACTAATTGGTACTGTATGCAGAGAAAATATAAACTACTCTACCACTACTCCACCTCTAGTACTAGTATCAAAAAAGATACTATATAGGTTGGAGCTTCAGCGCTTGCTTGCTAAGGGCTGCCCACTTGCTTCTCACACTATCACCCTCTCTCCAGATCTAAAAAAGATGGCGGTGGCCCCTCTCTCTCCCTCCTCACCGGTGGTCACGGATCCGCCAGGATCCCGTCCGCCGGGGAAGAAAAGGACATGCAACATTGACGCACTCATCATCGGCGAGCGAGGTCACACACTGACGACAAGGCCGTCCTCTCAGACCTACCGCCCGCGTGGGATGGCCTCCGTCCCCAAGCTCGCTGCCGTAGTGTGTCTGGAGGATGATGACCACGAGCGAAGCCACTTCCCGCCGACCCTCGGGTATGCTACCTCTTTTCGAACCATACCCTTGTTCTATTGCCCCATCTGCCATGTCGCTACATGTGGATCTTTCTCCACTTCACCATCTCCCCAATTTGATATCCTCTACTCTACTGGTCACGCAGACAAAAACCTTAATTTGCACTATTAAAGGAAACCTTACTTCATGCATACTAATCCATGTCTGGGTTGAATAAGGAAAGGAAGGGAGAAAGTACTGTCGAAGAGACTAGGTATCGAACCCGCATCTAGGTTGAAAAGGGGAAAATCAGTAGCTAAGGAACGAGTCTTGTGTCTCTTGGTTGAAAAAGGGTAGAAAGGCATGACAACGCAATAGAGAATGACTAGGTCGATCGGTTTTTTGTCCTCACATAGGAAAAAGGTGGCTAAAGAGAACAAAAATGGGACGTAATCCACATATGCTGCCTGGATATTTGTTGCTCTGGGCAACCATACCTTCCTCACCACTCTATGCGTCCGTGGAGGTACATCGTACTAGTGCGCCCACTGTCCGAATGGGTCCCCCATGCTCTTATTTCCACTTTTTTGCTATTAGTATAACGCCACCGGTAAAGTCAAGCAATGCTACTACTAAAGTGATGCCACATTTAACTAATGCCGCACTCAGGTTAATGCCACCGATAAATTTAAGCAATGCAATTTAATGTCACTGGATTATTTCAGGGTTAGTTGTTGATTGTGGATGTATTAAAGATTTTTCAGCTAAGGCATTCTAATGTTGTTGCACAGCCAGTATACCAACGATGAAACTTGTTACTACCTTCATATTTTTGCACTGTTAATGCTTATAGATTACATACCTCACTTTCATGAGATAAGTCAATTTTTCTTGTACAGTGTCACCAAAATGCCAAGGCGCTGATGTCATTTTATTTTGGTTAAACTGCACAAAAAATTATGAAGAGAAGAGGAAAGGTCAAGAGTGGGCACCTCCTCCTCCGGCTGTTTTCTTGATTTGTTTGATCAAGTTTTTATGTTTGATCAATTATCAAGATTGGGATAGCAAATTTTAGGTCCCCTTGAGTTCGAAATGATATTTACCTTGAAGGTACATGTTTGCAATTTTTTTATATTGTCATTAGTTAATGATGCTAGTTACCTTCAGACTTTTGTATTTGGTTTAATGCTCTTGCATAGCTAGTATACCAATGTTGAAACTTGTTACTTTACATTTTGTATAGTTAATGCTTATAGAAATCTTCCAGTGCTAGCTTATGGAAATCTGTTCAGTAAAACCATTGTACTGTACCCCGTAATAAAAAAACTACTCTACTGTTGCACTAGCCACTGGATTAGTGTATATTTGTACTATTCGAATGGTGTTGCATTAGCATATGGACATATATAAGGTGTGGCAAGCTTTCCCAGATATGTGCTCAAGAAAACTACTGCCTGTTTTTCTAAATACTAGATGTTTGGGTACTTTAAATTGAACTGCGAAAACGTCTTATATTAAGGAAGAGAGGGTGTAGAGTTCACTCAAATTATTCCGGTAAAGCTAGTCACACCTTTGTTAAAATTAATGTTCATTATGTTATCGGAGGAGGTCTGCATGTTTGTCTCTAATGCCTGTAGATTACATACCTGACATCATGATGTAATGGTAAGTCATTTCTTTTTGTACAGTGTCACTGAATTGTCAAGGCGGTGATGGCATTTTATTTTAGTTGAACTGCACAAAATATGCTTAAAAGAATAGGAATGGTCAGGAATGGCTCTATCTTTCAGAAAATACTGTGTATGCCTTCCTGACATCAGCCGTTGTTGCCTTATTTATTCCTTCAAATAGGTGGTTAGAAACAGTCTTGCTACCTTTTCCCATTAAGAAATTGGAATGCTTATATTTGTGAGTCTATGCTTCAACTAGTGCCACTTTTATAGTAATCACACTTTCAATATCTGTGTAAACAGGGATGCTCGGTTTTAGTGGAACTGCACAAAAAGTCCAAATGGTTCAACATTATGAGCATGTTTTCTTCCAAACCGTTATATCCAATTGGTGGCACTATGAGCTGTTCATTACGAGGGTACATGGTTTGCTACTATCTTGCTACTCTTTTTGTACTATCATTAGATAGTAATATTAGTGGTTTGCATGTGAATTTATTGGCAGGGTAGACCTACATTGGAGGTGCAGGACATGATTCAATGATTGGATGCTCAATTTCGGTTGTATCGATTTCACCTCTTCCATCACTGCGAACCTGGATATCCTTGGTCTGATGAAGAATAGGTGCTATATTTCTGCTATGTACCAGCAAATCAATTCAGTATGAAATTGTCCAGGGCAAAACATGACAGATGCTAAGCGGAAACGGCTAGCAGAGACGTGTTTAAACCGAAAATACAAGGTGGCGTATATGTTTACTAGTTGCTTGATATTTGTGCAAACAGATGTCTGCCCGTTGCTATTTGGCAAACAAACAAAGTGACCTCAATTTTGGTGGAACTGCACAAGAGAATAGTATAGTCACTGCATGCAGTGCCATTTGAAAATAGACACAGAAAGATTGGATAGTCACTTCATGGACTACACAAAAGTAGTACTATACTATTTATTGGCCAACACTAGGTGCTTCATTGCTTTGGTCTGATTATACAATGGGCATCATTTTGCCTAAGTTAAAGTTTGTATTCCGAAAATAGTCTCGCCATGTGATCAAGAGAAGACCAAATCATATTGCAATGGATGTTCCTCCATCATGTGTGGTTCATTCTCATGGTTCCAGCTGTTGGTGAAACCACTTACGTTTGCAAGAGGAAATGTAGACTTCACAAACAAATTTGTATTTCACTTTGTACTAAATGTTGGCCCAGAGAAGCATCCATGTTAGTAGCAAGAACAGATGTTTTTTCTAGATCTTTGCTTTTGGTGCTACATATTTGTATATGATCTGTGAATCATTGAGATGCATTAACATGTTGATCTTATGTATGGGAATCGTACTAGTTGGTTGTGAATTTGGGCTACTAATATGAACATATTACAATGCCAGGCCTGTGAGTCTCGTGTGAACATTTCGAATGGATTGTCTCTTACTACTGTTCACAACATGATCCTTATTTCTGTGTGCTCAGTGTTTACAAGTTACTAGCAGTTCCTTATTTCTGTTCGCTCAGTGTTTACAAGTTACTGATCGATCACTAGCTAGCCTACTAATACGCTCCTGGCAATTTTAGTTGCAATGCAAGATCCGAAGGTGGCAGTTTTTTGAATAAAAATGCCTACCTCTGAAGAAACTGACATGTTGTTCTGAAGAAAATGCCATGCGAATCTGAAGAAACTACCAGCAAAAACGTTTGCAAATGCCTTGTCTCCCAGTGAACGTTCATCAGCTATTGCGATCCTACACCTACACTATCCGACCGACTCGATCCTACGTGAATAACCAGCGGATCACGCACGTACCTCATCTGGATGAATCGAGCGCACTCATTTGACCGTCATGCCGATGTGCGACCCAGCACTGACGGGACGCACCACTGACGGGACGGCACAGTCATAATTTCAGTTTTTCTAGTTTTCCACGGCAAGCTGGCGCGCTAAGCCATGCCTACTTATGCATTGAATTCCGATGACCGCGATGACCGTCGCGTTTCCCGCGACACGCTGGTTCACCTACCTTCCGCCTATAATTACTGGTTCCCGGCGTTCTCCGGTGGCACCATCACCCAACTCGCCCTATCTTCATAAGCCCCCACCAGCCCGACGTCGCTCGCCACTTGCCCTCGCTCTCGCCACGTCCGTCATGCCCCCGCACATCCGCAATAGGTGATGCCGGAGGCGGTCACCGCCGGAACTAGTGTTCGGTTTTTCACCGGAAGGAAGACGGAGGGAGGAGGCATTCTATCGGTCTTTAGATGGAAATGCGGAGTATGAGGACTTGTTGGAGCGCGACCGCCTGGCGGAGGAGCAGCGTATCATCGATTTGCGCCGCCAGCGGGGCATGGAGCAGCAGCGCACCGATGCTCTGAGTCGCGAGCAGAGCGCCCGCAACTGAGCCGACTACGTGGAGGCCAGCGCCTGGCAAATAGCCCTGGAGGCTGTCGGGCACGCACGCGTTCGCGATGCCAAATTTTACTACCAGCTCGTCAAGTGGGTTTCCTGGCATGGAAAGGGCCAACACGCGCGAGCAACGCGCCCTATCGCACCTCTGGCAAGTCCGAGGCGATGAGGAGGACGTCGGTGCCGGCGTGTAGCGTGTACCGCAGATGGCGGCCGGCATCGTCTAGTTAGCTAAGAGTAAGTTAGTACTTGTATACTACTAGAGTATTAGTGGGAGTAGAGAGTTAACTTGGCTATGATGGTTGTCAACGTGGAAGTTCAGTACTCTATATCTGGATCAGACCTGTTACTTTGCTCTGAATGTTGAACTTTCCATTTGAACGTACGGAATGGGCTGTTATTTTTTAAATGGGTTGTATTTGTCCGTCACGGGTTTAGAGGCTGACTTGTGGGCCTACTAGGTTGACGCGTACACAATTAGAAGATGATTGTATGTGGAGAGGATGATAGCAGGGACCCACCAGGGTCACGGCAGTACGCAAGCAAGTGCCTCCTTATTTCAAGCCAAAAAAATGGTTTCTCCTAATGGATTTCTGACATCTGGGTCTCATGCCATTGTCAACGTAGTCAATAAACGAGCGAATTGCAGAACGAGCGGCTGACACCAGGGACCCAGCAGCTGCCCAGTTCTTTTTGTTTTTGAGACGGAAGCAGGGTGTCAACTGGGCTGTGCGGGGCACTCTGGCCTGTCTAGCTAGCCTTTTATTTTATGTTTACCACAAGACCAGCCCAGTAGTTTTTTTTCTTTTTGAAAATGGCTATCCCAGTTTTTTTTTACTTTTGCATAATATCCAATCGAGGCCTACTTGCTTTTGTCAGCCCTGATGGGCTGCAAATCTTTTAAGACGAGGAGAGTTTCATTCGGCCTGCCCAGAAAATGGGCTATCAGTAATGAGATATGGGCTGTACATTTTTAAAACACATCAAACCGGCAATTAGTTTTAAATTTTTTTTCATTTCGAGATTTTAAATTCCATTGATTTTTATGCGTGGACAATTATTTAGATTTTATATTGATATAAATTTATTTTTCAAATTAGTTTGAATGTGACTCAAAATTTCGGAATTAAAAACAGTTCGGACCGCACCGAAATATGCAAAATTTCGTAGAATTTTTTAACCGTGGCCACAATATGGGCTATAATGCTAACAAAAAGAATATGGGCTCCAAAAAAATCCTTAAGAATTAGCAAATGAGCTGTAAATTATTAGAAATAATGGCAGATGGGCTATATGCTATTTTCCACAGATTTGAGGCTGACTTGTGCGCCTACTATAGGTTGACGCATACGCTTTCCTAAAAAATAGGTTGACGTGCACGCAAGACCGTGTCAACTTAGTCAACACACGAGAGCAGTGACTATTGGATGTCCATCCAACGGCCGTCGTGCTTCTTCAATCTCTGCTCTTCCTGCTCCAGCCGCTCAAACCAGCGCCAGCGGGACTGCCTGCTCCCTCCTTCCGTGGCCGGCTTTGCTGCCGCGCAGGCCTCACCGGCCCACCCTACTCCCACCGCTGGCCAGGCCATCCCTCTACCCACCCGCACCTCCTGTTATTTTTCGGCGATGGCAGCCTCACCCCGCAACCGAACAGTCAGCCCTCGTACTCCCCTCAGCGTGGGCATCCACTGCTGTGGCTTCGCCGGCTCAGGGTCATTCCCTTCCTGGGCCTCGCCGTCGTCCACCGCGTTGGTGCTCTCGGCGCGGCATGGTCAACATGGTCAACAAACGACGGCCATCAGAACAGAGATGTCAGTGGAGAGGCTGACAGTAGGGACCCACACAAGCAAGTGCCTCCTTATGACGCTGACTTGTGGGCCTACTAAGCTGACGCGTATGCAGGGCTTTGTCAACTTAGTCAACAAATAATTCTAGCAGCTGGACCATTGGATGTTAATCCAACAGCCGTGCTACTTCTTCAACCTCTGATCTTCTTGGTCCAGCCGCCCAAACCAGCGCCAGCTGTAGTGCTGCCGCGCAGGCCTCACCGCCCCACCCTAATCCCACTGCCGGCCAGGCCTTCCCTCTACTCACCCACACCCCGTGTTATTCTCCGGCGACAGCAGCCTCACACCGCAGCGGAACCAGTGAACCCTCGTACTTCCCTCCGCGTGGGCATCCACTACCTCGTCTTCCTCGGCTCCGCATCGTTCCCTTACCAGGCCTCGTCGTCGTCCACCGCCTTGGTGCTCTCCACGCGGCGTGGTCAACGTTGTCAACGAACGACAGCCATCGGAAGACGATTGTACACGGTGAGGCTGACAGCTGGACCCACCAGCTACATCTTCGCACGCAAGGAAGTGCCTCCTTATTACGCGAAAAAAAAATGATTCCTCCCCCTGACAGATGGGACCCACCACATATATCTTCGCATGCAAGGGAGTGCCTCCTTATCCTCCCTGACGGCTGGGACCTACCCGGTCAAAGCATATGTAGCGTTGTCTGTCTAGTCGCGAATATGTACGTACATACTGGTCGATCGGTCTCTCTGCAATGATGAACCGTGGCCGAGCAAGCAGCGGCACGTGTAGTAGTAGAGCCCCCGACGTAGCAGTTCAGGCAGTCCCTTCTAAACCCTGTACATGTACGTACAGCCACATGCTAAAAAATATGGCCACGTACGTACATACGGGCGGGGTCTCGGACGCCTATTCGCGCATACGTATGGCCAGGGCTCGTGTACATGGAGAGGCAACGGACGGCTGCAACGGCGTCCTGTTCATCGGTAGCCAACCGGCTGGGTCAGAACGGAGAAACTGTGTCATGTTCATCGGGAGGCAACGGAATGCGTCGTGTTCATCGAGAGCCTACTAGTTTGGACGGAACAGCCGAAACGAGGTCTGGCGTACCACAGAATGAAGGAAATGGCCTTCTGTTCGACCGCGTACGGTCAAAACGGGGTCCTGTTCATCGGGAAGGGTCTGGTGTACCGCAGAACGAAGGAAACAGACTTGTGTTCAAGCTCCTACGGTCGAAACGGGGTGCTGTTGATAGGGAGGGGTGTGGCGTACCACAAAACGGAGGAAACGGACTTGTGTTGGAGCGCCTATGGTCGAAACGGGGTCCTGTTCATCGGGAGGGGTGTAGCATACCGCAAAACGGGACTCCACGGGCTACTGTTCATCCACCGTCTAGTGCCTTGCTCCAGCCTCCACGGGCTACTGTTCATCCACCGCCGACTTCCTCCAGCCTCCACCTACTACTGTTCATCCACCGCGTCTTCCTCTTGCCTGTTTGGAAACGTTGCATGGAAAACAAAAAAAAATTCTACGCACACGCAATGATCTATCCATGGAGATGCATAGCATCGAGGGGGAGAGTGTTTCTACGTACCCTCGTAGACCATAAGCGGAAGCGTTTCACAACGCGGTTGATGTAGTCGAACTTTCTTCGCGCTCCAACCGATCTAGTACCGAACGTACAGCACCTCCGCGTTCTGCACACGTTCAGCTCGGTGACGTCCTCACCGTCTTGATCCAGCAAGATGGGAGAAGTAGTAGATGAGTTCCGTCAGCACGATAGCGTGGTGACGGTGATGGTGAAGTGATCTTCGCAGGGCTTCGCCTAAGCACCATGAAAATATGACCGAGGGAGTAAACGGTGGACGGGGGCGCCGCACACGGCTAAGACAATGTTCTGGTCATTGTGTGGCGCCCCCTCCCCACATATATATAGGTGGGAGGGGAGGAGGCAGCCCCTAGGGTGCCCCAAGAGACCTGGCGGCAGCCCTAGGGCTGCTGCCTTGCCCTGCGCCCCCCCCCCCCCTTTCGTTATATGTCGGAGGGGGAAGGAAAGAGAGGAGGTGAGGGAAGGAAGAGGGAATCCTATTCCCCTCTTTCCTTTCCTTTCCCTTCCCCTCTTTCCTTCTCCTCCTAGGCCAGCCCATATGGGGGGCGCACAAGCCTCTTGTGGCTGGTGTGTTTCCCCTCTTGGCCCATAAGGCACATATCTTTTGCCGGGGGTGCCCGGAACCCCTTCCGGTGACCCGATAAGTACTTGGTGACCTCCGAAACACTTCCGGTGTCCGAATACCATCGTCCTATATATAAATCTTTACCTCTCGACCATTTCGAGACTCCTCGTCATGTCCGTGATCTCATCCGGGACTCCAAACAACATTCGGTCACCAAATCACATAACTCATATAATACTATATCATCATCGAACGTTAAGCGTGCGGACCCTACGGGTTCGAGAACTATGTAGACATGACCGAGACACCTCTCCGGTCAATAACCAATAGCGGAACCTGGATGCCCATATTGGCTCCTACATATTCTACGAAGATCTTTATCGGTCGAACCGTTATGACAACATACGTAATTCCCTTTGTCCATCGGTATGTTACTTGCCCGAGATTCGATCGTCGGTATCTTCATACCTAGTTCAATCTCATTACCGGCAAGTCTCTTTACTCATTCCGTAATACATCACCTCATGACCAACTCCTTAGTCGTTTGCTTGCAAGCTTATGATGTGTATTACCAAGAGGGCCCAGAGATACCTCTCCGAAACTCGGAGTGACAAATCCTAATCTCGATCTATGCCAACTCAATAAATACCTTCGGAGATACCTGTAGAGCATCTTTATAATCACCCAGTTACGTTGTGACGTTTGATAGCACACAAGGCATTCCTCCGGTATCCGGGAGTTGCATAATCTCATAGTCGAAGGAATATGTATTTGACATGAAGAGAGCAATAGCAATAAAACTGAATGATCATTATGCTAAGCTAACGGATGGGTCTTGTCCATCACATCATTCTCCTAATGATGTGATCCCGTTATCAAATGACAACTCATGTCCATGGTTAGGAAACCATAACCATCTTTGATCAACGAGCTAGTCAAGTAGAGGCTCACTAGGGACACGGTGTTTGTTTATGTATTCACACATGTATTTAGGTTTCCGATCAATACAATTCTAGCATGAATAATAAACCTTTATCATGAATAAGGAAATATAAAATAACAACTTTATTATTGCCTCTAGGGCATATTTCTTTCACTGCCTCCACCTGGTATTGTTCATCCACGGGCTACTGTTCATCCAGCCTCCACTGGCTCCTCCTCGATCAGGGGTCCTGTTCATCCAGCAGCAACGGCCTCTACTACCACGGGGTCCTGTTCATCCAACCCCCACCAGAAACTGTTCATCCAACCCCCAACAACGGTCACTGTTCATCAAGAGGTAGCAGGTTCGATCGGCTCCAGTTAGCAGCAGTAGCGAAGGAATCTTTAGGGTTAAGTTAGCAGCCAAGGGATCGATCGCTCGGGTTCAGTAACGTAGCTAGTGCAATCGCTCGGGTTCAGTAAGCGAACGCCTCGCTGGGGTTCAGTTAGAGCCCAACGCCTCGCACACACGCACGTATGTGTACGAGAGAAATGCGTAAACCTTCGTGCATTGCTCGGCCCCGACCACCCACCGTAACCGGGCACTCCCCGAAATTTTCCTCGTCCTCACTTCTACCACGATTTTTTCCGTCATGGACGGCCCAAAGAATGTCATGCAGGTGCGTGCCCGGCCCGCCCAGGACGAAAAGCCCATTTTCTGTCATGATTTTTTGTCATAGAAATAGGAGCCCATCACATCTATGATGATACGTGGTTTTGTCACAATTATCGTAATAGAAGTGTCATAAGCATGACAGAAAAAAAAATTGTTCGGGCCAAAATGTCACGGATGTGTCTTTTTTTGTAGTGCTAGTTTATGCGCTACTTCGTAAGGGACCGATTTGGATCCAAAAGTTTAATGCTATGGTTAGATTTTATCTTAATATTTTTCTCGTAATTGCGGATGCTTGCGAGGGGGTTAATCAGAAGTAGGAGGTTTGTTCAAGTAAGAACAGCACCTAAGCACCGGTGCACCCACATATCAAATTATCAAAGTAGCGAACACGAATCAAACCAACATGATGAAAGTGATATGGTGAAGTTCCCGTGTACCCTCAAGAACGCTTTGCTTATCATAAGAGACTGTTTTGGCATGTCCTTTGCCACAAAAGGATTGGGCTACCTTGCTGCACTTTATTTACCATTACCATTACTTGCTCGTTACCAATTATCTTGCTATCAAACTACTTGTTATCGACTATTTCAGTACTTGCAGAAAATACCTTGTTGAAAACCACTTGTCATTTCCTTCTACTCCTCGTTGGGTTCGACACTCTTACTTATCGAAAGGACTATGATTGATCCCCTATACTTGTGGGTCATCAGGCGCTTTTTGTCAAGCCAACGGAGTTGGACCTCACATTTGTTAGGACGGTCCTCAATGTGTTCGGAGAAGCGTCGGGCCTCAAAGTCAACTATCACAAATCGCTGGCGATCATGATCACGGAGATGATATGCAACGGGATCTGGTCAAGACCATGCTACACTGTCGCATGGGAAGTTTTCCATGCAAATATCTGGGACTACAACTCTCCATTCGGCAGCTTACGAGGGCAGTGTGGCAACCGATGTTGGACCATGTGAAGAACTTTGCCCCGGCTTGGCAAAGGGGTCTCTTGCATTGACCGGGATGGCTTGTGTTGGTCAACTCGGTGATTGCGGCTAAGACGATACATCACTTCATGATTACTGAAGCGCCGGTGTGGGTTTTCGAGGAGATCGACCAATGGATGCACGCACTCTTCTGGGCGGGCAAGGATAAAGTTAACGGTGGGCAATGTCTAGTGGCATAGAATGCGGTTTGCAAACCGAACTGCTTTGGTGGTCTTGGGGTACGCAACCTCAGGTTGCAAGGGGTGGCCCTAAGGGTACGTTGGGAATGGTTGAGGAGGACGGACCCGGAGAGGCCGTGGCAGGGACTTCCGATGGTTGAGGACAAGGATGCCCGGGAGGTTTTTGATAGTCTAGTTCATATCACCGTGGGTGATGGAACCAAGGTTCTGTTTTGGAGGGATAGATGGATACACGGCTTTTCGGCAAGGGATATTGCATCGATGATACATGATCTGGTTGACACGTGCACAAGGAACAGGCGCACGGTGGAGGAAGGGATGGACAATGGCAGATGGATGCTGGATGTCAATGGTGAGCTCACTTTTGTCGAACATATGCAGCTAGTGCATCTCAACCTGGCGATCAGCACGGTCCAGCGGGACCCATCGAGACAGGACGCCTTCACTTGGCCGGCGGACCCATCCGGTGAGTACACAGCACGTTCCACCTATCTCGGGTTGTGTTAAGGGGCGGAGAGGGTGCCTTATGCCGTATGCATTTGGAAGAGCTGGGCCCTTCTAAAGTGCAAATTTTTTATCTGGTTGGCGGTGCAGCACCGCATATGGACGTCCGATAGGAGAGCGAAACACGGTCTGCAAGACCTCCCCTCGCCTTGCTACACTTGCCTCCAAGAGGAGGACAACGCCGAACACATTCTGGTCCAGTGCATGTACGCGAGGGAAGTGTGACACAACATCTTTAACACCCTCGGATTGGAGGTGAGATCTCCGGAGGTGCAAGATACCTAGTTGGACTGGTGGTTGGTAGAGAGGGCATCCTTTAACAGGGGGAGCAAGCGAGGTTTTGACACTCTTGTTATCGCGGTCAGCTGGGCTTTATGGAAGCAGCGGAATGCGCGGGTGTTCCATAGGACTAGCCAGCAAAGGAACGCGCTCGACCTGGTGTAGAGCATCGTAGGAGAACTGAGGGAGTGGAGGTTGGCAGGCCAAGGAGTTGGAGGTTTCGACGCGTTTTGTGAGAGAGTAGGCATAGTTTAGTGAGTGGGTTGTTTTCTGGCGTGTGCCTTCGGTGGATGTACGCATTCACCGCTAGGCGTCTTGTACATTGTCTTTGCTCTCTTCTATAAAATATGGTACGTTGTTGGCGTACTCTCGGAAAAAAAACAATAATACACCTCCACCTAACATTTAATCAAATGCTGCTGTGGGCCTTGTTTATATGTCAACAACCCAAGGACACAAGTACAGTAGATCCTAAGGCCTCGTTTGGCGCAGGAGGATTCAGGAGGTTTGGAGAGGATGATCCCCGGGACGGCCAGAAGCCCCACGAAACCTCGTCGCCCCATTTGATAGGTGGGGTTTGCACAGACCAACCCCCTCCGATCCCTTCCAATCCCCTCGTACCCGCGCGGTTCAGAACTCTCGTCTAGGGCCTCGCGAAAGCAGAACCTCGAGGGCAGTGGCAGCGCACGCCTCCTCCACTCTCCGCCTACCAAACGAGTTTCTTCGGGAAAGGGATCGGATGCAAGGGGAATTGAGGGGATTGGATGGAAGAGAGGGATTCACCAAATCCCCTCCGATCCCCACACTTCAAATCCTCCTGAATCCCTCCATGTCAAACGAGGCCTAAGGGGGAAAAAGAACAAAGACGCCGAGGAAACCCTCGCGCATCGCAGCCGCCTCCGCCGCAGACCATGGCGGGCGCTCTCGCAATCGCCGCCACCGCCGGTTCTTACGATCGCGATTGGGCGTGGCTACCGGAGGAAATACTCCTAATGTTCGTGCAGGAGCTGGAGATCCCCGACCTCGTCCGCTCAGGTGTTGTCTGCTCCTCGTGGCATGCTGCTTACCTAGCCGTCCGCCGCCATCGCTTCCCCCTTCCGATCCCCCGGAAGCAGCTACCCTGCCTGCTCTACGCATGCCGCGATTCCGCCGCAGACGGCGCCGTCGTCCGCTGCCCCTTCACCGGCGATTCCGTCCGAGTCCCCCTGCCGCAGCCCAGTGGCGAAGCCACGTTGTGGCTGTGTAGTCGCTTGACTATACAGTGATTTTGGAAGACGCCATGCATGCGTACTCAGCTGCTGAATAAACAAATTTTGAAAATTGACAACAAGGCCCACTAGTCATCTGTATTGGTAACGTTTGGCTGGGCAAAAGAAAGCAAACTAGCAAAGGAATCCCTAATAACTTCCCTGATTGGTTGATCTACTAATCCCACGATTTATCCTTTCACAGTTGGATTTCTATATTGTTTCATCTTCCCGTGTAAATCTCTCCAAAATACTACTCCCTCCGTCCCAAATTACTCGTCGCAGAAATGTATGTATCTAAAACTAAAATACATCTAGATACATCCATACCTGCGATAAGTAATTCGGAACGAAGGGAGTAGAAAACTTAGATGCGACCTTTGATATAGGCGTGAGGCATATCAACCTCCGGCGAGCCGGCAGCGTTTTGTGATGCACCGTTAGTCATCATTCGAGGCCCTTCCCTTTTATTGGTAAAGTTCTATCATCCTCCTCTTCTAATTAAAGTTTGTAAAGTAGAGAGAAAGGATAATAGTTTAGCTCATAGTCTGGGTGTAGAGAGTTGTGTGGTAAAGTTATGCAAGGCACAGTGCCAACCTGCGTGTTGAGCGTGGCCTTGCGAGATTGTAATAACTATTATTCTGTCTTTAATTAATACAACTCTCAATTTCAAAAAAAAAATCTTCTCTCAGTAAGAGATTGCTGCTTATTAAGAATTCAGATGTCATTTTTCTCAGTAATATTTCTGTTATGCATACATATCAAACTATGCATGATCTAAAAGGGCCGCTACATAAATATGTTTATGGTTAAGTATGATCTTTTTTGTTCCTGTTTAATTTGTGTATACAATTTCCTGTGACCAAAATTTTGACATCACAAGGTTTGGATCCTGGCACCGCCACTGCCGCAGCCCCCGCTCATCCGCCACTCCACCATCGGCTCCGCGCACGGCTGGCTCGTCACCGCTGACGAGGCCTCCAACCTCCACCTCCTGAATCCTATCACGGGCGCCCACACCGCGCTCCCGCCCATCGCCACTCTCCACCACGTCGAGAGCTGCACCGATGCCGAAGGCCGCCTCATGTACAACGTCTTCGAGAGGGGTGATCCGGAGCCGACCCCCTTTGACGCGCGCGAGGCCAGGGACTGCATGTACCACCGTGTCACCCTCTCCTGCAGCCAGGCGGCTGGGAGAGCTAGCATCGTGCTGCTGGTGCACATGCCTACCGGCGAGCTCTCTTATGCCCGGCTCGGCGATGAGCGGTGGACGTGGATCTCGCCCGACGACCACCAGCTCATGGCCATCAGCTGGGGCTTCATGGACTCTTTCTACAATGAGGACGATGGTTTGTTCTATGTGCTTCGCAGCCACAGATCGGTTTTCACCCTGAATTTCAATGGCCCATCTCTTGTTGTCAAAAAGATCATGTGCAGAGTTAGGAAGGGAGATGATCCTTCTAGCATGTACATTCTGCAAGCTCCATGGGGTGATATTTTGCAAATATGGAGGTGGAGGAGCTACGTCGAATCATCAACACCCGTGGAGCTTCCTAGAGATCTGGAGGGTCACAACGAAGATGACATGGACCGGTGCATCGAGCTGAGAACAACTGAAATAGAGGTCTATAAGGTTGACCTTGAGAACCAGGCACTTGTGAGGATGACAAGCTTAGCGGGTCATGCACTATTCCTTGGTTATAATAGCACCATGTGTTTTGCCACTAAAGATTTTCCAACACTGAAGCCGAACTGTGTCTATATCACAGATGACTCTTGAGTATGTCAACATGTGTAAGCATAACTGGCGAGAAATCGAGTTTGGGATATAGAAAACAAGAGTCTGCAGATATTTGATAGTGATTTACTTACTAATTCCTGGATGAACTGGCCTTCTCCGGTTTGGATAACACCCTCCCTTTTCTAGTAAGTCACTTTTTATTTAGTGATGCCATTGTAGACATTGCAGACTTGTTCTTGGCTTTCATTATTGTCAAAAAAATTGTTGTATTACAGCTTAATATTTTGAGTTTTTGTCCCACAATTATATAAATTCTCTCTATATATATTAAGTTATGAACTTTTCCCTATGTATCACTGGATAATTTTTGGATTGATTATTGTCATTTTTTTGTTCTATTATATATTAATAATTTGAGTTTTCCCCCATGTTTAAATCAATTTTCTCTATATATTAGTGGATAACAATTTTGGGTTCTCTTAACACCATTCCATTAATCTCTTGTTAGAGCCACGTAGCTTATGTAAAGACCAGTCTAATTCGCGTTTGGGACCAGAGTGAATGACAATAACTTTCTATTCGTGTTTGGCACCAAAGTGAAGGACTGTAATGACAACTTTTCATGTGATTTAACAGAACTCTACTAACATAAGGTTTACACACTAGTATTAAGAGCTCAAAACTTGTATGCAGTGCTATGTAGGAAATAACCCGTTTTTCAACAGTAATATTCTTACTATTGGAACTAGTCATCAACCCGTGCGGATGGATGTGCTAAAATTTTCAGTAATGCATTAACTGTAAAGGAGGTTTATTTTAACACAAGGACGTGCTTTTAAAATTTATTACAGCTAAAAACTATTACCGCCACTTCCTATTATGTCCAAGTTGTGGTCCTTGCCAATTTCTTCACACCAAGTAAATCGATTTGTTATACGCTTTGGTCCTCAGCAGTAAATGGAGTTTCTTCCTTGCCATGAATGGTGTGGTTTGCAATCTAAAAAAAGAATAAAAAATCCACCTGAATAGCTTATTATGGAAGAATACAGATCTTGGTATTTTCATTAAAGTAAAAATACCAAAATGGCAGCACAGGTCAGCATCATGGTGTTGAAAGTTTTTTGTATAAAGATACATACAACAGTAGAATCCAGAGGAGATGACACCAGCATGCTCCTCTTTCTGAAGCAAACTTCTTGTCTATGTACACAATGGTAGAATGGAATGGGCACTGGCAGTGCAATGATTCAAGGCTTTCTACTGAGCTAGATATTTATGCAGTATGTACAAACCAAAGTATATAATACTCGCTAAGCTTGTGGCTAGAATTGCATAAATAATCACTACATATAATTGCATAATGAAGCACAAATGCTCCAGAAAGATTGGCCAATTAGATTGCCCGGATCGTTTAGAATCATATATCTTAGTCTCTCACTTGCTTGAGTCATGTGGAACACCATGGCTCTCCCTGTTCTCAAATATTATATCATCATAATGAAGCAATGATAACGTACCTGAAACAAAAGATGATGGTCTAAGAACAATCAAATAAGCTCCCCTCACAGTTTAACATCCATGCCTATTATCCTGAACTTACTTGATCATTGTGGAAAGCGGTGATCGATGATCTCAAGTACCAATTAATTAATCATATGAATCAATGATCACACTCCTGAAACAAAAGGCAAAAATCAGATATTAGCTTGTAATCTTTGGGCGCTCCTATTGGCAAAAAACATGAAGTGCTCCACCTCAAAGCTGACCTCCCATTTCATTTCAGGAACTCAACTAGCAGAAAAAGGTGCACAAAATTCTAAGAAGCCATTGAATAGCCGCTACGATGCTCAGATTTCTGTTTTTGGTTCTAAGCTTCAGAAGAAGATGCGAGACTCTAATATTTTTGTTGTGGGATCTGGTGCTCTTGGATGTGCATTCTTGAAGAACTTGCTTTAATGGGGGTTTCTTGTGGCCGTAAAGGGAAGCTAACTATAACAGATGATTATGTCATTGAGAAAAGCAACTTGAGCCGGCAATTCCTGTTTTGTGATTGGAACATTGGACAGGCAAAATCTACAGTATCCGCTACAGCTGCTAGTGCTATCAACTCCAGCCTCCATATTGATGCTCTGCAGAATCGTGCCTGTTCAGAGACTGAACATGATTTCAATGATGCATTCTGGGAGGGCCTTGATGCTGTCAAGAGACTGAACATGTTTTCAATTATGCATTCTGGGAGGTCCTTGATGCTGTCAAGAGAGTGAACATGTTTTCAATGATGCATTCTGGGAGGTCCTTGATGCTGTCATCAATGCACTTGATAATGTCAATGCTAGGATGTACATGGACATGGTATGCCTGTGGTTCCAGAAGCTACTCTTGGAATCTGGAACGCTGGGCCCGAAATGTAATACATAGATGGTGATTCCTCACCTTACTAAAAACTATGGAGCTTCACGAGATCCTCCGGAGAAACAGGCACCAATGTGCACAGTTCATTCTTTTCCGCACAATATTGACCATTGTCTAATATGGGCTCGCTCAGAGTTTGAGGCTCTGGTAGAGAAAACTCCAAATGAAGTGAACTCATTTATGTCTAATCCTGCTGAATGTGCTGCTGCTATGAGAAAGGCAGGTGATGCTCAAGACAGGTAATTATTGGAGCCTGTACGTGAATGCCTTGACAAGGAGCGATGTGATAAATTTAAAGACTGCATAGCCTGGGCAAGATTGAAGTACGATTTATCTCTCTACTACATTCCCCTTTGAATTCAACAATTTGTTATTGTCTTTGTTCCGCTTTCTTTTCATCTTAGCTATTTGAAGTTAAAATTGTTTCATTTTGATTATATTGCCAACAAATAGGACAGTATCTTTTGTGCTTCAGATGCCATGTAATAACATCTGTTTTTTTTTTTGCCAGGTTTGAAGATTACTTCTTTAATCGTGTGAAGCAGCTAACATTCACATTTCCTGAAGATGCTGCCACTAGCACTGGTGCTCCTTTCTGGTCTGCCCCTAAGCGTTTCCCTCGCCCGGTGCAATTCGCAGCTGTTGATTCATCTCACATTCAATTTATACTGTCTGCTTCCATATTGAGAGCGGTGTCTTTTGGGATCCCCATACCGGACTGGGTGAATAACATGGGTAATCTGGCCGATATAGTAAGTAAAGTTGCAGTGCCTGAATTTGAGCCAAAGAGTGGGGTTAAGATTGAAACAGATGAGAAGGCTACTAACCTCTCCAGTGCCTCAATAGACGATGCTGCTGTTATCGAAGACCTTTTAACCAAGCTGGAAGCATGTGCCAAGAAACTTCCTTCAGGATTCCAAATGAAGCCTATTCAGTTTGGGAAGGTTAGCCTCTTTTTAGCTACTTCTGATGTGTTAGAATAGGACTTTTTTTTCTTTGCCGAGGCTGTTTACAAAAATCCTTGCTCGTTTCACACTAGAAAGCAAACATATATACATCACTAATGCATAGGTGCATATTTGGTAAGAAAAAACATCAACAGGGACTGTGATTCAGTCACATTTCTCTCTGCTATGCATTGAGTTATAGAACTTAGTTGCTAGTATCTGTTTTCTCCCTTGTTGCGAGTAGTAATCTACTCTCCACTTCTGCCCAGATACATTGAGGATAAGTAACTTGGCAGTTCTTTGAGAATGAGTTTTTTTTATATGCTCCTCTCCACCTATTCTTCCATGTTGGTTTATAGATGACGAGTGTGCAAAGAATTCCTGTGGAGAGATGTGTGAAACATGCCTAGTGATCGCTTATGGTGTTAGCGGCCATCTCCATAGCGTTTTGTGTGGGTCCTTCCGCTCTGTTGTTGCATGCCAACTATTTGCAGTTGTGCGATGCTGTCTGATGTTTTGATGAACGAACCATAGCCTGTTATCCACTGGGTAGCATTGGATTGATATTTTGGGGCAGCTTGATGATGTGTTCATTGAGTCATTACAATTGTCGTTTACCTCATACCTCACTGTAACCATCACTTTATTCTTCTTCGCAAATCTTTATCCCTGGAGTTGAGCTATGAACATATTGTTGTTGTGGTTAAGCAAAACTGTATCTAGCAGTTTTGCTTTTTTTTTCAACTTGGCTGATCCCCTTTTCATTGCTTTGACATAACGGAAACACAAGAGCTATCCAGTTCGTAGCCAGCCAGTTGCAAGTGAGGTTCAGGAAGCAGGAAAGGGAAAAGAACAGAGTTCAGCGCACCCGCTGGGAAGCCTACTACATATGCTAATCGAAACACATGTTATGGAGCGAAAACATAACGGAACCAAACGCTCCCCTCGGCCGACACCACCTCTCGGGAGGCGGCAGACCCAGACGGTGGGGAGGTGCGGCGGTGATTCAGTGCGGCAGCGGCGGCGACGGGACTTGGCTGTGGGAAGGTGGCGGTTGGGCGGTGAGGGGTGGATTGGCGTTTTTGGGCAGCAACCTTCCATACATGCAGCAGGTTGTGCCCAGTTTTTGGGCTACCCAAAAACGTTTTTGACCATGTTGGAGTTTTTGGGCAGCTATTGGAGAGGTTTTTTTGGCCTCCAAAAGCCCAAAAAAGGCAGTGTTGCCCTATTGTTGGAGATGTTCTTATGATCATGGTTACTATATCCAGTTTTGTATGGCATGCACGGTTTTAGGTTTGTCAATTCGACTACCGAAACATGTCTACACATCATTAAAAATATATCCTTAAATTCGCTGTCGAATGAAGCTTTAAAGTATTTTTTTTTTATGTTTTTATAGGACCATTCAACATGAAGGTAAATGTGTAGCTCAGCATTGCATTGTATGCACTTTTTTCCCTACGTGGAAAGGTACACTAAAACATTAGTTTTTAAAACGGTGATCCATACAATGGTCTAGAGGGAGAAATTCATAGAGAAATGGAGTACACACACGAAAGTTCATATAAAACGGCAAAAACACACCGTTTCATAAATAAATCCCCCAAAAGACATAAAGCAGAGGGGGAAACCTCATTGTACCCCCTCCCCCCAGGCCCCCGCGTTGAATTCACGCGTACACACGCTCCCGGCTCCCCCCATTACTTATTCACCAACGACGCATCCATCTATTTCCCCTTTAGCCCACGGTTTTAATGCCGGAGGCAAACCCACCCTCGTCCTCGTCGTATCTCAGATCTCGTCCTCACCACGTCACAACATACCCCTCTCATTGCCGTCGCGGACAGATCTGGAGCGGCTGCAAAAGCGGCGATTGTGGGCGCGATATTGCCCCCGGCCATGGTGAACTCGGCAGAACCGCCGCCTGCGTCTTTCCCATCGGATCTCACCAAGGAAGGCAGCGCTACGAAGGCGGAGGGCGGGGCCTCGGAGATAGTTACAACGTCATCGAGTGCCCACCGCGGGAGGCTGATGTCGCTACCATCAATGCTCAAGCCCTGGGGGAGCCAACGGCTGCTGCGGTGCGTTCCCGTTAACCGCCATGGCGAAGCCATCGCCCCGGACACGGGATCCTCCTCGGATCAGCAATACGAGGTCAACGAGAGGCTACAACTTGGCCTCAGCAAGGTGGCAAAGGCGCCGGGCACCGGCAACCCCGCAGTCGACAAGTACCCTGAGGTCACCGAGGCGGTTTCTCCACAGCCGTCGAAGGCACGCCCTGGCCGCCGCCGTCGCCTTGCTATGCCATCTCAGGCGGCCACGACCGTCGCGAGCGCATCACCGCAGGCGTTCGAGCGCGAGCGAGAGGTCGGTCCGCGCCGAAGCGCTCAACAGGCCGCGATTCTCTGTATCACTCTCTGCGGAGGAGATTGAGGAAGACATCTACGGCCTCACCGGCTCACTCCCGCATAGCCGCCCTCGCCGTCGGCCCCGCAAAATGCAAAAGCAGCTCGATGTGAGTTCCCATGCCGCCTCTGCTCCTTCCCCCGACCCCCTTACATTCCAGCCCCTGCCACTCCTCCCTAGGGACCTGTTTTTAATTCCATAAATGCTCTTGTCCCCAGCTGCTATTTCCGGGCACGCGGTTATCGGAGATCAACGCGGAGTCCTACCGGGTGCCGGACAATCGCTGACCCTGTCAACTCAACAAGCGCCTCCACCCAACACTAAGCAAGCAAAGTGAATTCGCAGATCACAATTCACATTCAATTCGGTACTTGCCATTGTTAGCTACATAATCCATCGATTAATTGTTCAGACAGAGTCGGAGTTGGTATGTATGGATCCCACCAGGAAACTAGTTGTAAGCAGCAAGTGATGACTTGTTAGTGATTTTTAACTTTGAGTTGTACTCAGTGATATTCATTTCCGTAATAGCACTAGTGGTGGTTCGTTACTTTGGGATCATCAGCAATTGGAAGGACTTAATGTGGTGTACTAGTATTTCATTGTCCTCGATGCTCCAGTTAGTATGTTCGTTGCTGTCTATCCCCTATTGCAATCTTAATGCTAGTACATTCGTTAACATCCATCCCTATTGCAATCTCAATGCTAGTACCAGCTTCAGTGCATGCAGTTTCTTGCCATTCTTTCTCTAGAAGATGTTTTTGCTAGCTAATTGCTGTGGCGAGTGACCAGTACTACTTGGCCGCGTTATAGCTGGTTGGCGCGTGGGCCCGGGACCAAAAGGTTTCGGAAACCCTGGCACCGCGTGGCCTTGGCAGTGGGTGTTGCGCAATTTGTCGCTGTTTCCTGATTCCTCGTGGGGTTGGCGTGTCAGGGAGGCCCGAGTGAGGTAGTTGAATGACATACATATATCTTAACCCTGGGTGGTCTCTATCATCGTCCTGGAGCGTCCCAGGGTCCGGTCACACTACACGGTTTTCTGGGTGTGAGTGGGGCTGGTGGATGGGCACCGTCCGTGCACACGTTTAATTTCTGCTGGCAGTAGCCAGAAAAAGGTTACTGTTGAGCCGCTTATTTGTTAGCATATATTAAAGGAAAAAGTCCATTTTACTACCCTGAAAAAAGTTGATGGTTCACATAACCCCCTGATCTTTATTTCTGCTTCCTTCATCCCCTAAACAATCCCATACCGGACAAAATTGGTCACTGGATGGTTTGACTAGACCGGATGCTGACGTGGCAACAGTCAACGGTGGTTTTGACCTGCTGGTGGACCTGCATGTGGTTTTGACCTCGCGTGCCTCCCCGTGCACCGCGCCCTCGCATCTGACCCCGCCGACGACCCCGCGCCGCACCGCAGGTCATCGCCGATGAGCCAAGCCAGACACCCCACTCCCCACCGCCGTTCTTGCTCCTCACTCTTCTATTCTACCTCGCCGCCTGGCTTATACCGCGTGATGCGCGATGCCGCGAGTCTCCTCCGAACCGCCCGAGAGCGCTAGTTCACCGTTGATTGTAGCCTGCGTAGCCACCGCCGACGAATCTCCGCCATATCGTGTCCCTGAGCTCCACCACCTCGCGCTGATCTCCCTCATCGATGTGTTCGTGCACTGATGGCCGGAGACGACCGAATCGAGCATTTCTCAGCCGCTAGCGCCGGCCGCTCCTCCCCGTCGATTCGCCGCCTCCAAGCTTGCCCCAAGCCAGCTGAACTCCTCCACCGCATCTAAGTGAGCTCATCTTGATTTCCCCCATCTCCTCTGCTTTAATTTGAAGTGCAGCGTCATCCCCCTTGAGCTCTGAGCACGGCCACCGCCATGGCCGACGAAGTCAAGCAGTTCGAGCTCCCCTGTTGCATCCAGTCGCATGCGCATGCTCCAGGAGCTCCTATGATTCCGTTGAGCACTCTTAGTTAGCCCAAATGTGCTTTGTAGCTCCAACCGCATCCAGCCCGTGACACTGCCGTCGCCAACCTCGTCGCCAGCTTCGATTCCGGGGACCATTTGGACCGTGTCCACCACCGTTCGTTGCGCGCGAGCCTTAGCTTCCTTGTGCCGCAAACCACGCATAAAATAGTGCCCTGTAGCGAGCACACGGCGAACCTGCGTCGCCGGTTGAGGTCGCCGGCAACTAAATCCGGCGAGCTGATGTTGACGTAATTAGCTTAGTCCTAATTGCTTCTGTTTCACCTAAAAAGACAATGACGAGTGGGTCCCCATGGTTAAATAACTGGCTATTGTCTGAACGCAGGTGAAGAAAAGTCACAGGGACATTCATGGGTCACTGACGAGGGGGCCCCACTGGTCAAATACCACTTTGACCTCATCCACGTCAGCATCTGGCCCGGGCAAACCAGTCTGGGAAGTTTTTTGACCGGTTTGAGATAGTTGAGGGGGGTAAAGGAGCAGAAAAAAAGATCAAAGGGTTATGTGAACCACCAACTTTTTTCAGGGTAGTAAAATGGACTTTTTTCTATATTAAACGAATTTGGTTCGTATCAATGAAAAAAAAACACCATACTGTGAAATAGATGGTTTGATTGATTCCTTAGTCCATCAATGATCTTGGCCCTTTGCTCTCCTAGCCAGCCGATTTTGCAACGGATTGCCTAGATCGGTAGTTCATACCGAAAAACCTAACAGCGCATCTACCATAGTTATGGGACGCAGCATTGACATGCATGCATATGTAGCTGAAACTAACTTAAGCTACTCTTTATATTGTTTGGGGGGTTATATATGTGATTCTAATTCATATGTTTCCTTTCCTATAAATGCCATTTGGATCAAAGGAATGGTGCCACCAAAATTCGTTGGATTAGCATCCTATATCTTAATTCCATGTGAATTTGAATATTTGCTCCAATCTATTTTTAACCCTCATCAACATGGGATCAAGACGGGTTTTTTCTTTGTTCTACTCGAGCGACTGTTCCTACAGTTTCATGTCTTTTGTGACAATGCTATGTTTTGCACTTCCAATCCTATCAGATTCCTTTGTTATTCATATTCCTAATACCTTTGATTCATCTCAAGTCATGTATTGTCTATTTGAAACGATGTATTTCATAACAAGTTTCCATGCAACTCGACCCGAAAGATTCATGGCACATCTCCAACCCAAAATAGGGGGCATAAATTTCAAACGATTTACCCAAGGCTCGCAAATGAATCAAACTTCTAATTTTGCCCCTCAAAATCGTGGTAAAGAGTAAATTATAGACAATCTATGGGAGGAGGCGATTAATGGTCTAGCCATTACATCCAATGTGTTCTCTCTCCTCAGATCTCGCAGTGTTCCCTCTCTCAGCCATCAATGGCCTGCTTTTCCTCAAATTTGGCAAGATTTCACGGCCGCAATTAAGACCTAGCGGGGGCATCTCAGTCCAAAATTGGTCTTTCTGCTGCCCACTATCTTCGGTAAAAAAATGTGCCAACTATTGGGGTGGTGGGAGTATAAGTTGCTGATGTGATCCCCTGCTCATTTGGGAGATGAAACCTAAGGCATGTTCAGACAACCCAAACTTGTGCAAGACTCCACCATATGACGATGTGCTACACCTTGGGTGGCCCGTCAGATGGCAAGCTGGATACTGGGCTGGCCCTAGGGGCCAGCGGGCCGTGACAATTCAGAAGGCCTGCGACTAACGCATGGAGTTCTCTCCAAGAAAGTCTAGTACCTTGGCATGCACGCCAAGGACTCCTCTGTCGGGCATGGCTTTAGGTTGGTAGGATTCTTGTGACCCTAGGCCTCGTCCCCCTTTATAAGGCGAGGACAGTGGATAGGTCAGGGCATCAACTTCATAGTCCTTGTCTTGGTAGATACTACCTCCATCCGGGATTATTAGCCCCCCTTGTATTTTGGATCCAACTTTGACTTTCTATTTGACTAAAAAATACAAAGTATATTTTATAAAAAGTATATTGTTAGATTTGTATTTGAAAGAGATTTTTCATGGTATATTTTGTGTGACATATAAGTTAAATTTTATTAGTTAAAATTCATGGTGAAACTTTGACCCAAAATAAAAGGGAGCCTAATAAACCCGGACAGAGAGAGTACAATGGTCGCTTGCCTGCACCAATCCATGAGAGGTGGATGAAGGTGAGTTTGACTACATGGGACGCAAAAGAACTCCCTCCAAGGAAATTGGCAAAATAACCCCATAACTCCATGTCAATGATGCATTGCCAGAGAAAACCGTGTCGGAGATGATGACATCGTTCGGGTCATACCTCGCCTTCAGAACATGCAAACATAAACTGTCCGGACGTTGTATTAGTTGCCAGGCTTGCCGTGACAAGAGGGCTTTGGTTAAATGCCAAGCACCATTCTTGCCAAGAAGAATCTGTCTTAAAGCAGGGATGTACAGAGAGCAGCAGAAGGTGCACCACATGTCTTCAGCCTCTATGATTCTATTCAGCATCTATTGTTTTAGTAGCCCATTTCAACATTATATGGAGTTATTTGAAGCTCTTCTAAGTTTATACATTTGCTCCTTGTTCTCTCGCATAATTGTGTTTGTCGTGGAGTCCTCGACAGGTTAGGTGTTTATGCCACCGCTTACAAAATCACCAGATGGCCCAATTCATGCGATCTGTACTCGAAAATAGAATTCCTTATTTGGCCCTTTGTTAAATTTTGCTTCCCTATTTTGCCCCAAAAAATATCTTCTTCTCTATTTGACACTAAAAGTAAATTATGTTCCTTATATGACATTTTTCATCCATTTTATTCATTAACAGTGTTACATGAGACATGAAAAATACAGTTTTGCCCCTCATGTTGAAAAAACATTAAAAACACTGTTTTGGACGATATAAATAGAAACTGAGAGAAAATAATACAGGAGAGATTTTGCTTAGGTCTCGTCTCGACTATCGCTGCTTGTGCAAGTGCTGTATGGCAACCCTGCTGGCCGATGTTTTTGGCTCACATGTGAATATACGAGTAAAGACACATAGCAGCGCACAAGTCTAGGAAGTAAGCAGGTGGATGGATTTTTCAAAAGGCTGGCATACAACCTTACGTATGTACTCATCGAACTTGCTAATAACCGCCGGCTGGACTGATCGATCTTGAGTAGCACTACACTAATCATCGCTTTAGATTGATTGATCAAACATATGCGCACGCGAACAGGTGACGGGACACCGATTTGATGGCTGGCCAACAGCGAGGACGTCGCGAACCAACCTGTGGTTAGATGGTCAGAGGGACAGTGGTATCCTCAGCTCACCAGGGTTCAAGTCCTGGTGCTCGCATTATTCCTGTATTTATTTCAGATTTTCCGGCGATGCGCTTTCAGTGCGAGGAGACGTTCCCGTCGACGACGAGGCGCCTACGATGACTTAGTAAATTTCAAGATGACATACCGGCTCAGTCTCTCGGAGGTGCTCATAGCGGTAAGGTGTGTGTGTGCGCGTTCATAGAGATGAGTGTATGCACGTATGTATGAGCGCTTTGCGTCTGTACTGATGTTAAAAAAAAACAGCAAGGACATCGGCGGCTTCTTGCTGGACGGGAGGAGTTTTCAGCTACCACGTGCGCGCGCATCCCGGAGGACACGGAGGTTTCTTAACAGTTATTGTCTTGTTGCAAGTTTACTGTATTTTTAAGGCATAGTCCTATCGCTTAGAGGCTAAACAATCCATGTACAGTAGACTCAGCCCTAAACTAATTTGTTAAGATAATCCTCAACAAATTTAAACTGGCACACTTGGCCTGTTTAACCACTCGGTGCTGACTCATAGACTCTGACTCCAGACCCCACATTTATTGTTAGTGCTAACCACCTTTACTACTACTAAACCATAGTACATCAGCTTAAATAAATATTATAAATACATCATAGAACTGCACGTACACATAAGTTATTTTCATGAGGGGCAAAAACGTCTTTTTATGTCTCACTTGACACTGTTAGTGGGCAGAACGGACGGAAGTGTCAAATAGAAAACAAAATGAAGATGTAGTGTCATAAAGGGAAGAAAAACTTTTTTAGGGCCAAATAGGAAAGCAGATTTTAAGAAAGGATCAAATAAAGAATTCTCTCCTCGATTTTCCATTGGAGTTCTCCAACTGGGATCTGGAAGGCTGGTGATGGTGACCATCAAAGGCCTTTGTTTGATGGGTACGTGAAGATCAGATCTGATCTTCAGTCACAGGAATAGAATGTGCTCAGGAGATATGAAGGTAAATCAGTGGAGAATTCAAGAACATTATGATGATGCAGTTACAGAAACTGGAAAAAAAAACTGGGGGTTCTTAGGGATTTCTTTTCCTTATGTGAGGGGCAAACCAATCAGCCTCCACCTCATGAAACAATGAAGATTCCTGAAAATGATAGATGCAACGCCACATTGAGAGTTTACTTGTTAATTCATCGGTTCGCTGCCAGAAATCGGGGGATCACTCGGTGTCCGAATTCCTAGGAGTGAGACAAGGATAAGGCAATGGATGTAGTCTCATTCACCAGATTTTGCTAAGACACCAACTTTGAATCTTTGAATGGATCATCTTTGCAATGTGCGCAGTGTTCTGCAACTAGGATCTGGAGGGCTGCAGATGGTGGCCTCCGAGGGGTTTGACCAATGGAAGGGGCGAGCTCCCGTTATGTAAAGATCACGGCTAATTTTCAGTCGCATGTATAGAATGAGGTCAGGAGAGATAAATTCAGAATAGAATGAAGTTAGGTAAATAAGTTGAGAATTCAGAATATTATGATGCTATCGCTCCTGGAAATAAAAAGATAAATAGATCCTGGGTGTTCTTTAGCGATTTCTTTTCGTTACGTGAGGGGCAAACCAATCAGCCTTTACCTTTCTGAATGTTATAGGACAGCAGGCTGCTCAGTGTTCACCTTAAATCATGTGCTATATTTCTCCTTGCATTCTGAGAAGTAGTTTGTACACTGAACCTTAATGGTTCCCTTTTAATGAAATAATGTCTACAAAAGAAGCAGCCTTACAGGTTATGTTCTAGGGCAAAGTACCCGTTTCCCATATCAGAAAAATCAACCGATAAACCTCGCGGGACACTGGAAATTGGGTCACAGCAGTAAGTAATGTGGGGACTCGATGTCTAAATTCAGAAAGACAAATGCGCACAGCTTCCATTCTTGTTCAATGCAAATCAAGATGAAGTAAACACCAAATTTTGTTAAGATGACTAACTCCGAATCTTTGCATGCATCTCTAACCAAGTAATATAATCATAGAATTACAGTGTTAAATGCCAACTCTGAATCTTTGAATTTATTTCCAATCTAATATATAATCAAAGAATTACAGTGATAAATTTCAATAAGATGCCAACTCTGAATCTTTGAATATATCTCCAATCAAGTAATACAATCATAGAATTACAGTGATAAATTATGCTCAGATGCTAACTCTGAATCTGTGAATTCATCTCCAATCAAATACTAGTATACAATCACAGAATTGCAGTGATAAATTTTGTGAAGATGCCAACCCTGAATCTCCAAATGCATCTCGAATCAAGTACTAATACATTGGGTTACAGTGATAATTTCTCGAAGGACAAAGCTTGGGAACTTATCTCCTTCCTCTGGTCGACGTCTTGGTCCACCTCGAAGAAATGCCAGCTCGTCTCGTTGAACGCACGGGCGAACCAGTCCTCGTCGTCCACATCCCCGGCGTCGTCGATCCGCTGCTCCCACGCGAACCGCCCAGCCTTGAGAACAAGACTGGCCTTGGCGGCGGGTCCCGAGCGGTTCTCTTCCGCCTGCAGAGCGTACCGCCGGAAGCTGTTGCCGAGCACGCAGACGCGGCGGAGCTGGGCGCGGGGCTCCCAGTTGGCTGCGAGGAGCGCGTCGTAGAGCGACGCCTCGCAGTGGGGCATGTAGAAGAGGGTGGGCTCCTCCACGCGGCGGCCGCAACCGTCGTCGAGGCTCGGGACGGCGAAGCCGAGGGCGACGGCGACGGCGCACTCAACGGAGGAGAGGACCGGGTCAAAGAGGTCGGCCGTGGCGGAGGCGCCCGCGAGGAGGTCGCGGTGGAGGAGGGCCGCGAGCGCGAGCTGGAGGCGCGCGGCCGGGGAGGACTCGAAGCTGCCGACGCCGAGGAGGGAGAGGCGGGCGGGGGCGAGCGAGGCGAGACGGCGACTGAGCGGGGAGTCGGGGAGGAGGAGGCGGCGGTAGAGGCGGGAGGCCTCGACGCGGGAGATCGCGGCGCGGGCGCGGTCGAGGAGGCGGGAGACGCGGGCCGGGTCGAGGGACTGGTCGGAGGGCGACCACGGAATCGGGGTCAACGGGAGTGGCGGCGGGGCGTCGAGGTGGGAGGTGGTGACCGGGGCGTCACCTCGGCGGCGGCCGCCACGCCGGCGGACGACGGTCCAGTCGGCGCCAGTGGCGACAGCGACCGCGCCGGCGGCGGCCATGGGGGTTGGGGGTTGGGTAGACTGGGTTGGGCGTTGGGAGTTGAGAAGGAGGTGGTGGATGGAGGCCGTCTGATGGCGAGTCTGGACGGTCCAGATATTCAAATACGAGACGGGCCGATTAGTTTTTTTGTAAGAGACGGGCCGATTAGTGCTACAACCTTCATAGATGAGCGATCTCTCTCTCTCTTTTTGAAGTGTTCATAGATGACCGGTCTCAACCGTGCATGAAGAGCCTTGTCCGTTCTTCTTGATCCAATTTGACCCCGTCATCTTGTTCGTTCTTCTTGCGCTCCATCGAGTGGCCATAGTGGTCCGGGACAGATGATTCACGCACTATTTGTCTCGGATTGTCTTTCTTTGATGCAACGGATTAATTCGAATATCTGGGATTGATCTGAAGTGGATTCTGTGATGATAGATATCAAGCAAGTTTATAAAAAAAAAAACTGATCAAAAATCAATAAACACGGTGGGAACACCCCATACAAGCATCGAGATTGCGTAACCAACTAGTCGATGTCCTTGCAACCCAAGCAACCAAGGTTGAAACCCTACAACCTGACTAGGAGCCACCGCTCCGGCATACAAAACCTCAAGCAAACACATCACCGGCGGAGCGCCATACAAAACCTCAAGCAAACACATCACCGGCCGCGAGGTTGTGCACCGGCCTGGCCGACGACTCTGCCATCCAAGCAACCAAAATAAAACTACCGTTGTTTGAACTTTCAAACGAGTAGAGGTACAGAGGTCAATTGAGCAATAAATCTCAGTGTTACTGCAAATATCCAGCATAACTACAGTAAAAACTATCAAGTTACCAATGCATATTTTTGTATTACTATTGTAGTTGCAGCATCGAGAAAACGACTTGGACAAATTCTTCAAACATCAGGTAATTATTATTTTTCTTATTAAAAAACAAGGACAATCACTAGTTTATCTCCTTTTCTCAATTTGAAAACTAATGCTCACCTATATTGGTGGTTCACTAAAAGTGGTGCCTACATATAGAATTGAAGGGTAACTATCTCTAGACATCAACTTTATTATGACTCCATTTTACTGATCCAGTTTTTATCTTCTGAATATGGTTTTGAAGTACCGCTCTCCCTTGCTTTATCTGATGAAAATGGCATATAAATGAGTCGTGCTCTTATTTGGTTTGTTGTAACTAATTTATGAAGCAGGAAGAAACAGCGGAGAAGATCATCAGCTCCATCATCTCTGCACAGCCAAGGCGCTGCGGCCAACATGGTGGACGCGGTCACCACAGGGCTGGAGGAGCCAAGACAATCGTCACGGTTAGGCTGAGATGCCACCGAGCAACAAGTTCATTTCCGAGGGTGATTCTGTTTGCTGGACATGTCCTTGATCCACTGCACCAAGTGTTAGGATCGAGATTTTAGAAACCTCAGGCATGGGCTTCTTTTACTTCTACATCTGACTGTCTCAATGTTTTCACAATAATGGAGCAGAACCAGAATGCAAACATTTCAATTTCATGTACTTTTACAATCAACCGTGGGGATATTGTACTTCAGAATTCCGATGAACAGATCAGCAGCGTATATATATACAAGTTGTAAAACAATGCACTATGTAGTATTAGCAGACTCCAGAAATATAAACTAGAAAAAAAATCAATTTAAGAAAGCCAAGTAATTACTTCAGTACAGGAACACAACATGGAATCACTTTATAGGCACATCACAGGCACAAAATCAACAAGCATAACCAAGGGGTTTTGCTGTCATGCAAAGATTAATGACTGCAAAATAATTAGGCCAGTTAACCACTACAGTGGTAGATACATATACAATAGCCTAAACAGTAGGAAAACCTACAGACATCAAGTGGGGACAAGACCAACATAATCATTCTCACGACTGTCTATCACTAGTAGAAAACAGGGAACTAGTCCCGGTTCTAGAGGGCCTTTAGTCCCGATTCTGGAACCGGGACAAAAAGGTCGGGACTAAAGCCCAAAACCTTTAGTCCCGGTTCGCTTACGAACCGGGACAGAAGGGGCTCCATGTGGCTGCTGCGGGGCGCCCAGGCAGGAGGACCTTTAGTCCCGGTTGGTAATACCAACCGGGACCAAAAGGCATCCACGCGTCAGCAGCTGGCAGGAGCTGGGGTTTTTTTTTTTTTTGAAAGGGGGGGGGGGTTTAGGGGGTTTTGGAGGGTTAATTTAGGGGTTTCATATTGTGTTAGCTAGCTAATAGAGAGAAGTGTCCTCTCTTTCTCCGTGCTTGGTCGACGCTAGCTACTATACATATAGAGAGAACTCGACACGCTAGCTAGTAAGCAAATGAAGGAACCATTAATTACACAAGATCGTCATGAACATATACAGAGAGAAGTGACCTCTCTTTCTCCGAGATATTGGTCGAACAACAAGTTTTCGTATATCCATCCGAAGCTACTACATATATACAATATAACATCTCTTACGATCCCTGACATCATCTAGCGAAAATCCATTTCAATTTGCACATGGAATTCTCCCTACTCATTTATGACGTGGTCAAGAAAGAATCCCGCCAATTCCTCTTTAATTGCTCATATGCGATCATGTGGTAGGAGTTCATCCCGCATCTGCCACATCTAATTTAAAGAAGGGGGTCAATATAAAACTCAACACAATTGATGGTAATAAAATAAAATTGTGAATATTATTGTTTACGTACTTCATATTGTTTGTCAGAGTAGCCCCGCTTAGAGGTCGCGCTGTGGATGAACTCGCAGACGTAGTATCCACATAAATTATTCCCGCCTTCCTGCCACAAGCACTTTACGAGAATAGAGTTCAATCAAACTGATAATCAAGCATGATAAATGGTATTGATGAAACTAGAATCAATGGGAGATGCGCGGAACTAGCTAGTACTACTTACTTTCGGGTGTGTAAATCGCAGCTCCCTCGGCAGTCCCGGAACGATTCCGGTGAACTCTTTCCAAACCCTGCTAGACAAAGAAAATAATTACTTGATATCCGGAAATGAACAAAGTTGCCGATATGATATGGTGCGATAATGATCGATTGAACTTACTTCTGGAGCATTGCAGTCATGTCCGCATACTTATTGGGATCTTTTCGTCTCGAGTCTAAGACAGTTACTACTCCCCGGTCAAGCTTAATCTCTAGCAGAATAAAGTGAAAGTTGCGCACGCATGCATAACTCATCAATTACATTACTATAACCTCGAGTAAGCGAAACCGAATATGCACAAGACAGTAACACTCACTTGAAATTGTAAGGAAAGAGTATTTTCCCTTTGTTTTGATTTCGAAGCAACGATTGTAGCAAGTTGTCCTTGGTATCTTCGACTCTGTTTTTAACCGACCATTCATTTATGGTATTTGGGTTAATGAACCCAATGTCATAGATTTGTGCTTTTTTGCATTCGACGATCTTCAATCTGCATAATATAGTGAGGATAATTATATATACATGCAATGAAAGAGCTGAGCTATAGAGACTTAATTACAGAAGTAATACTTACAGACAGTAGCAAGTCATGAGTTGTTTGTCGAGGTCGTCTTGATTGTATAACTGGAATAACTCCACAAATTGAACAGGCAACACCTCAGTTCCAACGAGGTCGTGCTCCTCTTTAATTCCCAGCATCAAAGTATCCTTCCCAGACTTCATGCAGGTATCCATGTACCATTCATGCAATCTTCGCATCATCGTTGTTAGAGGAGGATGATCAGGTTTGACGAGAGGCTTCCCGTACTCGTATCTAAAGATATCTACTACCTCTAACATTTCAAACTGTACATCATCGGCAAGGTAATCAGCAGGATTGGTACCGGGCACTAGCCTCGGATGATTAGCGACGATATCGCTAGACACCCTGAGCGGGGGGCACGATTGCTTCGCTTGTTCGCCGAGCTGGGGAATTGTTTCCCCACTTCTTTGTTGTGCTAATCTTGCATCACTGGAAGTACTTCCCGACCGCTGCGCTTTCTTATATGTCCTTTCAATAATGCGCTCATAGTTGGATTGCGGTGGATGCGGTGGTGGTCGCTTAAGGGCATCCAGAGTGCGCTTCACTTCGGCAGCACTGATTTCCGCGTTTTCCTCGTCGGTCCTCTCATATGGTAACTTTTCCAGAGGCTTGAGGCTTGGACCGTATTTGAAATTCTTCCCGCCTCTTGTACTGGTAGCCGCTGGAGCGGCGCCGTCTCTCTTCCGCCGTTGCTGACGTGGCGAAGTCCGCTGACACGCCGGAGGAGGCGGAGTGCTCCGACGCGCCGAAGGAGGCGGAGGAGGAGGCGGAGTACCCTGATCACTCGTCGAAGGAGGAGGTGGAGTGCCCTGACTCGCCGGAGGAGGAGGAGGAGGAGGCGTCCAGTTTGGAAGCTTGATGTACTCCTTCCTCCTTAGACAGGTACTCCTCAAAGCATAAACCAGATGATTCTCCCCTTCACCTGTAGGGTGGTCAAGCTCCAGCTCCTCAAATCCCTCCATTATTTCATCCACCGTCACAACAACATAGCCATGTGGAATCGGACCGCAGTGAAAAGTTCAGTCAGCTTGAGGAGGTGCAACAGAGCCGACAGCCGCCTTCAAAGTGAAGTTCTGCCATTTCGTCATTAGCTCGCAATGTTGAGCCTCTGTGATAGTATCCACGGGATGGCGAGGAGCCGTGAAATCAAGCTGAACGAGCTCCGTGGAAGCCACGCTGCTTCTCCGCTGAGATGGTGGGGTAGCTTCTGGGGCAGGATCTTCGTGCCGCTGAGATGGTTGGCCGGCAGCTGCAAGTTCCTCTAGCATTGCTATTCTTGCATTGAGCTTCTGCATTTCGCTCACCTCCACTTTTCTCTTTCTCTCTCGGCTTCTGTAACCACCGCTATCGGCAAACCCAACCACCCACGGAACGGAGCCTGGTGTGTCTCGTGTTTGTCTAGGGTGCTCAGGATTCCCGAGGGCCTCTGTCAGCTCGTCCTTCTCTCTGTCGGGAATGAACGTCCCTTCCTGCGCTGCGCTGATATATTGCTGAAGCTTCTTGATGGGTATTGCAAGTTGCTCATCCGTCCAACGACACTCCCCTGTTTCTGGGTCCAAAGTTCCCCCAACCCCGAAGAACCAAGTCCTTGAACGGTCTGGCCAGTTCAATGTCGCTGGTTGGACCCCTTTAGCAAGCAGGTCTTGCTCAGCTTTGTCCCACAACGGCCAGGCTTTGTAGTAGTCACCTGACCCCGTGTGATGGTGATACTTCTTCTTTGCAGCATTTTTCTTGTTTGTCTCTGACCTTTTCTTACCCTTCTCCGAGTTCTTGTAGGCCACAAATGCGGGCCAGTGATCTCTTATCTTCTCATATCGGCCGGTGAATTCTGGATTCTTCCCTTTGTCGACAAACTTTGTGTTCAACTCTTTCTTCCAGTTCCTGAATAGATCTGCCATCTTCTTAAGAGAAAACGCCTTGACCTTTGGCTCTATAACTGGCTTGTTCGGATCCTCCTCTGGCGGTAGGGTGAAATTTGCCATCAGCGAGGTCCAAAGATCATTTTTCTGTCTATCCTGGACATAAGAAACTTCAGGGTGGTCCTTACTCTTATTCCATTGCTGGACGCTGATCGGGACGCTGTCCCTAACAATAGCTCCGCACTGACTAACAAATGTGTCCTTCGTCTGCTTGGGTTCAATCGGTTGGCCATCGTCCGCGATTGCTGTGATCGTGAACCTTTCATCCTGGCGCAACCTTTTCTTTGGGCCTTGTCTCCTTACAGAAGTTTGGCTCGATCCGGAGGGCTATAAAAGAAGAAAGAAGCATTAATATATGTACATACCAAAACAATTAATGCATCAATTAGTCAGCACAGGCTTAATTAATATATATACCTCGCTGGACTTTGCAACAGCTCCCTCCTCCGTTCGGTCACCGGAGCCGTCATCATGGTCTTCTTCCTCCGCCATTCGGTCACCGGAGCCATCATCATCTCCTTCCTCCTCCATTGTTGGATTACCGGAGCCGCCATCCTCTCCTTCCTGACCATCGGTGTCGTTGAGAAACGACAAGGGATCACCTCCGTCGCGGATTATATCCCCCAACAACTCTTCTTGTTCCAAGTCTCTGTCCATAGTTTCTGCAAATATTACAACATGGCAATATACAAACATGAGAGATGGATATATTAGTGGCAAACATAGACCTAGCTAATTAATCACAACAAGGAATCATATGCATATATGAGCAATGGATTAGTTGCGGACCGCCTCTCTCATGCATGTCCGACGTCCCCCCTCATGTCGAAGTTATCGGGGTTATACTTTCAGGAGATGACACTCTGCAAAAAATAATCGCTATGCCTCGACAATGCTCTTTAAACTTGGTAAATTTGGGTGGCCTCGACGCTTCTAGGGTTTGGGGTGGCCTCGACAATGCTTCTAGGGTTTGGGGTGGCCTTGACAACACTTTTTCAGTCCCGGTTTGGCGAGAGGGGGTTGATCGATGTCACCCCTCAAGTTGAAGAGTTACCGGAGTTTTCTATGAACAAAAAAAATACTACCTATCACATCTCAGTCCAAGTTTGGGTGGACTCGAGAGTTTGGTCGGGCGAGCAGGGGTTGATCGACGTCCCCCCTCATGTTGAAGAGTTACCGGAGTTTTCTATGAACAAAAAAAATACTGCCTATCACATCTCAGTCCCGGTTTGGGTGGACTCGAGAGTTTGGTCGGGCGAGAGGGGGTTGATCGACGTCCCCCCTCATGTCGAAGTGCTAGGAGTTTTCTATGAACAAAAAAAATTCCACATGACATGTCCGATGACCGGACCGCCTCTCTCATGGATGTCCGACATCCCCGCCTCTCTCATGAACAAAAGAAAATATTCTATGAATAAAAAAAAACATCATGTTCTATGAACAAAAAAACATCATATTCCATGCACATCCATGCATACATATGAACAAAAAAACATCATATATATGATCATCTATGAAAAAAAAACATCATATTCTATGAAAAAAAATCATCAAATATATGAACAAAAATTTTTATGAAAAATCAGGACATATCATCATATATACACATACATATCATCATATACACTACATATCATCTATGAACAAAAAAATCATCATATATATGAAAAAAATCAGGACAGCGAGGAGGACAAGGAGGAAGGGGGCGCCGGCCGGACCGAACGGGGAGGATAGGTGTGGCGTGGTCGGGGCAGGCCGGTGTGATGCCCCCGGCTTAATCGTGCACTAATCATACACGCAAATGCACACGATCAAGCCTAAGGACTCACTTGAAGATATCACAACACAACTCTAAAACATAAATAAAGTCATACAAGCTTTATATTACAAACCAGGGCCTCGAGGGCTCGAATACATAGCTCGATGGCATACAAGCGTCAGCGGAAGCATCAGATATCTGAGTACAGATATAAAAGAGAAACAGAAAGGCCTTTAGAAAGGCGGGGCAAAATAAAACACTACGATCGAAAGGCGCAGGCCTCCTGCATGGGACCCTCCAATCCTACTCCTGGTCGTCGGCCAGCTCATAGAAGTAACCACCCTCGAGGTGGTAGAAGTGGTCGTCGGCGGGGCAGCTGTCTCAGGGACTCCATCATCTGGTCACGACAAACTGATATGGGGAGAAAAAGAAAGCAAAGCAACCGTGAGTACTCCGAAGTACTCAGCAAGCAAGGATCTACACTACATATGCAACATTATCAAAGGAAGGCTGTATATGTGGACTGGGCTGCAGAAATGCCAGAATAGAGAGAAAGACCTAGTCCTATCATAGACTAGCATCTTCAGCAGCTTCATCGGTCTTGCAGCATTAGAAGAGTGCAGATTAGCATAATGTAAAGTAGTAGTAGAATCAAGTAACAGTCTCGCCCAGAGATCCTCTCTCGACTCCCTGCGAGAAAGCGATTCCGGAGCCACATATCCAGGTACCATCTCAAGTTCTAGTTGTATTGATCGGGATACAACTCCGAGTGTCCTTTACCGTAGGACCGGCTATCGATAGATGTGTTCTTCCCTGTAGGGGTGCACCAACTTACCCACCACGCTCGCTTAACTCCGGCCGGACACACTTTCCTGGGTCATGCCCGGCCTCGGCCAAACGACACACCATAGCCCTACCTACAGCTCAGCAGAGAGGTCCCCGCCGGTCTACCTCCTAAGCGCAAGGGGGTCTTGGGCCATCGCCCCTCGCCCTCCGGGTCGTTGCGTGCAGGGCAAACCAGGCTCCACCACTACCGGATGGTGCCATCCCAGCCTGGCCGCAGTGCTGAACTGGACGTCTGACAGAGCTTTCGGCTGATGCTACGATGCAGAGTGCCCATAACCATTCCCACGTGATGGTTAGTGCTATCAGGCCGTAGGCCTGCTCGGATCAAATATCCAAATCGTTAGGGGACTAGGGGCTTGCGGAAACGAGCAGAGACTCATGATCGATGTGACCCCGTCGCCCCGTCTCGAGGACTTGCTGCAAGGGCTAAGAATGCCCGACCGCGCCTCGTAAAATAACTCACGGGTAACTATCCATCATTCGCGGGTACCCCTCAGGGTCGACCCGCCTTTCCAAATATCAGTATCAACAGTAATGTAAGGCATCCGTGAGGCTACCATATCAAGGGGAATCCGAGGCATCACCCTCATTGGACTCCCACCTGATGTAAAATCAAGGTGGACGTAGGAGGAATCACCCTCGAGGTCCATGCTTGAGGTGTTGCACGACTTCGTCAGTATCGTGGGTGGTGTAGGAGGAATCACCCCCGCTTACCACGACCGATTAGCTAACCTACAAGGTTATCATCAGAAGTGCTGACGAGGTATCACCCTCGGCACTCGATGGTAACCCAGTAGTGTCGAGCAACGAAGGGGAAGTGAGGTGCGGTGCCAGGGTCTGACCTTCGATCCCGTTGAATGGGTCTTCTGATACTCCAGCGGGGCAGTCAGGATAAGTGGGGGTCACTGATGGGTTTCTACCCAGTCTATTCTAAAAAGTTTAGGATGATCAGGAAGGTATCAACAGCAGGTTACAATAAACAGGCTATGCAGCAGAAATAGGATAACAGTAACACATTAGCAAAATCTAATGCAAGCATGAGAAAATAGAATGGGCGATATCAGGATGATCAAAGGGGGGGCTTGCCTGGTTGCTCGGCGGCAAAGGCAAGGTCGTCCGTAGTGTAGCCAGTCACCGGAGCAGTGTCGGTACCGGGCTCTATCGAGAAGAGGGGGAGGAAACAGTATAAATACAAGGCGGACAAAGCAACACAGAGCAGGCTACGCTAACGCGTGGTGCAGGGTTGCCTAAAGCATGTCTAAGGCATAATAGTTGTTTAAGGAATTAAGTTGGATTTATTAACCGGTGTATATGCACTATTCATCTACCGGAACCAGACTAAAAGTTATGGGTTCTCCTACGTATGGGGTTCCGGCATCGAAACAGACGACACGATCAGATTCGTCTCGTCGTTCTGAGCAACTTTCATGTTTTAAGTTTTTCGATCCGAGCTACGGTTTATTTTCTACGATTTTCTAAAGTTTAATCAATATTCTGGATTTTCTGGAGTTAATATTAATTCGAAAATCATTTAATAGAAAATGCTACAGGTGCACAGAGAAGTGTACCCAGTTTGCAACCAGAGGCTGACATGTGGGCCCAAGGAGCTGGGTCAGCGCTGACTGGGCTCATCTTATCCAAATGAACAGTGCAGGGGCCCCACTTGTCATTGACTTAGTATTTTAACAGAGGTTAATTTAAGCCAGGGTTAATTTGATGGGTGGGCCCCTGGTGTCAGCGAGTGATTAAGTTAACGGGGTCAATTAACTTCTGCTAAACCTAATGCTACAGTAATCGGGCCCACTAGTCAGTGCCTCTATGAACAGTGCGCCCGCGTTGACCCGAGTCAACGCGGTCAAACGTGCGGCGGGGCCCGCTGGCAGTGACACTGGGTGGGGCCCAGGCCACGCCAGGTCAGCGCGTCACCGGAGAGAACTCCGGCGAGGCCGTTTGCGGCGGCGCGTCTCCGGCGAGCTTCGGATTTTGCCCATAGTGGGTCAAAACGGGCGCGAGGGGTTGCGTTCGGACCGGCGAAGCGCGCTGCGTTCAACGCTGCCACCCACATGGGCTGAGGCGGTCGGAGCTGACGACGGCGACAACAATAGGCGGCGCCGGAGCATGGGGGTGCTCGGGATCGTCGAGGCGGGGCTCCAGCGACCTAACTAAAAGGCTAGGCGGCGCGTAGGGAGCTCCAAGAGCTTGCCTCGGTGGTCGGAGGGTGCAACAGGGGCTCGGGTGCGCGGGATCCACGGCCATGGCGACTACCGGAGCAACGCAACTAGGCGAGCTAGCTAGGAGTGGCGAAGGAGAGAAAGAGAGGTCTCAGAGGACCGGGGGCTCACAGCGGAGATGCAGGGAGGTGGCAGTGGGCTCGGGGAGGCTCGACGGCGACGAATCAAAGCGGAGATCGACGACGGCCGTAGGACGAAGATGAGCTCGGGGAGGACGCGGTGGCGGCTCCGAGCTCCAGCTAGTCGTGGCAGGCGACGTAGCCGAGGACGACGGTGATGCTGAGCATGACGGAGTGGCGCTCGGGGCTCGGTGGCCGCGGTTCCACGGCGGCGCGGCCAGGATTGAGTTCGAAGGTGCGGTTTGCGGCAGATCTGGAACGGGAGGGGGGAAGTGGCGAGGGGGAAGTGGATGAGGGCAAACCCTAGGCGTCGGGGACGGTCTTAACCTCGCAGGGGAATCGCCCGATGGACGACAGCGCGACAATCGTCGTCGTGTCGGCGAGGGCGAGTGACAGCGCGCGGGAGGATGGGGATGAGCTCCCGGTGGGCTGGGCTGTGCACTGTGCATGTAGCGTCCAAGTGCACAGTGTCTGGTAAGCCTTTTTCTTTTTCTTCTGTTTATTATTTTACTTTCTGTTTTGCAAATTGTTTTAACCACCGTTTGAGTTTTGTGAAATATGTGATTTAGCTAAATAATTATAGTGTAAGATTTACCTCTACCAGAAAATAGTTTGGATCCAAAATGATTTCATTTGATTTTTGATTTAAATGAAATGGATTAAATCATTGCTGTTTGGTACTGTTCGAAGTTGTTAGAGTCACTTAACCAACTTATTTAGTATTGGTTATATTTTTATAATTGCTTCTGAAATATTTGCAACATTATTAACATTTTAGTTTTGTTGTTTGAAGAAATATTTATTTGACTTGCATTTTAAATTTGAATTGAGTTGGATTATTTCCTAGTTACAATTTATTTAGATTGATCATGATGACATGGCAAGTTAAGTAGCTTAACTAGGGTGAGGTAACCTGGGGATGTTACAGTCGGAGCCGCGGGGCGGCGTCAGGGCAGGGGCACAGGGCGGCCGGCGTCGAGGCAGGGGGCTCGGGGCGGCCGGCGTCGAGGCAGGGGGCACAGGGCGGCCCGTCGGGGCAGGGTAGGGGCGCGGGGCGGCGCGTCGACATCGGGGCAGGGACGGCGACGACGACCAGGAGCGGGCGGCGACGGCGACCAGGAGCGGGCGGCGACGGCGACCAGGAGCGGGCGGCGACGGCGACCTCGGGGCGGCTCGGGGAGGCGACGGCGTCGAGGACAGCAACAGCAGCCTGGCGGCGTCGTCGAGAGAAGAATGGCGGGTGGGGGGAATTTCCTAAGTCTTGGGTTATATAGCAACCACCTTTGGTCCCGGTTCGTGGCACCAACCGGGACCAATGCCCCCCTTTAGTCCCGGTTGGTGCCACAAACCGGGACCAAAGGTCTCTTTTCGTCAGCCCAAAGGGCGGGAAGCAGAGACCTTTGGTCCCGGTTGGTGGCACGAACCGGGACGAAAGGTGGGTATTGGTCCCGGTTCGTTCCACCAACCGGGACGAAAGGGGGGTGCTGCCCGGAGCCAAAAGTTTAGTCCCACCTAGCTAGCTGAGAGGGCTCGAGAGTGGTTTATAAGCGCTGTTGCGCCAACCCTCTCGAGCTCCTCTCAACTGCAGGCTTACGGGCCTAATCACACACTCCTCTGCCTGTGGGCCTACTGGGCCTGCTCCGGGCCTGAATCCTGGCCCAACTAGCTGATTGGGTTTCTAGTCGTATTCAGGCCGTGGTCGCCCAGTAGGTGGCATTTTTTTTAACTTTTTTTTCTAGTTTTTCTGTTTTCTTTTTTGCTTTATTTATTTTCTTTTGTTTCTACTTACAGCTAAATACTTACAGTTTTTCAGTGATTCTTTTTGCTTTTAGGTCACAAAAATTATAAACTTTCTGTTAGTGCCATTAGTTTTCAAATTTGAATAGTTTAAATTTGAATTCTTTTAAATTGGTGTGAATCACTAGTTTGTGAATAACTTTACTATAAAAATAGATGTTTGAGTGATTCTTTTTTTTGCTATTTAATATTACTGTGTTTTATCATTATATTCAATTTGGTAATTTTTAGGTCATATTAAATGTCTATTTTAATCAAAAACAGATTTTGTTATTTTATTTTGCATTAAAGTTTCTAACAAAAAAATTCTTTATGAAAATTCTTTTTGCTATTAATGTTTTGAACAAAAAATACTTTGATAATTTTAGTTGCATAAATTTTTATAATTTTAGTTTCAAAAATACTAGAGGTTTATAAAATCTTTTAAGTTGATTCCTTTTGCTATTAGAGTTTTATAAAAGCTTTTTAGTTGATTCTTTTTGCTATTGAAGAATATTATAGTTTTCTTTTAGTTGATCATAACAGAATATTTTAATTAATTAATTTTAGTTCATTCTTTTTGCTATTAGAGTTTCATAAAAGTTTTCTAGTTCATTCTTTTTGCTATTAGTTCATTCTTTGAGCTAAATGACCCCGAAATTGAAAAGCACTTCAAATGAACTCTGAAAAGGTTGAAAGTTGGCATGGTATCATCATTTCACCCACATAGCATGTTCTAAAAAGTTGAGAGGGTTACAGGAAAAACTGGATGCACTTCGCGTACAAAATGGACAATCTCTTTCGAAGTATCAGGGTTTCGGATGAAAACTCATCTGTTACAAAGGGATTTCATTTTTTTGAACTTATTTGAACTCCAGACTTTTTGTGTGTTCAAAATGCACCATTCAAAGCCGCATCATCAATTTTCAACCATTTCTGACTTCATTTGGTTTTTTTCATGCATTTACTGATTTTTTTAGCTAAATGACCCTGAAATTCAAAAGCACTACAAATGAAGTCTGAAAAGGTTGAAAGTTGGCATGGTATCATCATTTCACCCACATAGCATGTGCTAAAAACTTGAGAGGGTTACGGCAAAAACTGGATGCACTTCGTGTACAAAATGGACAATCTCTTTCGAAGTATCAGGGTCTCGGACGAAAACTCATATGTTACAAAAGGCATCATCATAATAGTTGTGGAGAGAAAGTCTTCACTTTTTCTTCGCTTGTGTCCTTTGCTTATTGCGCCGTAACCATGGATGATCTTCATCGTTTAACAGGGTGCTTGGGTCAACCTTGACTTTGAAGGGAGGAATTTCATGAAACTTTTCATAATCTTCAGACGTGTCTGTCTTGCCCTTCACTCCCACGATGTCTCTTTTTCCTGAAAGAACTATATGGCGCTTTGGCTCATTGTATGATGTATTCGCTTCCTTATCTTTTCTTTTTCTCGGTTTGGTAGACATGTCCTTCACATAGAAAACCTGCGCCACATCATTGGCTAGGACGAATGGTTCGTCTTTGTACCCAAGATTGTTCAGATCCACTGTTGTCATTCCGTACTGTGGGTCTACCTGTACCCCGCCTCCTGATAGATTGACCCATTTGCACTAAAACAAAGGGACCTTAAAATCCTGTCCATAGTCAAGTTCCCATATGTCCACTATGTAACCATAATATGTGTCCTTTCCCCTCTTGGTTGCTGCATCAAAGCGGACACCACTGTTTTGGTTGGTGCTCTTTTGATCTTGGGCGATCATGTAAAATGTATTACCATTTATCTCGTACCCTTTGTAAGTCAATACAGTCGAAGATGGTCCCCTGGCCAACGAGTACAGCTCATCAGAAATAGTGTTGTCACCCACGAGACGTGTTTGCAACCAACTGCCGAAAGTCCTGATGTGTTCACATGTAATCCAGTCGTCACACTGCTCCGGGTGTTTGGAGCGCAGAATATTCTTGTGTTCATTGACATACGGGGTCACCAAGGTAGAATTCTGTAGAACTGTGTAGTGTGCTTGAGACCAAGAATGCCCGTCCCTACATATTATTGAGTCCGCTCCTAGCGTTCCTTTTCCATTCAGTCTCCCCTCATACCACGATTGAGGGAGACCAATCTTCTTAAGGTCAGGAATGAAGTCAACACAAAACCCAATGACCTCCTTTGTTTGATGGCCCGTGGAGATGCTTCCTTCTGGCCTAGCACGGTTACAAACATATTTCTTTAAGACTCCCATGAACCTCTCAAAGGGGAACATATTGTGTAGAAATACAGGGCCCAGAATGGCAATCTCGTCGACTAGATGAACTAGGACGTGCGTCATGATATTGAAGAAGGATGGTGGGAACACCAGCTCAAAACTGACAAGTCATTGCGCCAAATCACTCCTTAACCTTGGTAGGATTTCTGGATCGATCACCTTTCTGAGAGATTGCATTGAGGAATGCACATAGCTTCACAATGGCTAGTCGAACGTTTTCCGGTAGAAGCCCCCTCAATGCAACCGGAAGCAGTTGCGTCATAATCATGTGGCAGTCATGAGACTTTAGGTTCTGGAACTTTTTCTCTGCAATATTTATTATTCCCTTTATATTCGACGAGAAGCCAGAAGGGACCTTCATACTGAGAAGGCATTCAAAGAAGATTTCCTTCTCTTCTTTGGTAAGAGCGTAGCTGGCAGGACCTTCATACTGCTTTGGAGGCATGCCGCCTTTTTCGTGCACACGTTGCTGGTCCTCCCGTGCCTCCGGTGTATCTTTTGTCTTCCCATACACGCCCAAGAAGCCTAGCAGGTTCACGCAAAGATTCTTCGTCACGTGCATCACGTCGATTGCAGAGCGGACCTCTAGGTCTTTCCAATACGGTAGGTCCCAAAATATAGATTTCTTCTTCCACATGGGTGCGCGTCCCTCAGCGTCATTCGGAACAGATAGTCCGCCGGGACCCTTTCCAAAGATTACTTGTAAATCATTGACCATAGCAAGTATGTGATCACCAGTACGGACGGCGGGCTTCTTCCGGTGATCTGCCTCGCCTTTGAAATGCTTGCCTTTCTTTCGACATTGATGGTTGGTCGGAAGAAATCGACGATGCCCCAGGTACACATTCTTCCTGCATTTGTCCAAATATATACTTTCGGTGTCATCTAAACAGTGCGTGCATGCGTGGTATCCCTTGTTTGTCTGTCCTGAAAGGTTACTGAGAGCAGGCCAATCATTGATGGTTACAAACAGCAACGCATGTAGGTCAAATTCCTGCTCGTCATGCTCATCCCACACACGTATACCTTTTCCATTCCACAGCTGTAAAAGTTCTTCAACTAATGGCCTTAGGTACACATCAATGTCGTTGCTGGGTTGCTTAGGGCCTTGGATGAGAACTGGCATCATAATGAACTTCCGCTTCATGCACAGCCAAGGAGGAAGGTTATAGATACATAGAGTCACGGGCCAGGTGCTATGATTGCTGCTCTGCTCCCCAAAAGGATTAATGCCATCCGCGCTTAAACCAAACCATATGTTCCTTGCATCACCTGCAAAGTCCCCCCACTTTCTCTTGATTTTTCTCCACTGTGACCCGTCAGCGGGTGCTCTCAACTTCCCGTCTTTCTTACGGTCCTCTTTGTGCCATCGCATCAACTTGGCATGCTCTTTGTTTCTAAACAGACGTTTCAACCGTGGTATTATAGGAGCATACCACATCACCTTGGCAGGAACCCTCTTCTTGGGGCGCTCGCCGTCAACATCACCAGGGTCATCTCGTCTGATCTTATACCGCAATGCACCGCATACCAGGCATGCGTTCAAATCCTCGTACGCACCGCGGTAGAGGATGCAGTCATTAGGGCATGCATGTATCTTCTGCACCTCCAATCTGTAACACCCCTGTGTAATAGCCACTGTGATCATCTGCTAATAATGCCAAGTCACTTCATTTGCAGTGCCTAGTCATAGTGGTTAATCAAAGCAATTCAAATTCTATTCTGAAAAATCAACTCAAATTCAAAAGTGAAATATGAAGTTGCTCAAAACTTGTGGGAAAAATGTTCACCTTATAGCAAATAATCCAAAACCAGTAGATGTTAAGGAGCACAACATCATCATCAATTCAAAATGGCATGAGCATTTAAAATAGTGCCAAAAGGGGCATTCTAAATGCCATATTCATTTTTGTAAATTCCAAATGAATTCCAAAAAGGCCCAAACTTTTTGTGGCAGTGCCAACCATTGCCTAGTAATGGATTCGGCAAGTCCCATATTTTACAAAAGTCAAATGGACTTAAAAATAAAATATAACAGAAAAGAAAAAGCAAAATAGAAATAAGAAAATAAAATGAGGCACTGTGCACTGGGCCTAAGTGCACAGTGCCCCAATCTAGCCCACCAGGCCCAACTCCCCTTCTCTCTCCCCTGCATGTCGGCACGCCCATGGCCGCGCCGGCGAGCGCCGATGAAACGGCGACAGCGCGACGCCACCGACGCCCACCGACACGAGGGGATAAGGCCCCAGCTTCATTCACTCCCCCTGGACCTCCCTCGTCACTTCTCCCCTCTCCCCTCGCTCTCCCCTGTCCATTTTCATCGGCGACCGAGCGCCATCGCCGCCACACCTCGCCGTTTGCCGCGGCCACCGGCGACGCATCGCCTCGCCGTTCTGTCCGTCGCCTTCGCCGACCTCGACTTCCTCATCCTCGACCACGAGCGCGAGCAGGAGAGCCCTGCTACGCCGGGATCGAGCCGTTCCCTTTGCTTCGGCTGCCGGTGATCTTCCTCCTCTCCGGCGACATCTGCAACTACTAAACCCCCAAGGGCCCTCGTGCGTGCCGCGCGGTGAGCTTTTCTGTCACCTGCTCCCCTCCTTTTGCTTCTCCTCGCGCCATAGCTAGCTGCTGCCGTGCCCGAGCTCCGTTCACCGCCGACGAGCTCGTGGTCGTGGCCATGGCCATTGTCGCGATCGCCCGAGGCCTCCGCCGTGTTCCTGGTGCTCCCAGGATCCCAATGAGCCAGCGCCCAAGCCTCCCCGTGCCTCCTAACATAGTACCCGTCGAGGTCCCGAATGCGCTGCCGCCAAAGCTCGTCGCCGGCCACTTTTCCGGTGACCATTTGGTCCGGCACCACCACCACGCGATGCGGCGTCGACTCCGCGTTCGAACGCAACAAATCGCGCGCAAAACAGAGCCCCCTAGCGCGAATCCGACATGCTCCGGCGAGCTCGCCACCGCGGGAGGCCACCAGAGCAACTTCGGCGCTGGCCACCTACGTGGCAGGCCGGGCCCCACCTCTGGGCAGCTGACAGTGGGCCCCGCGTGCCCTAGTTGACTGGGTTGACCGAGTCAACTGCTGACTGGGCTGCCCAGTGAGACTGACATGTGGGCCCCTTCAGTTAATTAGCCTAATTAACGATTTATTAGATAAAACAATTAGTTTAGTCTAATATCTCACTGACATATGGGGCCCACACCCCTAATTAACCAGTTAGTTAGTTTAATCCACTGTTAAATTAACAGAGACTGACATGTGGGTCCCACTGGACCCACATGTCAGGTTTGACTGGTCAACCGACCAGTTGACCTGCTGATGTCATGCTGACAACCTGCTGACGTCATAATTCCATTTCTGTTAATTAAAATAAATCTGAAAACTACTAAAATCTTTAGAAATTCGTAGAAAATAAACCGTAGCTCTGATTGAAAAACTTAATACATGAAAGTTGATATAAACGACGGGACGAATCTAATCGTGACGTATGTTTCGATGCCGAAACCCCCTATGTAGGAGAACACGTAACTTTCCGTCCGTTTCTGGTATATGAATAGTGCATATACACCGGATAATAAATCCCACGTTAATCCTAAAATAACTAAAATGACCTAGACGCATCTTTAAGCAACCCTGCACTGCATCCTAGGCATAGCATGCTCTGTGTTACAATATTGCTGTGTATTTATTTGTTTCCTCCCCCCTCTTCTCTCTCGGTAGACCCCGACGTCGACGTAGCTCCCGAGACTGACGCAGCTCCGGAGGTCGACTACACCCCTGACGATCAGACCCTTGCCGCCGAGCTTCCAGGCAAGCACCCCCATTTTGAGCATTCCGATATCGCCCACTCTCTTCTCTCTTATGCTTGCATTAGAAGTTACTGCTGCTGCTGTTATCCTATTTCTGCTGCATAGCCTATTTATTGTAACCTGCTATTGTTACCTACCTGCTTATCCTAAACTGTTTCGTATAGGTTGGGTAGAGACCCAGCAGAGACCCCACTTTATCCCGACTGCCCCGCTGGATCATCAGAAGACCCGATCAACGGGATCGAAGAACAGACCCCGGCACCGCACATCACTTTTTCCTTAGTTGCTCGACACTACTGGGTTACTATCAAGTGCCGAGGGTGATACTTCGTCAACACTTTTGATGATACCCTTGTAGGTTAGTTATTCGATCGTGGTCAGCGAGGGTGATTCCTCCTACACCACCCCCGATAACGACATCGCCGTGCAACTGCTCAAGTGTGGACCTCGAGGGTGATTCCTCCTTTGTTCACCTTGACGTTTACGTCAGCTAGGAATCCAACGAGGGTGATGCCTCGGATTCCTTCTTTATATGGTAGCCACACGGATGCCTTTACATTACTGTTGATACTGTTTATTCTGGATAAAGACGGGTCGGCCCTGAGGGGTACCCGCACGAGATTATGATGAGAGTGATATGGTGTCGGGTGGACCTGGATGGTACCCAAGAGCTGAACACGAGGCGTGGCCGGGCATTCTTAGCCCTTGCCGCAAGTCCTCGAGACGGGGCGACGGGGTCACATCTTTCGTGAGTCTCTGCTCGTTACCGCACTACCAACACACTAACGGTTTGGATATTTGATCCGAGGGGCCTCTGGCCTGATAGCACTAACCATCACGTGGGCATAGTATGGGCGTTCTGCGTCGTATACATCAGCCAAAGCTCTATAGACGTCAGCGAGGAGCGGCCCGCTTTGGATTGGACTGGTTAAGCCCGCGCTTGTATTAAGGGGGCTAGGTCTGCTTCCGGAGCGTCCTCGCAACATGCAGGGTTCCCAGGGCGAAGGCCCAAGACCCCTGGGGGCATAGGTTAGTCCGGCGTGCTGACCTCTCTTTAGAGCCTAGGTCGGGTTGCGGCGTATTGTTTAGCCGAGGCCGGGCATGACCCAGAAAAGTGTGTCCGGCCGGAGTTAAACGAGCATGGTGGGTAAGTTGGTGCACCCCTGCAGGGAAGAAACAATCTATCGATAGCCTATCCTACGGTAACGGACACTCGGAGTTGTATCCCGATCGGTACAACTAGAACTGGTGACTTGAGATGATATTGGATAGTATGGCTCTGGGATTGCTTTCTCGCAGGGAGTCGAGGAAGAATCTCTGGGCGAGGTTGATACACTACTACTACTTTACATTATGTTAATCTGCACTCTTCTAATGCTGCAAGACCGATGAAGATGCTAGTCTTTGATAGGACTAGGCTCTCCCATCTATTCTGGCATTTCTGCAGCCCAGTCCACATATACAGCCTCCGTTGAAAATGTTGCATATGTAGTGTAGATCCTTGCTTGCTGAGTACTTCGGATGAGTACTCATGTTTGCTTTACTTTCTTTTTCTCCCCATATCCATATGTCGCCGCCAGATGACGGAGCCCCTGAGATAGCTGCCCCTGTCGACGACTACAGCTACTACTACTACCCTCCCGGCGAGTACTACTACGAGGAGCCGACAGTCGACCAGGAGTAGGATTCGGAGGGTCCTAGGCAGGAGGCCTACGCCTTTCGATCGTAGTATTTTATTTTGCACCGCCTTTCTAAAGGCCTATCTGTTTCTCTATAATATCTGTACCCAGATATCTGATGCTTCTGCTGACACTTGTATGCCATCGAGCTATGTATTCGCGCCCTCGAGGCCCTGGCTTGTAATATAAAGCTTGTATGACTTTATTTATGTTTTAGAGTTGTGTTGTGATATCTTCAAGTGAGTCCTTAGTCTTGATCGTGTGCATTTGCGTGTATGGTTAGTGCACGATTAAGCCGGGGTCGTCACACAATCCTAGAGGGCATAGAACCTTCTTTGCTCCGTACGTACTGTTGGGCAATTCGTTATCCTTTGGAAGCTTCTTCTTCAATATTTTCAGTAGCTTCTCAAATCCGTTGTCAGATACACCATTGTCTGCCTTCCATTGCAGCAATTCCAGTGTGGTACCGAGCTTTGTGTTGCCATCTTCGCAATTGGGGTACAACCCTTTTTTGTGATCCTCTAACATGCGATCGAACTTCAACTTCTCCTTTTCACTTTCGCATTGTCTCTTTGCATCAACAATGACCCGGCGAAGATCATCATCGGGCACATCGTCTGGTTCCTCTTGATTTTCAGCTTCCCCCGTTGCAGCATCATCGTATTCAGGGGGCACATAGTTGTCATCATCCTCTTCTTCTTCATTGTCTTCCATCATAACCCCTCTTTCTCCGTGCTTGGTCCAAACATTATAGTGTGGCATGAAACCCTTCTCAAGCAGGTGGATGTGAAGGGTTTTCGAGTCAGAGTAAGACTTCGTATTCCCACAGATAGGGCATGGACAACACATAAAACCATTCTGCTTTTTTGCCTCAGCCACTTCGAGAAAATTATGCACGCCCTTAATGTACTCGGAGGTGTGTCTGTTACCGTACATCCATTGCCGGTTCATCTGCGTGCATTATATATAACTAAGTGTGTCAAAAACCATTACAGAACATCATGAATAGAGAAATGACCAAATTAATAGAAGTTCATCATCACATTAAAACCAAAGTATAGTAGTGATCAAATGTTATTACTGAAAAACTAAATACATAAAGTTCATACATAGTTCTCATTGAACAACATATAGCTCTCCAAAGCATCTAATTAAACCATACATTGAAACTATGTAAAACATTTCAATGCAACAACAAATGCGATCATAATCGCAACTAAGGTAACAATTGATCCAACGGCATAATGATACCAAGCCTCAGTATGAATGGCATATTTTTTAATCTTTCTAATCTTCAAGCGCATTTCATCCATCTTGATCTTGTGATCATCGACGACATCCACAACATGCAACTCCAATTCCATATTCTCCTCCTCAATTCTTTTCAAATTTTTCTTCAAGTAATCGTTTTCTTTTTCAACTAAATTTAACCTCTCGACAAGAGGGTCGGTTGGAATTTCCAGTTCACATACCTCCTAGATAAAAACAACTATGTCACGTTGGTCGGCATAATTGTCATAAACACTAAATGAAACAAATAGTTGTAAAAGATAATATACCACATCCGAATCATAGACAGGACGAGGGCCAACGGGGGCGGATACCAAAACCATCGCATTATATAATAACAACCAATAATAAAATTAAGAAAATTATACAAGTATCTATCTAAATCATACAAGTAAGAATTTTTTTCTTTTAGAAAGAAGATAAGAACAAGAGGCTGACCACGGTGGTGCTGGTGACGAGATCGGCGTGGGCGATCGACGGCGGTGAGGACGGGGACGGGACATGACGGACCGCCAAACCTAGAAAAATCTTGAGAAAAATGGAGCTTGGACAAGGAGCTTCGAGAGGAGAAAGCTTAAGTGTGGCTCGGGCATTTCATCGAACACCTCATGTGCATAGGAGGTGAGCTAGAGCACCACAAAGCTCTCCCACGGCCGGCCAAAAAAACAGAGCAGTGGCTCTGCTCGCGGGCAGGGGCGGGGGTATATATAGGCCTCTCTTTAGTCCCGGTTGGTGGCTAAAACCGGGACTAAAGGACTACATTTGGTCCCGGTTCCAGCCACCAACCGGGACTAAAGGTTGTGGGCCAGGAGCGAGGCCCATTGGTCCCGGTTCGTGTCTGGAACCGGGACCAAAGGGGTTAGACGAACCGGGACCAATGGCCCCCGAGGCCCGGCCGGCGCCCTGGCCTCACGAACCGGGACTGATGCCCCCTGTGGTCCCGGTTCGTGAGTGAACCGGGATTAATGCCCTTATCTTGGCCTCAACCAAAGCCCTGTTTTCTACTAGTGTATCCTAATTAACACAACGGTGATTGTGATAACGATAATGATTATGCTCAAAAGAGAACTGAATATTCTCTTATACTTCCTGCCCTTCCCTCTGCTTCTTGTCACACAAACATCATGCTCCTTGAACTCAACCTCACAGGATTCTTCGAAGGATGTATTCTCAACTTCAGTATTAAATAGACCTGATTTATCTTCATTGCACACAGTCTCAGTAGTGCCGTTAGCGCTAGGCCTATCAGCAGTTTTAGTCTCTTTGTTCCCTTCTTCGGTCTTGCTCTCAGAATGCTCAGACTGCATATCCTCAGATGACTCCATTAGTTCCTTATGTTCCCAATCTGACAGTGCTAATGATGATGACGTCGACGAAGATGATGATGAGCAGTTGAGCTTCACGATTGATTTTTCCTTGCGGCGATCAGAGTCAAAGTCGTATGAGCTCTGGAGAGATCGAAGAAGCCTTCTCGGTGTCGTGTATAGCTTCACATCGTCAATGCTGATTGGCTTTTCAGAAGCCTAGCACAACAATAAATAACAAGTCAGTTAACAGGTCAACTGATGTACAATTCAAATCAAAACTAAAGCAGTATAGGCATTTCGTGATGCACACCTGTGGACTGGGGGTCTCATCTCTTGATAAGGTGTACACAATATCTATATATAGCGATATTTTTCAAATCAAAACTAAAGCAGTATAGGCATTTCGTGATGTGCACCTGTGGACTGGGTGTCTCGTCTCTTGGTAGGGTGTTGTTGTGGCTAACTGAAACAAATCCTGTGAATGTATCAATGCACTCAAAATTGGTATCAGTTACTTCGCCGTCACAAACCTCCCCCAATTCATCATCTTCAAGGGACTTGCCGTTTGAGCAGACCCTAATGAACAAGCCATCCTTGAGAGAAACATCCACACCATCATTACTCTGTAACCTCCTGTTTGCACGCCGACTCCGATCAAAATTGCAAGAGGACTGCCCGGTGGAGACGGGCGATTCGGTGAGCGTACTACTGTCATACATGATGGATGAGTCTACGACATGTGATTCGGGGGACTGGAACTGAACCGGTGAAGCAGAAGCAGACATAATGGTGGAGCTTCCACTTCCAGGGTTGCCATTGGCGCTCCAGAGGCTCTTGCATGGGTTGCTTTTCTCTCTTCTCCTCTGGAAGCTGGAGCCTACCATCGGGCTGCTAGTGGTGACCTCGTGCCTTGACCCCTTGTGCGCAGCAATGTGGTCTGGTGAGAAGCTCTTCTGGGTGGAGTGGTAGACAGCACAAAGGTTGTTGTCGCCGGTCCGGGTTGGAGTCTTCTCATCTCCTATAAAAATAAGACAGGGGAGTCTCCCCTCTGTTCTCGTTAAGGACAGTAAAACCAAGCCTAAACCGAGCTCTCTCAGCGATTAGCATTTTTGGCCGTCCGTTTTCCTGATCCGGTCGTTCCTGGCCATCAGATTTGCTGTCCAAAGCGATGTGTCCCACAATATGTGAAATCTGGCCCAGCTGTCCTATGGGCTGCTGCTCCAGAGGCTGAAACGAAGCCCTCTGGTGCATTGGGCCGTCGAGCCATCAGCCCATTAAGGACAGTAAAACGGAGGTCAACTGGTGGGCTTGGGGGCGTATGATCGACCGCGTGAGCTCCATCCACTCACGGCCCTGAACCCTAATCCAATCCCGATCGAGGGACTCGAACAGAGGAGGCGCTCGAGGGAGACCAAGCGTGCGAGGAGATCGAGTGCTAGCGAAGCCAGCCGAGGCGAGCGAGGAGATCGAGTGCTAGCGAAGCCAGCCTAGGCGAGCGAGGAGGCACGCGAGTGGATCCAGCGCCACGCGGTTCAGCTGATGCGCGCGAGGGGAGCCGATCCAGCCGATGCGCGCGAGGGGATCCAATGGACTCGCAGGATGCAGATGAACCAGGGGCCGACCGATCCAGCCGGCGTGGTCGATCCGCCTGCGAAGTGGAAAGGGGGGACGTGGGTGATGATGGCCAACCGGCGCCTCATCTGCTGGAAACTGCTCGTAATCATACTTCAGTTTCTATGCACGCATTCATGGTGATTGATGCGCCAATCCTTCTGGTGCCGAGTGGTATGTCTATATATTCTTCCTCCCATCCTCCCACACTCTTCGCATATTCTTCCTCCCATCCTCCCACACTCTTTCAAAAAAAAATCCTCCCACACTCTTCGCTCATCCTCTAGCTTCCGGTGCCGATTGGGCATCATGCTCTGGTAGGGTTCCTTCTATTTCTTTTCGTTTCATGTATGATTCATTTTTGCGTGGCGGAATTAGATATCCTCTCATACCAAAAATTGTGTGTACAGGTGATGTTCATACTAGCTGTGCTTGATTGATTTCATTTTGGAGCTTGGCATTGGAATTGTTTTTGCTTAGCAGTTGCGTGCGCCGCCACGATATTGGTCGCCGGCATCAAGCTGCCACGTAATCTCTCGCCTCCAGGCTGCCGCTGCTCCAGACCAGTTCTGCTGCCCAAGTGCGAGACATTCCTCAACGCCTCTCTGCTCCAATCGCTTATCAAATTTGAAGTTGCCCCGAGACAAATTGGAACATGCAAGGAAGTTTTGTGCTCTTAGGCATCCCTCCGTTTTAGACGAACACAATTTTTATTTGTGTATCATTCACACCATTGTATTGTTAATTATTGTTGTTGTCAATAGGGGCAATAATATGGAGGACTAAAGATGCAGGAGGCATCCCTGGAGAGTGGAAATACATGAGGAAGCATTGATACAGTGAGAGATAAGACCTCAAAAAGGATCATGTAAGGCAGCAGAGATCAACACCAAATCCAAAAATAAAATAGTATATGTTTATTTCTAATCAGGTTTTGGTTCTAATCTTCAGATTGATTTTGGGAAAGGGTTCCTGCTGGTCCAAGATCAATGTTACGAAGTGGTACGAAATCAAAACAAAAGATCATTACTTCTATTAAGAATAGGCAAGTTGAAGAAGGGACAAACTATTTACTTCAGATGATCCCCTTTTCAGCCTCCAAATCAATGAGTTTGTGTTCTTAAAGTGATTTTGTCTCCTTGCATACTAGGTTCCGTTACCAAATGCAGTGACAAAATTTTCTGCAGTGGAGTCGAGTTAGAGGCGGGAGGAGTGCAAGTAGTGGTGGGTTAAGACAGTAGCGACTGATACTTTGCCAGCTCAAGGCCATCTCCCGACGACGTCCTCCATAACTAGGATCCACTCATTGCTACCCACGCATCTACCTCTGTTGCAAACAATGATATGCATAATCATCTTTTTGGGTCTGTTCAGTCTTCTGCATGGTAATAATTTTATTACTAAAACATGGAGTATTTGGCTGCATTTTATGTATTTGTTTTTGGTAGGAACGCTCTGGTAGATGTGGTCCATTCCGTACTTAAACATCATATAAATGATTCTATAATGTTATCCTAATGATTAACCAACTGTTGAGGAGTTCAACATGGTTTGTTAGATTTCTGAAAACATGTCAGATGACTAGCTTTGAGAATATGAAATACAAATAGTTGGCACCTCTGTATGGTTAAGCTAGCTCCAAGTGTAGTGTTATGTCATTTCATGCCATGGCATCCATTCTTTGTTAAGTTAGGTGATGTTATTGACCAGAATGGTGCGACCTGTATCATCGTTCGATCTATTTAGTTCGCCAAAGTGCAGGGAGTAGGCCCAACAACATCATATAGGATAGCTACAATACAATTGCAACTTGAAATCAGTAAGACTACCATTGTCTTAGGATGATGCATGGCCATGATCATTTGTTTGTACTTCAAATTACTACTTTCATTCTCTTCTTATTAGTTAACTTTTTGTGTAATTGAATTGTTCTAGGCCTGGGTTAGATTAAATATCTCGGTGACGATGAGGTCGTCGCAGAAAGAAGAATGTCAATAGGTTTGCTAACCTGCATTTCCCACCTTGTTGTCCAAAAACACTTCTGTTTTTTTGCAGGGTCTTCAACACTTATGTTACTTGCCTAACCCATCCAAGCCCTATATATGTATTTATATACAAAAACAGTTTGTTGGAAACAAGTATTTTTCTCATTTGAGAAAGTGAACATTTAGCAACTTTAATATTTTGTGCCTCTGTATATTTGCATAAGTTCCTGTCATCCTGTTGGGGAAACAGATGGGTCTGGCAACGCGCACCATTACATCTCTGCATCGATTCTTTTCACTTAAATCTTTCTAAACGCCAGTCCTTGCATATTGAAATGTCCATTGGTATAAAAATTAGTGGCATCAACAAATCAATAATAACATCAGATATTTCAAATAACAAGAGAGAAGTGAATGGGTGCAGGGAGAGGGAAAACAAGATCATTGACCAGATCAATGATCTACAACTTAGTACAAGTCATCACAAACATCATGATATCAGTACAACAAGTGCAGTCCTGGACCCAACAAATAGACCCGGATCTTGGTACACATGGTACTAAGAGGATGGCCAACTTGACCTGAAAATAATAGAAGATGACAATTATGTAAAATAATAAATATTTGGTCTGCGTACACGAGAAATTACTATTATTCTACTTAAAAAATGGACGGACGCAGCAACGCGCGCCAATCATGATCTAGTTCTTTTTTAAGAACAGGGCCTGGTCAGCCTCCTCCTACTTTTCTCACGTTCGGGCGCTCCGCCCACTGGATGTGACGGGAGTGCGCCATCCGGTCCCGTTTTCCAGTGACGGGTATGGATGTGGGCATAGGTGCTGGTGCGTCAAACGCTGGGAGTTCTGAACAGACGACGCGTGGAGGGTGCGGGATTTTGAAATTCGGGGACGTGGAAATGGAAATTACAGTCCTAGCCCCATGGCGAAGCCTATTGACCGGGCTCACGGGCTGGTGCCGGTGGCTTTTGATGGGCGGGCGCCTCCGCCACGACCGATCTCCGCCGCGACCTCCTCGCGGGCGCCTCCGCCACGGCCGACCTCTTTGACCCCGTCTTCTCCTCCGTTGAGTGCGCCGTCGCCATCTCTAGCCTCGACGACGGGTGCGGCCGCCGCGTGGAGGAGCCCACCCTCTTCTACATGCCCCACTGCGAGGCGTCGCTCTACGATGCGCTCCTCGCAGCCAGCTGGGAGCCCCGCGCTCAGCTCCGCCGCGTGTGCGTGCTCGGCAACAGCTTCCGGCGGTACGCTCTGCAGGCGGAAGAGAACCGCTCGGGACCCACCGCCAAGGCCAATCTTGTTCTCAAGGCAGGGCGGTTCGCGTGGGAGCAACGGATCGACGAGGCCGGGGATGTGGACGACGAGGACTGGTTCCCCCGTGCGTTCAACGAGACGAGCTGGCATTTCTTCGAGGTGGACCAAGACGTCGACTAGAGGAAGGAGATAAGTTCCCAAGCTTTGTCCTTCGAGAAATCATCACTGTAACCCACTGTATTACTTGATTCGAGATGCATTTGGAGATTCAGCGTTGGCATCTTCACAAAATTTATCACTGCGATTCTGTGATTGTATACTAGTATTTGATTGGAGATGAATTCACACATTCAGAGTTAGCATCTGAGCATAATTTATCACTGTAATTATATGATTGTATTACTTGATTGGAGATATATTCAAAGATTCAGAGTTGGCATCTTAATGAAAATCATCACTGTAATTCTATGATCATATACTACTTGATTGGAAACAAATTCAAAGATTCAGAGTTGGCATTTAACACTGTAATTCTATGATTATATTACTTGGTTGGAGATGCACGCAAAGATTCAGAGTTGGCATCTTAACAAAATTTGGTGTTTACTTCATCTTGATTTGCATTGAACAAGAATGGAAGCTGTGCGCATTTGTCTTTCTGAATGTAGACATCGAGTCCCCACATTACTTACTGGCTGTGACCCAATTTCCAGTGTCCCGTGAGGTTTATCGGTTGATTTTTATGATATTGGAAACGGGTACTCTGCCCTAGAACATAACCTGTAAGGCTTCTTCTTTTGTAGACATTATTTCATAAAAAGGGAACCATTAAGGTTCAGTACGAACCACTTGCTCAGAATGCAAGGAGAAATATAACACATGATTTAAGATGAACACTGAGTAGCCTGCTGTCTTATAACATTCAGAAAGGTAAAGGCAGATTAGTTTGCCCCTCACATAACCAAAAGAAATCCCTAAGAACCCCCAGGATCTATTTATCTTTCTATTTCGAGGAGCCATAGCACCATAATATTCTGAATTTTCAACTAATTTACCTAATCTCTCCTGGGCTCACTCGGGCCTCCCAGACACGCCAACCCCACTCGGGCCTCACTCGGGCCTCACTCGCCGGGTTTGGATACATGTATGTCATTCAATTACCTCACTCGGGCCTCCCAGACACGCCAACCCCACGAGGAATCAGGAAACAAGTGCTACGCAGCACCCACTGGCAAGGCCACGCGGTGCCAGGGTTTTCGAAACCTTTTGGTCCCGGGCCCACATGTCAACCAGCTACAACACGACCAAGCAGTACTGGCACTCGCCACAGCAGTTAGCTAGCAAAAACATCTTCTAGAGAAAAAATAGCAAGAAAAGGTGGAGGCTGATTGGTTTGACCCTCACATAAGGCAAAGAATTCCCTTAGAACCCCCAGTTTTTTCCTGTTTCTGGTAACTGCAGCATCATAATGTTCTTGAATTCTCCACTGATTTACCTTAATATCTCCTGAGCACATTCTATTCCTGTGACTGAAGATCAGATCTGATCTTCATGAACCCATCAAACAAAGGCCGTTGATGGTCACCATCGCATGAATTGGGCCATCTGGTGATTTTGCAAGCGGTGGCATAAACACCTAACCTGTCGAGGACTCCACAACAAACACAATTGTGCGAGAGAACAAGGAGCAAATGTATAGACTTAGAAGAGCTTCGAATAACTCCATATAATATCGAAATGGGCTAGCGAAACAATAGATGCTGCATAGATTCGTAGAGGGCTGAAGGTATGTGGTGCATCTTCTGCTGCTCTCTGTACACCCCCGCTTTAAAACAGATTATCGTTGGCAAGAATGGTGCTTGGTATTTAACCAAAGCCCTCTTGTCACGTCAAAGCCTGGCAACTAATACAACGTCCGGACAGTTTATGCATGCAGGTTCTGAAGGCGATGTACGACCTGAACGGTGCCATCATCTCCCACACAGTTTTCTCTGGCAATGCATCATCGACATGGCATGCTATTGAATATGGCCTGGAATTTTTAAATAAGGGTTTGATCTGGCAGATAGGTTCAGGAACTAAAGTGCTGGTCCAGAGTGACAATTGGATACCACAAGACATGAGCCTTGGACCAGTCAGCAGACAGGGCTAGTGTGGGTGGCATCTGATGGGAGTTTGGTGGCGCAACCTGCTGCAGCGGCACTTCGTACCTGCAGATGTGGGACTTCCTCGCCTGTCACCTGGTAAAAATTCTGGTGTTTTCTTCTGTCCGAGGTGCCTACAAGTTAGCAATGAATTTCAACTTCTTTGATCAGGGAGTCAGGGGGTCCAAGTTCAAGTCCAGATGGGTCTGCTCCAAGCTGGGATTTAATCTTGAAGCCTCCAGTTCCTCGAAAGATTTGTACCTTTGCTTGGAGGCTACAACACCAGGTCGGAATGGCCGCTGCAGCTATCCCAGCTACAATGGGTGACGATGGTTATAAATTTCTAATGCAAAAGCCAGTGCGTCCTGTACAACGGTACATGAATCCCGTCAATTTCTCTGAATCCCATCAAGATTCGCTTTGCTTTTTTGCACTGAAATCTGGAGGGGTTAACATTGAGTGAGTTCAGTATGCATCTCTTGCATTGGATCTTGGAAGAAAATGTTATAGACGTAGGACAGGCAGTATGCAGGTTATTTTTGCAAGCGGGACAAAACCACTAGAAATGCCTATTTTCACATTCACTCTCATTCGACCATTAGTAAAAGACATTCAACATTTCGTCAATATATTAGTAAAATGCACAGGGTTATGTCGTATCCTCCTCCTTTGTCAAACCTGCTGCGACCCCCTTTTGTTTTTGGTGGGGGGGCACCATTTCTTTTGGAGTTACGGGGTTATTTTGCCAATTTCCTTGGAGGCAGTTCTTTTGCGTCCCATGTAGTCAAACTCATCTTCATCCATCTCTCATGGATTGGCGCAAGCAAGTGACCTTTGTACTCTCTCTGTCCGCGTTTATTAGTCTCCCTTTTATTTTGGGTCAAAGTTTGATCATGAATTTTAGCTAATAAAAATTAACTTATATGTCACAAAAAATATACCACGAAAAATCTCTTTGAAATACAAATCTAACAACATACTTTTTATAAAATATAATTTGTATTTTTTAGTCAAATAGAAAGTCAAAGTTGGATCCAAAATACAAGGGAGGCTAATAAACCCGGATGGAGGTACTATCTACCAAAACATTGACTTCCCTGACCTATCCACTGTCCTCGCCTTATAAAGGGGGACGAGGCTTAGGGTTACAAGAATCCTACCGACCTAAAGCCATGCTTGGTGGAGGAGTCCTTGGCGTGCCTGCCAAGGTACTAGACTTTCTTGGTGAGGGCTCCTTGCGTTAGTCGGAGGCCTTCTGAATTGTCACGGCCTGCTGGCCCCTAGGGCCAGCCCAACATCCAACTTGCCATCCGACGGGCCACCCCAGGTGTAGCACACCGTCATATGGTGGAGTCGTGCACAAGTTTGGGCTGTTTGAACATGCCTTAGATTTCATCTCCCAAATGAGTAGGGGATCACATCAACAACTTATACTCCCACCACCCCTCAATATTTGGCGCATTCTTTTTATGAAGATAGTGGGCAGCAGAAAGACCGATTTTGGATTGAGATGCGCCCGCTAGGTCTTAATTGTGGCCGTGAAATCTTGCCAAATTTGAGGAAAAGCAGGCCATTGATGGCTGAGAGAGGGAATAGTGGGAGATGCGAGGAGGGAGATGATACGTCCATTTTGCATCATGTTTTTCTACTGTTATTTATAATGTTTGTATGCATAATAATGCTTTTTGGAGTAATTCTAATGCCTTTTCTCTCATAATATGCAAGGTTTACACAAAGAGGGAGAATACCGGCAGCTGGAATTCTGGACATGAAAAAACTACGTCAAAGTTACCTATTCTGCACATCTCTAAATGAGCTGAAGTTTTATGGAGAATTGTTTTGAAATATATAAAAAATACTGGAGCAAATAACTACCGGAGGGGACCACCCTGGTGAGCACAAGACACAGGCGCGCCCTGGTGAGTTGTGCCCTCCTCGGTCCACCTCCGGTGCCCATCTTCTGGTATATAGGTCATTTTGACCTAGAAAAAAAATAAGAGGGGGACTTTCGGGACGAAGCGCCGCCGTCTCGAGGCGGGACTTGGGCAGGAACACTTTTGCCCTCCGGTGTAGCGATTCCGCCGGGGGAACTTCCCTCCCGGAGGGGGAAATCATCGTCATCGTCATCACCAACAACCCTCTCATCTTTGGGAGGGCAATCTACATCAACATCTTCAACATCACCATCTCCTCTCAAACCCTAGTTCATCTCTTGTGTTCAATCTTTGTACCGGAACTTCGGATTGGTACCTGTGGGTGACTAGTAGTGTTGATTACATCTTGTACTTGATTACTATATGGTTTATTTGGTGGAAGATTATATGTTCAGATCCATTATGCTATTTAATACCCCTCTGATCTTGAGCATGATTATTATTTGTGAGTAGTTACTTTTGTTCTTGAGGTTACGGGAGAATTCATGTTGCAAGTAATCATGTGAACTTGATATGTGTTCTATATTTTGATGATATGTATGTTGTGATTCCTTTAGTGGTGTCATGTGAACGTCGACTACATGGTACTTCACCATATTTGGGCCTAAGGGAATGCATTGTGGAGTAGTTATTAGATGATGGGTTGCTAGAGTGACAGAAGCTTAAACCCTAGTTTATGCGCTACTTCGTAAGGGACCGATTTGGATCCAAAAGTTTAATGCTATGGTTAGATTTTATCTTAATACTTTTCTCGTAGTTGCGGATGCTTGCGAGGGGGTTAATCATAAGTAGGAGGTTTGTTCAAGTAAGAACAACACCTAAGCACCGGTCCACCCACATATCAAATTATCAAAGTAGCGAACACGAATCGAACCAACATGATGAAAGTGATATGGTGAATTCCCATGTACCCTCAAGAACGCTTTGCTTATCATAAGAGATCGTTTTGGCCTGTCCTTTCCCACAAAAGGATTGGGCTACCTTGCTGCACTTTATGTACTGTGACGCCCCCGGCCCGATCGTGCACTAATCATACACGCAAATGCACACGATCAAGCCTAAGGACTCACGGGAAGATATCACAACACAACTCTAAAACATAAATAAAGTCATACAAGCTTTATATTACAAGCCAGGGCCTCGAGGGCTCGAATACATAAGCTTGCGAACAAGCGTCAGCGGAAGCATCAGATATCTGAGTACAGATATGAAATAGAAACAGAAAGGCCTTTAGGAAGGCGGGGCAAAAGAAAACACTACGATCGAAAGGCACAAGGCCTCCTGCCTGGGACCCTCCGATCCTACTCCTGGTCGTCAGTCAACTCGTAGTAGTATCCATCCTCTGGGTAGTAGTAGTAACGATCGTCGGGGCATCTGTCTCAGGGGGCTCCGTCCTCTGGTCACGTCAAACTGATATGGGGAGAAAAAGGAAAACAAAGCAACCGTGAGTACTCTGAAGTACTCAGCAAGCAAGGATCTACACTACATATGCAACATTTTCAAGGGGAGGCTGTATATGTGGACTGGGCTGCAGAAATGCCAGAATAGAGAGAAGGCCTAGTCCTATCGAAGACTAGCATCTTCAGCGATCTTGCAGCAGTAGAAGAGAGTAGAACAATACCATATAATGTAGCAGTAATAATATCAACCTCACCCAGAGATCCTTTCTCGACTCCCTGCGAGAAAGCAATCCCAGAGCCATATATACAGGTCTCATCACAGGTATCCAGTTCTAAATTGTATCAATCAGGATACAACTCCGAGTGTCCTTTACCGTAGGACCGGCTATCGATAGAAATGTTCTTCCCTGCAGGGGTGCACCAACTTACCCAACACGCTCGATTAACTCCGGCCGGACACACTTTCCTGGGTCATGCCCGGCCTCGGCCAAACGACACATCGCAACCCTACCTACAGCTCAGCAGAGAGGTCCCCGTCGGTCTATATCCTAAGCGCTCAGGGGTCATGGGCCATCGCCCTGTGCACTCCGGGTCGGTGTGTGCAGGGTCGGGACGAGCACCACCTCAGTCCTGGATGGTACTGGCCCGGCCCGGCCACGAGGCTGAACTGGACGTCTGACAGAGCTTTCGGCTGATGCATACGATGCAGAACGCCCATACTATGCCCACGTGATGGTTAGTGCTATCAGACCAGAGGTCTGCTCGGATCAAATATCCAAATCGTTAGGACTAGGGCTTGCGGTAACGAGCAGAGACTCACGAAAGATGTGACCCCGTCGCCCCGTCTCGAGGACTTGCGGCAAGGGCCAAGAATGCCCGGCCGCGCCTCGTATTCACCACTCGGGCACCACACTGGCAACCCGCCTTCACATCGCACGCGGGTACCCCTCAGGGTCGACCCGCCTTTCCAAGTAACATTGTAAAGTCCAAGTATCCGTGTGTCCATAACATCAAGGAATCCGAGGTATCACCCTCATTGAATTCCCACTCGATGTATCCGTCAAGGTGAACTAGGAGGAATCACCCTCACTGGGTCCACACTTGAGGTGTTGTACGACAGCGTCGTTATCGGAAGCGGTGAAGGAGGAATCACCCTCGATGACCACGACCGAATAGCTACTCTACAGAGTTAACATCAGAAGTGCTACAAGAGGTTTCACCCTCGGCACTCGATAGTAACGCTGCAGTGTCGTTACAACTAAGGGGGGGGTGATGTGCGGTGTCGGGTCCTGGTCTTCAATCCCATTGATCGGGTCTTCTGACGATCCAGCGCGGCAGTCGGGATAAGTGGGGTCACTGATAGGTCTCTACCCAGCCTAGACTAAACAGTTTAGGATATGTAGGTAATTATTAACAGTAGGTTACAATGAACAGGCTATGCATCAGAATAGGTAAAGCAGCAGCAGCAGTAATTCTAATGCAAGCGTGAGGAATTTAGAATGGGCGATATCGGGATGATCAAAGGAGGGGCTTGCCTGGTTGCTCGGCGGCAAGGGCAAGGTCATCTATGGTGTCTTCGGGATCCGGAGCTGCGTCGGTCTCGGGGACGACGTCGGGGTCGGGGGCTATCGAGAGAGAAGAGGGGGAGGAAACAGTATAAATATATAGCAAACATGAGCATGACAAATACGATACACGGTGCTAGGGGTAGTCTAACGCAGCATCACACGTAACAGACGGAGCGGGAGAATATCTGACGATATTTCCCGGGTCTTTGGAATTATCGGACAGAGGATAAGAGGGGAACGGTTGCAAGTTCGGATAGTTAGAGACGCGTGACGGACGAACGGACCGCGTATTCAGATTCGTCTCGTCGTTCTGAGCAACTTTCATGTACAAAGTATTTTCATCTGAGCTACGGATTATTTAATATGATTTTCTAAAGTTTTTATTAATTTCTGGAATTTAATTAATTATTTAAATTAACATTATCCGAAACAGTGTCATGCTGACGTCATCATGACGTCAGCATGACATCAGCAGGCGTCCTGACATGTGGGTCCCACATGTCATAGACTGTTAGGTTAATTAGTGATTAACTATTAAATTAACATTTAATTAAACTAATTAATTAAATTAGACTAATCTAAACAGTGTTAATTAACTAATTAGTTAACTATTAATTTTAATTAGATTATTTATTTTTATTTTTATATATATATATATACATTTTTTTTTAACAGGGGCTGGGCCCGTTTGTCAGCGTCTAGGGGGGGGGCGGGCCCACTGGTCAGTGACCCGGGAGGCCGCAGCGAGCGCGCGGGCGTGTGGGCGCCGGCCGCCCGAACAGGGCACGCGCGCGTGGGCGCGGCGAGGCGCCGGCGGGGTCGACGGGTGCGGCGAGGTGGCGCGTCCAGGCGCGGGTCGGGCGCACGCGCAGCGGCATGGCGAGCAGGGGAGCTGGCCGGGGCGATGTAGGCGGCGGTGGCGTGAGGTGGTGGCCGAAGCGGGGCAGCGCGGAGGCGGAGGCGGCGGTGGCCGCGGGTAGGCGCGTGCGCGCGCGCGGCGAGGGCGCGGCCCGAGCGCGGGCACGACGCGGTGAGGGAGAGAGAAAAGAAGGGAGGGGCGGCGCGGGCGGCACCGGCGACCGAGGAGAGGGGGGAGAGAAGGCCGGCGCGGCTCACGGCGGGGAGTATGTGTCCAAGGACAGCGTGCTCGATGGAGGTTGATGCGGCGGGTTCCAGCGACGCGGGGACGAGTTGGCGACGGTGGTGGGGTCGACACGGGGACGAGGCGGAGCGCTCCGGTGGCTGCTGCGGCGAGGCGTGTGAAGACCCGCGCGGAGGGGGTTCGGGAGGACGTCCGACAGCGGTGAGGCGGTCCGGCGAGGGGGTTTCGAGCGGTGCCGCGGGGTCGATGGCCGACACGGCCAGCGCGGCGAGAGGCCGTCGACGCCCGATCCAATCTGGATCGGGAGGACAGAGGGGAGGGTGGACGAGGGGGGGGGGAGTGATGCGTCGGGGGTTAGGTTCGGTCGTGGGGGGGGGGGGGGGGGATATGGGGATGGGGTGGGCCGGCCAGGGAGGCCGTGGCCCAGTTGGGGGGCCGCCGGGGGGGGGGAAAGGGGGGGGGTTTGCTCCTTTTTTTTTTTTTGCTTTTTTGCTCCTTTTTTTTGTTTTTTTTTTTGCTTTTCTTTTATCTTTTTCTTTTTATTTAACCACAGCTCCTGTTTAGCAAATAGTTAGGGCTCTATATGAATTTTGTAAAACTTAGGAATTACTCCAACAAATACTAGGCAATACCTACCACTACCAAAAATTGGTTTGGAGAAAATAGGAGCTCCCACAATTTTTATAATAATTAATATGCATTAATCATTACTGTTTTAATAATGTTAGAGTCACTTAATTAATTTATTATTTGTTGGTTACAATTTTAGACTTGCCTCTGCAACATTTGTTGTTTATCGAACATTTCAGTTTCTGTGTTTGAACAACTTTTATTTTCCACTTTCATTTAAATTTGGATCTGACTTAGGAGTTGAAATGCAATATGATGTTAACGATGATCATGCACTGTTAATCATGCTGACTTGGCATTATCAAAATGGGATTACTGTGGTTAACCACCGGGGGTGTTACATGTACCGTTACCGTTACTTGTCCGTTACAAATTATCTCACTATCAAACTACTTGTCACCGACTATTTCTGTGCTTGCAGAAAATACCTTGCTGAAAACCACTTGTCATTTCCTTCTGCTCCTCGTTGGATTCGACACTCTTACTTATCGAAAGGACTATGATTGATCCCCTATACTTGTGGGTCATCAAGACTCTTTTCTGGCGCCGTTGCCGGGGAGTGAAGCGCTTTTGGTAAGTGGAAATTGGTAAGGAAAAATTATTACTACGTGCTAAAATTTATTGTCACTTGTTACTATGGAGAACCATCCTTTGAGGGGTTTGTTCGGGGTATCTTCACCTCGACCGGAAGCACAAGTAGTTACCCCTCAACCTACTGCACCTACTGAAAATATTGGTTATGAAATTCCTTCGGGTATGATAGAACAACTGCTAGCTAATCCTTATGCAGGAGATGGAACCGAACATCCTGATATGCACTTGATATATGTGGATGAAATTTGTGGATTATTTAAGCTTGCAGGTTTATCTTGAGATGAAGCTAAGAAGAAGGTTTTCCCTTTATCTTTGAAGGGAAAAGCATTGACATTGTATAGGCTATGCAATGATATTGGATCTTGGAATTGGAATCGATTGAAATTGGAATTTCACCAAAAAAATTATCCTATGCATCTAGTTCATCGTGATCGGAATTATATATATAATTTTTGGTCTCGTGAAGGAGAAAGTATCGCTCTAGCTTGAGGGAAGCTTAAGTCAATGTTATATTCATGCCCCAATCATGAGCTCTCTAGAGAAATTATTATTCAGAATTTTATGCTCGGCTTTCTCATGATGATCGATCCATGCTCGATACTTCTTGTACTGGTTCTTTTATGAAGAAGACTATTGAATTCAGGTGGGATCTTTTAGAAAGAATTAAACGCAACTCTGAAGATTGGGAACTCGACAAAGGTAAAGAGTCAGGTATTAAGCTTGAATTTGATTGTGTTAAATCTTTTATGAATCCGATGCTTTTCACAAGTTTAGCACTAAATATGGACTTGGCTCTGAGATAGTAGCCTCTTTTTGTGAATCATTTGCTACTCATGTTGATCTTCCTAAAGAGAAGTGGTTTAAATATCATCCCCCTATTAAAGAAGAAATTAAAGAACCGATCATAGTTAAAGATGAAACTATTATTTACAATGTTGATCCAGTTGTGCCTACTGCTTATATTGAAAAACCACCTTTCCCTGTTAGGATAAAGGAACATGCTAAGGTTTCAACTGTGGTTCGCAAAAGTAATATTAGAGCACCTAAACCTGCTAAACAAATTAAAGTAGAACCTAGTGTTGCTATGGTTAAAGATCTCCTGGTAGAAAATATTGATGGGCATGTTATTTACTTCTGCGATGAAGCCGCTAGAATTGCCAAACCCGATGAAAAAGATAAACATAGACCTGTTGTTGGCATGCCTGTTGTCTCAGTTAAAATAGGAGATCATTGTTACCATGGTTTATGTGACTTAGGTGCTAGCGTGAGTGCTATTCCTTTTACCTTATACCAAGAAATTATGAATAACATAGCACCCGCTGAAATAGAAGACATATATGTTACTATTAAACTTGCTAATAGAGACACCATCACACCACTTGGGATTGTTAGAGATGTTGAAGTTTTGTGTGGGAAAATAAAACACCCTACTGATTTTCTAGTTCTTGGTTCCCCACAAGATGATTTTTGTCCCATTATCTTTGGTAGACCTTTCTTGAACACCGTGAATGCTAAAATAGATTGTGAAAAACAAACTGTCAGTATTAGCTTTGGTAATGAGTCTCATGAGTTTAATTTCTCCAAGTTTAGTAGACAACCACATAAGAAAGAATTACCTAGTAAGGATGAAATAATTGGTCTTGCTTCTATTGTCGTGCCTCCTACTGATCTACTAGAACAATATTTGCTAGACCATGAAAATGATATGCATAAGCATGAAAGAAATGAAATAGATAAATTTTTCTTTGAACAACGACCTCTGCTCAAACACAATTTGCCAATTGAAACTCTAGAAGGCCCTCCTCCACCTAAAGGTGATCCTGTGTTTGAATTAAAGCAATTGCCTGACACTTTGAAATATGCTTATCTTGATGAGAAAAAGATATATCATGTTATTATTAGTGCTAAACTTTCAGAACATGAAGAAGAAAGGTTATTGAAAATTCTGAAGAAGCACCGTGCTGCCATTGGATATACTCTCGATGATCTTAAGGGCATTAGTCCCACTCTCTGTCAGCACAAGATTAGTATGGAACCTGATGCTAAACCCGTTGTTGATCATCAACGACGTTTGAATCCTAAGATGAAAGAAGTGGTAAGAACTGAAATATTAAAGCTTCTAGAAGCATGTATAATCTATCCCATAGCTGATAGTAGATGGGTAAGTCCCGTTCATTGTGTCCCTAAGAAGGGAGGTATTACTGTTGTTCCTAATGATAAAAATGAACTCATTCCACAAAGAATTGTTACTGGCTATAGAATGTTAATTGACTTCAGAAAATTAAATAAAGCAACTAGAAAAGATCATTACCCTCTGCCTTTTATTGATCAAATGTTGGAAAGATTATCTAAGCACACACACACTTTTGTTTTCTTGATGGATATTCTGGTTTTTCTCAAATACCTGTTTCACAACCCGATCAAGAGAAAACCACGTTCACTTGCCCATTTGGAACTTATGCTTATAGACGTATGCCTTTTGGTTTAGGCAATGCACCTACTACCTTTCAACGATGTATGACTGCTATATTCTCTGATTTTTGTGAAAGGATTGTTGAGGTTTTCATGGATGGTTTTTCTGTTTATGGAACTTCTTTTGATGATTGCTTGAGCAACCTTGATTGAGTTTTGCAGAGATGTGAGCAAACTAATCTTGTCTTGAATTGGGAGAAGTGCCACTTTATGGTTAATGAAGGTATTGTCTTGGGGCATAAAATTTCTGAACGAGGTATTGAGGTGGATAAAGCTAAAGTTGATGCAATTGAGAAAATGCCATGTCCTAAAGATATTAAAGGTATTCGTAGTTTCCTTGGTCATGCTGGTTTCTATAGGAGGTTTATTAAAGACTTCTCTAAAATTTCTAGGCCTCTTACAAATCTTTTACAAAAGGATGTTCCATTTGTTTTTGATGATGATTGTGTAGAAGCCTTTGAAACACTTAAGAAAGCCTTAACTTCTGCACTTATTGTTCAACCACCTGATTGGAACTTGCCTTTTGAAATTATGTGTGATGCTAGTGATTATGCTGTTGGTGCTGTTCTAGGACAAAGAGTTGATAAGAAATTAAATGTTATTCATTATGCTAGCAAAACTCTAGACAGTGCCCAGAGAAATTATTCTACTACTGAAAAAGAATTTTTAGCAGTTGTGTTTGCTTGTGACAAATTCAGATCTTATATTGTTGATTCCAAAGTAATTGTTCACGTCGATCATGCTGCGATTAAATATCTTATGGAAAAGAAAGATGCTAAACCTAGACTCATTAGGTGGGTTCTTTTGCTACAAGAATTTGATTTACATATTACTGATAGAAAAGGAGCCAGAACCCCGTAGCTGATAACTTGTCTAGGTTAGAGAATATTCTTGATGACCCACTACCTATTGATGATAGCTTTCCTGATGAACAACTAGCTGCAATAAATGTTTCTCATAAGACTCCGTGGTATGCTGACTATGCTAATTATATTGTTGCTAAATACATACCACCTAGTTTCACATATGAACAAAAGAAAAATTCTTCTATGATTTGAGACATTACTTTTGGGATGACCCACATCTTTGTAAAGAAGGGGTAGATGGTATTATTAGACGTTGTGTACCTGAGCATGAACAGGAACAAATCCTATGGAAATGTCACTCCAAAGCTTATGGAGGACATCATGCAGGAGATAGAACTGCTCGTAAGGTATTGCAATCTGGTTTTTATTGGCCTACTCTCTTCAAGGATGCCCGTAAGTTTGTTTTATCTTGTGATGAATGTCAAAGAATTGGTAATATTGGTAAGCGTCAAGAAATGCCTATGAATTATTCACTTGCTGTTGAACCATTTGATGTTTGGGGTTTTGATTATATGGGACCTTTTCCTTCCTCCAATGGGTATACACATATTTTGGTTGTTGTTGATTATGTTACTAAGTGGGTAGAAGCTATTCCAACTAGTAGTACTGATCATAACACTTCCATTAAAATGCTTAAAGAAGTTATTTTCCCGAGGTTTGGAGTCCCTAGATATTTAATGACTGATGGTGGTTCACACTTTATTCATGATGCTTTCCGTAAAATGCTTGCTAAATATGATGTTAACCATAGAATTGCATCACCCTATCATCCTCAATCTAGTGGTCAAGTTGAACTTAGCAATAGAGAAATAAAGTTAATATTACAAAAAAACTGTTAATAGGTCCCGAAAGAATTGGTCTAAGAAATTGGATCATGCACTTTGGGCCTATAGAACAACATATAAAAATCCTATGGGTATGTCTCCTTACAAAATGGTTTATGGAAAAGCTTGTCATTTGCCTCTTGAGTTAGAACATAAAGCATATTGGGCAATTAAAGATCTCAACTATGATTTCAAACTTGCCGGTGAAAGAGGTTATTTGATATTAGCTCATTAGATGAATGGAGAACCCAAGCCTATGAAAATGCCAAATTATTTAAAGAAAAAGTTAAAAGATGGCATGACAAAAGAATCCAAAAGCAGAAATTCAAAGTTGGAGAATATGTTCTTTTGTACAACTCTTGTTTTAGATTCTTTGCAGGAAAACTTCTCTCTAAATGGGAAGGACCATATATTATCGAGGAGGTTTATCGCTCTGGAGCCATCAAAATTAATAATGCTGAAGGTACTAACCCGAAGGTGGTCAATGGGCAAAGAATTAAACACTATATCTCAGGTACGCCTATTAATGTTGAAAGCAATATTATTCAAACCATGACACCGGAGGAACACGTAAAAGAGACCTTCCGGAACACTCCAGAATACTAAAAAAAGAGGAGGTACGTGATATGGTAAGTAAACAGACTCCGAAAAATCCGCAAAAATATTTTCTGTCAGTTTTGGAATATTACAAAAATTAGGAAAATAAGAAACAACCAGGAAGGCAACCGAGGAGGGCACAAGACACCAGGGCGCGCCTTTATATACCCCCCAAAGATATTGACCACCGTATCGCGGAGAAATCTTCTGTTCTTCTTTCTTGCTGTTTTTTGTTAGATCTGTCAGGCCAGACATCATGTCTTCTCCCTCCTGCGACCAAGTAGAAGGGGATGCTTGGTTGATGAAGATAGAACTAAAGAGAGAGGAACCAGAGGAAACCATCAAGGGTGACAAGGTCAAGGAAGTCGCGGGAGATCAAGTTCCGGCAGTAGGGCAGGCTGTTCTAGCAGCAGAAGAAGAAAACATCCTTCAACCTTACTATGATCATCTTACCCCTACTGAAATTGAAGCTTTCAGGGTCATTGAAACGGTTCATGTGCAAAATAAATATCTGTTGCAAGAGCATGACATCGCCCTCCGGAGCATCATTCGTAGATTGGAGTACCTCCTGATCCTGAAGTGTGACGCTACCTCATCACCACCACCATCATCATCTTCCCCACCAAAGGAGACTTGAGTTCATGGTATGGGCACTCCCCTTGGCTTGTGCCAAGCTTGGGGGAGGTTCCCCGGTATCGTATCACCACCACTGTCTTTGCCTTTATCTATTTTAGTTCGATCTTTAGTTATCCTATGATTTAGTTGAATAAAAGTTTAGTTCGATCCTTTCTTTTCGAGTGCTTGCTTAGTGATCTATCTATCTATGTAATCGTGTGCGAGATATATAATAAAGAGTAGTTTGAGTTTTGTTTCTTTACTCTTTTGTTTCAATAAAAAGGAAGAAAAATAAATGAAAAAGATCATATGCTAATCTTATGGTAAGTAATGACATCACATAAGGAAAAGTATAAGTGGTAAAATTTATTGGAGATTGACAAACATAGCATTGGTCAATGATGCAATTCATGAAAGAATTAATAAGGGAAGAGAAGATTCAGATGCAAATACACTATATTGGACATCTTTTATGATTGTGAGCCCCCATTAAATATTATGTGTCAAAATTGTTGACGTCGGACAAGGAAGACAACGTAATGGTTTATGTTTGTTCATATTCACATAGAAGTTATATTGTTATAGATCCTTCAACATGTGGTGCTTGCTCAATATCTTTGCTAGCCAAAAACTCTGCACTAAGTAGAGATACTACTTGTGCATCCAAAAACCCTTAAACCCAAAATCTTATTTTGAGAGTCCACCATACCTACCTATGGATTGAGTAAGATCCTTCAAGTAAGTTGTCATCGGTGCAATAAGGCAATAAAAATTGCTTCTAAATGTGTTAAATCATTTAGTGTAAGAGAAAATTCAGCGTTGTACGAACTTATGATGGCAAAGTAATAAAAGCGATGGACTGCATAATAAAGGTTGATATCATAAGGGGAAATATAATGTGACGTTCTTTTGCATTAAGGGATTTGGCATACAAACAAAAAGCGCATGACAACCTCTGCTTCCCTCTGCGAAGGGCCTATCTTTTACTTTTATGCATTTACTTTTATGTAAGAGTCAAAGTATTCTTCCCTATTCCTTTTTATTTTCTCTTTTTGCAAGCATCATGTGGTGAGGAAAGATCTAGGCACATATATCTAGTTGGATATGAGTGGGCATGAGTTATTATTGTTGACATCACCCTTGAGGTGAATATGTTGGGAGGCAAAACTATAAGCCCCTATCTTTCTATGTGTCCGGTTGAAACTTTTTGTTCATGGGTATGCTGTGAGTGTTAGCAATCATAGAAGGTTAAATGATGGTTGAGTATGTGGACTTTCCTAAAGGCTCCGATACGTGACCCTTCCAGAAAATATGATGAATTGTAGTTGTAAAGTTGACCGAGAACATAGTTTGTTAGTTTTCAATAAGGTTTATGCCTTGTACTTCAATGTTGTGATGAATTGTTACTTGTTCATGAGAAGTTATATGATAAAAGTTGTGTGATAAAGTTTTATGTTAAAGTTCTTTGCTGTTACTATAATAAGAATTATGCTTCTATGTCCGTATTTTGTTTTTATCGACACCTCTCTCTCTAAGCATGTGGACATGTTTTTCGAGTTCGGTTTTTCGCTTGAGGACAAGCGAGGTCTAAGCTTGGGGGAGTTGATACGTCCATTTTGTATCATGTTTTCCTACTGTTATTTATAATGTTTTATGCATAATAATGCTTTTTGGAGTAATTCTAATGCCTTTTCGCTCATAATATGCAAGGTTTACACAAAGAGGGAGAATATCGGCAGCTGGAATTCTGGACATGAAAAAGCTATGTCAGAGTTACCTATTCTGCACATCTCCAAATGAGCTGAAAATTTATGGAGAATTGTTTTGGAATATATATAAATACTGGAGCAAATAACTACCGGAGGTGCCCACCCTGGTGAGCACAAAAGACACCAGGGTGCACCTGGGCCCCCAGGCGCGCCCTGGTGGGCTGTGCCCTCTTCGGCCCACCTTCGGTGCCCATATTCTGGTATATAGGTCATTTTGACCTAGAAAAATAAGAGGGGGACTTTCGGGATGAAGCGCCGCCGTCTCGAGGCGGAACTTGGGCAGGAGCAGTTTTGCCCTCCGGCGGAGTGATTCCGCCGGGGGAACTTCCCTCCCGGAGGGGGAAATCATCGTCATCGTCATCACCAACAACCCTCTCATCTTTGGGAGGGCAATCTCCATCAACAACTTCAACAACACCATCTCCTCTCAAACCCTAGTTCATCTCTTGTGTTCAATCTTTGTACCGGAACCTCAGATTGGTACCTGTGGGTGACTAGTAGTGTTGATTACATCTTGTACTTGATTACTATATGGTTTATTTGGTGGAAGATTATATGTTCAGATCCATTATGCTATTTAATACCCCTCTGATCTTGAGTATGATTATTATTTGTGAGTAGTTACTTTTGTTCTTGAGGTCACGGGAGAAGTCATGTTGCAAGTAATCATGTGAACTTGATATGTGTTCGATAGTTTGATGATATGTATGTTGTGATTCCTTTAGTGGTGTCATGTGAACATCGACTACATGGCACTTCACCATATTTGGGCCTAAGGGAATGCACTGTGGAGTAGTTATTAGATGATGGGTTGCTAGAGTGACAGAAGCTTAAACCCTAGTTTATGCGCTACTTCGTAAGGGACCGATTTGGATCCAAAAGTTTAATGCTATGGTTAGATTTTATCTTAATACTTTTCTCTTAGTTGCGGATGCTTGCGAGGGGGTTAATCATAAGTAGGAGGTTTGTTCAAGTAAGAACAACATCTAAGCACCGGTCCACCCACATATCAAATTATCAAAGTAGCGAACATGAATCAAACCAACATGATGAAAGTGATATGGTGAAATTCCCGTGTACCCTCAAGAACGCTTTGCTTATCATAAGAGATCATTTTGGCCTATAATTTGCCACAAAAGGATTGGGCTACCTTGCTGCACTTTATTTGCCGTTACCGTTACTTGTCCGTTACAAATTATCTCGCTATCAAACTACTTGTTACCGACTATTTCAGTGCTTGCAAAAAATACCTTGCTGAAAACCACTTGTCATTTCCTTCTGCTCCTCGTTGGGTTTGACACTCTTACTTATCGAAAGGACTACGATTGATCCCCTATACTTGTGGGTCATCAGGAGAACACATCGGATGTAAAAGCTAGATCATTAATCGCCTCCTCACATAGATTGCATATAATTACTCTCTACCACAGTTTAGAGGGGCAAGATGAGAAGTTTGATTCATTTGCAAGCCTTGGGTAAATCGTTTGAAATTTATGCCACCTATTTTGGGTTGGAGATATGCTATGAATCTTTCGGGTCGAGTTGCATGGAAATTTATTATGAAATACATCATTTCAAATAGACAATAAATGATTTGAGATGAATCAAAGGTATTAGGAATATGAATAACAAACGAATCTGATAGGTTTGGAAGTGCAAAACATAGCATTGTCACAAAAGACATGAAAACTATAGGAATAGTCGCTCTAGTAGAACAAAGAAAAAATCCGCCTTGATCCCATGTTGATGAGGGTTAAAAATTGATTGGAGCAAATATTCAAATTCACATGGAACTAAGATATAGGAGGCTAATCCAACAAATTTCGGTGGCACCATTCCTTTGATCCAAATGGCGTTTATAGGGAAGGAAACTGATACGTCTTCATCGTATCTATAATTTTTGATTGTTCCATGCCAATATTCTACAACTTTCACATACTTTTGGCAACTTTTTATACTATCACTACTAGGGAAAAGCCTAGCAGTAGCGCGGGTTTTTGGCATATCAGTAGCGCGGGGAGCCGCGCTACTGATACGACGCTACAACTAAAGGTTAGTAGTAGCGCGGGCTTACACACGCTACTGCTATACGTACTTAGTAGTAGCGCGTTTTGCAGAAAGCGCTACTGGTAAGTACTAGCAGCGCGCCTTTGTGCCCGCGCTACTACTATTATTGCGTATTCTATTTCTTTTTCATTTTATGTCGTATTCATACACCATTATACAAGTTTTCATACAGTAGCAATTTAGAGATTGTTTTTACATCATAATGAGTTATTACATCACTGGGTGAAAGAACAGTGGATTAGTTTCAAGTAGATGGATCACTTGAAACTAATCCACGGTTCTTTCACCCAATGATATAATAAATCATCATCATCATATCATTAACAACTTATCATCATAATACATCATTGTCATATAACAACTCCTCATGATCATCATTGTCATATAACAACTCCTCATTGTCATATAACAACTCCTCACGATCATCATCATCAACTCTAGCTAACACATTGTAGCACATAATAACACATTGTACCTAGGACCTACTCCTATTTTATAGGACCTACTACCTTCTCTTAGGTAAAATAGCATAAAACAAGATAGGCCCCGACTCTCCATTATGGAGAATGGAGATTATCCTGTCTCCAATTCTTGCGCTTCGCTCAATGTTGCTTCCAAGTAGCTCCCTACGAGTGACCATACATTTTTTCCAATCTTTGATTGTCATGTCTTCATCGGTTTTAGAAATCCGATATGAACAGCAGTGATGCGTAGGATGACCTGGCCGTAAGCTCATAACATCAAGGCGACCTTTCGGAAACATCAGATGAGGCACACAATCCTTCGGGATTTTCTGTTGAAAAACATAGTAATAACTTCGTAGTTAGCAATGTAGTTTAGTTTTAGAAGAATTTATGCAAAAGATGCTCGGATGTCGTAATAGTAAAAAAAACTTACCATGACATCTCCATGGATGTTACCATAGTTCAACACGTGCACTAGTGGCACATATTGACCATAATGTGCAGGAGTTTGATAATAGATATTGTAATTCTCAAGATCATTAATAAACGAGATCATATGATCTTTCTCCCGATAAGTTAATTCTGCGCCATCGGTGTAGTAGGTTCTGTCTACCATCTTCCGCACATTCTTTAAAGAATGAAAACAAGCTATCAATGAAAATAAGCTGTCAACTATTTTGAAATAAACAATATAAATTACTTAATAACTATGTTTGAGAAACTCACATAGCGGTAGAATTGGAAGCGTATCAACAAGGACCCAAATGTCCATATTATCTTCGTCAGGATCACCAAGATCCAAGGTGACAAGCATACCCTCATAAAAATCATACATCTTGCAAAGTGCTTCCCAATTCCGGCAACCAAAATGAGATACGCTCTCAGAATTGTAAAGATTTACAGCAAAATCTATACCATGATGGGTCCTTAGGTGAACTATCTTTGTTTCCATACTTTCATGATCTTCAAAATTCATCCTTTCCAAGACATAGCGTCTTGCATGGCATGGGATAAGCTAGTCGAATTGTAAAAGATGAAAATTACACGTTGAAGAAGCAGAAGTCATGCTTAATTACGAAAAAACACTTGTCGTCGTTGCGTACCATTTCAACATCGAAGGTGTCGGGGATATACCCCGCGGTATGAACCGGCCGGATATATGACCCGGCCGGACTTGGCGACTCACTGGTGACCCGCCCTGACTGGGCGACTCACTAAGTGACCCGCCCGGATCTCTCCACTCACTGATGACCCGGCCAAGCCAGGTGACTCATTGGTGACCCAGCAGGCAGGTTAGAGGAATGACAAGACCCGGAAGCCCAAGGCCCAGAGGGCGGCTTATGAGAAGACCGGCTCAAGGTGTGTGTCTGGTGGGCCGGATTAAGAGGAAGGAATATTCTCCTACAAGGAAGCAAGACCCGGACTTGTATCCGGCTTGTAATAGAAGATAGACTAGTCCTAATCCTAGTAGGACTCCACATGTAACCCGCCCCTCTAACTTATATAAGGAGGGGCAGGGCACCCCAAGAGGGGAAGGTTTTACAAGTTAAGACAGACAAGTCAATAGCTCTCGAGATAGAGGTAGCGAAAGAGCACCTTGTAATCATGAGCACCATGATCAATATCAATGAAGCAGGACGTAGGCTTTTACCTCCACCATGAGGGGCCGAACCTGGGTAAAACCTCATGTCTTCTCGTTCCCACTCAACCCCTCTCAAGCTACCACATAGATGCGTTGGCCTCACGACTAAGTCCTGACACTAAGGACATCTGCCGTGACAAATCCACGACAGTTGGCGCCCACCGTGGGGCCGTGTATGGTGGTGTTGAGTTCTTGGAGGGATCTCTCCCAAGGATCGAGAAATTTGCAATTTTCTGGATGAGCCGGTTTGGAAGGGTTTGCATCAACTTCAAGTTCATCAGTCCAGATTTAAGATCTGTGAGATTTAAGGTTCAAGAAAATTAGGGTCACAACTGGTCTGTCGCCGTCGTCTCCCTGCCGAGAGCCATCGAGGCCGCGTTGAGCCGCCTCTGCTGTGTTGAGCCGCCCAAGCCATGTTGAGTTGCCGGTCTGCCTGAGCCGCCTCTGCTGCGTTGAGCTGCCCGGGCCATGTGGAGCCATCCGGGCCATGTTGAGCCGCCCGGGCCATGTTGAGCCGCCTCTGCTGCGCTGAACGGATCATTTATCATCCGAACAAATCAGGTGATATTCATCTAAGTCTATTTTATTAGTGCATATTGTTTTGGTCAAAACACAATCACTTTGGTCCGCAATATATTTTGTGCAGGACAATGATTCATTATAAAGGCAGTGCCATGATATGCCTATGGAGTGTGTGTTAGCATCATCAAGCGCTGGTGACCACACCCACTTGTGGTTGAACGGGTGTGTGCAAGCCGCCGCCCGTGCAGCTCGATCTACATCAACTTGTTGGGACCGCGCCCGCAATTAACTCACCGTCCGCACGGCTTACCACGCCTGCGATTGACTCGCCCGTCCGTGCACCGATGGGGGTTAACTCGCCTGTCCGCACCGGCTTACAATGTCGCGGCCGGCTCATCTGTCTGCTCCCGCGGCCGACTCGCCCGTGATTGATTTCAGCTTCACCGTCATGATCATCAACGCGGTGGATAATTTCTGGCCTAACGTATCAGGTGAAATCCATCCAGTATATTTTTATATTACTCTGGTTTGCAATCTCTTTATCGCAGGACAATTGTCTACTGCAAAAGTGACCGTCATGTCACGGAGTTTGCTAAATGATTTGAGGATTGTCAATTCGCCTCAAGCCTCTGGTTTACATCAAATTTCAGCATTCCGCTGCTCAAAATTATATGGCGGTTTATATCACGGCTGAGTATGAAGAATCTCAAGCCAAACTCCTCGAGTCATCTTAAGACTCGGGGGCTACAATGACATGACTCGGCAGAATTGGCCGGTTTCAGTGAATTCAAGAACACCAGGTCATTGGAGGGAAAAATAACCGGGCCCCGGAGGCTACTGCCCTATTGGTGAAAATTTAAAAGCCGTCAGAAAGTTTCCGGCTTAAAAAGAAGGATTCCGGTTTAAAATCTGGTTCTAGGGAAATCTGTCTCCCACAAAGCTCTGAAGCTCTCAATATCCGGTTTAAAATTCCGGTTCAAAAAGAATTCATCTCTCGCAAGTTCGAGTTCTCAGAAAAATTCTGGCTTAAAAAAGTGTCTAGCAATTACAAAATTCCGGTTTAATAGAAGAATTCCGGCTTAAAAAGAAGGATTCTGGTTTAAAATCCGGTTCAAGGGAAATCTGTCTCCCACAAAGCTTTGAAGCTCTCAATATCCGGTTTAAAATCCCGGCTCAAAAAGAATTTATCTCTCGCAAAGTTCGAGTTCTCAGAAAAATTAAAGGTTGCCAAAGAGAACTTGCTGCCATGATGCGCGGTTCAAACATGGGTATCCTGCCTTATTGGCTTATCATATTATGGGTCACTTGGGGGCTTCCTGCTCACTGAGCATAGCTATGACTACCCTACTGATCCGGCTTGCACGCCTTGTTACAAATTACTTGGGGGCTTCCTGCTCACTGAGCATAGCTTTGACTACCCGCTTGATCCGGATTACATGACTTGTTAAAAATTACTTGGGGGCTTCCTGCTCATTGAGCATAGCTTTGACTACCCTACTGATCCGGCTTGTATGCCTTGATTGCAAATAACCTGGGGGTTTTCTGCCCAAGTTGAATTGTTGCCAAAGAGAACATGCTATAATGTGTAGTTCAAACATAGGTAACCTGCCTTGATGGCTTGTTAAAGGTCACTTGGGGGCTTCCTGTTCAATGAACATATCTATATTCACCCTTTTGATCGGCTTGGACGCCAGGTGTATTCACCAAAAATCCGGGTTATCCTGCCTTTGTATGTCTGCCACTCTGCCTAGGTAATCCTGGAATGACTCGCCGTACTCTTGACAGTCAATCTTATAAAGACCCTGAACTTGTCAAAGTTAAAACGGCGATTGGTCATGTGAGGCCCGGCTTACAGGTTTGAATAAAGGATTAACTCAGTGGCTGTGCGGCCCTTGAACAGCACTTGATGTTGAGGCTTGGCAGCCTATGAAGGCCTTGTTTTTACCTGATTTGATATTTGTTTTGAACATTGTTTGGGTTCATATCTTTGTACCATATTGGTATGTGGTTTAAAATTGATTCAGGCCATGTAGCCTCAATCCTCATGACTCATATTTGAGTATATCCGGAGTTTTGATAACCCGGTCTGGATTTGGACGATAAGTCACCAGTATGCTTTGATTATGCACTTGGAGTTATGCGCTCTAAGTTTCTGGGCTGTTACCCTTACTGCATATGGCACTGTAAGCCGACAGTATGAACTGATTTCACAGGCCATGTAGCCTTGATTATATGACTGATCATTGAGCATCTTTGGGTTTGATAACCCGCCCTGATAGCGGATGTTAAGTCGCCAGGATATCTTTGCCTTGAGCAATCAAAATGATCATATTTCATGACTCCGGGTTGATACTGGCTCCGGATTATAATTATCAAGGCATCATCATTGTATTAATCTACAGGTATGTCTTTCAATAATGGTATGAGTATTTTGGGTTTGTTAAACCGCCCTGTCTTTGGACGTTAAGTCGCCAATATACTTTGATTGCGCAATTGGAATTGTGCGCTATAAAATCTTTGGATTGCACCCTGGCTTTGGACGTTAATTCGCCAATATACTTTGATTGCGCAATTGGAATTGTGCGCTATAAAATCTTTGGATTGCACCTTGGCTTTGGACGTTAAGTCCCCAGTATATCTTGGATTGCACCCTTGGAATCATGCACTTATGAATACTTGGGTTGTCACCCTCACTGGATGTGGCGATGTAAGCCGGCAATTTGAGCCAATTTTCCAGGTATATTTTTTAAATTGTTGGATGAATATGCGAGGTTTGATAACCCGCCCTGGTTTTTGGACGTTAAGTCGCAAGTATATCTTGGATTGCGCCATTGGAATCATGCGCTTATAAATCATTGGATTGTTACCCTCATTGGATATGGTGATGTAAGCCGGCAGTATGAGCCAATTCTACAGGTATGTTTTCCTGGTTATATGAATGTGCGAGGTTTGATAACCCGCCCTGGCTTTTGACGTTAAGTCGCCAGTATATTTTGGCTTTGATGGCCTTAATTCTAGTCTTTTCCATAATTGCATAAGATTATATTATGTTTGGGTTGTTACCCGCCCTGGCTTTTGACGTTAAGTCGCCAGGGCATATGTTGTTTAAACTTTGTGTAGGGCATGCAGAGCTTTACACATAAGTAAAAATACTTCTATGGCTCATATGAATCATTGCATTTAAACCCATTATCTGGCCATCTGAAGATGTTGCCGGGTTATCCAGCTCCGGGTTATATTGATCAATATTGAGTTTATTGAGGCTATGAGCCGCCAAAGTAATCTTTTCAAAAACTGGACATGACTATGAGCTGCCATGGATGGGGTTATCAATTCCTGATTTTTTACAAAGGCTACAAGCCGCCGGGTTGCACAAATCCCGGATAACAATGAATGCGCATTAAGTCGCCATCGGCCAAGAGCCACTGAGTATTTAACTCTGGATTTACTTGTCAACAGACAAGACCTTGTGATTGAGGTTTTCATACCGGATTATATTGTTCAAATCTTGAATAGCTAAATATGGCTGGATTTTCGTTATGGTTGTCATAACCAGTATTGAATGATTGAGGTTTTTTCAACCGTGTTATATTATTCAAATTTTTAATAGCCAACATGGCTGGATTTTTATTATGGTTATGAATAACCAGTATTATGATTGAGGTTTTCAAAACTGCTTCAGAGCAATGGCTATTATTCCTTCATCTAAAAATACCAGCTCACAACAGAGAGCATGGTCTAATATTGATATGCAAGAGTTTCAGCAATATTATCTGGGCAATGGATATGATTTTATTTACAATGGAAGGAATAGTCTCGAGTCGCTGCAGGCTGATGACCCGGCACTTGGGGGCTACATTATTACATCAAATATGGAAGTCCCATGTTGCTGTAAGCATGCACCATGACACTTGGGGGCTAATGCAAGGTCATTTTTAACTCGCCTCATTGAAGACCCGACCCATCACATGGTGATGAGCCGGCCCTTGGGGGCTACCAATTGCTCCTGTCAAAAATTCAAAGTACACAAGCCTTCATCCATTATATTGAAGGGTCCACTGCTCAATTGGTAGAGCACAAGGCTCTTAACCTAATGGTCATGGGTTCAAGCCCCACGGTGGGGGTTACATCATATGATGTTATTTTCAATGAAGTATATATAAAGTCGCAGCTCAGTATCATCTTACTGAGCCGGCCCTTGGGGGCTACACGTTGCTGCTCAAGTCTACATGATCATATCTATAAAGTCCCTGCTCATTATTGCATAATGACCCGGCACTTGGGGGCTACACATGGGAAGTACAAAATGTTCAGTTTATGATTGATGACTTACATGAACAATCCGGATTGCTCCAAAGTTGCAATATTTATATTAAAACAAGTCTTAAGCTGTTACTACGCTCCCTTCTTAAGACTTGGGGGCTATAAGTGATATGCATATAAGGGAGGTATACTTTCAAGCTTGGTGTTAGCAACAATTAGGACCCGGTGCCATCAATATTTACAAACCGGCAATTTTGGCAATCATAACTCGGCAAGCTCTACATCTTTAAGCCGGCTGAAATTTAGATTGACTATGAAACTGGTTTATTGACCCAGAATTTCCAGAAGGAGGAAATGACAAGGACTTAAGGATGATCAGGTACCGGCTCAGAAATTTTTTAATCCAGAGCACAACCTGTCAAATTTGTTCTTGTGTTTATTTTGCAGGATCAGTTTAACATGGATAAATCCAAATTAAACTGGGGGCTAATGTCGGGGATATACCCCGCGGTATGAACCAGCCGGACTTGGCGACCCACTGGTGACCCGCCCTGACTAGGCGACTCACTAAGTGACCCGCCCGGATCTCTCCACTCACTGATGACCCGGCCAAGCCAGGTGACTCATTGGTGATCCGGCAGGCGGGTCAGAGGAATGACAAGACCCGGAAGCCCAAGGCCCAGAGGGCGGCTTATGAGAAGACTGGCTCAAGGTGTGTGTCCGATGGGCCGGATTAAGAGGAAGGAATATTCTCCTACAAGGAAGCAAGACCCGGACTTGTATCCGTCTTGTAATAGAAGATAGACTAGTCCTAATCCTAGTAGGACTCCACATGTAACCCGCCGCTCTAACTTATATAAGGAGGGGCGGGGCACCCCAAGAGGGGAAGGTTTTACAAGTTAAGACAGACAAGTCAATAGCTCTCGAGATAGAGGTAGCGAAAGAGCACCCTTGTAATCGTGAGCACCATGATCAATATCAAAGAAGCAGGACGTAGGCTTTTACCTCCAACATGAGGGGCCGAACCTGGGTAAAACCCCGTGTCTTCTCGTTCCCACTCAACCCCTCTCAAGCTACCACATAGATGCGTTGGCCTCACGACTAAGTCCTGACACTAAGGACATCTGCCGTGACAAATCCATGACAGAAGGTCTCCTGGAGTTTAATACTGAAGCGCCGACCTTGTACCAGGTGAGGCCTGTCGCACATACCCCGGTCATCACCGCACCAGTCGCACTCCGGGAGCCTATCGTCGTCGGACGACATTTCCTATGTTCATAATTCAAAGATTAAACTTCTAAAATTAAATATATGTACTATAAAAACTAAATTAGATCATTATTATTCATCACGGGTTGACTATCGGTCTGTCAAGTATTTTCTTGAAAACTCTCAGCTCACGTGGTGTATATATTCGACCGTCGGTGATGGTAGCTCCTCCGTTCGTTCCCGAGTACATTACACCAATTTGTCTAGCACACGGGAACGAAGGAGAAGCTACCCCCACGACAACAGTCGGGATTCTTCTTCTCTCATATATGGTGGAGACTCTCCCTCACTGATTTTTTGACTGTCATGTATGGAGCCCCGACAGACTTAAAGTCAACTCGAAATGTCGTTTAATTCTCTTTCTAGCAAATCCGGGGCACTCGATATTTCCTACATATTCTAGCACAAGTCATGCTTAAATTCACGGAAAAATCCGGCATGACCTTTTCTAAAATAGGACATATCGAGCGCCTGAAATTTGCCGGAATGTAAATGAATCAACACTCCAGCAAAACATAGGCCACTCGGATTTTCCCTGCGATACAAAGATGTCCATACACATACAACGATGCTTAAACTGGTGCTCATTGCATTTCAATGGTTCAATATTGACAAAAACATTTCAATATATCTTATAACCCAAACATTTCGTTTGGTTAAGAAGCATAACTAAATACCCTAGTTCTACTCTATTCAACACCGAGGAGTAGAGAAGGAGGAGGTGGACATTTAGCTCACCGAATCGGGTGTAGAGAAAGTAGAGGTAGCTCGGATGACGATCACTCCAAGGAGACACGACTCTACAAAGCCTGCATATTCCACCGAGTAAAATTTTAGATCATCAAATCTCATATAGCATTCTTTGATGACAAAGTGATAATGACATAAATTCAACTAGTTTAACTAAGCACTTACTAAAAATAAAATAGTTCTATTAAGTTTCTTACTAAAAATAAACTAGTTCTATTAATTTTCTTACTAAAAATAAACTAGTTCTATAGTAAAATTTTAATTAGATCATCAAATCTCATATACCTAAATTTTCTTACTAAAAATAAACTAGTTCTATTAATTCAACTAGTTCAACTAAGCACTTACTATAAATAAAAATAATTATTTTTCTTACTAAAAACAGTAAAAAAAACTACATTATACAAGAACAGTAAAAAAATAGTTTAGGGTTTAGGAGAGATGGAGGATGGGGTGGGGAGTCGGGATTTGGAAGGATTGGGAGGATGTCGTCGTGGGTGGTAGGATGAGTCCTGTTCTGGGTATTATGTCTTAGAGTATGAGGGAGGGGGAGGAGGGCTTCCTGCGAAGGGCTTGGCCGAGGAGGAGGGAGGAGCGTGGCGGTTCGAAGACTCGTCGTACTTCTTCTTTCTTTTCTCTTCGTGTCTCTGCGTTCTTATTGTCTGTCTTCTCTCGTTAGGTAGGACGTGGATGGCTGGGACTCACCTCCTTGTGAGTGGTTCAGTGACGTCGGTGGCTGCGGGCGACGACGGTGGTCGGGGAACGGCGGCGGCGGCGGACGACTGGGGGTGCGGGGGAGCGAGACTGAGAGTGGAGAGGGAGAGTGGGGGCGGCCGGTTGGGGAAGATAGTATTGAACTTAGCAGTAGCGCGGGTTGGCGAAAAGCGCTCCTGCCAAGTTCAATAGCAGTAGCGCGTTTACAAAACAGGAGCTACTACTATACCTAGTCTGGCGGCAACGTCGTGGCAATTGTAGTAGTAGTAGCGTGGTGTTTTGCTAACGCGCTACTGCTACGTGGGTAGCAGTAGCGTGGTTTGTTTCCACTCGCTACTGTAAGTAGCAGTAGCGCCTTATTTTAAACCGTGTTGCTGGTAAGATTCTGTGTATAAGGTTTTCCCTAATAGTGTATTTTTGGGACTAACATATTGATCCAGTGCCCAGTGCCAGTTCCTGTTTGTTGCATGTTTTTTGTTTCGCAGAAAATCCATATCAAACAGAGTCTAAACGGGATAAAAACGTACGAAGATTTTTTTTTGGAATATATGTGATTTTTGGGAAAAAGAATCAACGCGAGATGATGCGCGAGGGGGCCACAAGGACGGGGGGCGCGCCCCAGGGGGTAGGGCGCGCCCTGGACCCTTGTGGCCACCCCGTAAGGCGGTTGGTGCCCTTCTTCGGCTGCAAGAAAGCTAATATTCGGATAAAAATCATGTTAAAATTTCAGCCCAATCGGAGTTACGGATCTCCGGGAATTTAAGAAACGGTGAAAGGCCAGAATCTGGAAGCGCAGAAACAGAAGGAAACAGAGAGAGAGATCCAATCTCGGAGGGGGCTATCACCCCTCCACCGCCATGGAGACCATGGACCAAAGGGGAAACCCTTCTCCAATCTAGGGGGAAGGTCAAGGAAGAAGAAGAAGAAGGAGGGGGGCTCTCTCCCCCTCTCTCCCGGTGGCACCGGAACGCCGCCGGGGCCATCATCGTGACGACGATCTACATCAACAACTTCACCGCCGTCATCACCAACTCTCCCCCCTCCCCTCTATGCAGTGGTGTAACACCTCTTCTCCCCGCTGTAATCTCTACTTGAACATGGTGCTCAACGCTATATATTATTTCCCAATGATGTATGGCTATCCTATGATGTTTGAGTAGATCCATTTTGTCCAATGGGTTGATTGATGATCGTGATTGGTTTGAGTTGCATGTTTTATTATTGGTGCTGTCCTATGGTGCTCTCCGTGTCGCGCAAGCGTGAGGGATCCCTGCTGTAGGGTTTGCAATATGTTCATAATTTGCTTATGGTGGGTGGCGTGAGTGACAGAAGCACAGACCCGAGTAAGTAGGTTCTTTGCGTATGGGAGTAAAGAGGACTTGATACCTTATAATGCTATGGTTGGGTTTTACCTTAATGATCTTTAGTAGTTGCGGATGCTTGCTAGAGTTCCAATCATAAGTGCATATGATCCAAGAAGAGAAAGTATGTTAGCTTATGCCTCTCCCTCATATAAATTGCCATAATGATTACCGGTCTAGTTATCGATTGCCTAGGGACAAATAACTTTCTTGTGACAAGAAGCTCTCTACTAAAATTAACTTAGTTACTTCTTTATCTAAACAGCCCCTAATTTTTATTTACGTGCTCTTTATTATCTTGCAAACCTATCCTACAAAACCTACAAAGTACTTCTAGTTTCATACTTGTTTTAGGTAAAGCAAACGTTAAGCGTGCGTAGAGTTGTATCGGTGGTCGATAGAACTTGAGGAAATATTTGTTCTACCTTTAGCTCCTCGTTGGGTTCGACACTCTTATTTATCGAGAAAGGCTACAACTGATCCCCTATACTTGTGGGTTATCAAGACCTTTTTCTGGCGCCGTTGCCGGGGAGCAATAGTGTGGGGTGAATATTCTCGTGTGTGCTTGTTTGCTTTATCACTAAGTAGATTTTATTTGCTGTTCTAAGTTGTTCTCTATCTTTAGTTATGGATATGGAATACGAAATACCAAAAAAATTAGGTGTACTTGCTACTCATGGAGATGGGGAACCTCCTAAAACCCTCGATGCTCATTATGTGAAAGATATTATGCACTACTTTAATAATCCTGAGAAAACCCCATTCAATTATATAATGGGAGACACGTTGGATCAATGTGAATACTTTAGGGATTATCGCTTGACTCAAAAAGGGAAACTGTTATGGGATGAAATTCATATGTTGCATTGGTATGCTCGGGAACTATGCTTGAGATATGATTATACTTGTTGCTCTAGGATGAAGGCTCCACACCTTCCCTTTTCATGTAAATTTAATGATAATAAAACCTTGGCTTCTTATGCTAATGGTATATATGATTACTATGATATGGAACGAATAGAAGAATTCATTGCTTTTAAGGGTGCTTATGAAATTGAATCTTTGTTTGAAAAGTGTGAAAATCTTGATGATGCTGTTTACAGACCTGAAAATTATGCTGTACTTAAATATTGCTATGAGAATTATGAATATAATGCCGATATTGATGCGTTTATTGAGAAAGTCTCCGCTGTCCAAGAAGAGACTAATATTTTGCAGGAAACTATGGAAGAAGAAATTGATGACATTGTGAGTCATTAGATGAAAAAGATGACGAGGAGAGCGAAGAACAAAAGGAGGAAGAGCGGATTGATCACCCGTGCCCACCTTCTAATGAGAGTAACTCTTCAACTCATACATTGTTTAATTTCCCTTCGTGCTTACCGAATGATGATTGCTATGATAATTGCTATGATCCCTTTGATTCGTTTGAAATATCCCTTTTTGATGAACTTGATGCTTGCTATGCTTGTGGCCATGATGCCAATATGAATTATGCTTATGGAGATGAACTTGCTATAGTTCCTTTTGTTAAGAATGAAATTGTTGCTATTGCACCCACGCATGATAGTCCTATTATCTTTTTGAATTCTCCCAACTACACTATATCGGAGAAGTTTGCACTTATTAAGGATTATATTGATGGGTTGTGTTTTACTATTGCACATGATGATTTTGATGGATATAATATGCATGTGCTTGCTGCTCCTACTTGCAATTATTATGAGAGAGGAACTACATCTCCGCATCTCTATGTTTCCAATAAGATAAAATTGCAAGAAACTGTTTATACTATGCATTGGCCTTTACTTTGTGTGCATGAATTGTTCTTTTATGACATGCCAATGCATAGGAAGAGAGTTAGACTTCGTTGTTGCATGATATATGTTGCTTTGTGCTCACTACTAAAATACAAATCATTGTTAATTAAAATTGGCTTTGATATACCTTGGGATCCGGGTGGATCCATTACTTGAGCACTATATGCCTAGATTAATGGCTTTAAAGAAAGCGCTGCCAGGGAGACAACCCGGAAGTTTTAGAGAGTAATTTATTTCTGTTGAGTGCTTTTATAAAGTTTAAAAACAAAAAAATAAAGAGGGGAACCTAAAACTTTTTCAAAAAAAAAAGTGAAAGTGAGAGAGACGAGCATTGTTAAAGTGGGAGCATGCCTTGAACTTTGTTCATGCCCATGGAAACTTTGTGAATCTTAATTACAGAAAATTTTCAACAAAAATAATTATCCCCTTGTATAAATCCATTGTATTATAAAAATAATGTGCCAAGATTTGCCTTTAGGATGATTAGATTGCTTGTTTGGTATGTGCGGTGCAAAAACAGAAACATTGGCTGTAGTATGTGATTTTACATTTTTTACTGGAAAGTCAAATGTTTCTGAAATTTTTACACAATACTTCTATGAAAATTGTTTATTTTTTCCTAATTTTTCAGAATTTTTGGAGTTACAGAAGTATGGTAGATGTTCAGATTGCTACAGACTGTCCTGTTTAAGATAGATTCTGTTTTTGATGCATTGTTTTGCTAGTTTTGATGAAACTATCAATTTTATCGGTGGTATAAGCCATGTAGAAGTTATAATACAGTAGCTAAAATACAAAAACAAAATATGAATGGGTTTCCAACAGTACTTAAAGTGGTGATTTGTTTTATTATACTAACGGATCTCACGAGGGTTTTGTTAAGTTTTGTGTGATTGAAGTTTTCAAGTTTTGGGTGAGATCACGATGGATGAAGGAATAAGGAGTGGCAAGAGCCTAAGCTTGGGGATGCCCGAGGCACCCCAAGGTAATATTCAAGGACTCCCAAGCAACTAAGCTTGGGGATGCCCCGGAAGGCATCCCCTCTTTCTTCTAACGATCATCGGTAATTTTACTTGGAGCTATATTTTTATTCGTCACATGATATGCGTAAATCTTGGAGCGTCTTTTGTGTTTATTTTTCCTTTTTATTTTATGCACCATGCTGTTATGAGATAGTCCTTGGTTGATTTATAGAATGCTCTTTGCACTTCACTTATATCTTTTGAGTATGGCTTTATAGAATGCTTCATGTGCTTCACTTATATCATTTGAGGTTTGGATTGCCTGTTTCTCTACACATAGAAAAACCGCCATTTGTAGAATGCTATTTTGCTTCACTTATATTTGTTAGAGCGTGGGCATATCTTTTGTAGAAAGAATTAAACTCTCTTGCTTCACTTATATCTATTTAGAGAGTCAACAGGAATTGGTCATTCACATGGTTAGTCATAAAATCCTACATAACTTGTAGATCACTGAATATGATATGTTTGATTCCTTGCAATAGTTTTGCAATATAAAGATGGTGATATTAGAGTCATGATAGTGAGTAATTGTGGACTGGTCGAAATACTTGTGTTAAGGTTTGTGATTCCCGAAGCATGCACGTATGGTGAACCGTTATGTGATGAAGTCGGAGCATGATTTATTTTTTGATTGTCTTCCTTATGAGTGGCGGTCGGGGACGAGTGATGGTCTTTTCCTACCAATCTATCCCCCTAGGAGCATGCATGTAGTACTTTGTTTCGATAGCTAATAGATTTTTGCAATAAGTATGTGAGTTCTTTATGACTGATGTTGAGTCCATGGATTATACACACTCTCACACTTCCATCATTGCTAGCCTCTTCGGTACCGTGCATTGCCCTTTCTCACCTCGAGAGTCGGTGCAAACTTCGCCAGTGCATCCAAACCCCGTGATATGATACGCTCTGTCACACATAAGCCTCCTTATATCTTCCTGAAAACAGCCACCATACCTACCTATCATGGCATTTCCATAGCCATTCCGAGATATATTGCCATGCAACTTCCATCATCATCATATACATGACTTGAGCATTCATTGTCATATTGCTTTGCATGATCGTAAGATAGCTACCATGATATTTTCATGGCTTGTCCGTTTTTTGATATCTTTGCTATGCTAGATCATTGCACATCCTAGTACACTGCCAGAGGCATTCATATAGAGTCATATTTTGTTCTAGTATCGAGTTGAAAGTAAATAAAAGTGTGATGATCATCATTATTAGAGCATTGCCCTAGTGAGGAAAGGATGATGGAGACTATGATTCCCCCACAAGTCGGGATGAGACTCCGGACGAAAAATAAAAAAAATAAAAAAAAAGAGGCTAAAAAAAAGAGAGGGCCCAAAAAAAACAAAAAAATGAGAGAAAAAGAGAGAAGGGGCAATGCTACTATCCTTTAACCACACTTGTGCTTCAAAGTAGCACCATGTTTTTCATAGAGAGAGTCTCCTATGTTGTCACTTTCATATGCTAGTGGGAATTTTTCATTATAGAACTTGGCTTGTATATTCCGATGATGGGCTTCCTCAAATGCCCGAGGTCTTCATGAGCAAGCAAGTTGGATGCACACCCACTTAGTTTCAGTTTGAGCTTTCATACACTTATAGCTCTAGTGCATCCGTTGCATGGCAGTCCCTCCTCCTCGCATTGACATCAATTGATGGGCATCTCCATAGCCCGTTGATTAGCCGCGTCGATGTGAGACTTTCTCCTTTTTTGTCTTCTCCACACAACCTCCACCATCATATTCTATTCCACCTATAGTGCTATATCCATGGCTCACGCTCATGTATTGTGTGAAAGTTGAAAAGGCTTGAGAACATTAAAAGTATGAAACAATTGCTTGGCTTGTCATCGGGGTTGTGCATGATGAAATACTTTATGTGGTGAAGATGGAGCATAGCCAGACTATATGATTTTGTAGGGAGAACTTTCTTTGGCCATGTTATTTTGAGAAGACATGATTGCTTTATTAGTATGCCTGAAGTATTATTGTCTTTATGTCAAATGATAGACTATTGCTTTGAATCACTCGTGTCTTAATATTCATGCCATGATTAGATTATATGATCAAGATTATGCTAGGTAGCATTCCACATCAAAAATTATCTTTTTTACCATTTACCTACTCGAGGACGAGCAGGAATTAAGCTTGGGGATGCTGATACGTCTCCGTCATATCTATAATTTTTGATTGTTCCATGCCAATATTCTACAACTTTCACATACTTTTGGCAACTTTTTATACTATTTTTGGGACTAACATATTGATCCAGTGCCCAGTGCCAGTTCCTGTTTGTTGCATGTTTTTTGTTTCGCAGAAAATCCATATCAAACGGAGTCCAAACGAGATAAAAACTTACAGAGATTTTTTTGGAATATATGTGATTTTTGGGAAAAAGAATCAACGCGAGACGATGCCCGAGGGGTCCACAAGGAAGGGGGGCATGCCCTGGACCCTTGTGGCCACCCCCATAAGGCGGTTGGTGACCTTCTTCGGCCGCAAGAAAGCTAATATCCGGAAAAAAATCGTGTTAAAATTTCAGCCAAATCGGAGTTACGGATCTCCGGGAATTTAAGAAATGGTGAAAGGCCAGAATCTGGAAGCGCAGAAACAGAAGGAAACAGAGAGAGAGATCCAATCTCGGAGGGGCTCTCGCCCCTCCACCGCCATGGAGACCATGGAACAGAGGGGAAACCCTTCTCCCATCTAGCGGGAAGGTCAAGGAAGAAGAAGAAGGAGGGGGCTCTCTCCCCCTCTCTCCCGGTGGCACCGGAACGCTGCCGGGGCCATCATCGTGACGGCGATCTACACCAACAACTTTGCCGCCGTCATCACCAAATCTCTCCCCCTCTATGCAGCGGTGTAACACCTCTTCTCCCCGCTGTAATCTCTACTTGAACATGGTGCTCAACGCTATATATTATTTCCCAATGATGTATGGCTATCCTATGATGTTTGAGTAGATCCGTTTTGTCCAATGGGTTGATTGATGATCGTGATTGGTTTGAGTTGCATGTTTTATTATTGGTGCTGTCCTATGGTGCTTTCCATGTCGTGCAAGCGTGAGGGATCCCCGCTGTAGGGTTTGCAATATGTTCATGATTTGCTTATGGTGGGTGGCGTGAGTGACAGAAGCACAAACCCGAGTAAGTAGGTTCTTTGCGTATGGGAGTAAAGAGGACTTGATACCTTATAATGCTATGGTTGGGTTTTACCTTAATGATCTTTATTAGTTGCGGATGCTTGCTAGAGTTCCAATCATAAGTGCATATGATCCAAGAAGAGAAAGTATGTTAGCTTATGCGTCTCCCTCATATAAAATTGCCATAATGATTACCGGTCTAGTTATCGATTGCCTAGGGACAAATAACTTTCCTGTGACAAAAAGCTCTCTACTAAAATTAACTTAGTTACTTCTTTATCTAAACAGCCCCTAGTTTTTATTTACGTGCTCTTTATTATCTTGGAAACCTATCCTACAACACCTACAAAGTACTTCTAGTTTCATACTTGTTTTAGGTAAAGTGAAGGTTAAGCGTGCGTAGAGTTGTATCGGTGGTTGATAGAACTTGAGGAAATATTTGTTCTACCTTTAGCTCCTCGTTGGGTTCGACACTCTTATTTATCGAGAAAGGCTACAACTGATCCCCTATACTTGTGGGTTATCAGAAACCATAAGGATCAATCACATAAATAACCCCAAACAATATAAAGAGTAGCTTAAGCTTGTTTTAGCTACATATGCATCCATGTCAATGTTGTGTCCCGTAACTAAGGTAGATGCATTGTTAGGGTTATCGGTGCGATCTACCGATCTCGGCAATCCGTTGCAAAATCGGACGGCTAGGAGAGCAAAGGGCCGAGATCATTGATGGAATAAGGAATCAATCAAACCATCTACTCCCTCCATTCCTAAATATAAGTCTTTTTAGTGATTTCAGTATAAACTACATTCGAATGTATATAGACCTATTTTAGAGTGTAGATTCACTCATTTTGCTTCGTATGTAGTCTATATTGGAATCTCTAAAATGAATTATATTTAAGAACGGAAGGAGTATTTCATAGTATGGTGTTTTTTTCCCATTGATATGAACCAAATTTGTTTCATATATGCTGACAAATAAGCGGCTCAGCAGTAACCTTTTCCTAGCTACTGCCAACAAAAAATTAAATGTGTGCATGAACTGTGCCCATCCACCAGCCCCACTCACACCCAAAAAGCGTATGAACCGTGCGGCGTCATCGAACCCTGGGATGCTCCAGGACGACGATAGGGACCACCAAGGTTTTCGATACATGTATGTCATTCAATTACCTCACTCAGGCCTCCCAGACACGCCAACCCCACGAGGAATCAGGAAACAAGTGCTACGTAGCACCAACTAGCAAGGCCACGCGATGCCAGGGTTTTCGAAACCTTTTGGTCCCGGGCCCACATGTCAACCAGATACAACGCAACCAAGCAGTACTGACACTCGCCACAGCAGTTAGCTAGCAAAAACATCTTCTAGAGAAAAAATAGCAAGAAAAGGAGGAGGCTGATTGGTTTGACCCTCACATAAGGAAAAGAATTCCCTTAGAACCCCCAGTTTTTTCCTGTTTCTGGTAACCGCAGCATCATAATGTTCTTGAATTCTCCACTGATTTACCTTAATATCTCCTGAGCACATTCTATTCCTGTGACTGAAGATCAGATATGATCTTCATGTACCCATCAAACAAACGCCGTTGATGGTCACCATCGCCAGCCTTCTAGATCCCAGTTGGAGAACTCAAATGAAAAATCGAGTACAGATCTCATGAATTGGGCCATCTGGTGATTTTGCAAGCGGTGGCATAAACACCTAACCTGTTGAGGACTCCACAACAAACACAATTGTGCGAGAGAACAAGGAGCAAATGTATAGACTTAGAAGAGCTTTGAATAACTCCATATAATGTCGAAATGGGCTAGCGATACAATAGATGCTGCATAGATTCGTAGAGGGTAGAAGGTATATGGTGCATCTTCTGCTGCTCTCTGTACACCCCCGCTTTAAAACAGATTATCGTTGGCAAGAATGGTGCTTGGTATTCATACTTTCACTAGTGCAAAGTCTCTCAACAATGATAACATAATTAAATCATATGGCAATCCCTCAACGTGCAACAAAGAATCACTCCAAAGTTTCTATCGAAGAACGTAGGACGAAAACATGCATCAACCCCTATTCATAGATTACCCCAATGTCACCATGGGAAACCGCGAGTTGAGTGCCAAAACATACATCAAGTGAATCAATAGAACATCCCATTGTCACCACAGATATCCCATCGCAAGACATACATCAAGTATTCTCAAATCCAATACTTCATCCAACATAACGAAATCTCAAAGAGTAAGACTCAATTCATCACAAGAAGGTAGAGGGGGAAGAACACCATATGATCCAACTATAATAACAAAGCTCGCGATACATCAAGATCGTGCCAAATCCAGAACACGAGAGAGAGAGAGAGAGATCAAACACATAGATACTGGTACATACCCTCAGCCCCGAGGGTGAACTACTCCCTCCTCATCATGGAGACCGCCGGGATGATGAAGATGGCCAGCGGTGATGCTTTCCCCCTTCGGCAGGGTGCCAGAACGGGCTCCCGATTGGTTTTTCGTGGCTATAGAGGCTTGCGGCAGCGGAACTTCCGATCTAGGGTTCTTTTCGGGGGTTTTGGTATTTATAAGAATTTTTGGCGTTAGTCTCACGTCAAGGGGGTGCCCGAGGGACCCACAAGATCAGAGGGCATGCCCTAGGGGGGTGGGCGCGCCCCCAGGCTTGTGGCTTCCTTGTGCACTTCCTGGCCCAGGTTCGGTGTTTCGGGGGTCTCTTTTGGTCCATAAAAAATCATCGTAAATTTTCAGCCCATTCCGAGAACTTTTATTTCTGCTCAAAAAACGACACCACAGTAGTTCTGCTGAAAACAGCGTCAGTCCGGGTTAGTTCTAATCAAATCATATCAAAATCATATAAAATTGGTGAAAAATGACATGAATACTTCATAAATTATAGATACGTTGGAAACGTATCAGGTATTTAACCAAAGCCCACTTGTCACGTCAAATCCTGGCAACTAATACAACGCCCGGACAGTTTATGCATGCAGGTTCTGTAGGCGAGGTACGACCTGAACGGTGCCATCATCTCTCACACGGTTTTCTATGGCAATGCATCATCGACAAGGCATGCTATTGAATATGGCCTGGAATTTTTAAATAAGGGTTTGATCTGACAGATAGGTTCAGGAACTAAAGTGTTAGTCCGGAGTGACAATTGGATGCCACAAGACATGAGCCTTGGACCAGTCAGCTGACAGGGCAAGTGTGGGTGGCATCTGATGGGAGTTTGGTGGTGCAACCTGCTGTAGCGGCACTTCGTACCTGCAGATGTGGGACTTCCTCGCCTGTCACCTGGTAAAAATTCTGGTGTTTTCTTCTGTCCGAGGTGCCTACAAGTTAGCAATGAATTTCAACTTCTTTGATCAGGGAGTCAGGGGGTCCAAGTTCAAGTCCAGATGGGTCTGCTCCAAGCTGGGATTTAATCTTGAAGCCTCCAGTTCCTCGAAAGATTTGTACCTTTGCTTGGAGGCTACAACACCAGGTCGGAATGGCCGCTGCAGCTATCCCAGCTACAATGGGTGACGATGGTTATAAATTTCTAATGCAAAAGCCAGTGCGTCCTGTACAACGGTACATGAATCCCGTCAATTTCTCTGAATCCCACCAAGATTCGCTTTGCTTTTTTGCACTGAAATCTGGAGGGGTTAAAATTGAGTGAGTTCAGTATGCATCTCTTGCATTGGATCCTGGAAAAAAATGTTATAGACGTAGGACAGGCAGTATGCAGGTTATTTTGCAAGCGGGACAAAACCACTAGAAATGCCTATTTTCACATTCACTCTCATTCGACCATTAGTAAAAGACATTCAACATTTCGTCAATATATTAGTAAAATGCACAGGGTTATATCGTATCCTCCTCCTTTGTCAAACCTGCCGCAACCCCCTTTTGTTGGGGGGGGGGGGGGGGGGGGGCACCATTTCTCCTGGAGTTACGGGGTTATTTTGCCAATTTACTTAGAGGGAGTTCTTTTGCGTTCCATGTAGTCAAACTCACCTTCATCCATCTCTCATGGATTAGCGCAAGCAAGTGACCATTGTACTCTCTCTGTCCGCGCTTATTAGTCTCCCTTTTATTTTGGGTCAAAGTTTGACCATGAATCTTAGCTAATAAAAATTAACTTATATGTCACAAAAAATATACCACGAAAAATCTCTTTCAAATACAAATCTAACAACATACTTTTTATAAAATATAATTTTTATTTTTTAGTCAAATAGAAAGTCAAAGTTGGATCCAAAATACAAGGGAGGCTAATAAACCCGGATGGAGGTACTATCTACCAAAACATTGACTTCCCTGACCTATCCACTGTCCTCGCCTTATAAAGGGGGAGGAGGCCTAAGGTTACAAGAATCCTACCGATCTAAAGCCATGCTTGGTGGAGGAGTCCTTGATGTGCCTGCCAAGGTACTAGACTTTCTTGGTGAGGGCTCCTTGCGTTAGTCGGAGGCCTTCTGAATTGTCACGGCCTGCTGGCCCTTAGGGCCAGCCCAACATCCAGCTTACCATCCGACGGGCCACCCCAGGTGTAGCGCACCGTCATATGGTGGAGTCATGCACAAGTTTGCGTTGTCTGAACATGCCTTAGATTTCATCTCCCAAATGAGTAGGGGATCACATCAACAAATTATACTCCCACCACCCCTCAATATTTGGCGCATTTTTTTATGAAGACAGTGGGCAGTAGAAAGACCGATTTTGGATTGAGATGCCCCCGCTAGGTCTTAATTGTGGCCGTGAAATCTTGCCAAATTTGAGGAAAAGCAGGCCATTGATGGCTAAGAGGGAATAGTGGGAGATGCAAGGAGGTAGAGCGCATCGGATGTAAAAGCTAGATCATTAATCGCCTCCTCACATAGATTGCATATAATTACTCTCTACCACAATTTAGAGGGGCAAGATGAGAAGTTTGATTCATTTGTGAGCCTTGGGTAAATCGTTTGAAATTTATGCCACCTATTTTGGGTTGGGGATATGCTACGAATCTTTCGGGTCAAGTTGCATGGAAATTTATTATGAAATACATCATTTCAAATAGACAATAAATGACTTGAGATGAATCAAAGGTATTAGGAATACAAGTAACATACGAATCTGATAGGTTTGGAAGTGCAAAACTGTGGCACCCCGGCTCAGAGAGATCGGAACACCCCGTATTCCAGCCCAGAGATCGAGGAGAAGTCTTCTGGAATACGGCACTACTTGGCATAGAACAAACCAGCTCTATATTACAACATGGATATTGATACAAGAGTTTCGATATAACAGGGAATTACATCGGCACGGCGACACTACGCCTGCTCAGGTTGCTCTACGCTAGCAGCAGAACAACTCGTAGCAGCGGAGCAACAACGACGATGATGGACTCCACTCCGCAGGGACTCTGGCTGGAACGCTTATCCTAGCTCGCAAACTCGGGATCCACGACAAACAAGCAAGCAGACAAGGCATGACCTGCAAACTGGCATGACACACCAGGTCAGTACATTGAATGTACTTGCAAGCTCACAACAACCAAAGCAATCAGGATAAACAACAACATGGCATTTACAGGTTAAAGCAATGATGAACATGATACCACTAGAACATTATAAGCATTGCATGAACATGTTGAACATAACACATCTAGCATCACATGAAATGAGCATGGCAATGTTACTCATGATATGCACAAGATGATACTAGCATGCACCATACTTAACATGATCCACTTACTCTGTTCGGGGTTACCTCGTAACCAACACATGTATCAACTTACCAACTTGGGCATCACACGATCATCTCAGGACCAACCAAGCTTGGTATTAACAATACCGTAGTGACATATGAACACAAGGAGCTTGATCTTTACCCGAGATTACCACATGACACCAGAAATATCAACCAACTTCGGTATCCACGATACCACTGTGATCCTCTCATGATCACATCAAGATCAACCAACTTCTTGCCTCATCGAACCGGGGTTGTTTATTATTCAAGTTATTATTACTGTTGACCCATAGTGTGACCTACTACGAACTGGGTCCATATCCGTGGGCGTGACTATCGATAGATTTAAACACACTCTGCAGAGGTTAGCACACTGTACCCACACTACGGAACCCAAGGCCTCGCGCTCCCATTCGGGTGGACCAACAGCATTCCGACAAAACCGATCTACTGCCATGACACTCTCCCGGCCACTCCGACAAACTCCCCTTTGGGCTAAATCATGGGTGGCCCCGATGTCACCTCGTGACATCCAATGGCCACCGTCGTGCCAAAACAAAGCAGTCCCAAACGGGGACAATGGTACCATACAACAACGGGCACACAAGGCTTATGGCCACCTACCTGATCAGGGTAGCGTGCGCACATAACCTTCCCTAGTTGGAGGCACCGGCGAGAGGCATGACAATAGACCCAGTTAGGACTCCCCATAAGGCAAGTGTGGCTGCACTGGTCAGCTCGATTCGATGGCACTATGACTCAGCCAACATGTGTTCAAGTTCGATTAAAGTCCGGTTAAACTTGAATGAGGAATAGCTGAGTCATAACAGCATAACATGATGAAATAACAATGCAGATGAGCATGACATCAACATGACCATGGATGGATAACACAACCATTTAGCACGTTCATATTAACATCAATAACAATAAAGCAGTTACTCTATCAGATGCAAACGAACATGGCATAATGATGAACCTGAATAGCACAAGTATAGCAAAGCATATCACTAATATGAACATAGTATGACCACTAGCATCGGGAAAATAACTACCAGAAAAGAACATGATAACAATATTAGCAAGTAAGCATGTAACCAACTGGATGAAAATAATCATGGCATAAGAACGAGCATGGATCCATAAGCATATAAAGCATTCACGGAAATATTAACATGCACAACTTATTTAAATATTCAAGTTGAAAACCATGGCTACTGCAAATCCATCATGCAAGTGGTTGTCGTGGCTTGCCTGGAAATGAAGAGGTCACCGGGAAGAAGTGCGGAAGGATCGCGGAAAGAATCGCCGGAAACATTTCTCCCTCGGAGGGGGCTGTTTAAGGGCAAGGGCAAAATGGTCATTTTCATAGTGTGAAAACATTATAAAAATGGTGCCAACAAGACGGGCTCGACGAGACGAAAACATGAGACTTGGATTCACCTGAATCGGAGTTATGGTTGCGGAGATACGAAGGGATGAATGTCAGGGACTAATCTGTAAAATAAATATCCACAAACAAGTCCCTGATGGTTAAAACAGAAAGCGCACTAAGGAGAAATGCGTTTTCAGAACTGAGAAAGCGCACTAACGGCCGAAGAGTTCCAGAATACGCTTTCAAAAAGCGAAGACGTACTCCTGGCTTTACGCCTTCACTTATCCACGTCATTTGGACTGGTCAACGCGTGTGGGCGGCTGTCATGTGGGGTCGCGCGAGAGTGGGGCCCGCCTGGCTGGTCTTCTCCTTCAACCTCCCGCTCGCCCGCGACAGAGGAGGGGGCTCGGCGCCGGCGCTCGCCCGGGCAGCTCCAGCCATCTCCCGCGGCGCTCCGCCTACGGATGAGCTCATCGGGAAGAGACGCATCCAGGGGGCTGGGTCACGACCGCCGAGAAGGGTCGAGGCAACGGCAGCTTGGACTCCGGCGGGGTCGCCTTCGGTCGAAGTTGGGTACGGCGTCCTGGTGGTGTAGGTGAGGGGAGGGGCGCCGGGGAGAGGTCTAGGTGGTCGTGGAGGCCTCTGGTGGTGGATGGATGGAGGGAGGAGGCTCGGGTCGGCCGAATTTAGCCGGGCATCAGCGGCGGCCATGGTGGCAATGGAGGGCGAGGAGCGCTTCTCCAGCTGGATGGAGTGGTTGGGGAGGGAGCTGGGAGAGTGAGGAGAAGCTTAGTGAGGTCGAGGGCGCTCGGGGCGGGCTTAAATAGCCGGGGCGACACGGTGTCGCGCTGGCTACCATCGCGGATGCGTGGCCGGAGCCGCGGACGCATGGGCACGCCAGCATGCTCGATAGAAGGCGACGGGAAGGAACAGGGGAGGGTTCACGAGGCAGAGGAGGCCAAGGGGCACGGGGAGGAAGAGGCCAGGGGCGAACAGAGCCGAAGCGGCCACAGTGTTCCCGTGGGCGCGCTCTGTTCTCAACGGGGACGGCTCACCGGGGAAGCAAACAGAGGGAAAGAGGGGTCCAGGGCGAAGGAAACGATGAGGGAGAGTTGTTTGACATGGTCGGGCATGCAAACGTGACGAGCAGGGGTGGGGCCCGAGCTAACAGACACGCAGCTCGCGTCCATGGCGTGCCAGAGCGGTGGTCACCGCGTGAACTGGCGCACGCGGTTGCACCCTGGCCGGCCGACCACGTCTGGGAGATGGGCGGGACAACAGAGAGTGCCAACGAGGAAAGAACCAAAGGCAGGGGCAAAGAAGAGATTTGGGCTTAGCTCCAAACCAGCTGAACAGCAAGGTGTTTGATGCTTTCTGGAGAAGATTGGTCGGGAGGATTAGACTGAGATTTGGCAGGGGGTGATAAACTACTAAGATGAGTGTCTCTGAAAATTTGCAGCTCATTAGGATGAAGATAAATGGTACTTGCTGTAGAATGTGCCCCACTGGTCAGAAAGACAAAGTATGAAGTAGCACTCACATGGATGATTGGATTAAGCTGAGATTTGGAGGAGATGAGTTATATAATCACATGAGACTACTGTAAAAGTTTCATACCATTTGGAAATACCAAAATGGTACTTGCTTCACAATGTAGTTCTCTGGACAGAATCTAAGAAAAATTTCTGAGGGAAAATGGGTAGATATAATGATCCAAAACTTTGTGGAGAGAGTTTATATGGGTGGGAGCATGCCCTGGTAAATTTTCAACAAAAATGAAGCAATATAAAATATAGTTGCTTCACATCCTGAAAATCTGACCAGAAACCAAGATTTGATGCTGAGCTCACATAGAGTGATGAAATGAGCCCAAATCTTGATGAGTGTGATTATTTGATCATATGAAGGACCTTGCAAAATTTTAACTCCTTTGGATTACCCTAGTTAGTACTTACTTCACAAAGGCTTCCCTCAGACAGGAACTTTGGAAATTTGCTGAGGAAGGTTCACTAGGGAAATTAAGTTGAATTTTGGCATGGGGCAATGATATGAATAGGAAAAGGTGTCCAAAAAGTTTGGGGTCAATCAAGCAAAGATAAATGACACTTCCTTCTCAAAAAGCCACTTAGGGCAGAATGAGAAAAGGAATATTTGTGAATTATCTTTGATGATGACAAGGAAGGGTTTTGACATATCTGTGGAAGATATGACCCAAACAATTTATGGGAATTATTTCAGAATTTTGGGAGTGACAGAAAGGTAGGTTGATTCACAACCTAGAGCTAGAAGGATTATTCCTTTAATAGAAAAAGGAATATTCAAAATAAAAAGAATATTGGGATTGCACTAAGATGGAAAATGACATGATATTGAGATGGTTTAGATGATGACAAGCCACTTGTGAGACTTGAGAAGAGATGGTCTTCCCAGGTTTCAGGACCACAGAGCCACAGAAAAGCAATTCAAATAAAAAAATTAAATAAATCCAAAAGAAAAAGAAAGGGCCAAAATCCAGGGTGTCACAAACGTTCCCCTCTTAAAGAAATCTCGTCCTCGAGATTTGGTTGCTCAGGAAACAAATATGAATATACCTGACTTAACGAAACTGTTTCCAACTCGGGTATCCTTTTCCTTATATGATGTTCCCGTTGAATTTCATGACTAGACTGTCTTGCTCTGGGGTGGTTTGCTTCACTGTATCCATATTCTGACAGGCCTTACCTCATATGTCACGTTGATTCCCATTTCTTTTATATCTGCCGACGTAACGGGGTGCGGTAGATTATTATGACTGCAATATATGCCCATCTCACAAGTCCGAGAGTTGTTTCTGATGGAGGTGTCACACTGACCACATTCCATGGAGTTGTGAACAACTTTATTGGTGGACACCAAATATCTTACTCCTTGCAGTGGGTTGCTCAAATAGCTGCATATCCCTCCGGGTTCAACACAGTGTTGTGAATCATACTGTTCTCCTGGTGGAATCCGACTTATCTTGACTGACTCCACTGTCTCGAGTATCAGATCCGTGCCAAATATTTGACTGTCACCTGTCGTGTCCCGCATAAAAGGGGGCACGGCCTTATAACGATAGTATCCACTGACTTGACTGGCAGTGGTTTTGGCAGAAGAATCTTGTTCATGGCAGACTATCCTTTAACTGATTCCCATATACAAGGGCACATGCTTCGAGATTATTGTTCAACATTCTGATTACTCATCCTGCCGGTATATCCATGTGAATCATGCAACAATTATCATACCTTTATTCTCATCTTCTGACATGGTAACATCATTTAAATGACAGGTTCATCGTATTCAAGTTTTAACCATAGGAAAAATGATCATCTGAACCCAGGTTCACAGGTACTTGTACAGAGCTCACTGTTGTCGTCAATCTTCATAGTCCTTTGTCACACTGAGGTGTATAACTGGCTTCCTTCTTTTAACAATACTCATGAGGTTGTCAAACTCTATTTACATCATTGTTCGAGTGACTTTGCAAAACTTTGGTTGTATGCTCACAATGAAAGCATGTGTAGCTGAGCATTTGGTTTCCGAGGAAGACACTTGTGTCCAGACTGGCTCGTGTTCCTGACCAAACTGTTATGGATCTGATTTTTGAGATGCACTGCCATATGCTGTCAATTCGATGTGTAATATCTTGTACCAGTGCCATTCCGAGGAAGCTTGTGCTGAAAGCCATCACGCTGAGGAAGACTGAATAGCTTGTGCTTGAAGCTTTCATCGGGGCAGCTTGTTGAGGAAGACTGGGTACCGTACTTCAGAAGCTTCCCCCCTTAGTGACTTGCTAGGGAAGACTCGATATCTTATGCCGGAAGCTTTTGCGGTGGCTTACTAAGGAAGGCGGAGTATCTTATGCTGGAAGTTATCCACATATCGTACCGAGGAAGACTGAGGAGACTTGCATTGTAAGCTTCTTTGGTAGCTTGCGAGGGAAGACTGGGTTGCTTACACCAGAAGCTTCTTACTGTGGTATGCTGACTGAATGCCATATATATACCCTTTAATATTTCTGTTGTCGATTACTCACATGAAAAAGGCTGTTCAACTATCCTTCTTGCTGAGCACTGAATTTATAGTACATTCTGGCAGGTTTCTAGTGTATAGCATGGTTCAAATCTTACTCATAGCAGAATCAACCTTGCATATGAACCATACCTTTGACTGATAATATACTGTTGGTCTTGCGCACCACTTGTCTTCCAGATGATTTAATCATACTGATGTGAAGATTGCACTATTTATGTAAGCTGGATGTTGGTAACCATGCCATTGTATTATTTCCATTCGGACCAGATATTCCCAAATTAATGCAGTCGACTGAGAATTCCATAATGTTGCTGAGCTTCCAATTATTCGTCTCCTTACTGGTTCTTCGAGTCCGGTGTTGGTTGATGAGCAACTTTAATAAGGGGAAAATAAGGTAACACCGGGGGCCCAAAGAAATAAACAAAAGGAACGAATGGAACAAAAGCACACAAGGCAATCAAGATTATATACAAGCAATATCATATTCAAGCAACATCACATATTACTGCTACTCACAACAATAATATGCATGCATACTTAAGCACACAGATCTTGCGAAAACTCCGGTATTACGGTCTAATATGTTGTGGTGGTGTGCACGAAAGTGAATCCAAGTGTGGAAGGAGTTGGTGTAAACAAGGTTACACCAAGCGCTGGCTTAACACCGGTCGCATCTAGGCGGACACGGAGGTGAGGACAGACTTAGTGATCATGTGGCGGAACACAGAGGTCACGACCACACCATCATCAAGCGTACGGAAGGGAACCGTACACGTCCAAGAAATGGGGTGACAGGGTAGGATAGAGGTGGAAAACTGGGCTTGCTGTCATTGCCCTTTTCTGATAGCAAAGATCAGTAAGGGTTACCAAAGCGGCGGGATGGAGGGCAAGATCTGGGGTAGAAACATGTCTACCACCGAAATGATGGGGGTGGCTGATGGAAAGATATGGATGGAATACCTGCAAGTGGTGTCTGGAACACTTGGTACCTCGGCATCACTCCGCTGGGACAGAGATGACGCCGAACACCGAAGAGCAGGTATGCAAAACTGGAGGGGTGTGATAACCCACAAGTATAGGGGATCGCAATAGTTTTCGAGGGTAGAGTATTCAACCCAAATTTATAGATTCAACACAAGGGGAGCCAAAGAATATTTGTAAGTATTAGCAGCTGAGTTGTCAATTCAACCACACCTGGAGATTAATTATCTGCAGCAAAGTGATCAGTAGCAAAGTAGTATGATAGTTTTGATAATAGTAGCAGCAGCAATAGTAACGGTAACAGTGATAGCAGTGATATTGTAGCAAGTGCAACAATGACAATAGTAGTAACTTAGCAGAAACAATATAAGATAAATTCATAGGCATTGGATCGGTAATTTGTTGGATGATATTCATCATGAGACAGTTATAACCTAGGGCGATACGGCACTAGCTCCAGTTCATAAATATAACGTAGGCATGTATTCCGTAAATATTCATACGTGCTTATGGAAAGAACTTGCATGACATCTTTTGTCCTACCCTCCCGTGGCAGCGGGGTCCATATTGGAAACTAAGGGATATTAAGGCCTCCTTTTAATAGAGAACTGGAACAAAGCATTAACACACGGTGAATACATGAATTCCTCAAACTACGGTCATCACCGGGAGTGGTCCCGACTATTGTCACTCCGGGGTTGCCGGATCATAACACATAGTAGGTGACTATAACTTGCAAGATCGGATCTAGAACATAGATATAATGGTGATAACATAAACGGTTCAGATCTGAAATCATGGCACCCGGGCCCAAAGTGACAAGCATTAAGCATGGCAAAGTCATAGCAACATCAATCTCAGAACATAATGGATACTAGGGATCAAGCCCTAACAAAACTAACTCGATTACATGATGAATCTCATCCAACTCCTCACCGACCAGCGAGCCTACGAAGGAATTACTCACTCCCGGTGGGGAGCATCATGGAATTGGAGATGGAGAAGGGTTGGTGATGACGAAGATCGAAGATCCCCCTCTCCGGAGCCCCAAACGGACTCCAGATCTGGCCTCCCGATGAAGAACAGGAAACGGCGGCGGCTCCGTCTCGCGAAACATGATAATTCTTTTTTTTCTCATTTTTCTGGAAAAATAGGATTTTATAGCGTCGGTTTCAGGGTCTGCGGGGCCACCAGGTGGGGACAACCCACCTGGGCGCGCTTGGGGGGGCAGGCGCGCCCTGGTGGGTTGTGCCCACCCAGGTGCCCCCCTCAGATGGCTCTTGGCTCTAGAAATTCTCTTATTTTGTATAAAAATTCCTCGCAAAGTTTCATTCCATTCCGAGAACTTTTATTTCTGCACAAAAACAACACCATGGTAGTTCTGCTGAAAACAGCATCAGTCCGGGGTTAGTTTCATTCAAATCATGCAAATTAGAGTCCAAAACAAGAGGAAAAGCATTAGGAAAAGTAGATACGTTGGAGACGTATCAACCCCCCCAAGCTTAAACCTTTGCTTGTCCTCAAGCAATTTAGTTGATAAACTGAAAGTGAAAAAGAAAAACTTTTACGAACTCTTTTGCTCTTGTTTGCATAAATAAGCTTAAACAGCACCCAAGTTTTCAGCCAAAATTATAACTAACCATGTCGACAATAACTCTTAAAAATTATATTAACTCATATCAATGACATAATCAGCTAGCGAGCAATAATAAGATATCTCAAATGGCAACACGTTATCAAAACAACCATGATATAATATGACAATAGTGGTATCTCGCTAGCCCTTTTTGAGACCGCAAAACATAAATGCAGAGCACCTCCAAAGTTCAAGCAGCGACTAAACATTGTAATTCATGGTAGAAAAGATCCAGTCATGATGCACCCAACATTAGCTACACACAATGCATAAGCATGACAGCAGTGCTCTCAGGTTCTGGCGCTTATTTAAGAAGGTGATGACACAACATGAAAGTAAATAGATTGTCCCTTCGCAGAGGGAAGCAGTGATTTGCAGAGGTGCCAGAGCTCAAGTTTTTAAAATAGAGGAAAATGATATTTTGAGACATGCACCCTTCTCATTTACTTCACGACCATCAGCTATCAACATCTTCCATGCTAAGCGCGCTAGTGGCAGTTCCCAAGCGATAAAAGTAAAGGTTTACTCCCCCTCCACCATCAATCACACTCCACGGCTTGTTCGAAACAACAGGTGCTGTCCATACCAACAACAGTCCCGGGGGAGTTTTGTTTAATTATTTGCATTTTGTTAGTTCGGGACTGGGAACCCCTATTACCGCCCTTTTCTCGTGCGATGGCGAGTGAATAAACACTCGACCTGAGAATAACTCGCTTAGAATGGAAGATACCGACTACCTCCTGTCGTTCCATGAACGATCTAGGCACACAAAAAGGATATTTATTTGAAGTTTTTAGAGGTGGCACATGCAAATTTACTTAGGACGGCAGGGTAATACCGCATATAGGTAGGTATGGTGGACTCATCTGGAATAACTTGGGTTTCAGGTTTTGGATGTACAAGCAGAATTCCCACTTAGTACAGGTGAAGGCTAGCAAATAGGTTGAGAAGCGGCCAGCTAGAGAGCAACAACGGTCATGAACATGCATTATGCATAAGTAACATTGGACACTAGCATGAGTAGGATATGAACACCATGAACATAAATATCATAGAGGCTATGTTAGTTTTGATTCAACTACATGCATGAACATGTGCCAAGTCAAGCCACTCGAACTTTCAGAGGAGGATACCATATCATCATACTACATCACAATCATCTTAACGCAATGTTGATATCCAAGATAAATCATTATCCACTCCTAGCTACTTATGCATGGCATGAGAAACTATAATCTCTAATTGTCATTACAAACATGTTTAATCATAATGGGCTGAATCATGGATACTAGGTTAAACATATTTACAAAAACAGAACAAGTCGAGTTCATACCCGTTTCTCTCTGCCACGGCTAGTTCATCGAATATCGTCATTATTGCCTTTCACTTGCACGACCGAACGATATGAAAATAATAATAGTGCAAGAGTGCCATAGACTAAGATGGAACCTGCAAACATTTATTCAACAGGAGAAGACAAGGTAAAATGGGCTCTTTGTTAAATCAACAATTATGCATATGAGAGCCACTCAACATTTTCATCGTGGTCTTCTCCTTGGTACGACATGAAAGAAAGAAAAGAAATTCAGAGAAACACACTGAAATATTTTTGGAGTTTTTTTTTTGTTTTATTCGAAAGAAGCAAATAAAAAGGGAAAAGCAAAAACGAGAAAAAATATTTACACGGGAAAGCTCCCAACAAGCAAAAGAAGAACAAGGAAATCTTTTTGGGTTTTCTTTTTAGTGCTACAGCTAACTACTCTAGAAAGAAAAAGCAAAAAGAAGCTAGAAATATTTTTGGATTTTCTTAAAGTTTTTCAAACACACAAGAAGAAAGCGAGAAAATAAATTTAAGCATGGATAATACAATGAAAAAGTGTGAACACCGACAATTGAAATGTGTGAACATGAATGTAAAGTCGGTGAGAAACACATACTCCCTCAAGCTTAGGCTTTTGGCCTAACTTGGTAATCAGTCAATAGCCTGGATGATAGTTGGGGTGCTGCGGAGCAGGCACCCACGGATCCCACTGCTGAGGCTCCTCCTCTGCTGCAGCCTGGTTGTTCTGGTAGGCGATAATATTCGCAGGCATAATCCTGTATCCGCCCCTGGCAATAGGATCAAGCAAAGCAGGTGTAGGCAGTGGAATAATATCACGAGTTCTCACACTAAAAACCAGGTTATAAGGAATAGGAATGTTAGGATAATCGATAGCAGTAAACTGGTGGTGATTCATAGCCGCGCGATCTAGGTAAACCTTGGGCAAAGGATAATCATGCAGGCGAATCTGAACATTAAAGCGAGCCGCCAAACGAGTGGCGTAAATGCCTCCATGAATTTTACCCTTGGACTTATTAATGTGGAGGCGACGTGCCACAATAGCTCCCAAGCTATAAGTGTTGTCGCCCTCTAGTGCACGACGCAAAACAGCAAGGTCTGGTGAACTGAGTGCACCTACCTTCTCTCTAGCAAGCAAGCAATTTGTAATAAAAAGAGCAAAATAATGAACAACAGGAAAATGTAAGCCAGCGGCAGTGATACTCGACACCCCTCTCTCATCACCCACTGTCAGAGTACGATAGAAGCTTTCAAACTCTGCGGGGCTAGGCTCTGCCAGACTACCATCAGAAGGAAGCAAGCATATTTCACAAAATTCAGTAAGTGGTATCTAACGGGGTTCAGCATATAAATTAAACTGCACTTCAGGGGGGTTATTCCTAGGAAGGAAAGTAAAACTTTGCACAAAGGAATTTGTGAGGAGGTGATACTATTCGCATTCAGCTGTGATGAAGTCGGTGAGGCCGGCATTAGCAGCATATTGTGCAAACTCTTGAAGGATTCCAGCCTCTTCCATGAACGGGGTATGTGGCCATTCACACGGTCGTAGCTCCGCCAATCTCCGAGTATGGAGGTCACTATCAGATGACTCCCCAATCACTCCCTTGGAGTTCTTCTTGGAAGCAAACTTCCTAAAGATACTCATGTTTTTCCTATGAACAAAAATTCTAATATTTTTAGTCCACAAATTTTTCTCAACAAAACTCTACAAAATTGGTAGCAACTACTCATAGGGAAGCATAGAGGCCATAGCAAGCATTCAAACTACTTAGAACTCTAAGAATTCAACATGCAAGCTCATCTACAGCAGCACCAAGAGCAGCTAATTATTCAAAATATAAACCACTAAAACAAAAACTAATTGGACAAACGGAGGAGTCACATACCAAGCAACAATTCCCCGAAATAGTTTTGGAAACGGAGCTTCGAGCAAAGAGATCGAAATCCGCGGTTTCGGGAGCAAGAACACGAGAGAGAGAGCAATGGAGATTTTTTTCTGGAGGTAAGTGAAGATGTGGGATGAAGAGATAAGTGAGGGGGCCCACGTGGGGACCACAACACACCAGGGCGCGCCTGGGGGTCCTGGCGCACCCAGGTGGATTGTGCCCACCTGGTGCACCTCCCTCTGATATTATTTGCACCAGAAATTCTTAAATAATCAAAAAAAATCATATTAAATTTTCAGGGCATTCTGAGAACTTTTATTTTTGGGTCATTTTTTATTGCACGGGAAAAAAATCAGAAAACAGACAAAACATGGCATTTTATTTTATTTAACTAACAGAAACAGAAAATAAAAGGTAGGGACAGAAGGTAGTGCTCACTAAATTCATCAACTTCATACCTCTCAAAAATGATCCATTAATAAGGTTGATCAAGTCTTATTAACAACCACTTTCAATTAGCATGAAACCGAAGAACTTTCGTAAATCACTAAGTTACCTCAACGGGGATATGAATGTCCCCAACAATAAGCATTTCATATTTCTTTTTGGTAGTAGGTAGAGGTAGTTGAAAACTTCCAATAGTGATTGTCAGAGATTTTTCAATAACATTAATACCATTCACTTGGAATTGTTTCTTCGAAAAGTGCACCGTATGCTCATTACCATTGATATGAAAAGTGACCTTGCTTTTATTGCAACCAATAACAGCCCCTGCAGTATTCAAGAAGGGTCTACCAAGGATAATCGACATGTTTTCGTCCTCGGGCATCTCAAGTATAACAAAGTCAGTCAAAATAGTAACACTAGCAACAACAACGGGCACATCCTCACAAATACCGATAAGTATGGCAGTTGATTTGTCAGCCATTTGCAAAGATATTTCAGTAGGTGTGAGTTTATTCAAATCAAGTCTTTTATATAAAGAGAAAGGCATAACACTAACACCAGCTCCCAAATCACATAAAGCAGTTTTCACATAATTCTTTTTGATGGAGCAAGGTATAGTTGGTATTCCCGGATCTCCAAGTTTTTTAGGTACTCCATCCTTAAAAGTGTAATTAGCAAGCATGGTGGATATTTTAGCTTCCGGTATTTTTCTCTTATTAGTGATGATGTCCTTCATGTACTTTGCATAAGGAGGCATTTTCAAGATATCAGTCAAGCGAGTACGCAAAAAGACTGGCCTTAGCATTTCAGCAAAGCGTTCAAATTCTTCATCATCTTTCTTTTTAGTTGTCTTAAGTGGAAAAGGCATAGGTTTTTGAACCCACGGTTCTCTTTCCTTACCGTGTTTTCTAGCAACAAAGTCTCTTTTATCATATCTTGCATTCTTGGGTTGTGGGTTATCAAGATCAACAGCTGGTTCTATCTCAACATCATTGTCTAGTTCTTTATTATTTGTTTGAGTCTCTTCATGAACCTCATCATTATCTTTTTCATTATCAGAAGGTGAATGTTCATTACCAGATTGAGTTTCAGCATCAGAAATAGAAACATCATTATCATTATCAGGAGGTTTCTCTACTTCAGGTTCACTAGAGGCATGCAAAGTCCTATCATTTTTCTTTTTCTTTTTAGAAGGACCAGGTGCAGTGTTGTTGTTCCTTTGTGAATCCTGTTCAATTCTTTTTGGGTGTCCCTCAGGATAAAGTGGTTCCTGAGTCATTTTACCTCCTCTAGTTGCAACTCTAACAGCAAAGTCATGAATGTTGTTATTCATTTCATCAAGCAATTCTCTTTGAGATTTAGCAACTTGTTCTAACTGGGTTTGTACCATAGAAGCATGCTTTCCCATACCTCTAACATCATTTGAGATTCTAAATAAAAAGTCACTCAAGTGAGCAATCATGTCAGAACTGTATTTTAATTGTTTCATAACATTTGCATTGAAGTGATCTTGTTTTCTAATGTAGTTTTCAAACTCATAAAGGCATTGGCTAGGGTGCATATTGTGAGGATTATCATTATCATTGAATTTCATTAGAGAATTTACCTCTACCACCTTAGGCAGTGGTGGTGTATCAAGCCCATGTATTTCTTCAATAGGAGGTAAATTTTTGACATCCTCAGCTTTAATACCTTTTTCCTTCATAGATTTCTTTGTCTCTTGCATATCTTCGGGACTGAGATATAAAATACTCCTCTTCTTCGGAGTGGGTTTAGACGGTGGTTCAGGAAGAGTCCAATCATCATAGTTTTTCAATATGTTATTCAATAATTCTTCAGCTTGTCCAATAGTTCGTTCCCTGAAAACACAACCAGCACAACTATCTAGGAAATCCCTAGAAGCATCGGTTAGTCCATTATAGAAGATATCAAGTATTTCATTTTTCTTAAGAGGATGATCAGGCAAAGCATTAAGTAACTGGCAAAGCCTCCCCCAAGCTTGTGGGAGACTCTCTTCTTCAATTTGCACAAAGTTAAATATTTCCTGTAAGGCAGCTTGTTTCTTATGAGCAGGAAAATATTTTTCAGAGAAGTAATAAATCATATCCTGGGGACTACGCACACAACCAGGAGCAAGAGTATTGTACCAAGCTTTAGCATCACCCTTTAATGAGAATGGAAATAATTTGAGAATATAGTAATAGCGAGTTTTCTCATCATGAGTAAAAAGGGTGGCTATGTCATTCAACTTAGTAAGATGTGCCACAACAGTCTCAGTTTCATAACCATGGAAAGGATCAGATTCAACCAAAGTAATTAACTCTGGGTCGACAGAGAATTCATAATCCTTATCATCAATAAAGATAGGTGAGGTAGCAAACTTAGGATCATATTGCATTCTAGCATTCAGAGCTTTTTCTTTATACTTGCATAATAATTTCTCTAGATCATCTCTATCCTTACAAGCAAGAATATCTCTAGTTGTCTCCTCATTCATAACATAACCTTCCGGTACCTTAGGCAATTCATATCTAGGAGGGCTAGTTCTAGTGGGTGTTTCAAGATTTTCAGTTTCAAGCTCATCATCAGATTCAACAACATCATATTGTCTTACTCTAGCAATTTGTTCATCAAGAAATTCACCTAATGGCACATCATCATCAAGCAAGGTACTAGCATCATCATAAGCATCATTCATAGCAGAAGTAGCATCATCAATAACTTGCGACATATCAGGATTAGTAGCATGTGGTGGTGTTGCAAGTTTACTTATAACAGAAGGTGAATCTAAAGCGGAGCTGGATGGCAGTTCCTTACCTCCCCTCATCTTAGAGGGAAAAATCTTAGTCTTAGCATCCTTCAGATTCTTCATAGTGAATAATTGATAATAATCCCAAGTGACTCAACAAATATAGCTATGCTCCCCGGCAACGGCGCCAGAAAAAGGTCTTGATAACCCACAAGTATAGGGGATCACAACAGTTTTCGAGGGTAGAGTATTCAACCCAAATTTATAGATTCGACACAAGGGGAGCCAAAGAATATTTGTAAGTATTAGCAGCTGAGTTGTCAATTTAACCACACCTGGAGATTAATTATCTGTAGCAAAGTGATCAGTAGCAAAGTAGTATGATAGTTTTGATAATAGTAGCAGCAGCAATAGTAACGGTAACAGTGATAGCAGTGATATTGTAGCAAGTGCAACAGTGACAGCAGTAGTAACTTAGCAGAAACAATATAAGATAAATTCGTAGGCATTGGATCGGTAATTTGTTGGATGATATTCATCATGAGACAGTTATAACCTAGGGCGATACGGCACTAGCTCCAGTTCATAAATATAATGTAGGCATGTATTCCGTAAATAGTCATACGTGCTTATGGAAAGAACTTGCATGACATATTTTGTCCTACCCTCCCGTGGCAGCGGGGTCCATATTGGAAACTAAGGGATATTAAGGCCTCCTTTTAATAGAGAACCGGAACAAAGCATTAACACACGGTGAATACATGAACTCCTCAAACTACGGTCATCACCGGGAGTGGTCCCAACTATTGTCACTCCGGGGTTGCCGGATCATAACACGTAGTAGGTGACTATAACTTGCAAGATCAGATCTAGAACATAGATATAATGGTGATAACATAAACGGTTCAGATCTGAAATCATGGCACCCGGGCCCAAAGTGACAAGCATTAAGCATGGCAAAGTCATAGGAACATCAATCTCAGAACATAATGGATACTAGGGATCAAGCCCTAAAAAACCTAACTCGATTACATGATGAATCTCATCCAACTCCTCACCGACCAGCGAGCCTACGAAGGAATTACTCACTCCCGGTGGGGAGCATCATGGAATTGGCGATGGAGAAGGGTTGGTGATGACGAAGATCGAAGATCCCCCTCTCCGGAGCCCCAAACGGACTCCAGATCTGGCCCCCCGATGAAGAATAGGAGACGGCGGCGGCTCCATCTCGCGAAACGTGATAATTCTTTTTTTCTCATTTTTTTCTGGAAAAATAGGATTTTATAGCATCGGTTTCAGGGTCTGCGGGGCCACCAGGTGGGGACAACCCACCTGGGCGTGCCTCGGGGGGCAGGCGTGCCCTGGTGGGTTGTGCCCACCCAGGTGCCCCCCTCAGGTGGCTCTTGGCTCCAGAAATTCTCTTATTTTGTATAAAAATTCCTCGCAAAGTTTCGTTCCATTCCGAGAACTTTTATTTCTGCACAAAAACAACACCATGATAGTTCTGCTAAAAACAGCGTTAGTCCGGGGTTAGTTTCATTCAAATCATGCAAATTAGCGTCCAAAACAAGAGGAAAAGCATTAGGAAAAGTAGATATGTTGGAGACGTATCAGTGTGAAGGTAGTGGATCGAAACCGATGCCTCCTACACTCACAAGATTAACCGTTAGTGAACATATAATAAGTCTATATGCATGCTATGCAGCAAACAAATGCAACAACCAAATGCAGCAGACTGCCAAGACTCTATACTACCGTTTTCTAATGCTCGCGCGGACTAGGGCGTCCTACAGCCAGACCTGCTCTGATACCAAGCCTTGTGGCACCCCGGCTCAGAGAGAGCGGAACACCCCATATTCCAGCCCAGAGATCGAGGAGAAGTCTTCTGGAATATGGCACTGCTTGGCATAGAACAAACCAGCTCTATATTACAATATGGATATGGATACAAGAGTTCCGATATAACAGGGAATTACATCGGCACGGCGACACTACGCCTGCTCAGGTTGCTCAATGCTAGTAGCAGAACAACTCGTAGCAGCGGAACAATGACGATGACGATGGACTCCACTCCGCATGGACTCTGGCTGGAACGCTTATCCTAGCTCGCAAACTCGGGATCCACGACAAACAAGCAAGCAGACAAGGCATGACCTGCAAACTGGCATGACATGCCAGGTTAGTACATTGAATTTACTTGCAAGCTCACAACAACCAAAGCAATCAGGACAAACAACAGCATGGCATTTACAGGTTAAAGCAATGATGAACATGATACCACTAGAACATTATAAGCATTGCATGAACATGTTGAACATAACACATCTAGCATCACATGAAATGAGCATGGCAATGTTACTCATGATATGCACAAGATGATACTAGCATGCACCATACTTAACATGATCCACTTACTCTGTTCGGGGTTACCTCGTAACCACCACATGTATCAACTTACCAACTTGGGCATCACACGATCATCTCAGGACCAACCAAGCTTGGTATTAACAATACCATAGTGACATATGAACACAAGGAGCTTGATCTTTACCCGAGATTACCACATGACACCAGAAATATCAACCAACTTCGGTATCCACGATACCAGTGTGATCCTCTCATGATCACATCAAGATCAACCAACTTTTTGCCTCATCGAATCGGGGTTGTTTATTATTCAAGTTATTATTACTGTTGACCCATAGTGTGACCTACTACGAACTGGGCACATATCCACGGGCGCGGCTATCGATAGCTTTAAACACACTCTGCAGAGGTTAGCACACTGTACCCACACTACGGAACCCAAGGCCTCGTGCTCCCATTCGGGTGGACCAGCGGCGTTCCAACAAAACCGATCTACTGCCATAACACTCTCCCGGCCACTCCGACAAACTCCCCTTTGGGCTAAGTCATGGGTGGCCCCGATGTCACCTCGTGACATCCAACGGCCACCGTCGTGGCAAAACAAAGCAGTCCCAAACGGGGACAATGGTACCATACAACAACGGGCACACAAGTCTTATGGCCACCGACCTGATCAGGGTAGCGTGCGCACATAACCTTCCCTAGTTGGAGGCACCGGCGAGAGGCATGACAATAGACCCAGTTAGGACTCCCCATAAGGCAAGTGTGGCTGCACTGGTCAGCTCGATTCGATGGCACTATGACTCAGCCAACAGGTGTTCAAGTTCGATTAAAGTCCGGTTAAACTTGAATGAGGAACAGCTGAGTCATAACAGCATAACATGATGAAATAACAATGCAGATGAGCATGACATCAACATGAGCATGGATGGATAACACAACCATTTAGCACATGCATCTTAACATCAATAACAATAAAGCAGTTACTCTATCAGATGCAAACAAACATGGCATAACGATGATCCTGAATAGCACAAGTATAGCAAAGCATATCACTAATATGAACATAGTATGACCACTAGCATCGGGAAAATAACTACCAGAAAAGAACATGATAACAATATTAGCAAGTAAGCATGTAACCAACTGGATGAAAATAATCATGGCATAAGAACGAGCATGGATCCATAAGCATATAAAGCATTCACGGAAATATTAACATGCACAACTTATTTAAATATTCAAGTTGAAAACCATGGCTACTGCAAATCCATCATGAAAGTGGCTGTCGTGGCTTGCCTAGAAATGAAGAGGTCACCGGGAAGAAGTGCGGAAGGATCGCGGAAAGAATCGCCGGAAACAGTTCTCCCTCGGAGGGGGCTTTTTATAGGCAAGGGCAAAATGGTCATTTTCACAGTGTGAAAACATCATGAAAATGGTGCCAACATGACGGGCTCGACAAGACAAAAACGTGAGACTTGGATTCAGCTGAATCGGAGTTACAGTTACGGAGATACGAAGTGATGAATGTCAGGGACTAATCTATAAAATAAATATCCACAAACAAGTCCCTGGTGGTTAAAACAGAAAGCGCATGAAGGAGAAATGCGTTTTCAGAACTGAGAAAGCGCACTAACGGCCGAAGAGTTCCATAATACGCTTTCAAAAAGCGAACACGTACTCCTGGCTTTACGCCTTCACTTATCCACGTCATCTGGACCGGTCAACGCGTGTGGGTGGCTGTCATGTGGGGTTGCGCGAGAGTGGGGCCCTCCTGGCCGGTCTTCTCCTTCAACCTCCCGCTCGCCCGCGACAGAGGAGGGGGCTCGACGCCGAGCACCGGCCATCTCCCGCGGCGCTCCGCCTACGGATGGGCTCATAGGGAAGAGACGCATCCAGGGGGCTGGGTCACGACCGCCGAGAAGGGCCGAGGCGACGGCAGCTTGGACTCCGGCGGGGTGGCCTTTGGTCGAAGTTGGGTATGGTGCCCTGGTGGTGTAGGTGAGGGGATGGGCGCCGGGGAGAGGTCTAGGTGGTCGTGGAGGCCTCTGGTGGTGGATGGATGGAGGGAGGAGGCTCGGGTCGGCCGAATTTAGCCAGGCACCGGCGGCGACCATGGTGGCAATGGAGGGCGAGGAGCGCTTCTCCAGCTGGATGGAGTGGTTGGGGAGGGAGCTGGGAGAGTGAGGAGAAGCTTAGTGAGGTCGAGGGCGCTCGGGGCGGGCTTAAATAGCCGGGGCGACACGGTGCCGCACTAGCTGCCGCCGCGGACGCGTGGCCGGAGCCGCGGACGCGTGGGCACGCCTGCATTCTCGACGAAAGGCGACAGGAAGGAACAGGGGAGGGTTCACGAGGTAGAGGAGGCCAAGGGGCACGGGGAGGAAGAGGCCAGGGGCGAACAGAGCTGAAGCGGCCACAGTACTCCCGTGGGTGCGCTCTGTTCTCGACGGGGACGGCTCACCGGGGAAGCAAACAGAGGGAAAGAGGGGTCCAGGGCGAAGGCAACAACGAGGGGGAGCTGTTTGACACAGTCGGGCATGCAAACGCAACGAGCAGGAGAGGGGCCCGAGCTAACAGACACGCAACTCGCGTCCATGGCGTGCCAGAGCGGTGGTCACCGCGTGAACTGGCGCACGCGGTTGCACCCTGGCTGGCCGACCACATCTGGGAGATGGGCTGGACAACAGAGAGTGCCAACGAGGAAAGAACCAAAGGCAGGGGTAAAGAAGAGATTTGGGCTTAGCTCCAAACCAGCTGAACAACAAGGTGTTTGATGCTTTCTGGAGAAGATTGGTCGGGAGGATTAGACTGATATTTGGCAGGGGGTGATAAACTACTAAGATGAGTGTCTCTGAAAATTTGCAGCTCATCAGGATGAAGATAAATGGTACTTGCTGTAGAATGTGCCCCACTGGTCAGAAAGACAAAGCATGAAGTAGCACTCACATGGATGATTTGATTAAGCTGAGATTTGGAGGAGATGAGTTATATAATCACATGAGACTACTGTAAAAGTTTCATACCATTTGGAAATACCAAAATGGTACTTGCTTCACAATGTAGTTCTCTGGACAGAATCTAAGAAAAATTTCTGAGGGAAAATGGGTAGATATAATGATCCAAAACTTTGTGGAGCGAGTTTATATGGGTGGGAGCATGCCCTGGTAAATTTTCAGCAAAAATGAAGCAATATAAAATATAGTTGCTTCACATCCTGAAAATCTGACCAAAAACCAAGATTTGATGCTGAGCTCACATAGTGTGATGAAATGAGCCCAAATCTTGAGGAGAGTGATTATTTGATCATATGAAGGACCTTGCAAAATTTCAACTCATTTGGATTACCCTAATTAGTACTTACTTCACAAAGGCTTCCCTCAGATAGGAACTTTGGAAATTTGCTGAGGAAGGTTCACTAGGGAAATTAAGTTGAATTTTGGCATGGGGCAATGATATGGATAGGAAAAGGTGTCCAAAAAGTTTGGGGTCAATCAAGCAAAGATAAATGACACTTCCTTCTCAAAAAGCCACTTAGGGCAAAATGAGAAAAGGAATATTTGTGAATTATCTTTGATGATGACAAGGAAGGGTTTTGACATATCTGTGGAAGATATGACCCAAACAATTTATGAGAATTATTTGGGAATTTTGGGAGTGACAGAAAGGTAGGTTGCTTCACAACCTAGAGCTAGAAGGATTATTCCTTTAATAGAAAAAGGAATATTCCCAATTAAAAGAATATTGGGATTGGGCTAAGATGGGAAATGACATGATATTGAGATGGTTTAGATGATGACAAGCCACTTGTGAGACTTGAGAAGAGATGGTCTTCCCAGGTTTCAGGACCACAGAGCCACAGAAAAGCAATTCAAATAAAAAAATTAAATAAATCCAAAAGAAAAAGAAAGGGCCAAAATCCAGGGTGTCACCAAAACATAGCATTGTCACAAAAGACATGAAAACTATAGGAATAGTCGCTCTGGTAGAACAAAGAAAAAACCCGCCTTGATCCCATGTTGATGAGGGTTAAAAATAGATTGGAGCAAATATTCAAATTCACATGGAACCAAGATATAGGAGGCTAATCCAACGAATTTCGGTGGCACCATTCCTTTGATCCAAATGGCGTTTATAGGGAAGGAAACCATAAGGATCAATCACATAAATAACCCCCAAACAATATAAAGAGTTAGAGTGATCATTGATATGCCGGCTCAGTCTTTCGGAGATGCTCATAGGGGTAGGGTGTGCATGTGTGTGTTCATAGGAGTGAGTGTATGCGCGTGTATATGAGCGCTTGCGTCTGTACCGTGTTAAAAAAACAATATAGTAGCTTAAGCTTGTTTTAGCTACATATGCATGCATGTCAATGTTGTGTCCCGTAACTAAGGTAGATGCACTGTTAGGGTTATCGGTGCGATCTACCGATCTCGGCAATCTGTTAAATCGGACGGCTAGGAGTGCAAAGGGCCGAGATCATTGATGGAATAAGGAATCAATCAAACCATCTACTCCCTCCATCCCTAAATATAAGTTTTTTTTAGTGATTTCAGTATAAACTACATACGGATGTATATAGACCTATTTTAGAGTGTAGATTCACTCATTTTGCTTCGTACGTAGTCTATATTGAAATCTTTAAAATGACTTATATTTAAGAACGGAAGGAGTATTTCACAGTTGATGTTTTTTTCCCATTGATATGAACCAAATTCGGTTAATATATGCTGACTTATAAGCGGCTCAGCAGTAACCTTTTCCTAGCTACTGCCAACAAAAAATTAAACGTGTGCATGAACTGTGCCCATCCACCAGCCCCACTCATACCCAGAAAGCGTATGAACCGTGCGGCGTCATCGAACCCTGGGACGCTCCAAGAGGACGATAGGGACCATCAAGGGTTTGGATACATGTATGTCATTCAATTGCCTCACTCGGGCCTCCCAGACACGCCAACCCCATGAGGAATCAGGAAACAAGTGCTACGCAGCACCCACTGGCAAGGCCACGCGGTGCCAGGGTTTTCGAAACCTTTTGGTCCCGGGCCCACATGTCAACCAGCTACAACGCGACCAAGCAGTACTGGCACTCGCCACAGCAGATAGCTAGCAAAAACATCTTCTAGAGAAAAAATAGCAAGAAATTGTATGCACTGAAGCTGGTACTAGCATTGAGATTGCAATAGGGACGTATGTGAACGAATGTACTAGCATCAACGAACATACTAACTCGAGCATAAGAGCAATGCAATTACTAGTACACCACATTACGTCCTTCCAATTGCTGATGATACCAAAGTAACGAATCACCACTAGTGCTATTACGGAAATGAATATCACGGAGTACAACTCAAAATTAGAAATCACTAACAAGTCATCACTTGCTGCTTACAACTAGTTTCCTGGTGGGATCCATACATACCAACTCTGACTATCTGAACAATTAATCGATGGATTATGTTGCTAACAATGGCAGCATCGAATTGAATGTGAACTGTGATCTGCGAATTCACTTTGCTTGCTTACTGTTGGGTGGAGGCGCTTGTTGAGTTGGCAGGGTCAGCGATTGTCCGGCACCCGGTAGGACTCCATGTTGATCTGCGATAACCGCGCGCCAGGAAATAGCAGCTGGGGAAGGAGCGTTTATGGAATTAAAAACGGGTCCCTATAGGGAGGAGCGGCAGGGGCTGGAATGTAAGGGGGTTGGGGGAGGGAGCAGAGGAGGCACGGGAACTCACATCGATCTGCTTTTGCACTTTGCGGGGCCGACCGCGAGGGCGGCTACGCGGGAGTGCGCCGGTGAGGCCGTAGATGTCTTCCTCAATCTCCTCCGTGGAGAGTGATACGGAGAATCGCGGCCTCTTGAGCGCATCTGCGCGGACCGACCGCCGCTCCCGCTCGAACGCCTGCGGTGACGCACTCGCGGCGGTTGTGGCCGCGAGGGATGACATAGCAAGGCGCCGCGGGCGGCCAGGGCGTGCCTTCAACGGCTGTGGAGAAACCGCCTCGGTGACCTCAGGGTACTTGTCGACTGCGGGGTTGCCGGTGCCCGATGCCTCTGCCACCTTGCCAAGGCCAAGCTGTAGCCTCTCGCTGACCTCATATTGCTGATTCGAGGAGGATCCCGTGTCTGGGGCGATGGTTTCGCCATGGCGGTTGACGGGAACGCACCGCAGCCGCCGTTGCCTCCCCCAGGGCTTGAGCATTGATGGTAGCGACATCAGCCTCCCTCGGTGGGCACTCGACGGCATTGGATCTACCTCCGCGGCCCCGCCACCCACCTCCCTAGCGCCACCTTCCTTGGTGAGATCCGATGGGAAAGCCGCAGGCGGCGGCTCCGCCGAGTTCACCATGGCTGGGGGCGATGTCGCACCCACAATCGCCGCTTTTGCAGCCGCTCTAGATCTGGCTGCGGCGGCAATGAGAGGGGTATGGTGTGATGTGGTGAGGACGAGATCTGAGATACGGCGACGACGAGGGTGGGTTTGCTTGCGGCATTTAAAGCGTGGGCTAAAGGGGAAATAGATGGATGTGTCATTGGTGAATAAGTAACGGGGGGGAGGGGGAGCGTGTGTATGCGTGAATTTAGGGGGAGGGTACAATGAGGTTTCCCCCTATGCTTTATGTCTTTTTTGGGATTTATTTATGAAACAGTGTTTTTTTTGCTGTTTTTGTGGGCTTTCGTGTGTGTAGACTCCATTTCTCTATGAGTTTCTCCCTCTAGTCCATTGTATGGATCATCATTTTTAAACAAATAATGTTTCAGTTTACCTTCCTGCTTCGGGAAAAAGTGCATACAATGCAATGTTGATCTACACATTTACCTTCATGTTGAATGATCCTATAAAAACATAAAAAATACTTTAAAGCTTCATTCGACAACAAATCTAAGGATATATTTTTAATGACGTGTAAGACGTGTTTCAGTAGTCAAATTGACGACCTAAAACCGTGCATGCCATACAAAACTGGATATAGTAATCATGCTCATAAGAGCATCTCCAACAAAAGGGCAACACCGCCTTTTTGGGCTTTTGGAGGCCAAAAAACCTCTCCGATAGCTGCCAAAAAACTCCAATATGGCCAAAAACGTTTTTGGGTAGCCCAAAAACAACTGGCTGCATATATGCGGCACGAAGGCTGCTGCCCAAAAACGCCAATCCACCCCTCGCCGCCCAACCGCCTCCTTCCCATAGCTCCCCACAGCCAAATCTGTCGCCGCCGCTGCCGCACTGAGCCCGGCCGATTCTGACTGGATCCGGCCACCACCAGCACCACCACACCTCCCCAACGCCTGGGTCTGCCACCTCCCGAGGAGGGGTGTCGGCCGAGGGGAGCACCGGCTGGGAGGGGGTGCGATGGTGGGCGGCATGCGGGAGCGAGACGAGAGAACGCGCACGAGTGCGGAAAGCGCGCGGGGAATTTTCATTTAAGTGACCCGCGTGATTTTTCCCGAGCGACTGTCGGTAGGGCTCTCGGAAAAGATCCCCATGCCTATATCTAGGTCAGACATTTTACCGAGAGTGCTCTCTGAAAAGATCCCCATGACTAGATCTTGGCCAGACCTTTACCGAGAATGTCGCTCGGAAATGCATATAGTTACCGAGAGTGACGCTTGGAAAAAGGACTTCTACACAAGGCCTACGCATGTCGCAAAGACATCATATAGGATTTTTCATATGTGATGACACCGTGCCAGCTCCCGAGGATTTTCGGCATCGTACAATTTTTCTTGGATTTAAACGGTTGGATCAAGCATGCCGCCGAGGTAATCCCCCCCCCCCCCCCCCCCCCCCCCCCCCCCCCCCCGCCACCCCCCCCCACACCCCACCCCCCACCCCCCCCCCCCCCCCCCACCCCCCCCCCCCCCCCCCCCGATGGCAAGGCCTGCCCCTTCCTCGTCTGCACAAGGCCTACGCATGTCGAAAATATATCATATATGATTTTCCATGTCGCTTCTGGCCCTGACTTCATGTGTCCGCCTTGCAGATCTGCAATTTCCGGCGTTGAAACCCTAGGAGTGCAATAAATGTCTCAAATATTGCAAGTGGGTCTAAAAAATACGAGGGCCTTACACGTGTCATGCAATGGCCTCCTTTGAGAGCACAAGAAGTTTCGAGGCCAACGGAGCAACATGACCCACACTTCGTTCACAAATCGGACACATTCCCTCTTGATACTCAGAAGCTACCTCGGAGATGGTGCGGTTTAAAACTACCTTAGGTGAGGCTTGTTCGAAATGCGCCCAAACTTTTACCACACCCTACATGGGCCATGTGATGACACCGTGCCAGCTCCCGAGGATTTTCGGCATCGTACGATTTTTCGTGGATTTAAACGGTTGAATCATTGCTCTCACACAGACGAAAAAGTCAAAGAAAGTTTAACTGAATTAATAAAAAGAGCCGGCAGCCATGATTGCTCTCATGAGGAATATGGGGTGTCACTATGGACCTTCTCTGCCCGAAAGAGGTGAAGATTCATAGTGACAACCCATATCCTTAAGAGTGTAATGAAGACCGAAGCTTACTGCTTTTGAACTACCCGACTATTTAAACCGGTCGTGACGTTTGTCCTTAGGCGAGGTGGGACTAAAATAATCATGCAATGAAACAACGATTTGCCGAGAGCTAAGTCACAGGCTCATGACAAAGTAGACCCACCGTCACCGAGCCGTTAAACACTGTCGGACTTTCCACGTGGCACCTCTTTGCTGTGGGAGCACTATTTGGCTCTCGGCATATAGAGCCTTTGCCGATGATCTTCCTTTTTTCGAGTATGTTTTGAACAATGACTCTGTAAATGCCTGTGTTTGTCGTGCTTCATCTATTGCTGAGTTTACCTCTCGGCTTACTTAGCTTTGCCGAGTGCCCGTGTTTTGGTTCTCGGCGAAGAGCCAAGCATTCGACGTACATTGAAATTCTAGTAGTAGCTGCAATTGAGAGCTGCCTCGTCTGAGTTGCTGCTCTTGTCGTGTGTGTTGTGCCCACCACCCTACGAGCTACTCGCTAGGCCGCTGATTCCGATGCGGGCAGGGTTAGCCTCCTTGACGAAGTCCGTCGTTTGGGTCCCCAGCTTCACGGCAGATCTGATGGTAGGCGGTGCCATGACCGCTGACGGTGGCAGTCAGTGTGCACCAGGCGACGAGGATGCCAGGGCAATGGCCCCGAAGACGTGTTTGATGTTGCAGGTTAGTTTGTGTCGGTGTAGAGTGGAAGCGTCCAATACTGCACCGCGACATGGACGACCCCCCGACGGCCGGGGAGGTCGTCTTAGGCGGGGGGATGTCCTGCCCATCCGCTAGCGCCACTCTAGGCTGGCGTTGTCTACTATTGTTTCGGCTCTTTTTGGTCAAACTCAGCATCGACGACCTTGCGTCGTTATCTTCTTGAAGATGTTGTCTTTTTGTTGTTTTGGTGGCCATCATGGTTGGTCTCATCAAATAGGATGGAAATCTTCGTCTTGGACGTCTTAGGCCAGGCATGGCGACGACGGCTCGAGGACGTTGCTGCGGAAGAAGACGACTTAATCATAGGTGTTAATTTCATATCTTGTAATGATTTTTCCATAGTTATCTATGCCATGTATTCTCTTTTTTATGTATTTGGCCTTTTTGCCTTACATCAACTTTAACCTCCTTTTGAAAAAAGGTATCTGCTCAAGATGCCCTAGTACACCTACAATAAGCAGTGCCTGATTTTTTTCTACCCTGAGGGTAAAACTCTCTTGATACAACGTCTTTTATCAATTATTTATTGGTGGTAAAGTAGAGGACAATACTAATTCAGAAGTAATATGTTAGAGTTGTGTCGAATATTATTGTACAAGGTAGGTTACAGTTGGACTTGGTTTTGGACTGTGTGTAGACAGAGTAGGAGTTGTGTCCTAATAGGACACTTGTATCTTAGGCCTCTCATATATATCGGGGGTAGACATACGATGTAACCTATGCCAACATAATAGCACAGATACGCAGAGGGAGCCGGCGGCATGTGCCGGCGCCCGGGCGGCCGGGTGCGGTATTATGACGATGCCATGGGGAGGAGCGCCCGTAGTCATGCCCCAGGGATGTAGCCATGACGGTGAACCTCGTTAACAAATCTCGGTGCCGTGCTCGTATGATTGCTTGGTCCTCAGATGATCGACGGTATGCCTCGAATTTATTCTAACAATTGGTATCATGAGCAAGGTTACGAAGAGGTTGAGGTTATGTTGATCTTGAGGAAGGAGCGGAAGAATTCGTTTGATCGAGTTGATCGGACAACAATTCGACGGTGTGGCGAATATATCTGCTCGAGATAGCGATCGGAAGCAGGCGATGGCATCAGGCGCGTATATGGGCAGTCTTGCAGATCGGGTCGGTACCAGATCGATCTGGCGCGTCTCGGCGGGATGCAGTAGAACAAGCGGCGGCGACTCGGATCGATTCCGCATGGTGATCTGGCGTGCAACGAAGGCGGACGGAGCGTGCAGCGACAGCCGCCCGAGACCCAGCCACGGGAAAGCCAATCCAGGGCAGCGCGGTGATGGTGGGCCGAGGCGCAGAGGCCCGGATGGCAGCTGGCCTAGCAGGCCAAGGCCCAAGTCATGCGCAAGGCGGCTGGAGGCAAGAAGCTAGCATGCAAACTTCCAGGAGCTGGTACGTGGCGTCAGTCGCGGTGGAGCTGATGAGCGGGCAGACATATGCCTGATTTGCTTGTTGTTTGCTGCTGATGTGCTGATTAGAGGAGAGATTTGTTTGTAAAACAAAAGGGAGCTACGCAACAGATTGAAGCATCCATCGGCGGGAAGAGATAGAAAAAGCTACTCGACATACAACCTACAAGGGCACGTGATGGAGTTTGGAAATTATTTTTTTGTGATCTCCACGGCTAAGTGCACAGGGAAGGCTTATGGTAGAGTTTATCTTTATTTCTTCGTACACGGGCTACAGGGATGGTAGCATGAGGGTCTGTGGTGCGCGTGGCGTGGATGGCGGCGTACGTATAAGGCTGAGGAGTCTGGAGTGCGCCGTGGCAGGATCATGCAAACACAGGGCATCAAGCAATGCACGGAGATGTGCGGGTGGACACGACGCAGGGTGGAGTATGGTTGCAGTCGGATAATTTCGGTTGGGTCGGACTGAACAGTCTGATGGATCGACGGGGATGTTGGTCAAAGCAGAAGACGGCGGTGATTTTAGCGACGACGACATAGGAGCGTGATGCTGATGGTGACCGGCTTCTGGGGCGTGGAAACACGTGGTGCAGGTTTGATGACTTGTGCGGCTTCGACAAGACTATGGCGTAGGGTTGATTCAAGGCGGTGTACACATGAGAGAGCTTGAAGTCGACAGGGCGCAGGGTAGCACGGCCAGCTACATGGAGTCATGTTGAAGGTGGAGCTGGAGTCTAGCGGAAGACTTCACTCTGTGCTGATGGAGGGGCTACAGCGTAAGTCGACAGAGAGTCGAAGCCTATTTCAGCGGGATAGCGAGAGACACGTGGTTCAGACTGGGTACCAGTGGTCTGATGGAGACGTGATACTCGGCATCGATCGGTGATGATCGGTGGTTCTCTGCAGTAGGGGTTTGAGTGGTGTGGGTCCGCGGCCCTAGAGACTCGACCAGGACAGCAGAGGCTCGACGCGGTGATAGCGGCGAGGCGTGCGGTAAGCACGGGACATAGCGACGGGTCAAGGGACTGGTGGTCAGACATGTGGTCAGGCAAATTGTGCAGGGGGTGCTGAAGCAGTGTTGACGAGTACCGGATTCAAGTTGGTGACTGGGTCTATTGGTGCCGGAAGATGGACAGGAGTTGACCATGGAGAATCTGAGAAAATGGCGGAGAGTCTGAAATTGTCAAAAGCTGAGAGAGTACATGGCCGTATATTCTGTGGTGTTCAGTGCACATGGCAAAGTGTGGATGACAAATACAGAAGGAGGCGGAGTGCTATAGCTGTAGGGCATGTCAGAGACTATCCGGAAGAAAGGTGAGACAACTGCGAATTTGACTCAGGGTGACACAGGGCGACGGTGAAATTCCTTTAAGTTTCAGACAAGCAGTCAAGAAAGAGCGGTGACGTTGAGTTCAGGTAACTCTTATATGTATGCGAGTTGTTCACTTTCACGCAGACAGTGGTCGGTGTGTGATGGCGTTGAACAGATTCTCCGAAAGTTGCGAGCACAAAGTAGAGTAATGAGGAACTTAATTTTGCTCGAGTGTTGACTGTGAAGAAAACAAGAAGGGACTACAGTTGCAGGTGGAGTCACATGGAGTCTGGGAGTAGCAGCGGTGCTCATGGCGTATCTCAAGTCCAATGTACATGGAGGTTCGACGCATGGATGAATTCAAGGTGGTGAAGAATATTCGCCAAGGTGGAGTTTGTTAGAGTTGTGTCGAATATTATTGTACAAGGTATGTTACAGTTGGACTTGGTTTTGGACTGTGTGTAGACAGAGTAGGAGTTGCGTCCTAATAGGACACTTGTATCCTAGGCCTCTCATATATATCGGGGGTAGACACATGATGTAACCTATGTCAACATAATAGCACAGGTACGCAGGGGAGCCCGCGGCATGTGCCGGCGCCCGGGCTGCCGGGGTGCGGTATTATGACGATGTCACGGGGAGAAGCGTCCGTAGTCATGCCCCGGGGACGTAGCCATGATGATAAACCTCGTTAACAAATCTCGATGCCGTGCTCGTGTGATTGCTTGGTCCTCGAATGATCCACGGTATGCCTCGGATTTATTTTAACACAATATATAATTGTATATTCAGTACATGCATGCATGTCAGTCGAGAAGCTTTATAGTGATGTTGCCGACTTTGATCTTCTGGTCGCTGCGCGGGATGAGCACGACGTTTATGGTCCTGTTTTGTTCAGCTTTGGGAGCAGTTTTTGGACCGGAAAAAACTGAAACTGAAACAAACAGTTATTTTAGAACAGTTGTGGAACCACAACCCAAAACTGTTTCGGACTATTTTCAGTGTAACAGCCCAAAGCACGTCTCGGGGTACTTCACAGCCAAAGCTGTTTCCCTAGCCCCTCTGCTTTTGGCGTTTGGTCGTAATTATGTCATAAATGTCGCCGCAGGCACGACCTATCTCTCCCTTCGCCCCTCCTCCTGAAACATAGCGTTTTCACCAGCCCACAGTCGTTTCCACAGCTATGTTGCCAAACAGCTAACATTCACTGCAGCTGTTTCCTCAGCACAGCAGTTTTGCCAGCACAACAAGTTCATAGCTGAATCTGTCGAAACTGAAGCCCAAACAAACACAGCCTATGTCGCTGTCGCCGGCGCAGCCAATGTCCTTGAGCAGCTCGTCCAGCACAAGCTGGCGCGACGTCGTGAGCTTCATCGGCATTTCGTCGCTCTTCTTCGCATGGGGCACGTGGAGGAAGCTCCGGGCGAACTCGCTATAGCGCGGGCCCAGCTCCGCCGTGTCGCGAACTCGGACGGGTCAAACTAAATTGGCCTTTTTTACTGTTCTGACCTTCCGAAGAAACTTTAGCACAAAATGAATTCATTCAAAAATTATTTCACAATCTGATTCTTTTCTGAAACGCCATAGGCCGTGACGTTGCTGCACTATACGAAAACGCCAAACCCGCTCGCATTGCTAGCCTGGTCGAGACGCTACGTGGCAGGGCCGAAACGTCATAGCGTTTGGCGCTGCTGGAAACGCCAAAGGACTTGGCGTTGCTGCCCATACATCAAACGCCATTGCTAGTGGCGTTTCAAGCCTTCCTAGCCATCCTAGTCACATTTGCCACTTATTTGTGAAAGAGAGCAACGCGAGCTAGTTCGGCGTTTCTAAATAGAGAAGAAACACCACGGCTTGTGGCGTTACCAAAAGGGTCAGATCGTGAAATAGTTTTCAAAGGAATTTTTTTTGTGCTAAGGATTGCTGAGAAGGTCAAAATAGTGAAAAAGGCCACCTAAATTCCCTCCACCTCCAGAACCTCCGTCTTGTTCCCACGGCCTCCCATGGCCTAGGCACGACCACCGGCACCTTCACCGGCCCGTCCTCCATGGTCAAGGTCACCGGAAAGGCTACAGACTGCTGGAGAAAAGAGAAGAAGTGGGTCAAGGCCGGCAGCTCTGTCGGTGGGCGTGTGAAGAACACGCGCATGACATCGTGGATTGGAACTATCCTTTTATTGATTCGTGAGTGGGACGCAAGGTGAGGACCTACACTGCTGATTGCACAAAGTTGACACGATGATTTACCCAAGTATATGGGCCGCATGGTTGCGTAATATTCTACTCCTGCTTTGTGTGTTTACTTTTGGTGGATGGCGAGCTACAAGTCCTTATCAGGAACGGGAAGCGTTGTGTGCTTCTACTGGTGTTCTACCAAGTGTCCAGCCGTGTTCCTACTTTCTCCTATCTTTCCTATTTTCTTCCTCTTTATCCATTTTTCTTCCTTAGTAGTTAGATCCTCCTTTTATATCTCAAGGGGTACCACATTGTCTTCGCTACTAAGGAAGCAACCTGGGTCTGACTAGGTCGGTGAATGCATTAAATGTTGAGTCAATGCTGCAGAAGGATGAGAGTATTGGTGAAGATGTGAATCATCGAATCAAGGTCGGATGGATGAAGTGGCGCCAAGCTTCACTAGTGGAAAAACGGCTAGCCACAACTTTCGTTGGTGGCGCGCCATTTTCCATCAACGCCAGCACTAATTTTTTTCAAATAGTGCTGGCATCGGCATAATTCGCATGTCGGCTTTACCTGGTTAGTGCTGGCGTTGCTTTTTTTAACACGTCACAAATCTGTTGACCCATTTATACTCGTCGTTTGGAAGATAGTGGTGGTGTCGGATTTCTATGCACGCCGTAGTTAATTAATTAGTGCTGGCGTGCCAACTTATGTTACGCCAGAAACAATTTTTCCATTTTATCAAGTGTTTTGTGTATTTAGTGATTATATTAGTCAAAAGATAATGAACATTTTATATTATCTTTTTGTCTTCATTATTATTAGTATTTTTATCATTTTGGGTTTTTTGTTTCTTTACTACCAGTATAATTTTGAATCTTTTATTAAGTCTTTTATTAGTCTTAGTCTTTTTTTTTAATTTGGGTTGTTATTAACTATGGCTTTGTGTTTTAGGCCCATGCAGCACTGACCCACCCGAGTTAACTCCCCACCTTAGTTAAAGACCTAGTCGTCGCCCTCAATTCACCCACACACTCCCCTTCAACCAGCCACCGCCGCCACCTCCGGTCCTCGTTGCCCGTCGCCGCCCCTTGTCGCACCGCCGGCAGCAAGGTTTGATCGTCTCCTTGCCCTCCCATCGCATCTCCTTCCTCTCCACTCGCACCTCCTCCGTCCGCGGATGCCACATGGAATCCATGGGATTCATGTATAAGTTGGTTTGTGTAGAATTTAAGTAGTGTTGAATCAACATTTGTAGTGATGTAGAATCCAAAGTTAGTTCCATGGATTGCTTTGTGTAGAAATTTTAGTGGTAATCCGGTTGCTATTGTGTAGAATCCGATTTTAATAGTGTATTTTGAGTAGAATTGTTTTTGAGTGCCTAGAATATTAATGATTCAAGTTCAACTTAATTTGGTAGTGTAGTCTGGAATATTTGGAATAAATAAGATGAACTCATATAAATTAGATTGGAGTTCAACTTAATTTGTGTCTCCCTCCGTTGATTTTGTTTATACGTGTATACAATTACTAGTGTAGAATTATATTTAGCACTATAGTATCCGATTATGTTTAGTAGAATTGATTTACTAGTGTAGAAACTGATTATACTTAGTGTTGATTTAGTAGTCTAGAATCCGATTATACTTACTTTTCAATATGTTTTGTGTAGAATGGCGCAACCACCACCATGTCGAGTGTGCAAGTCAAGGTGCGCAACCAGCCTTGCAACTGGCACGCTGTACGTCATCTACTTCTAGCCGAGTTTTGTTCCTACAGCGGTAACAAATTATATGAACCTTCTAAAACAGTTAATTCTTTTGTTTTTGTTGCTATTTCCACTAATGCATTTTGTGTGTTTTTTGTTTTTCTTACACAGATCGTCCCATGCAATGTGAGATTGGAATTCAATGAGCTCATTACCGGAGACGCTATGATCTTCGACGCTCCTGGGGGGCCCTACACTATGGAGGTTGAGAAGGGACAAAAGATATCCCAGATTGAAGGAGATGAATGGGATCGTTTCATCGCCCACATGCATCTCATCGGGGGTGAATTGATCAGCTTCTCCTTCGGAGACAAAGTCTAAGGCTGGCTGTTATCTAGGTCAACACGGAGGAAGATGATGAGGTCCCACTTGATGAAGCCCTCTATGCCCAAAGAATGAGGTTGAGCGAGGAGGAATCGGGCAACCTCCGGTACATACTTCCGCCACGTGATGCCTACGTCGGGATGCCATTCGTGACCCGCCTGACAAGGATGAATGTTAACCCCATGTCATCATATGTTACTTATGTTGGAAATATGCCCTAGAGGCAATAATAAATTAGTTATTATCATATTTCCCTGTTCATGATAATCGTTTATTATCCATGCTAGAATTGTATTGATTGGAAACTCAAATACATGTGTGGATACATAGACAACAACGTGTCCCTAGTGAGCCTCTACTAGACTAACTCGTTGACCAAAAGATGGCTATGGTTTCCTAGTCATAGACATGAGTTGTCATTTGATAACGGGATCACATCATTAGGAGAATGATGTGATGGACAAGACCCAAACTATGAACGTAGCATATGATCGTATCAAGTTTATTGCTATCGTTTTCTGCATGTCTAGTATATGTTCCTATGACCATGAGATCATGCAACTCACTGACACCGGAGGAGTACGTTGTGTGTACCAAACATCGCAACGTAACTGGGTGACTATAAAGGTACTCTTCAGGTATCTCCAAGGGTGTCTGTTGAGTTGGCATGGATCAAGACTGGGATTTGTCACTCCGTATGACGGAGAGGTATCTCAGGGCCCACTCGGTAATACAACATCACAAGAAGCTTGCAAGCAATCTGACTAATGAGTTAGCCACGAGACCTTGTATTACGGAACGAATAAAGAGACTTGCCGGTAACGAGATTGAACTAGGTATGGAGATACCGACGATCGAATCTCGGGCAAGTAACATACCGATAGACAAAGGGAACTACATACGGGATTAGCTGAATCCTTGACATCGAGGTTCGACCGATAAAGTTCTTCATAGAATATGTAGGAACCAATATGGGCATCCAGGTCCCACTATTGGTTATTGACCGTAGAGGTGTCTCGGTCATGTCTGCATAGTTCTCGAACCCGCAGGGTCTACACACTTAATGTTTGGTGACGATATAAGTATAGTTGAGTCATTATGGTGGTTACCGAAGGTTGTTTGGAGTCTCGGATGAGATCTCGGACATGACGAGGAACTCTGGAATGGTCCGGAGGTGAAGATTGATATATTGGACGAAGGGTATTGGAGTCCGGAATTGTTCTGGGGGTACCGGGTGATGACTAGCATGACCGAAAGGGGTTTCAGGGGGCCCCGGCAAGTGTTGGGGGCCTCATGGGCCAAGGGGAGGGGGCAAACCAGCCCACTAAGGGGTTGTGCGCCCCCCTCACCCCATCCCACGTTGCCAGAGGAGGTGGGGGCGCCCCCCAGGGTTCCCACCCCTTTGGCTTGGGGGCCAAGTCTCCTAAGGGGGAAAACCCATCTAGGGTTTCCCTCTTGTGGCCGCCGGCCCTAGATGGGATCCCCTAGGGGCGCCCCCCTCTCCCCCTTCCCCCTATATATAGATGAGGAGAGGGAGGGCAGCCGCATGCTTGAGTGCATCTCCACACCACGGTGCTGCCCTTCCTCTCCCTCGTAGTCCATCTTCTTCTCCGTAGTGCTTAGCGAAGCTCTACTGAGATTTCTCCACCGCCACCGCCACCACGCCCTCGTGCTGCCGGAGGACTCGAGCTACTACTTCACCATCGCTCACTGGATCAAGGAGGTGAAGGCATCATCAAGCCGTACGTGTGTTGAATGCGGAGGTGTCGTCCGTTCGGCACTTGGATCGGAGTTCGCGGGACAGATCATGATTGGATCACGAAGACATTCGACTACATCAACCATGTTTCTTAACTCTTCCGCTTAGCAATCTACAAGGGTATGTAGATCCAATCTCTCCTCTTGTAGATGGTCATCTCCTAGATTGGATCTTGGTGAGCGTAGGAAATTTTTTGTTTCCCATGCAACATTCCCCAACAGTGGTATCAGAGCTAGGTCTATGCGTAGATGACATCACGAGTAGAACACAAAGGAGTTTGTGGGCGTTGATATTCAGATTGCTTCCTTCCTTGGTCTTTTTTTATTCGGTGGTATTGTGGGATGAAGCGGCCCGGACCAACTTTACATGTCCACGTACATGAGACCGGTTCCATCGACAGACATGTAACTTTGTTGCATAAAGATGGCTAGCGGGTGTCTGTCTCTCCCACCTTAGTTGAATCGGATTTGACAAAGGCGGTCCTTGTAGAAGGTTAAATAGCAACTTGCATATCACCGTTGTGGCTTTGCGTAGGTAAGAATCGTTCTTGCTAGATAGCCATAGTAGCCACGTAAAACATGCAACAACAATTAGAGGACGTCTAACTTGTTTTTGCAGGGTATGTTGTGATATGATATGGCCAAGGACATGATGAAATATATTTGATGTATGAGATGATCATGTTTGTAATAGTTTATATCGACTTGCATGTCGATGCATACGGCAACCGGCAGGAGCCATAGGGTTGTCTTTAATTATTGTATGACCTGCGTGTCAATCATTAAGCGCTATGTAATGCTTTACTTTATCGCTAAGTGGTAGCAATAGTAGTAGAAGCATGGTTGGCGTGACAACCCCGATGGCGACATGATGATGGAGATCATGGTGTCATGCCGGTGATGATGGAGATCATGCCGGTGCTTTGGAGATGGAGATCAAAAGCACGAGTTGATGGCCATATCATGTCACTTATGATTTGCATGTGATGTTAATCCTTTTTTGCATCTTATTTTGCGTAGGACGACGGTAGCATTATAAGGTGATCCCTCACTAAAATTTCAAGATAAAATTGTGTTCTCCCCAAGTGTGCACCGTTGCGAAAGTTCGTCATTTCAAAGCACCACGTGATGATCGGGTGTGATAGACTCTACGTTCGCATACAACGGGTGCAAGCCAATTTTGCACATGCGGAACACTTGTGTTAAACTTGATGAGCCTAGCATGTACAGACATGGCCTCGGAACACAAGTGACCGAAAGGTCGAACACTGAGTCATATAGTAGATATGATCAACATAGAGATGTTCACCATTGAAACCACCTCATCTCACGTGATGATCGGACTTGGGTTGGTGAATTTGGATCGTGTTACACTCGGACAACCGTAGGGATGTTCATTTGAGTGGGAGTTCTTAAGTAATATGATTAATTGAACTCATTATCATGAACAATAGTCTAAGTTGTCTTTGCAAATTATGTTGTAGATCAATAGCTCGCGCTGTAGCTCCCTGTTTTAATACGTTCCTAGAGAAAGACTAAGTTGAAAGATATTGCGAGCAATTATGCGGACTAGGGCCGTAGTATGAGGATTGTCCTCACTGCTGCACAGAAGGCTTATGTCCTTGATGCACCGCTCGGTGTGCCAACCCCTCTAGCGTCATCTGTGGATGTTGTGAACATCTGGCAGACACGTTTTGATGACTACTTGATAGTTTAGTGCACCATGCTTTACGGCTTAGAATCGGGGATACAAAGACGTTTTGAACGCCATGGAACATATGAGATGTTCCAAGAGCTGAAGTTGGTGTTTCAGGCTCATGCCTGTGTTGAGAGGTATGAGACCTCTGACAAGTTCTTTGCCTACAAGATGGAGGAGAATAGCTCAGTCGGTGAACATGTGCTCAGAATGTCTGGGTGCTATAATCGCTTGAATCAAGTGGGAGTTAATCTTCCAGATAAGATAGTGATTGACAGAGTTCTCCAGTCACTATCACCAAGCTACTAGAGCTTCGTGATGAACTACAACATGCAAGGGATGAAGATGATCCCGGAGCCGTTCGCGGTGCTTAAGGCCGCGAAGGTGGAAATCAAGAAGGAGCATCAAGTGTTGATGGTTAACAAGACCATGGTTTAAAGAAGGGAAACTTCATGAATGGCAAGCCAGTTGCCGCTCCAGTGAAGAAACCCAAGGTTGAACCCAAACCCGAGACTAAGTGCTTCTATTGTAAGGGGAATGGTCACTGGTAGCGGAACTACCCCAATAGATAAGAAGGCTGGCAACTTCAACAAAAGTATATTTGATATACATGTTATTGATGTGTACCTTACTAGTACTCCTAGTAGCACCTGGGTATTGGATACCGGTTCAGTTGCTAATATTGGTAACTCGAAACAAAAGCTGCAGAATAAACGGAGACTAGCTAAGGGCGGGGTGACGATGTGTGTTGGAAGTGTTTCCAAGGTTGATGTGATCACCATCGCATGCTCCCTCTACCTTCGAGATTAGTGTTCAAACCTAGATAAATGTTATTTGGTGTCTGCGTTGAGCATGAACATGATTAGATCGTGTTTATTGCAATATGGTTATTCATTTAAGTCAAAGAATAATGGTTATTCTATTTACATGAATAATACCTTCTATGGTCATGCACCCAATGTGAATGGTTTATTGAATCTCGATCATAGTGATACACATGTTCATAACATTGATGCCAAAAGATGTAGAGTTGATAATGATAGTACCACTTTCTTGTGGCACTGCCGCTTAGGTCATATTGGTGTAAAGCGCATGAAGAAACTCCATGCTGATGGACTTTTGGAGTCACTTGATTTTGAATCACTTGACACATGCGAACCATGCCTCATTGGCAAGATGACTAAAACCCCCCTTTTCCGGAACAATGGAACGGGCAAGTGACTTGTTGGAAATCATACATGTTGATGTGTGCGGTCCGATGAGTGTTGACGCGTGTGATGGATATCATTATTTCCTCACCTTCACCGATGATTTGAGTAGATATGGGTATGTTTACTTAATGAAGCAGAAGTCTGAAACATTTGAAAAGTTCAGGCAATTTTAGAGTGAAGTTGAGAATCATCATAACAAGAAGATTAAATTCCTATGATCTGATCGAAGGGAAGAATATCTGAGTTATGAGTTTGGCAATCACTTAAGACAATGTGGAATTGTTTGACATTTGACGCCACCTGGAACACCACAGCATAATGGTGTGTCCGAACATCGTAATCGTACCTTATTGGATATGGTGTGTTCTATGATGTCTCTTGCCGATCTACCACTATCGTTTTGGGGTTATGCATTAGAGACAACTACATTCACTTTAAATAGGGCACCATCTAAGCCCGTGGAGACGACGCCGTATGAACTATGGTTTGGCAAGAAACCTAAGTTGTCGTTTCTTAACGTTTGGGGTTGTGATGCTTATGTCAAAAGGCTTCAGCCGGAAAAGCTTGAACCCAAAGCGGACAAATGCATCTTCATAGGATACCCAAAAGAGACGGTTGGGTATACCTTCTATCTCAGATCCGAGGGCAAAGTGTTTGTCGCTAAGAACCGGTCCTTCCTCGAGAAAGAGTTTCTCTCAAAAGAATTGAGTGGGAGGAAGATAGAACTTGATGAGGTTGTTGAACCTTTACTTCAACCAGAGAGTAGCACAACACAGAAAGATGTTTCTGTGGCACCTACGTCAATTGAAGAGGAAGCTAATGATGATGATCATAAAGCTTCAGATCAAGTTACTGTCGAACCTTGTAGGTCGACAAGGGTACGTATAGCTTCTGAGTGGTACGGTAACCCTGTCTTAGAGGTCATGTTGTTGGACAACGGTGAACCTACGAGCTATGGAGAAGCGATGGTGGGCCCGGATTCCAATAAATGGCTAAGAGCCATGAAATCCGAGATAGGATCCATGTATAAAAACAAAGCATGGACTTTGGTGGACTTGCCCGATGATCGGCAAGCCATTGAGAATAAATGGATCTTTAAGAAGAAGACAGACGCTGATGGTAATATCACTATTTATGAAGCTCGACTTGTCGCAAAGAAGTTTTCGACAAGTTCAAGGAGTTGACTATGATGAGACTTTCTCACTCATAGCGATGCTAAAGTCTGTTGGAATTATGTTAGCAGTTGTTGCATTTTCAATCACGAAATCTGGCAGATGGATGTCAAAACAAAGTTTCCTTGATGGTTTCCGTGAGGAAAGGTTGTATGTGATACAACCAGAAGGTTTTATCGATCCTAAGGATGCTAAAAGGTATGCAAGCTCCAGCGATCCTTCTATGGACTGGAGCAAGTATCTCGGAGTTAGAACATACGCTTTGATGAGGTGATCAAAGCTTTTGTGTTTATACATAGTTTGCAAGAAACTTGTATTTACAAGAAAGTGAGTGGGAGCACTACAACATTTCTGATAAGTATATGTGGATGACATATTGTTGATCGGGAATGATGTAGAATTTCTGGAAAGCATAAAGGGTTGTTTGAAAAGAGTTTTTCAAAGGAAGACCTGGGTAAAGCTGCTTACATATTGGGCATCAAGATCTATAGAGATAGATCAAGACGCCTGATAAGACTTTCACAGAGCACATACCTTGACATGATCTTGAAGGAGTTCAACAAAATGGATCAGTCAAAGAAAGAGTTCTTGCCTGAGTTGTAAGGTGTGAAGTTGAGTAAGACTCAAAGCTCGACAATGGCAGAAGAAAGAGAAAGGACGAAGGTCGTCCCCTATGCCTTAGCCATAGGCTCTATACGATATTCCATGCTGTGTACCACACCTGATGTGTGCCTTGCCACGTGTCTGACAAGGGGGTACAAGAGTGATCCAGGAGTGGATCACTGGACAGCGGTCAAAATTATCCATAAGAATAAGGAAATGTTTCTCAGTTATGGAGGTGATAAAGAGTTCGGCGTAAAGGGTTACGTCGATGCAAGCTTTAACACCAATCTGGATGACTCTGAGTAGAGTTTCTCAGTTATGGAGGTGATAAAGAGTTCGGCGTAAAGGGTTACGTCGATGCAAGCTTTAGCACCAATCCGGATGACTCTGAGTAGCAAACCGGATACATAGAGTGGAGCAGTTGTTTGGAATAGCTCCAAGTGGAGCATGGTAACAGCATCTACAGTATGACATAAAAATTTGCGAAGCACACGTGGATCTGAATGTTGCAGACCCGTTGACTAAAACCTCTCTCACAAGCAAAACATGATCAAACGCCAGAACCAATTGGGTGTTAATCACATGGTGATGTGAACTAGATTATTGACTCTAGTGCAAGTGGGAGCCTGTTGGAAATATGCCCTAGAGGCAATAATAAATTAGTTATTATCATATTTCCCTGTTCATGATAATCGTTTATTATCCATGCTAGAATTGTATTGATTGGAAACTCAAATACATGTGTGGATACATAGACAACAACGTGTCCCTAGTGAGCCTCTACTAGACTAGCTCGTTGATCAAAAGATGGCTATGGTTTCCTAGTCATAGACATGAGTTGTCATTTGATAACGGGATCACATCATTAGGAGAATGATGTGATGGACAAGACCCAAACTATGAACGTAGCATATGATCATATCAAGTTTATTGCTATCGTTTTTTGCATGTCAAGTATATGTTCCTATGACCATGAGATCATGCAACTCACTGACACCGGAGGAGTACCTTGTGTGTACCAAACATCGCAACGTAACTGGGTGACTATAAAGGTACTCTACAGGTATCTCCGAGGGTGTCTATTGAGTTGGCATGGATCAAGACTGGGATTTGTCACTCCGTATGACGGAGAGGTATCTCAGGGCCCACTCGGTAATACAACATCACAAGAAGCTTGCAAGCAATCTGACTAATGAGTTAGCCACGGGATCTTGTATTACGGAACGAGTAAAGAGACTTGCCGGTAACGAGATTGAACTAGGTATGGAGATACCGACGATCGAATCTCGGGCAAGTAACATACCGATAGACAAAGGGAACTACATACGGGATTAGCTGAATCCTTGACATCGAGGTTCGACCGATAAAGTTCTTCGTAGAATATGTAGGAACCAATATGGGCATCCAGGTCCCGCTATTGGTTATTGACCGTAGAGGTGTCTCGGTCATGTCTGCATAGTTCTCGAACCCGCAGGGTCTACACACTTAACGTTTGGTGACGATATAAGTATAGTTGAGTCATTATGGTGGTTACCGAAGGTTGTTCGGAGTCCCGGATGAGATCCCGGATGTGACGAGGAACTCCGGAATGGTCCGGAGGTGAAGATTGATATATTGGACGAAGGGTATTGGAGTCTGGAATTGTTCTGGGGGTACCGGGTGATAACCAGCATGACCGAAAGGGGTTTCGGGGGGCCCCGTCAAGTGTTGGGGGGCCTCATGGGCCAAGGGAAGGGGCAAACCAGCCCACTAAGGGGTTGTGCGCCCCCTCACCCCATCCCACATTGCCAGAGGAGGTGGGGGCGCCCCCCCAGGGTTTCCCACCCCTTTGGCTTCGGGGCTAAGTCTCCTAAGAGGGCTAACCTATCTAGGGTTTCCCTCTTGTGGCCGCCGGCCCTAGATGGGATCCCATAGGGGTGCCCCCCTCTCCCCCTTCCCCTATATATAGATGAGGAGAGGGATAGTAGCCGCATGCTTGAGTGCATCTCCACGCCACGATGCTGCCTTTCCTCTCCCTCGTAGTCCATCTTCTTCTCTGTAGTGCTTAGCGAAGCTCTGCTGAGATTTCTCCACCGCCACCGCCACCATGCCATCGTGCTGCCGGAGGACTCGAGCTAGTACTTCACCATCGCTCCCTAGATCGAGGAGGTGAAGGCGTCATCAAGCCGTACGTGTGTTGAACGCGGAGGTGCCGTCCGTTCGGCACTTGGATCGGAGTTCGCGGGATGGATCGTGATTGGATCACGAAGACGTTCGACTAGATCAACTGCGTTTCTTAACGCTTCCGCTTAGCAATCTACAAGGGTATGTAGATCCAATCTCTCCTCTCGTAGATGGTCATCTCCTAGATTGGATCTTGGTGAGCGTAGGAAAATTTTTGTTTCCCATGCAACGTTCCCCAACAACTTAGTGTAGTAATTTGATGATATGCTTAGTGTAGTAATGTTATGATATGCTTAGTGTAGAATTTGATGATATGCTTAGTGTAGTAATGTGATATGCTTAGTGTAGTAATGTGATGATATGCTTAGTGTAGAATTTGATGATATGCTTATAGTGTAGTAATGTGATGATATGCTTATAGTGTAGTAATGTCACAACCCTAGAATAATGTTGTAATTAGTTGCATTAGTGAGCAACATCATGCATCATGTTAAATTCAAAGGAATTTGAACTGAGGAAAATTTCTAAAGCCTCAGAATTTAAATAAAGGGCAAAGAACCCTGAAAATGCATTCAATGAATCCAAAATGCCTTAAAAAAAATTCTGATAATTTTGGAAGGAACTATATATCAAACCGCAATTTATGAACATTTTTAAAGAATTATTTGGGCTTTGAATTTAAATCAATATTTTATTTGAATTTGGAATTATATTCAAATATATAATGAATATATTTTCAAATGTTCTAAGATATTTTATGTATATTTAGAGAAGCCCATTGAGTGACATAAAAATATCCAAAGAAGTTTTTGGCATTGTTTGAATTCTTTTTGAATTTAAAACGGTGGCAAAGAAATAAAAAAAACAGAAACAAAGTATAGAACAAGACAGAACTTACCTGCTTACCTGGCCTGCTACTGTAGAAGCCGGCCGAGCCCACCTCCTTCCCCTCCTATTGTCCTCAACCTCCTGCCAGTGGGCAGGAGAGTGTGTGCCCCGTGCGTGCACGCGCACGCCGTGGCCACCTCCTCTCTCTCTCCCTGCCTGCCTGTCCCCTCCTCGACACGTCTGGACGACGCCACGCACCTCCTCGAGTCCAGCCCGCTCCCTCTCGCCTCTTCCCCCCTCGCTCTCTCGCTCGCTCCTCACCGAGCCCGAGAGATGGTCGTCACCGCCGCTTGCCGTTTCTGCGCCCACCGTGAATCTCTCACGCATACGACGTGTCCTACAGCTCCGCTGAGTCGAGCTCCTCCTCCTCGATAACGCGTGCATCCGAAGGAGGCCCTAGTCGACCGGAGCATCGCCGTCTTCACCGTCGGTGACCAGAGATCGTCTCTGTCTATTCGCCGGCTCTCGACCGTCCCCGAGCCCACTTACCTGCCCTGTAGCACAGCCGTGAGCTTCTCTCTGTTTCCCCTCCTCTCCCATGGTCTTTCCCCTGCTCTAGCTGTGATTCCCAACGAAGCCGTGAGCTCGCCGTCACCATGCCCTGTCGCCTCGCTGCTAGAGCCCACCTAGGTCAAAACCGAGCACGGCATCATGCTTCCCACATCGCCAGAAGTCCGCCGAGCCCCTCTGCTAGCTTCTCCGTGCAACGCAGCGACCAAACCATCGGGGCCGAACGCCTGCCGCCGCGCTGGTCATCACTGCCGTCGGATCCGGCATCCCCGCACCCAGCGTCCTACTACCCTAGATGCGTGCGTTATCGGGCTACCTGCCGGTGCTCTCAGCCGCCGCTCCTGTGGCCCAAAACACGGAGACCGCCGTGCCTCGTGGTCGCCGGCGATGAGCCCCGCCGCCTGCGCCGCTGCCATGTGGGTCCGGCTGGTCAGGTGATTAGCTTAGGTCTAATCACCACCTAATTAACCCCCTGGCACTCACAAGTGGGCCCAGGCGCCCTAATACTTTTTGTTAAGTTTAATTAAAACACTACTTAACTCTGTTCCTATGACATATGGGTCCCATGCTTCAGGTTTGACCCTGGCTGACCATGCTGACCTGCTGATGTCATGTTGTCATCACGCTGACGCAATTAATGATTTTTTGGAATTAAATATAATCCAGGGAATTCCAGAAACTGTCCTAAAGTTCTAAAAATCATGGAAATTCAACCGTAACTCCAAATGAAATAATTTATATATGAAAAATTATTAGAGAAATATGAAGAAACTGTTTATAGCATTTTCTTGCATGTTAGAACAACTTTGGGCTGTTGTTTAGGACAAATCTAATATATGGCATTTAAATAACCACTTATGGAGTTTGATTTTGAACCTTTGGTTCAAACCAACTCCATTTAATTTGGTTGCTAGTTGCATTAGCTCAATCAATAGCATGTTGCCATGTCATGATCATGCATCATATTGTTGCATTCCCGTGAATTGAATGTTGTTCCTTTGTTTCCGGTGTTTGTTCCCTCTCGGTAGATGTTGTTCCGACGATGTGATCGTTGACACTGATGAAGTGCAGTTTCATCTTCAGAAGTGCCAGGCAAGCAAACCCCCTTTATGCATTCCGATACAATCCCACTCTCTCGCTCCTCCTCTCTTTAATGGCATTAGGATAATAATGGTTCAATTGTTACATGTTGCGGTAGTTGAACCCATTCCTCTGCATGACCCGTCTTTGCCACAGTAAATAGTAAAACCCACTGGAATGAGTAGGAATTGCTTGAGCCATGTTGAGGGAGTCCTGGATTGAGGGGTCCTCGGGCTGCCGGCCTGTTGTGATTGGGCCGGATTGATGGGCTACTATGGGGCCAAGCTAGAGTATGGATCCATGGCTGGATAAGGAATCTTCGGAGTCGTGGTGTGCCCTCCAAGCCAGGATTAGGCAGGATTTTCCTTCCTTGTAACCAATCGCATGTAACCCTAACCCTACCAGTGCTTATATAAACTGGAGGGTTTTAGTCTTTAGGGCTAGAGCTACATTCATCACCTCATCGACTTAGGGTTTAGCTCATCTGATCTCGAGGTAGATCTACTCTGTAACCATATCATACATCAAATACAATCAAGCAGGACGTAGGGTTTTACCTCTTCGAGAGGGCCCGAACCTGGGTAAACACTATGTTCATCGTCCCTTGTTCCCCATTGATCCTAGATCCACAGTTCGGGACCCCCTACCCGAGATTCGCCGGTTTTGACACCGACATTGGTGCTTTCATTGAGAGTCCCGCTGTTGGATCGCCCAAAGATGATGGCTCGCCTGATCATCGGAGAGGGCGTCAGCTCCGGGGACCTCTTCGTCCCCGGCCAACTCTTCGCGTTCGGCAGCATCGTGCTGCACGCCAACCCAACTGGTCATCTAGACCAAATCAACAACTTCGGCCCTGAGCACCGAATTCGATTCGGCAATTTGGAATACGCTGCGGATGTACGAGGTGATCTGGTCTTTAGCGGATTCACAACCTCTCCCCGCACCCCCATGGGCCTCGATGTGCCGGCTCTGGAGCCTCTCATCAATCCGATCTACGGATCGGCCCCGGTCCTTCAGCCAGCCTTGAGCCTAGACGGCTCCACCTCGAGCGGAGGCCAGGAATCCCCTCAAGCCACGCTCACAATACCCGCCGAAGACCCATCTTCGGGCCTCGATGCGGAAGCAAGGTTTGGATACCGAGAGTCACTCTCGGCCGAACCCTCTCCTCACGACACTCCTCTGGCCTCAAGCCCTTGCGACGAGTCGACGATCGGTAGCCAGGGATTACCCCTAGCCCAAATCAACTTGGCCTCGAGCCTCAGCATGGAAACAACGCTCAAGGACCAGGGCCCGCCTTCAGTCTCCGATGACGGTCCGGTCCCGAGCCTGAGCTCAACTCGGCCCTTAAAAACCAAAACACAGTTAGGGCACAGATTATCCCTCGCCCCACTATGCTGGAGTTCGGTCCCGAACTCCCACCGCACACAAGCTCAGCGACCCCCACCCTGTTAAACGAGGCGCTGGACCGAATCTAGAAGATGGTTATTCGGGAAGACATGCCCTTAGATCGCGTTCAACAGCCCTTCGAGGCATATCTTGGGGAATTTTGTGCCCCATCCACCACCCACCTAGTAGCCACTATTGAAGATTTAACCGACATGCTGGATTACACCTCGGAAAATACCGAATACATGGATGAGGACAGTGGAGCCACGGCTATTGAAGCCGCTCCCCCCATCACCGGCCGCTGGACGGCCACGTCCACCTATGACATCTACATGGTAGACACCCCGAAGGGAGACGACGGCACCCCCGGGAAAGGTAATGGCAGGCCCAACAAGGAGCCACTGAAGCGCCATAGACAGCGCCGCCGCTCCAAGGCACGTCAAAGCCACACGAGCAACACGGATACCGGAGAAAATGCCACCCCGGATAATGCGGTCAACCTCGACCCCGGAGCCGACAAACAACAACAAGTCAACCAAGAGGAACGTGAGGAGCATGAGGATCTACTCGATCCAGAACATCTCGATGACTCCGAGGACGACAATTACGTCCCCCTCTCAGAAGAAGAGGTGAGTCTAGGCGACGAAGATTTCATCGTCCCCGAAGACCCGCTGGATCAAGAGCGGTTCAAGCGACAGCTCATCGCCATCGCGCTCAGTCTGAAGAAACAACGGCAAAAAATAAAGGCCGAACAGGACACGCTCAACGAGAGGTGGCCTAAAGTCCTGGACGCCGAAGAGGAGTATGGCCACAAGCAATAGACGAAAAGCTACCTGAAGCGGAAGCTACTACCACAGTTCGACGACGAGGCTGTAGGGCTAGCACCTCCAAGGTAATCTCACGCAGACCAGCCAGACCACCCCTGATACGTCTCCAACGTATCTATAATTTTTTATTGTTCCATGCTATTATATTATCCATCTTGGATGTTTTATATGCTATTTTATATTATTTTTGGGACTAACCTATTAACCTAGAGCCCAGTGCCAGTTTATGTTTTTTCCTTGTTTTTGAGTTTTGCAGAAAAGGAATATCAAACGGAGTCCAAACGAGCTGAAAATTTACGATGATTTTTTATGGACCAGAAGAAGCCCCCGAAGCACAAGAGTTGGGCCAGAAGAGTCCCGAGTCAACGATAAGGGTGGAGGGCGTGCCCACCTGCCTTGTCGCTGACTCATGGACCCCCCCCTGACGTGAAACCGACGCCAAATACTCCTATAAATCCAGAAACCACCAGAAAGAAACCTAGATCGGAAGTTCCACCGCCGCAAGCCTCTGTAGCCACCGAAAACCAATCGGGAGCCCGTTCTAGCACCCTGCCGAAGGGGGAAACCATCACCGGAGGCCATCTTCATCATCCCGGCGGTCTCCATGACGAGGAGGGAGTAGTTCACCCTCGGGGCTGAGGGTATGTACCAGTAGCTATGTGTTTGATCTCTCTCTCATGTTCTTGATTTGGCATGATCTTGATGCATCGCGAGCTTTGTTATTATAGTCGGATCATATGGTGTTTCTTCCCTCTCTATCTCTTGTTGTGATGAATTGAGTCTTGCTCTTTGAGGTTTCGTTATGTTGGATTGAGTATTGGATTTGAGAACACTTGATGTATGTCTTGCGATGGGATATCTGTGGTGACAATGGGATGTTCTATTGATTCACTTGATGTATGTTTTGGCACTCAACTCGCAGATTCCCGAGGTGACATTGGGGTAATCTATGCATAGGGGTTGATGCATGTTTTCGTCCTATGTTCTCCGAAAGAAACTTTGGAGTGATTCTTTGTTGCACGTTGAGGGATTTGTTATATGATTCAATTATGTTATCATTGTTGAGAGAACTTGCACTAGTGAAAGTATGAACCCTAGGCCTTGTTTCCAAGCATTGCAATACCGTTTTTGCTCACTTTTACTACTAGTTACCTTGCTGTTTTTATATTTTCAGATTACAAAAACCTATATCTACTATCCATATTACACTTGTATCACCATCTCTTCGCCGAGCTAGTGCACCTATACAATTTACCATTGTATTGGGTATGTTGGGGACATAAGAGACTCTTTGTTATTTGGTTGCAGGGTTGTTTGAGAGAGACCATCTTCATCCTACGCCTCCCACGGATTGATAAACCTTAGGTCATCCACTTGAGGGAAATTTGCTACTGTCCTACAAAACTCTGCACTTGGAGGCCCAACAACATCTACAAGAAGAAGGTTGCGTAGTAGACATCAAGCTCTTTTCTGGCACCATTGCCGGGGAGGTTAGTTCTTGAAGGTATATCTTTAGATCTTGCAATCGAATCTTTTAGTTTCTTGTTTTATCACTAGTTTAGTCTATAAAAGAAAACTACAAAAAAATGGAATTGAGGTTGCCTCATATGCTTCATCTTTACAATGTCTTTCGTGAAAATGATGGAAAGGAAAATTGTGCTCAAGTGTTAGAAGAAGAAGTCTATAAAATGTTTGGCACTAAATCTTTGTATGATGAGCATGATTGCAATGTTGTTAGTATGAATTCCTTAATATCCATGATGCTAATGATATGCAAAGCCACAAGCTTGGGGATGCTATGCTTGATGAAGATGGTATTTTTTGTCCCCCAAGTTTTGATGAGCAAATTTATTATGATGATAGCATGCCTCCTATTTATGATGATTATATTGATGAAAGTGGGTTTGGAAGAGTGTCAACTCTAGGTAATGATCCCACTATTTTGGAGGGTGTTGAATCTTTTCACAATATTGATAAAAGTGGATTTGGAGAGGTCATGACTTTATTTAGTGATGAATCCACTATTTTGGAAGAGTTTCCAATTGATTATGAGAAAAAAGTTGCTATCTATGATGATTATTGTGATGACATGTATGCTATAAAGAATAATGATAACCATGAAACTTGTCATCATGATTTTAATTTTCAATTGGATTATGCCTCACATGATAGTTATTTTGTTGAGTTTGCTCCCACTACTATTCATGAGAATAAATTTGCTTATGTGGAGAGTAATAAATTTTCTATGCTTGTGGATCATGAAAATAATGCTTTATGTGATAGTTATATTGTTGAATTCATTCATGATGCCACTGAAAATTATTATGAGAGAGGAACTTATGCTTCTACATATTGCAACAATATCAAGTTTCCTCTCTATGTGTTGAGAATTTTGAAGTTATACTTGTTTTGCCTTCCTATGCTAGTTGATTCTTATTCCCATAAGTTATTTGCTCACAAAATCCCTATGCATAGGAAGTGGGTTAGACTTAAATGTGCTAGTCATATTCTTCATGATGCTCACTTTGTGTTTCAATTCTTATCTTCTAGGTGAGCATCATTGAAATCATCATGCCTAGCTAAAAAGGCATTAAAGAAAAGCGCTTGTTGGGAGACAACCCAATATTTACCCCTACTGTTTTTGTGTGTTCACATGATTAAGCTACTGTAGTAATCATGTTTTATAGCTTTTGTTTGAATAAAGTGCCAAGTAAAGCCTTTGGGATAGTGTGGTTGATAGTTGACTTGATTCTGTGCAAAAACAGAAACTTTTGCGTCTAGTACATAAATTTCTATATTATACTGGAACGTGGAAAACTTCTGAAATTTTTACAGTTTATTGGTATAGAAATTGTATTATTTTTCCTAATTTTTCAGAATTTTTGGAGTTACATAAGTATGAGCTTAATTCAGATCTTCACAGACTGTTATGTTTTTGACAGATTCTGTTTTCGATGCATAGTTTGCTTGTTTTCTAGTTTCTATGGCTTATATTGCTTAATATAAATTGTAGAAATGATAGGGTACAGTATGCATAATGAGCGAAAAATTATGAATCTTGTCTTGACAGTACCAAAGTGAATGATTTTTTTTATTATACTAACGGATCTCACGAAGGTTTTGTTAAGTTTTGTGTGATTGAAGTTCTCAAGTTTTGGGTGAGATATCGATATTAGGAGAATAAGGAGTGACAAGACCCTAAGCTTTGGTATGCCCAAGGCACCCCAAGGTAATATTCAAGTAAGATCCAAGCAACTAAGCTTGGGGATGCCCCGGAAGGCATCCCCTCTTTTGTCTTCAACATTATCAATAACCTCACTTGGAGCTATATTTTTTTTCGTCACATGATATGTGTTTTTCTTGGAGCGTCATTTTATTTTATTAGTATTTTCTTTCTGTTATTTATATTAATGTTTTTCATCTTTTATTTTCAATAAAAGTGTCAAGTATAGCCTTTACCATGCTTATTTTGCATGTCTATATGTTGCTGTTTTGAAAACAGAAAGTTTTCTATTGTTGTCTGAATTCTTATGGAAAGTAAGAATATAATAAAACCTTGAAATTTTTACAAAATTAGTAAAAACAAATTTTCTACAGTTTGGTAATTTTTTAGAATTTTTTGAGTTAGGGAAGTATGAGTACAATTGCACTCTTTACAGACTCTCATGTTTTGACAGATTGCTGTTATGTTTGCATTGTTTGCATATGTTTGCTTGTTTAATGATTCTATTTGAGGATAGGAGTATTAAATATGCAGAGGCATTTAGTATGCAATGTTAAATAATAATTTTAGCGATTTGCTACAGTAGAGAATGATAAGGTTTTGCATTTGATTTATACTAACTCATCTCACGAGTTCTTGTTGAGTTTTGTGTGGATGAAGTTTTTAAGATTTAGGGAAACCGTGGTATAAAAGGAATTAAGGAGACACAAAAGCTCAAGCTTGGGGATGCCCAAGGCATCCCTAGTTAATATTTCAAGAAGTCTCAAGCATCTAAGCTTGGGGATGCCCCGGTTGGCATCCCACCTTTCTTCATCAAGAATTATCGGTTAGTATCGGTTGAGCCTAAGTTTTTACTTCTTCACATGATGTGTGCTATTCTTAGAATGTCATTTTATTTTGTTTTGCTTGCTGTTTGAATAAAATACTTAAGATCTGAAATTCTTAGATGAGAGGGTCTTCACACAGCTACATAATTATTTGACTACTCATTGATCTTCACTTATATCTTTTTGGAGTAGTTTGTCAGTTGCTCTAGTGCTTCACTTATATCTTTTTAGAGCACGACGATGGTTTTATTTTGAAGAAATTGATGAACTCTCATGCTTCACTTATATCATTTTGAGAGTCTTAAACAGCATGGTAATTTTCTTAGGTTATGAATTTATTCCTAATATGATGGGATATCCAAGAGGGATATAATAAAAACTTTCATATAAGTGCATTGAATACTATGAGAAGTTTGATTCCTTATGATTGTTTTGAGATATGAGGATGGTGATATTAGAGTCATGCTAGTGAGTAATTGTGGATTGTAGAAATACTTGTGTTGAGGTTTGTGATTCCCGTAGCATGCACGTATGGTGAACCATTATGTAACGAAGTTGGAGCATGAGATATTTTTTTGATTGTCTTCCTTATGAGTGGCGGTCGAGGACGAGCGATGGTCTTTTCCTACCAATCTATCCCCCTAGGAGCATGCGTGTACTACTTTGTTTCGATGACTAATAGATTTTTGCAATAAGTATGTGAGTTCTTTATGACTAATGTTGAGTCCATGGATTATACGCACTCTCACCCTTCCACCATTGCTAGCCTCTCTAGTACCGCGCAACTTTCGCCGGTACCATACACCCACCATATACCTTCCTCAAAACAGCCACCATACCTACCTATTATGGCATTTCCATAGCCATTCCGAGATATATTGCCATGCAACTTTCCACCGTTCCGTTTATTATGACACGCTTCATCATTGTCATATTGCTTTGCATGATCATGTAGTTGACATAGTATTTGTGGCAAAGCCACCATTCATAATTTTCATACATGTCACTCTTGAGTCATTGCACATCCTGGTACACCGCCGGAGGCATTCATATAGAGTCATATTTTGTTCTAAGTATCGAGTTGTAATTCTTGAGTTGTAAGTAAATAAAAGTGTGATGATCATCATTATTAGAACATTGTCCCATGTGAGGAAATAAAAAAAAAGAGGCCAAAGAATCCAATAAAAAATCAAAAAAATGAGGCCAAAGAAGCCAATCAAAAAAAATGAGAGAAAAGGGAGAAGGGGCAATGTTACTATCCTTTTTCCACACTTGTGCTTCAAAGTAGCACCATGATCTTCATGATAGAGAGTCTCCTATGTTGTCACTTTCATATACTAGTGGGAATTTGTCGTTATAGAACTTGGCTTATATATTCCAACGATGGGCTTCCTCAAATGCCCTAGGTCTTCATGAGCAAGCAAGTTGGATGCACACCCACTTAGTTTCTTTTTTGAGCTTTCATAAACTTATAGCTCTAGTGCATCCGTTGCATGGCAATCGCTACTCACTCACATTGATATCTATTAATGGGCATCTCCATAGCCCGTTGATACACCTAGTTGATGTGAGACTATCTCCTTCTTTTTGTCTTCTCCACAACCACCATATTCTATTCCACCTATAGTGCTATGTCCATGGCTCACGCTCATGTATTGCGTGAAAGTTGAAAAGGTTTGAGAACATCAAAAGTATGAAACAATTGCTTGGCTTGTCATCGGGGTTGTGCATGATTTGAATATTTTGTGTGATGAAGATGGAGCATAGCCAGACTATATGATTTTGTAGGGATAACTTTCTTTGGCCATGTTATTTTGAGAAGACATGATTGCCTTATTAGTATGCTTGAAGTATTACTGTTTTTATGCCAATATTAAACTTTTGTTTTGAATCTTATGGATCTGAATATTCTTGCCACAATAGAGAAGATTACATTGATAAATATGCTAGGTAGCATTCCACATCAAAAATTCTGTTTTTATCATTTACCTACTCGAGGACGAGCAGGAATTAAGCTTGGGGATGCTTGATACGTCTCCAACGTATCTATAATTTTTGATTGCTCCATGCTATTATATTATCCATCTTGGATGTTTTATATGCATTTATATGCTATTTTATATTATTTTTGGGACGGGGGGGGCCAGGGGGTAGGGCGCGCCCTGGACCCTTGTGGACACCCCGTAAGGCGGTTGGTGCCCTTCTTCGGCCACAAGAAAGCTAATATCCGGATAAAACTCGTGTTAAAATTTCAGCCCAATCGGAGTTACGGATCTCCGGGAATTTAAGAAACGGTGAAAGGCCAGAATCTGAGAGGGCAGAAACAGAAGGAAACAGAAAGAGAGATCCAATCTCGGAGGGGCTCTCGCCCCTCCGCCGCCATGGAGGCCATGGACCAGAGGGGAAACCCTTCTCCCATCTAGGGGGGAGGTCAAGGAAGAAGAAGAAGGAGGGGGGCTCTCTCCCCCTCTCTCCCGGTAGCACCGGAACGCCGCTGGGGCCATCATCGTGACGGCGATCTACACCAACAACTTCGCCACCGTCATCACCAACTCTATCCCCCTCTATGCAGTGGTGTAACACCTCTTCTCCCCGCTGTAATCTCTACTTGAACATGGTGCTCAACGCTATATATTATTTCCCAATGATGTATGGCTATCCTATGATGTTTGAGTAGATCTGTTTTGTCCTATGGGTTAATTGATGATCATGATTGGTTTGAGTTGCATGTTTTATTATTGGTGCTGTCCTATGGTGCTCTCCGTGTCGCGCAAGCATGAGGGATCCCCGCTGTAGGGTTTGCAATATGTTCATGATTTGCTTATGGTGGGTGGCGTGAGTGACAGAAGCACAGACCCGAGTAAGTAGGTTGTTTGCATATGGGAATAAAGAGGACTTGATACTTTAATGCTATGGTTGGGTTTTACCTTAATGATCTTTAGTAGTTACGGATGTTTGCTAGAGTTCCAATCATAAGTGCATATGATCCAAGAAGAGAAAGTATGTTAGCTTATGCCTCTCCCTCATATAAAATTGCAATAACGATTACCCGGTCTAGTTATCGATTGCCTAGGGACAAATAACTTTCTTGTGACAAAAAGCTCTCTACTAAAATTAACTTAGTTGTTTCTTTATCTAAACAGCCCCTAGATTTTATTTACGTGCTCTTTATTATCTTGCAAACCTATCCTATCACACCTACAAAGTACTTCTAGTTTCATACTTGTTCTAGGTAAAGCGAACGTTAAGTGTGCGTAGAGTTGTATCGGTGGTCGATAGAACTTGAGGGAATATTTGTTCTACCTTTAGCTCCTCCTTGGGTTCGACACTCTTACTTATCGAAAGAGGCTACAACTGATCCCCTATACTTGTGGGTTATCAAGACCTTTTTCTGGCGCCGTTGCCGGGGAGCAATAGCGTGGGGTGAATATTCTTGTGTGTGCTTGTTTGCTTTATCACTAAGTAGATTTTATTTGCTGTTCTAAGTTGTTCTCTATCTTTAGTTATGGATATGGAACATGAAATACCAAAAAAAATAGGTGTACTTGCTACTCATGGAGATGGGGAACCTCCTAAAACCCTCGATTCTCATTATGTGAAAGATACTATGCACTACTTTAATAATCCTGAGAAAACCCCATCCAACTATATAATGGGAGACACGTTGGATCAACGTGAATACTTTAGGGATTGTCGCTTGACACAAAAAGGGAAACTATTATGGGATCAAATTCATATGTTGCATTGGTATGCTCGGGAACTATGCTTGAGATATGATTATACTTGTTGCTCTAGGATGAAGGCTCCACACCTTCCCTTTTCATGTAAATTTAATGATAATAAAACCTTGGCTTCTTATGCTAATGGTATATATGATTACTATGATGTGGAACAAATAGAAGAATTTGTTGCTTTTAAGGGTGCTTATGAAATTGAATCTTAGTTTGAAAAGTGTGAAAATCTTGATGATGCTGTTTACAGACCTGAAAATTATGCTATGCTTAAATATTGCTATGAGAATTATGAATATAATTCCGATATTGATGTGTTTATTGAGAAAGTCTCTGCTGTCCAAGAAGAGACTAATATTTTGCAGGAAACTATGGAAGAAGAAATTGATGACACTGTGAGCTCATTAGATGAAAAAGATGATGAGAAGAGCGAAGAACAAAAGGAGGAAGAGCGGATTGATCACCCGTGCCCACCTTCTAATGAGAGTAAATCTTCAACTCATACATTGTTTAATTTCCCTTCGTGCTTACCGAAGGATGATTGCTATGATAATTGCTATGATCCCTTTGATTCGTTTGAAATATCCCTTTTTGATGAACTCGATGCTTGCTATGCTTGTGGCCATGATGCCAATATGAATTATGCTTATGGAAATGAACTTGCTATAGTTCCTTATGTTAAGAATGAAATTGTTTCTATTGCACCCACGCACGATAGTCCTATTATCTTTTTGAATTCTCCCAACTACACTATATCGGAGAAGTTTGCGCTTATTAAGGACTATATTGATGGGTTGCGTTCTACTATTGCACATGATGATTTTGATAAATATAATATGCATGTGCTTGCTGCTCCTACTTGCAATTATTATGAGAGAGGAACTACATCTCTGCCTCTCTATGTTTCCAATACGATAAAATTGCAAGAAATTGTTTATACTATGCATTGGCCTTTACTTTGTGTGCATGAATTGTTCTTTTATGACATGCCGATGCATAGGAAGAGAGTTAGACCTCATCATTACATGATATATTACTTTGTGCTCACTACTAAATTACAAATCATTGTTAATTAAAATTGGCTTTGATATACCTTGGGATCCGGGTGGATCAATTACTTGAGCACTATATGCCTAGCTTAATGACTTTAAAGAAAGCGCTGCCAGGGAGACAAGCCGGAAGTTTTAGAGAGACATTTATTTCTGTTGTATGCTTTTATAAAGTTTAAAAAAGAAAAAAAAAAAGTGGGGAGTCTAAAACTTTTTCAAAAAGAAAAGTGAATGTAAGAAAGACGAGCACCGTTGAAGTGGGGGAGCTCCTTGAACTTTGTTCATGCCCATGGAAACTTTGTGAACCTTGATTACAGAAACTTTTCAACAAAAATTATTAAACCCTTGTATAAATCCATTGTATTATAAAAATAATGTGCCAAGATTTGCCTTTAGGATGATTAGATTGCTTGTTTGGTATGTACGGTGCAAAAAAAGAAACTTTGGTTGTAGTGCGTGATTTTACATTTTTTACTGCAAAGTCAAATGCTTATGAAACTTTTTTCACAGTACTTATATACAAATTATTTATTTTTTTCCTAATGTTTCAGATTTTTTGGAGTTACAGAAGTATGGTAGATGTTCAGATTGCTACAGACTGTCCTGTTTTTGACTGATTCTGTTTTTGATGCATTGTTTTGCTCGTTTTGATGAAACTATCGACTTTATCGGTGGTATAAGCCATGGGGAAGTTATAATACAGTAGCTACAATGCAAAAAGAAAATATGAATGAGTTTTCAACAGTACTTAAAGTGGTAATTTGCTTTATTATACTAACGGATCTCACGAGGGTTTTGTTAAGTTTTGTGTGATTGAAGTTTTCAAGTTTTGGGTGAGATCACGATGGATGAAGGAATAAGGAGTGGCAAGAGCCTAAGCTTGGGGATGCCCGAGGCACCCCAAGGTAATATTCAAGGACTCCCAAGCAACTAAGCTTGGGGATGCCCCGGAAGGCATCCCCTCTTTCTTCTAACGATCATCGGTAATTTTACTTGGAGCTATATTTTTATTCGTCACATGATATGCGTAAATCTTGGAGCGTCGTGTGCTTTTTATTTTTCTTTTAATAATGCACCATGCTGGTATGATATAGTCCTTGGTTGATTTATAGAATGCTCTTTGCACTTCACTTATATCTTTTGAGTATGGCTTTATAGAATGCTTCATGTGCTTCACTTATATCATTTGAAGTTTGGATTGCATGTTTCTCTACACATAAAAACCCGCCATTTGTAGAATGCTCTTTTGCTTCACTTATAGTTGTTAGAGCGTGGGCATATCTTTTGTAGAAAGAATTAAACTCTCTTGCTTCACTTATATCTGTTTAGAGAGTTGACAGGAATTGGTCATTCACATGGTTAGTCATAAAATCCTACATAACTTGTAGATCACTGAATATGATATGTTTGATTCCTTGCAATAGTTTTGCGATATAAAGATGGTGATATTAGAGTCATGCTAGTGAGTAATTGTGGACTGGTAGAAATACTTGTGTTAAGGTTTGTGATCCCGAAGCATGCACGTTTGGTGAACCGTTATGTGATGAAGTCGGAGCATGATTTGTTTTTGATTGTCTTCCTTATGAGTGACGGTCGGGGACGAGCGATGGTCTTTTCCTACCAATCTATCCCCCTAGGAGCATGCGTGTAGTACTTTGTTTCGATAGCTAATAGATTTTTGCAATAAGTATGTGAGTTCTATATGACTAATGTTGAGTCCATGGATTATACGCACTCTCACCCTTCCACCATTGCTAGCCTCTTCGGTACCGTGCATTGCCCTTTCTCACCTCGAGAGTCGGTGCAAACTTCACCGGTGCATCCAAACCCCGTGATATGATACGCTCTATCACACATAAGCCTCCTTATATCTTCCTCAAAACAGCCACCATACCTACCTATCATGGCATTTCCATAGCCATTCCGAGATATATTGCCATGCAACTTCCATCATCATCATATACATGACTTGAGCATTCATTGTCATATTGCTTTGCATGATCGTAAGATAGCTAGCATGATATTTTCATGGCTTGTCCGTTTTTTGATATCTTTGCTATGCTAGATCATTGCACATCCTGGTACACTGCCAGAGGCATTCATATAGAGTCATATTTTGTTCTAGTATCGAGTTGTAATATCAAGTTGTAAGTAAATAAAAGTGTGATGATCATCATTATTAGAGCATTGCCCCAGTGAGGAAAGGATGATGGAGACTATGATTCCCCCATAAGTCGGGATGAGACTCCAGACGAAAAAAAAGAGGCCAAAAAAAAGAGAGGGCCCAAAAAAAACCAAAAAAAACAAAAAAAAATGAGAGAAAAAGAGAGAAGGGGCAATGCTACTATCATTTTACCACACTTGTGCTTCAAAGTAGCATCATGTTCTTCATAGAGAGAGTCTCCTATGTTGTCACTTTCATATACTAGTGGAAATTTTTCATTATAGAACTTGGCTTGTATATTCCGATGATGGGCCTCCTCAAATGCCCGAGGTCTTCATGAGCAAGCAAGTTGGATGCACACCCACTTAGTTTCAGTTTGAGATTTCATACACTTATAGCTCTAGTGCATCCATTGCATGGCAATCCCTACTCCTCGCATTGACATCAATTGATGGGCATCTCCATAGCCTGTTGATTAGCCGCGTCGATGTGAGACTTTCTCCTTTTTTGTCTTCTCCACACAACCTCCACCATCATATTCTATTCCACCTATAGTGCTATATCCATGGCTCACGCTCATGTATTGCGTGAAAGTTGAAAAGGCTTGAGAGCATTAAAAGTATGAAACAATTGCTTGGCTTATCATCGGGGTTGTGCATGATGAAATACTTTATGTGGTGAAGATGGAGCATAGCCAGAGTATATGATTTTGTAGGGATAACTTTCTTTCGTCATGTTATTTTGAGAAGACATGATTGCTTTATTAGTATGCGTGAAGTATTATTGCCTTTATGTCAAATGATAGACTATTGCTTTGAATCACTCGTGTCTTAATATTCATGCCATGATTAGATTATATGATCAAGATTATGCTAGGTAGCATTCCACATAAAAAATTATCTTTTTTATCATTTACCTACTCGAGGACGAGTAGGAATTAAGCTTGGGGATGTTGATACGTCTTCGTCGTATCTATAATTTTTGATTGTTCCATGCCAATATTCTACAACTTTCACATACTTTTGGCAACTTTTTATACTATTTTTGGAACTAACATATTGATCCAGTGCCCAGTGTCAGTTCTTGTTTGTTGCATGTTTTTTGTTTCACAAAAAATCCATATCAAACGGAGTCCAAATGGGATAAAAACTTATGGAGATTTTTTTGGAATATATGTGATTTTTGGGAAAAAGAATCAACGTGAGACGATGCCCGAGGGGGCCACAAGGACGGGGGGCGCGCCCCAGGGGGTAGGTCTCGCCCTGGACCCTTGTGGCCACCCGGTAAGTCAGTTGGTGCTCTTCTTCGGCCGCAAGAAATCTAATATCCGGATAAAACTCATGTTAAAATTTCAGCCCAATCGGAGTTACGGATCTCCGGGAATTTAAGAAACGGTGAAAGGCCAGAATCTGAGAGGGCAGAAACAGAAGGAAACAGAGAGAGATCCAATCTCGGAGGGGCTCTCGCCCCTCCGCTGCCATGGAGGCCATGGACTAGAGGGTAAACCCTTATCCCATCTAGGGGGAAGGTCAAGGAAGAAGAAGAAGGAGGGGGCTCTCTCCCCCTCTCTCCCGGTGGCACCGGAACACCGCCGGGGCCATCATCGTGACGGCGATTTACACCAACAACTTCGCCGCCGTCATCACCAACTCTCTCCCCCTCTATGCAGCGGTGTAACACCTCTTCTCCCCGCTGTAATCTCTACTTGAACATGGTGCTCAACGCTATATATTATTTCCCAATGAGGTATGGCTATCCTATGATGTTTGAGTAGATCTATTTTGTCCTATGGGTTAATTGATGATCATGATTGGATTGAGTTGCATGTTTTATTATTGGTGCTGTCCTATGGTGCTTTCCGTGTCGCGCAAGCATGAGGGATCCCCGCTGTAGGGTTTGCAATATGTTCATGATTTGCTTATGGTGGGTGGCGTGAGTGACAGAAGCACAGACCCGAGTAAGTAGGTTGTTTGCATATGGGAATAAAGAGGACTTGATACTTTAATGCTATGGTTGGGTTTTACCTTAATGATCTTTAGTAGTTACGGATGTTTGCTAGAGTTCCAATCATAAGTGCATATGATCCAAGAAGAGAAAGTATGTTAGCTTATGCCTCTCCCTCATATAAAATTGCAATAACGATTACCGGTCTAGTTATCGATTGCCTAGGGACAAATAACTTTCTTGTGACAAAAAGCTCTCTACGAAAATTAACTTAGTTGTTTCTTTATCTAAACAGCCCCTAGATTTTATTTACGTGCTCTTTATTATCTTGCAAACCTATCCTATCACACCTACAAAGTACTTCTAGTTTCATACTTGTTCTAGATAAAGCGAACGTTAAGTGTGTGTAGAGTTGTATCGGTGGTCGATAGAACTTGAGGGAATATTTGTTCTACCTTTAGCTCCTCGTTGGGTTCGACACTCTTACTTATCGAAAGAGGCTACAACTGATCCCCTATACTTGTGGGTTATCAACCCCATCTTGTTATACTTAATAACAACGATCAGTACGTGTCTTGCTGCCCCTTCTGTCACTGGGAAAGAACACCGCACGACCGAACCATCACGAAGCACCTCTTCCCATGTTAAGAAAAATCAATCTAGTTGGCCTAACTAAACCAAAGATTCGAAGAAGAAATATGAGGCTATAAGTAATCATGCTTATAAGAGATCAAAGAAACTCAAATAACTTTCATGGATAAATAGATCTGATCATAAACTCAAAGTTCATCGGATCCCAACAAACACACCGCAAAAAGAGTTACATCAAATAGATCTCCAAGAGACCATTGTATTGAGAATCAAAAGCGAGAGAGGAAGCCATCTAGCTACTAACTACGGACTCATAGGTCTACAATGAACTACTCACGCATCATCGGAGAGGCACCAATGAGGATGATGAACCCCATCGTGATGGTGTCTAGATTGGATCTGGTGTTTCTGGAACTTGCGGCGGCTGGAATTGTGTTTCATCGACTCCTCTATGGTTTTTGGATTTTCGGGGTATTTATAGAGCAAAGAGGCGGTGCGGGAGGCGGCCGAGGTGGGCACAACCCACCAGGGCGCGCCTGGGCCCCAGGCGTGCCCAGGTGGGTTGTGCTCCCCTCGGAGCCCCCCTCTGGTACTTCTTTGGCCCAACAGGTGACTTCTGGTCCACAAAAAATCTCCAAAAAGTTTCGCTGCATTTGGACTCCATTTGGTATTGATTTTCTGCGAAGTAAAAAAACAAGCAAAAAAACAACAACTGGCACTGGGCACTATGTCAATAGGTTAGTCCCAAAAAATGATATAAAGTTGCTATAAAATGATTGTAAAACATCCAAGAATGATAATATAACAACATGGAACAAGCAAAATTATAGATACGTTGGAGACATATCAGACCTCCGCCGGGACCTAGATGCTCGGGTAGGCCTGACAAGGTCCATTTACGGGCCCAAAAGGGACCCTCCTGCTAGACGGGATGGATACAAATCCTGGTTAGACCAAAACGACAGAGCTCGGGAACTGCAACGAGCCCTGATGGCAGATGACATCCGCACGATGTAGCCCGATTCAGGGGTGATGTCTACTACACAACTTGTTCTTGTAGACTCGTGTTGGGCCTCCAAGCGCAGAGTTTTGTACGACAGTAGCAAATTTCCCTCAAGTGGATGACCTAAGGTTTATCAATCCATGGGAGGCGTAGGATGAAGATGGTCTCTCTCAAACAACCCTGCAACCAAATAATAAAAAGTCTCTTGTGTCCCCAACACACCAAATACAATGGTAATTTGTATAGGTGCACTAGTTCGGCGAAGAGATGGTGATCAAGTGTAGTAATGATAGTAGAAATTGATTTTTGTGATAGTAACAATAAAAACAGCAAGGTAGCAATTGATAAAACGAAGCACAAACGGTATTGCAATGCTTGAAAATGAGGCCTAGGGTCCGTACTTTCACTAGTGCAATCTCTCAACAATGCTAATATAATTGGATCATATAACCATCCCTCAACGTGCGATGAAGAATCACTCCAAAGTTCCTATCTAGTGGAGAACATAAGAAGAAATTGTTTGTAGGATACGAAACCACCTCAAAGCTTTTCTTTTCGATCAATCTATCCTAGAGTTCGTACTAAAATAACACCAAGCTATTCTTTTCGATCAATCTAACCAAGAGTTCGTACTAAAATAACACCGTATGATACACATCAACCAACTCTAATGTCACCTAGATACTCCAATGTCACTGCGAGTATCCGTGAGTTGATTATACGATATGCATCAAACAATTTCAGATTCATAATGCTCAATCCAACACAAAGAACCTCAAAGAGTGCCCCAAGATTTCTACCGGAGGAACAAAGACAAGAACGTGCATCAACCCCTATGCATAGATTACCCCAATGTCACCTCGGGAATCCGCGAGTTGAGAGCCGAAACATATATCAAGTGAATCAATATGATACCCCATTGTCACCATGGGTATTCATAGCAAGAAATACATCAAGTGCTCTCAAATCCATAAGAATATTCAATCCGATAAAACGAAATCTCAGAGGGTAAACTCAATTCACAACAAGATAGAGAGGGGAAAACACCATATGATCCAACTATATTAACAAAGCCCGTGATACATCAAGATCGTGACATCTCAAGAACACGAGAGAGAGAGAGATTAAACACATAGCTACTGGTACAAACCCTCAGCCCCGAGGGTGGACTACTCCCTCCTCATCATGGTGGCCGCCAGGATGATGAAGATGGCCACCGGTGATGATTTCCCCCTCCGGCAGGGTGCCGGAACGGGGTCTAGATTGATTTTTTTTGTGGCTACAAAGGCTTGCGGCGGTGGAACTTCTCATCTAGGGTTACCTCCAGGGTTTTTGGAATATTTCACAATTTATAGGGCGAAGAGGCGGTGCGGGAGGTCACCGAGGGGGGCACAACCCCCCGGGCACACCTGGGCTCCTGGGCGCGCCTAGGTGGGTTGTGCCCACCTCGGGGCTCCCCTCTGGTACTTTTTAGCCCATCCTGGGTCTTCTGGTCCAAAAATTTTTTTTGCTGCATTTGGACTCCGTTTGATATTGATTTTCTGCGATGTAAAAAACAAGCAAAAAACAGCAACTGGCACTGGGCACTATGTCAATAGGTTAGTCCCAAAAAATGATAAAAAGTTGATATAAAATGATTGTAAAACATCCAAGAATGATAGTATAACAGCATGAATACTTCATAAATTATAGATACGTTGGAGACGTATCAGCATGCCCAAGCTTAATTCCTACTCGTCCTCGAGTAGGTAAATGATAAAAGAAATAATTTATGAAGTGTGAATGCTAGCAAAGTGCATAAGTTTGATCAATGATAATTTCAATCACTTTTCCTAGCATCACAACAGCAATTCTTTCTCGTAAAACTTATCATGTTAAAGTAGCAACCAATTCACATGTTAAGGTTCAAACAATGAATTCTCTTGAAACTCAACAACCTATGTTCTCAGTCACCAAAGAATTGCAATTCAACTTATTCAACAAAATCTAAGTAAGAGCTCCACATACTCAATCATCATATAGTCTTCTATGATTGATAGTAATCAAAGCATATTCTTAGAACAAATGGCATCCATCGAACACAAAGAAAGATAGGGGCTTAATATTTCGCCTCCCAACTCATTTATCATAGAGATAATTGTCAACAATAATAAATCATGATCAAATATATTTGACTGGTCATATGTGCCTAGATCTTTCCCCACCACATGATGCTTGCCAACTAGAGAATAATTGAGATTGAAATGAGAATGCATTCTATTGACTCTTGCATAAAAGTAAATACTGAAAAGTAAAAGATAGGCCCTTCGTTGAGGGAAGCAGAGGTTGTCATGCGCTTTTTATTTGGATGCCCAAGCTCTTAATGCAAAGGAATGCCACGTTATATTGCCCCTTATGATAGCAACCTTTATTATGCAATCCATCGCTTTTATTACTTTGCCATCACAAGTTCGTACAACGCTCAATTTTCCCTTACAATAAAAGATCAAACATATTTAGGAGCAATTTTTATTGCTTTATGCACCAATGACAACTTACTTGAAGGATCTTATTCAATCCATAGGTACGTATGGTGGACACTCATGGCAAGAAACTGGGTTTATGGGTTTTTGGATGCACAAGTAGTATCTCTACTTAGTACGAATTTTTGGCTAGCAAAAGATCCTAGGCAAACACCACATGTTGGAGGATCCATGACAATATAACTTCTATGCAAATATACCCAAACATAACTCATTACGTTGTCTTCCTTGTCCAACTTCAACTAATTTGCTCAAGTTTGAAACTAATTAATGGGTATTCACAATCATAGAAGATGTCCAAGATAATATATTTGCATGTGAAAGTTCTCTTCCTTATACTAATCGCTCATGAATTGCTTGTATGACCAATATTGTGATTGTCAAGCTTCAAAATATTTCACTTTCTAAACCCAATGTGAAGCTACTACTAGTCATGATATGAACATGTAACTTCAACTTCATGACATTCAATTCATTCAACAATTTACTCATCCTATATACCTAAGAGACTCATCCCCACTAACTGATTTATCTCAACATGCAAGCATGCCACATCACCATATAATTATGAAAGGGATAAAGCCCACCTCAACATGCAATCATGCATGGGAAAAGACCCACCACAACACTCAACCATGCATGGGAAAATATTTTCCATTTAATTATTCTATTAAAATTCAATAAATGTTGTTACAACTATACATAATCAAATATAATAAGTTATATGCATTTTTTAATTATTTTGGTTCTCATGTTGTCAACCTAAATTTCATCAACCAATTCCTGCAGCAACGCGCGGGGTATCTTCTAGTAGGATATAAGTGAAGCACAAGAGTAAATGGCAAACTACTCCAAAAAGATATAAGTGAAGATCAAGCGAGCAATTAAGTAAATGGGTAGCTAATTGAGGACTCTCTCTTATTTAAAACTTTCAGATCTAAGTATTTTATTGAAACAGCAAACAAAACAAAATAAAATGAAATTCTAAGAAAAGCACACATCATGTGAAGAAGCAAAAACATAGGCTCAACCGATACTAACCGATAATTGTTGAAGAAAGGTGGGATGCCTATAGGGGCATCCCCAAGCTTAGATGCTTGAGGCTTCTTGAAATATTATCTTGGGATGCCTTGGGCATCCCCGAGTTTGAGCTTTTGTGTCTCCTTAATTCCTTTTATATCATGGTTTCCCTAATTCTTAAAAACTTCATCCACACAAAACTCAACAAGAACTCGTGAGATAAGTTAGTATAAATCAATGCAAAAACCTTGTCATTCCCTACTGTAGCAAATCACTAAAATTATTATTTAACATTGCATACTAAATGCCTCTGCATATTTAATAGTCCTATCCTCAAATAGAATCATTAAACAAGCAAACATATGCAAACTATGCAAACATAACAGCAATCTGCCAAAACAGGATAGTCTGTAAAGGATGCAAGAGTATTCATACTTATCTAACTCCAAAAATTCTTAAAATTTAGCAAACTGTAGAAAATTTATCAGAGCTTATTTTGCAAAAAAATTCAACATTTTATCACATTCTGAATTTTCTCGGGAATTTTTGTAACAGCAATAAACTTTCTGTTTTGAAACAGCAACATGTAGACTTGCAAAATAAGCATGGTAAAGGCCATCCTTGATATTTTTATTGAAATGAAAGATGCAAAACATTATTATAAATAGCAGCAAGCAAATACAAATAAAATAAAATGAATCTCCAAGCAAAACACATATCATGTGACGAATAAAATTATAGCTCCAAGTGAGGTTACCGATAATGTCGGAGACGAAAGAGGGGATGCCCCCTTGGGAATCCTAAAGCTTAGGTTCTTTTCACTCCTTATTCTCCTCATATCGATATCTCACTCAAAACTTGAAAACTTCAATCACACAAAACTTAACGGAACTTCGTGAGATGGGTTAGTATGATAAAGACAAATCATTCACTTTGGTACTGTCAAATACAAGATTCATAATTGTTCTCACACAATGACTACTGTACTATACAATCTCCACAATTTATATTAAGCAATATAAGCCATAGAAACCATAAAACAAGCAAACTATGCATTGAAAACAGAATCTGTCAAAAACAGAACAGTACGTAAAGATCTGAATTATGGTCATACTTTTTTAACTCCAAAAATTCTGAAAATTTAGGACAACGTAGTAAATTTGTATGCTCATAAACTGTAAAACAATTCAGAATTTTTAGACGCTCCAGTGAATTTAAACAATTCTGTTACTTGGTGCAAAAGTTTCTGTTTTGCACAGAATCAAGTCAACTATCATCCACACTATCCCAAAGGCTTTACTTGGTACTTTATTGAAACAAAAGGTATAAAACATGATTAATACAGTAGCTTAATCATGTTAACACAAAAAAACAGTAGGGATAAATATTGGGTTGTCTCCCGACAAGCGTTTTTCTTTAATGCATTTTAGCTAGGCATGATGATTTCAATGATGCTCATATAAAAGTATAGAATTGAAACATAACGGGAGCATCATGAAGCATATGACTAGCACATTTAAGCCTAACCCACTTCCTATGCATAGGTATTTTGTGAGCAAACAAGTTATGGGAGCAAGAATCAACTAGCATAGGAAGGCTAAACAAGTGCAACTTCAAAACTTTCAACACATAGAGAGGAAACTTGATATTATTGCAATATGTAGAAGCATATGTTCCTCTCTAATAATAATTTTCAGTAGCATCATGAATGAATTAAAAAATATAGCTATCACATAAAGCATTCTTTTCATGATTCATAAGCATAGAAATTTTATTACTCTCCACATATGCAAATTTATTCTCATGAATAGTAGTGGGAGCAAACTCAACAAAATAGCTATCATGTGATTGGAAATTAAAATCATGATGACAAGTTTCATGGTTATCATTATTCAATATAACATACATGTCATCACCATAATCATCATATATAGGAACTTTGTTTTCATAATCAATTGCAACCTCCTCCAAAATAGTGGATTCATCACTAAATAAAGTCATGACCTCTCCAAATCCACTTTCATAATTATTAGAGTAAGATTCAACACCCTCCAAAATATTGGGATCATTAGTAGGTATAGTTGACACTCTTCCAAACCCACTTTCATCAATATAATCATCATAAATAGGAGGCATGCTTTCATCATAATAAATTTTCTCATCAAAACTTGGGGGAGTAAAAATATCATCTTCATCAAATATAGCATCCCCAAGCTTGTAGCTTTGCATATCATTAGCATCATGGATATTCAAAGAATTCATACTAATAACATTGCAATCATGCTCATCATTTATGCCAAACATTTTATTGGATTCTTCTTATATCAAATGAGCACAATTTTCCTTTCCATCATTTTCAAGAAAGACATGATAAAGACGAATAATATGAGCCCACCTCAATTCCATTTTTTGTAGTTTTCTTTTACGAACAAAACTAGTGACACAACAAGAAACTAAAAGATTTGATTGTAAGATCTAAATATATACCTTCATGCACTCACCTCCCCGGCAACGGCGCCAGAAAAGAGCTTGATGTCTACTACACAACTTGTTCTTGTAGACTCGTGTTGGGCCTCCAAGCGCAGAGTTTTGTAGGACAGTAGCAAATTTCCCTCAAGTGGATGACCTAAGGTTTATCAATCCATGGGAGGCATAGGATGAAGATGGTCTCTCTCAAACAACCCTGCAACCAAATAATAAAAAGTCTCTTGTGTCCCCAACACACCAAATACAATGGTAATTTGTATAGGTGCACTAGTTCGGCGAAGAGATGGTGATACAAGTGTAGTAATGATAGTAGAAATTGATTTTTGTGATAGTAACAATAAAAACAGCAAGGTAGCAATTGATAAAATGAAGCACAAACGGTATTGCAATGCTTGAAAATGAGGCCTAGGGTCCGTACTCTCACTAGTGCAATCTCTCAACAATGCTAATATAATTGGATCATATAACCATCCCTCAACATGCGATGAAGAATCACTCCAAAGTTCCTATCTAGTGGAGAACATAAGAAGAAATTGTTTGTAGGGTACAAAACCACCTCAAAGCTATTCTTTCCGATCAATCTATCCTAGAGTTCATACTAAAATAACACCAACCTATTCTTTCTGATCGATCTAACTAAGAGTTCGTACTAAAATAACACCATATGATACACATCAACCAACTCTAATGTCACCTAGATACTCCAATGTCACCGCGAGTATCTGTGAGTTGATTATACGATATGCATCAAACAATTTCAGATTCATAATACTCAATCCAACACAAAGAACCTCAAAGAGTGCCCCAAGATTTCTACCGGAGAAACAAAGACAAGAACGTGCATCAACCCCTATGCATAGATTACCCCAATGTCACCTCGAGAATCCATGAGTTGAGTGACGAAACATATATCAAGTGAATCAATATGATACCCCATTGTCACCACGGGTATTCATAGCAAGATATACATCAAGTGCTCTCAAATCCATAAGAGTATTCAATCCGATAAAATTAAATCTCAGAGGGTAAACTCAATTCACAACAAGATAGAGAGGGGAAAACACCATATGATCCAACTATATTAACAAAGCCCGCGATACGTCAAGATCATGACATCTCAAGAACACGAGAGAGAGAGAGAGAGAGATTAAACACATAGCTACTAGTACAAACCCTCAGCCCCGAGGGTGGGCTACTCCCTCCTTATCATGGTGGCCGCCGAGATGATGAAGATGGCCACCGGTGATGATTTCCCCCTCCAGCACGGTGCCGGAACGGGGTCTAGATTGTTTTTTCATGGCTACAGAGGCTTGCGGCGGCGGAACTTCTCATCTAGGGTTACCCCCAGGGTTTTTGGAATATTTCGCAATTTATAGGGCGAAGAGGCGGTACGGGAGGTCACCGAGGGGGGCACAACCCCCTGGGCGCGCCTGGGCTCCTAGGCGCGCCCAGGTGGGTTGTGCCCACCTTGGGCCTCCCCTCTGGTACTTTTTTAGCCCATCCTGGGTCTTCTGGTCCAAAAAAATTCTCCAAAATTTTTCGCTGCGTTTGGACTCTGTTTGATATTGATTTTCTGCGATGTAAAAAACAAGCAAAAAATAGCAACTGGCACTGGGCACTATGTCAATAGGTTAGTCCCAAAAAATGATAAAAAGTTGCTATAAAATGATTGTAAAACATCCAAGAATGATAGTATAACATCATGAATACTTCATAAATTTTAGATACGTTGGAGACGTATCAAGGGGTGCCGCGCACCCCCTTTGCTTCATAGATAAAGTGATGCAACACGAATTCCCAGAAGGTTTCAAACCTGTGAACATTGAGCCCTATGATGGGACAACACATCCTACTGTATGGATCAAAGACTTTCTATTGCACATCCACATGGCACGAGGAGACGACCTCCATGCCAACCATTAAAGCTCAAGGGTCCGGCCAGACATTGGCTGAACAGCCTTCCCGAAGACTCAATAGGATGTTGGGAAGAACTCGAGGAGGCCTTTCGAGCCAAGTTTCAGGGCACTTATGTTTGGCCCCCGGACGCCGATGACCCGAGCCACGTAATCCAGCAACCCGGCGAGTCAGCTCGGCAATTTTGGAACCGGTTTTTGACCAAGAAAAACTAAATCGTTGATTGCCTGGACTCCGAAGCAATAGCCGCCTTTAAGCACAGTATTCGAGATGAATGGCTAGCACGGCAGTTCGGCCAAGACAAGCCGAGAACGATGGCCGTACTTACCTCCCTGATGACCCACTTCTGCGCCGGAGAGGACAGCTAGCTGGCTCGTAGAGGCACCAATCCTGATACCCCTGGCACCTCAGAAGTCCGGGACGGGAACGGGAAGCCCCGAAGGAATAAGAACAAGCGTCGCCACAATGACGGCGAAACTGAGGAGACGACAGTAAATGCCGAATTCCGTAATCAAAAGTCCAGGTCATAGAAAAGGCCCTCTAAAGGCAACCAGGACGGCCCAACCAAGCTGGACACAATCCTGGACAGGCCCTGCCAGATTCATGGCACCATGGAGAAGCCCGCTAACCACTCCAACCGCAATTGTTGGGTGATCAAACAGGCCGGCAAGCTTCAAGCCGAAGACTCGGGCAAAAGCCCATGAAGCGAGGACGACGAAGAGCCCCGCAGGCCAAACAGTGGAGGCCAAAAACCTTTCCCTTCTGAGGTCAAGACGGTGAACATGATCTACGCCACTCACATACCAAGGAAGGAGAGGAAGCGTGCGCTACGGGACGTATACGCCATCGAACCCGTAGCACCGAAATTTAACCCGTGGTCAGCTTGCCCGATCACCTTTGACCGTAGAGACCATCCGACCAGTATCCGTCACGGAGGATCGGCGGCCCTGGTACTGGACCCCATTATCGATGGGTACCACCTCACGAGAGTCCTAATGGACGGGGGCAGCAACCTCAATCTGATCTATGCAGACACAGTGAGAAAAATGGGGATCGATCCGTCAAGGATCAAACCCAGTAACACCTCTTTTAAAGGGGTTATTCCGGGCATAGAAGCCCGATGCTCAGGCACGATAACTCTTGAAGTGGTGTTTGGCTCACCGGATAACTTCCGAATCGAAGATTTGATCTTCGATATCGCTCTATTCCACAGTGGCTATCATGCCCTCCTCGGCCGAACAACGTTCGCCAAATTTAAGGCCGTCCCGCATTACGCCTACCTCAAGCTGAAGATGCCCGGCCCCTCGGGCATCATAACAATCAATGGCAACACAGAGCGCTCACTTCGGACCGAGGAACACACCGTGGCCCTGGCAGCCGAAGACCAAGCCGTCGCCAACGGGCCGAAGTATCAGCCCGCCGTTAAGGCCAAACGGGCCCGAGCCCGATACTCGTCATGGGAGCACGCCTGCGTTCACCGCAAATAGGGACAAGCGCCCCACGGCATGCCCGTCTCCCTCACGCTCTACGTGCCTCGTCAGCACAACTTCGCGCTCGAGATACCTTGGGCGGTTGTGGGGACTGACATCGAACCCATATCCCCACATATTTGGGCCAACCGAACTACGACATCCCTACAAGAGCACGGTTCCGGAGTCGCTTAGCATCAAGCTATATTCGGCAGGGCTACATCTTCAAAGTCCCTACTACAGACATCCCTCGCCCGCACGCGATGTTCACGGATGACCAACTCAAACCCATCCATCATACAGAAGTAAAGGCGCAGACATGCAGCAGGGCACAGTTGAGACTTCAACCCACGAATCAAGGCCTTGTGTAAACCTTTCTCTGTAATTTTTTTTCACTTATTGTACAATGCCACAGTAGTTCAAATTGTACGGATTGACGTCCAGAGCCTATGAAAGTTAAAAACACCTTTTTACAGTGTTAAGGCATCAGAATCATCCAGCCTTTCTTTCTCCTTTCCCTTTTTCTTCTGCTCTTCGAACAGCTACGCAGGCACACAATGCATAGTAAATACAACTCGGCTAATCGACCGAGGGCTTGATTTTTTCCAATCAGCCTAACATACCAAGTCCAACCCGACTTCTCATAGAGTGCTCAGCATCTCAGATATTGCATTATATGCATCGGTACCGAACTATGTCTTGGGTCAATAGTTGGGTTGCCCGGCTCCTGTGCTTTCCTCCTTATGTTCCGCATGTTCGGCTAAGAAGGCAAAGGGAGCACCCCTGCGATTGTATTTCTGGTTAGTCTAGTTAAGTACCTCAGGGGAGAAAGCTGAAAACTGACCGTCATAGTAAGCGAGAACTGGTCAGCGATCCAACGACAAGCGTTACAACTAAAAAATCATTGGCGATTTATCCGTGTCATACGCAGGGTTCGTCCTAGCACAAACCAAGTGGTCACTCGGGTAGGCCTCGGCCCCCTTGTGCACCGCAAAACCCTGGGGGCTAGTCACTAGTCCCCGTCTTCAAGCTCCTATGGCAAAGTGAAAGCGATAAAACCACATAGTCCGATTGCCTGGTATCTCTCTCGCACTACCGCCTTCGGGCACCAAGACGTTGGCTAAGGGTAACAGTGCGGAGACGAAACACCCCTCATCCTATTAACTTGGGGGCTGAAGCCGACGACTAGTAACTTTCAGAATAATAAAACAGCAGCACAGGAGTCAAAATTAAACAGTAACATCTTCAACATACAAACGGGCCGCACTATAAAGCAACATGTTCGGATGGCAACTGGACACAAAATCATTCAATGATTACATCCTTTGAACACTGACCCTCTATTGCCCGAGCACCTTCTATAACTCGGTCAAAGTACAGCTCGGGGTGGTAGTGCTCCTTTCCAGCCGGCGGAGGACCAACGGCCATATCCATCGGCTTGATCTTCTGCCAATGCACCATGGTCTTCGTGAAGGATAACCTCGCACCATCAAGGCATGGGGATCGCTTTGCGGTATCGATCGGCGCCAGTGCTTCACGCAGCCTCTGCACCAAGCCGAAGTTGCTGTCTGGAATAGGCTCATTAGGCCATAGCCGGACACAAAGGTCCTTCAAGGCTGGTTCAGCCATCCGGTGCAGCTCCATCAACTACTTCATTTGGTTGCTGAGGAGCTGAGGGTGTTCGGGCGCCTGAAACTGCGACCAGAAGAGCTGCCATTCCGAATTCTCCTCCCGCGCCACGTAGTGCTCCGCCACACCAGCCGCACTCTTCGGAAGCTTGGCGAAAGCGCCTGCGGAGCACCAGACCCGCGTCAGCAAGGCGAACCTGTTACCTCCAAACACACTCTGCAGTAAGTATTTCTTACCATCTGCGATTTGCCCCACTTGGCGGAGCTCTTCCCGGACACCTCGCACCTTGGTCCTCGCCTCCTGGAGCTCCTTCTCCACCTTGGACAGCTCGGAAGACCGCTCCTCCTGCTTCTTCTCAAGGGCCTCAAATTTCTTGACGGCATCCTTGAGCTCCACCTGCACCTCGGCTACTCGAGCCTCGTGCTTTTCACCAGCAAGCTTGGCCTTCTCAAGCTCGGCCACTACCTTTGCGGCGGCCGCTTTCTCTGCGGCCGCCTCTGCCTTGGCCTTCTTCAAAGCCGCCTTCAAGCCCTCTACCTCGGCGGCTGTAGCTGCAATATCCGCATATTACATGATTAGCATACAGTCCGGAAAGTAAGTATCCGGCAATAAGCAATCATACATCTTAACAAGGGCTTACCTTGCGCTTCATCAAGCCGCTTGTTGACAAGGTCAAGCTCTCCATCGGAGCGCTTGAGCTTCCGATCCATCTCCTCTAGTGCCGTGGCATTAGCAGCCGCGGCCAAGAAAGATGCATGTGACATAAAAAAAGTTCACACTACTTTAAATATTGGCCTAGAGAAATTGGACCCTCTGCAAGTTTCTTTGTGCTTCTTACAGAGTCTCGGGGGCTGCTATACATACGGCCTACTCAAACATTAAAACCAAGGGCTAAAACCACTTTACGGGAAAAGAGTATTACTTGACTTACCTCAAAGCCTATTAGCAGGCCTTGTACAACGTCGTTCAATCTGAATTGGACGGACCGAACACCCTGTAAAACAGCACCCATAAGGGAGCGGTGCCCGTCGACGATGACAGATTTGTTCACCAACTCCTCCAGCACGTCTGGCCATCCCGCCACCGCCTGGTTGGAGGTGTTCGGCGCGGGCGTCGAGCCCTCAACCTCTTCCCTTTCAGAAGGAGGAACCGGTGCCTTCGGGGGCCTTGGGGGCTCGGGTTCGGACGGCTGAGGGGGCCCAGATGGTCCGGACCCCCCTCCCGCGTTAGCCAGGAGGGACGCACCCTCCTGGTCTTCGGTGACCGAGGCGTCAGCCTCGGCCATGGTAGCGTTGCCCTCCTCCCCCGTGTTCGGAGGGGGAGGGATCTTTCGGGACAGCACTTCCCCGACCTCTTGGGGGATCAGGGGAGGCGCAGAGCGCGACGTGGATCCGCTGTCCGCCAGGTCAGCGGGTGGAGACGTCCCTTCCGAGGTCTGCTCGGCGGGATGGCCGCGCGGTGGGCTGTAACGACACACGATCAGCTTCCATGAGTAAGGGATTGTTAAAAATAAAGCGACTAAAAACGCCAAAATACGTACCTAGCAGTAGGCGGTTTGACCCTAGGTTCCCTCTCCGGAACCTTTTCGGACACGAGTCCGAGCTGTCAGGCAGGATCACCTTAGGCCGACACTGCCTCTTCGGGGCCTCAGGGGGCGGTATCTCCTCGACCTCTTCGGACGCCGCCCTCTTCTTGGAATGTGAGGAGGCGCTTTCCTCCTCGTCCTCGTCTTCGTCCCCGTCCTAAGCAGACGGGGCTGCAGTACCTCCGGACCGGGTGTTCGGATGAGCTCTTCGGCGGAGGCCCTCCCTGACCTCTGGCACATCCTTCTTCTTGCCCTTCTTGTCGGGCCCCTTGTAAGGCATCACAGCCAGCAGCTTCTCTAGCTGAGCCGATCGGGGCTTTTCGGGCAGCGGCGCCTGACTACTGATCTTCTCAGCCTTTTTGAGCCAGCCCTGCAAAAATCCGCAAAGAGAGGCTTAGACCAAATTATGCACGGTATGATTATCCGAACACATGTCAGGCGAAGGACCGCTCACTTCCGTCGGGGGGGGGGGGGTCGCAGCGTCGAGGCCGATGTCTTCCTCCTCGGCCGGCCACATCTCTTGAGGCTTGAACAGCAGGCCCCATGCCTTGTCGTGGGTTGTACCGAAGAGGTACTGCATGGTGGCCGGGTCTTCGGACTTGTATGCCCACATCGGCTTGGCCCTTTGCTGGCAAGGAAGGAGCCAGCGCTTGAGCATTATTTGGATCACGTTGGTCAGCTTAGCGCCGGTCTCCATCACATTGATGACGCGCTTCAGCAGTAGCTTCACGTCGGCGGTGGACCCCCAGTCCGGACTTTTTATAGTCCATGAGGCCAATTTCGCCGGGAGTCCAGATCTGAATTCGGGAGCCGCCGTCCAGGTAGCATCCCTTGGTTCAGTGATGTAGAACCATTCTTTTTGCCACACCTTGACGGTGTCGATGAACCTGCCCTCCGGCCACTGGACCCACGTCAGCTTGCTGATCATGGCCCCGTCGCAGTCCGCCTGGGCACCGCCAACCACCTTAAGCTTAATGTTGAACACTTTCAGCCACAAGCCAAAGTGTGGCTGGACTTGGAGGAGGGCCTTGCAGACGATAATGAAGGCCGAGATGTGGAGGAGGGAGTTGGGGACTAGATCATGGAAATCTAGCCCGTAGAAGAACATTAACCCCCTCACGAAGGGGTGTAGAGCAAATCCGAGTCCCCCGGATAAAATGGGGAAGGAATACGACCCTCTCGCCTGGTTTGGTCATGGGGATGAGCTGGCCCTCTTCAGGGGCCTGATGAGCGATGTCGGCCGACAAGTAGCCGGCCCGCTTCAGCTCCAAGATGTCGTTGTTGGTGACGATGGAGGCGTCCCACTTACCGTTAGCACTGGATCCGGCCATGGCTGGGGAGGGCAGGATGGGATTCACCGCGGAGCAGAAAGACAGGGCGCTGGAGCTCTAGAGGATTGCGCAAGTAGCAGCGGAAGGTGGAAGAAGGTGTAGGATGCTAACTATAACAATCCCCCTCTTTATAGGCCACGGAAGAGCCAAGGGTTCCTCTTTTCACGCCGTGGGCTTCTTCACTTCCCGATACTCTCGCGACGTTATGCGCGGGTGGGGAATCGAAATCATTGATCATATCCCCTAAAAAACGGGGCACGATCTCTGCCTTAATGAGACGTGCCAATAGGGGGGCGGCCTCGAGCCGCGCATCGAGAGCTGCCAGCCACTCGGTATTATGACCAGTCGTGACCCTTTGTTAAAGAGAAAAAAGTTGTCAGATGAGGGCACTATTCACACTGGAACAATTTTTGCCTTTGGAGCTGAGTAAAATGGACGCTTCAGATTCCGAACACCACTTGACTCCGAGCATGTACAGGACACGATGAAGAACTCGCTTCGCAAGCCAAAGACTATGAGGTGTGCAGATGCCGGACACAACCCCTGGCGTTGGAGGCAAGTTCAGAGGCTACTGAGGGAGTCCTGGATTGAGGGGTCCTCGGGCTGTCGGCCTATTGTGATTGGGCCGGATTGATGGGCTACTATGGGGCCAAGCTAGAGTACGGATCCATGGCCGGATAAGGAATCTTCGGAGTCGTGGTGTGCCCTCCAAGCTAGGATTAGGCAGGATCTTTCCTTCCTTGTAACCAATCGCATGTAACCCTAACCCTACCGGTGCTTATATAAACCAGAAGGTTTTAGTCTTTAGGGCTAGAGCTACATTCATCACCTCATCGACTTAGGGTTTAGCTCATCTGATCTCGAGGTAGATCTACTCTGTAACCATATCATACATCAAATACAATCAAGCAGGACGTAGGGTTTTACCTCTTCGAGAGGGCCCGAACTTGGCTAAACACTGTGTTCATCGTCCCTTGTTCCCCATTGATCCTAGATCCACAGCTCGGGACCCCCTACCCGAGATCCGCCAGTTTTGACACCGACACATGTTGTGACTAATCATCTATGCTTGCTATGCTTAGAGTTGCGTCGAATCTGATCCATCTGGGCGATGAATTGGAATGGTTGTCTTCATGTCCTACTATATGTGAGAGTTAAGTGCGTGAACACGATTTGGCAAAGGTAGCGATGAGAGGCCATGTAGGAGTACATGGTGGGTTGTTGTAACACCCCAAAAATTTAACCATTTTTATTTTATTAATTAAATTTGGCCAGAGTAAAATTTTAAATTATATTAGGTATTTTATTTATTTCAGAAAATTTTCTGTTTTAAAAAAAATCCTTCCCTCCATATAGAAACTTTTGAAAATATTTTGGGTATTGAAAGTTTTCTTAAAATCATTTCATTTAACTTTTAAAATTTAGTAGGAAATATTTTTATAATAAATTTGCCCAACATAATTCTTTTAATGGTATTTTTCGTCTCTGAAATGCCTCTGTTACACTAAAACTATTTCAATTAATTCTTTTAAAATTCCAAAAAAAAAATTGAGAGGTCCTCTTAGTTCTATAGATCACTTTAGTGCAAGAACCCACCTTGGTCTTTTGAAAATTTTGAGCCCAACTTCCATTTCTCAATTCTGGTCCAGTTTGACCGTTGAACTACAACCCCATTTTCCTTGCTCAATTAATTCTGAAAGTTTTCCACCTTGTAGTACTTCCAACCAAACCCTTAAGTCCAGAAGATCAGCTCCATTTGCACATTTAAGTTCACCAAATACTCCCTCCCAACTTTGATCTAGAACTGAATTCCTGTCAAACTTGCATTAGCAACTTGTTCCCCCTACCAAACTAACCTTACCATCACCTCTATCATCCAAAGAGACCCCATCCTGCCAAGTTTCACTTCTAGAAGAATTTTCTGGATGACCCTTGCATTCTGTTGAACACCTTCGGCTCATGACAAATTTGACAACATTGCTGAACTCCATGTGACAATAGCTCCTCTTGCTAAACTAACTTGTCCACCGTTCTTTTCATCCAAATTAGCACTACCCTGCCAAATCTCATCTTGCTTTCATCACTGTAGCCTGCCCTATCATTTTGTCGAGCACCTCGAGTGCGTGCACAGAGCGCGGCCATAACGCGCTTATGGCAGCCGCTGGCATCGAGCTGCTGGCACCCCTCTGCTGCTTCCCCCGCACGTGAGCCACTCCAGATAGCTTCGCCATAACTCCACCGCGTCCTCCAACACCTCCCCTCGTCCCCTAGCACTGGCCACACACCGCCCGCCGCCGTCCAACACGCCACCGTCTGAGGGAGTCCTGGACTAGGGGGTCCTCGGGGGGTCGGCCTATCTCTCATGGGCAGGACTGTTGGGCTGCACCGTATCCGGATTAAAGACTTCTTATGCCTTGAAGTACACCCCAAGTTATGATGGACGATCTGATGTTTCCTTCGTGTAACTGATTATCTGTAAACCCTAGCACCCCTGGTGTCTATATAAACCAGAGGGCTTAGTCCGTAGAGGCTAGAGGAACAATTCCCATCCTACTAGTTAGGGTTTAGTTCGTCTGATCTCGTGGTAGATCTACTCTGTAACCCCCTCATACACAAGCAATATAATCAAGCAGGACGTAGGGTTTTACCTCTTAGAGAGGGCCCGAACCTGGGTAAACATCGTGTCCTACATCTACTATTCCCCATCGATCCAAGGTCCACAGTTCGGGATCCCCTACCCGAGATCCGCCGGTTTTGACACCGACAACATGATAGTAGTTTCTTTCTCATGAGGATCATCATTAACAAAATCATCAAATTTTTCCTTAGCAACCTCATGAACATTTTCTTTATTTTGCTTGAGTTTCAAAAGTACAGACGGATTGTCCAAAGAGCTCGCACTAGTGGCGGAAACATCACTATCCTTTTCAGATTTAGACATGATAATGATAGCAAGCAAGATAATACACAAAAAGCAAACAAGAAAAAAGGCAAACAGAAAGAAGGCAAATATTTTTGTATTTTTCTGAAAATGTTTTACAAGTGGGGGAGAGGAAAATGAGAGGCAAATGGAAAATAATGTAAATACAAGAGATGCGAGTTTATGATAGGTACTTGGTGGGCTTGATGTAGATCCTCCCCGGCAACGGCGCCAGAAATTCTTCCTGCTGCTTCTTGAGCTTGCGTTGGTTTTTCCCTTGAAGAGGAAAGGGTGATGCAGCAAAGTAGAGATAAGTATTTCCCTTAGTTGAGAACCAAGGTATCAATCCAGTAGGAGGAACACACAAGTCTCCAATAGTTGTACCTACACAAGCAAACAAATGCTTGCACCCAACGCGATAAAGGGGTTGTCAATCCCTTCACGGTTACTTGCAAGGATGAGATTTGATAGTGATAGATATAAAAGGTAAGTAAAGGTGTGAAATAAAATAAAAGTAAATAAATTGCAGCAAGGTATTTTTGTGTTTTTGATTTTGTAGATCTGAAAATAATATGATAAAAGATAGACCCGGGGGCCATACTTTTCACTAGAGGCTTCTCTCTTGAAAGAAAGCATACGGTGGGTAAACAAATTACTATTGAGCAATTGATAGAAAAGCGCATAGTTATGACAATATCTAAGGCAATGATCATGTATATAGACACCACGTCCGAGACAAGTAGACCGACTCCTGCCTGCATGTACTACTATTACTCCACACATCGACTGCTATCCAGCATGCATCTAGTGTATTAAGTTAATAAGAATGGAGTAACGCCTTAAGCAAGATGACATGAAGTAGAGGGATAGATCCAATCAATAGGAACAAACCCCATATTTTTATCCTTAATGCCAACAATAAAAATATGTGTCATGTCCCTTTCTGTCACTAGGATTGAGCACCGCAAGATTGGACCCATTACAAAGCACCTCTCCCATTGCAAGAAAAATCTATCTAGTTGGCCAAACCAAATCAATAGATCGGAGAGAAATACAAAGCTATATAAATCATGCATAAAAGAGTTCAGAGAAGACTCAAATAATATTCATAGATAATCTGATCATAAACCCACAATTCATCGGATCTCAACAAACACACCGCAAAAGAAGATTACATTGAATAGATCTCCAAGAACATCGAGGAGAACATTCTATTGAAGATAAAAGAGAGAGAAGAAGCCACCTAGCTACTAGCTATGGACCTGTAGGTCTGTGGTAAACTACTCACACATCATCGGAAGGGCCGCAAGGTTGATGTAGAAGCCCTCCGTGATCGAATCTCCCTCAAGCAGAGTACCAGAAAAGGTCCCCAGATGGGATCTCAAGAAGACAGAAACTTGCAGCGGTGGAAAAGTATTTTTGGTGTGCCCTATGGTCTTCGGGGAATATTTGGGAATTTATAGGCGAAGAATTAGGGTTAGAGGAACCAGGGGGCACAAGCTTGGGGGCGCACCCCCTGAGCTTGTCACCGCCTCGTGGCCCTTCTGGCCTCCTCCCGAAGCTTCCAGGGTGTCTTGTGGTCCAAGAAAAATCGTCAAAAAGTCCCGTTCCATTTGGACTCCGTTTGCTATTGATTTTCTGTAAGACAAAAACAAGGAAAAAATAGCAACTGGCACTGGGCGCTAGGTTAATAGGTTAGTCCCAAAAAAGATATAAAATAGCATATTAATGCATATGAAACATCCAAGATTGATAATATAATAGCATGGAACAATAAAAAATTATAGATACGTTGGAGACGTCTCACCTCGTAGGGCCGCGGTTGTCATGGCAAGGCTTGCCGGTCAGCTCAGAGGCCCGTGCTGACTTGAGGTTGAGGCGTTAGCATGGGGTCTATCTGTGGTTGCGTCGTGGGCGGTATCAGCCCCGCCGCCACCGGTCCCGAGGCCACGGGCTCCATCGATTCCATCGTGTGTAGCACGTTTGTGGTTGGTTCCATCATCATGAACTGGTGGAAGGATATCGCCCGCGGGGCATCAGATAGGGATGTCTCTCGATCGGAAGAGGCGTCAGACTCTGAGCCTGTGGACGACCCTTCCTTTCCCCAGAGGTCGGAGTACGTGACCTCGCGGAAGGGTTGGAGGCCCGCGTTCTCATCCTCGTTGATGAGGGAGATCGGCGCGTGGTCCCTTTTATCGCCTGAGGTCGAAGTTGTACTCACTGTGTTGGCGTCTCCATGGGCGCCTGGGTCGGTGACGGGGCAGTCTTATGATGCCTTGCTGAGGCGACAGGCCCCGCAGACCATCGCAACTAGCTGGATCGCCAGTGCGGCCTCCACTCCGTGGGTGGTGCGGAGGCAGCCCGTGGGTCGCATCTGGGTTGATGGCGTGTGGTACGTTCCTCGGTCCAGACGAGATTGCCATGGGGTCCTTTGGGGGTCCGAGGCGGCATGGTTGGCCGATAGGTTGACGTCAACCCGGTCCGCCTCGTCCGCGACGAATGTGAGGGAGCCAAAATTTAAGCTCTCCCCCGGTGATAGGCCGCCGTAAGCAGAGAAAGATCTGATCTATGATCGGTCTCCAGCCGGTGCTGCCCGTGCCTGGTGCGCCAACTGACGGAGTAGATTCCCGTCAGATCCCTCGGTAGGGGTCCAAGCGTAGCAGGAAGTCATGTATCGAAGGTCACACGAGGGGTTCATCCAGGTTTGGGCCTCCGGAGAGTAATACCCTATATCCTGCTAGTTTTGATTATTCATAATTGAGGGATACCTCGTGCGAGGAGTTACAATGGTGTATGATGTTGCTACCGAGAGTTCTACTATGTGAGGATAGATGGATCATGGGAAACCCCAGTCCTCCCTTTATATAGACAGGAGAGGCCTAGGGTTTGCATGCTGGATGCGATCTGAGGCAATGCCACTGATATGTCTCCAATGTATCTATAATTTTTGATTGTTCCATGCTATTATATTATCCATCTTGGATGTTTTATATGCATTTATATGGTATTTTATATGATTTTTGGAACTAACCTATTAACCTAGAGCCCAGTGCCAGTTTCTGTTTTTTCCTTATTTTTGAGTTTTACAGAAAAGGAATACCAAACGGAGTCCAAACGAGCTAAAAATTTACGGTGATTTTTTATGGACCAGAAGAAGCCCCCGAAGCAAAAGAGTTGGGCCAGAAGAGCCATGAGGCCTCCACAAGGGTGGAGGGCGCGCCCTACCCCCCTGGGGGCGCCCTCCGGTCTTGTGGGCTCCTCGTGGACCCCCCTGGCTTGTTCTCGACGCCAAAAATTCCTATAAATATAGAAACCCCCAAAAATAAACCTAGATCAGGAGTTCCGCCGCCGCAAGCCTCTGTAGCCATGAAAAACCAATCGAAAGCCCGTTCCGGCACACTGCCGGAGGGGGAAACCATCACCGGTGGCCATCTTCATCATCTCGACGCTCTCCATGACGAGGAGGGAGTAGTTCACCCTCGGGGCTGAGGGTACCAGTAGCTATGTGTTTGATCTCTCTCTCTCTCGTGTTCTTGATTTAGCACGATCTTGATGTACCGCGAGCTTTGCTATTATAGTTGGATCTTATGATGTTTCTCCCTCTCTACCTTCTTGTAATGAATTGAGTTTTCCCTTTGAAGTTATCTTATCAGATTGAGTCTTTAAGGATTCGAGAACACTTGATGTATGTCTTGCATGTGTTTATCTGTGGTGACAATGGGATATTCACGTGATCCACTTGATGTATGTTTTGGTGATCAACTTGCGGGTTCTGTGACCTTGTGAACTTATGCATAGGGGTTGGCACACGTTTTCGTCTTGACTCTCCGGTAGAAACTTTAGGGCACTCTTTGAAGTTCTTTGTGTTGGTTTGAATAGATGAATCTGAGATTGTGTGATGCATATCGTATAATCAAACCCGTGGATACTTGTGGTGACATTGGAGTATCTAGGTGACATTAGGGTTTTGGTTGATGTGTATCTTAAGGTGTTATTTTAGTACGAACTCTAGGGTTGTTTGTGACACTTATAGGAATAGCCCAATAGATCGATCAGAAAGAATAACTTTGAGGTGGTTTCGTACCCTACAATAATCTCTTTGTTTGTTCTCCGCTATTAGTGACTTTGGAGTGACTCTTTGTTGCACGTTGAGGGATTGTTATATGATCTAATTATGTTATCATTGTTGAGAGAACTTGCACTAGTGAAAGTATGAACCCTAGGCCTTGTTTCGAAGCATTGCAATACCGTTTTCGCTCACTTTTGTTACTAGTTACCTTGCTGTTTTTATATTTCTAGATTACAAAAACCTATATCTACCATCCATATTGCACTTGTATCACCATCTCTTCACCGAACTAGTGCACCTATACAATTTATCATTGTATTGGGTGTGTTGGGGACACAAGAGACTCTTTGTTATTTGGTTGCAGGGTTGTTTGAGAGAGACCATCTTCATCCTACGCCTCCCACGGATTGATAAACCTTAGGTCATCCACTTGAGGGAAATTTGCTACTGTCCTACAAAACTTTGTGCTTGGAGGCCCAACACGAGTCTACAAGAAGAAGGTTGCGTAGTAGACATCAGCCGCCCTCTAGTCTTGGACGTCAAGAAGGTCGTCTGGCCTCCTAGGGTTAGCGCCATGCCGTGGGCCCATTGGGCCCCCTCGTAGTTGATGAGGTCGGGCTCCTTGTCGTCAGCTACCCCCGGTCAAGGACCCCGTCAGGAGAGTCATCTGCCTCCAGGCAGAAGACAACCTCTCATGAACGCATTAGAGAGCTTGAAGAGAGGCTTGCAACTAAGGAGGTAGCTGCGAGATCAACAGCTGATAGGTATCAAGAAGAGTTGAATGCAAGAATGGCAGCACGGCAACAGGAAATTGAAGAGATAAAACAAAGCAGCTAGATGAAATTGCAGCTCTCAAGAAGGCACAAGAGGAGAAAACTGCTTCTATGGAAAAGAAGCAATCATAACTGGAAGGAACTTTAGGTTTTCTCTTAAGGATGCAAGGCGACTCTGATAAAAGCATGCCACAACCTACTTTGGGGGACTATGACAACGATATGTCGCAGCCCACTTTGGGGGGCTTTGACAACAACATGTCGCTACCCTGATGGTGGTCTTCTTCGTCCGAAAACTTGTGGTTGTCTCTTATTATATTTTGTAATGTGTGGTACTCTATCGGTTTCCTTTTATGTCGTGTGTGATACTTCCTTAGTTGGTTGATCATTATTACAATTGTGTTAAGCATGTCTATTTTCAGTGTCAGCAAAAGTCATTTCTTTCGAATATTTGAATTTTTACTAATTTTAAGATTTAAATTCAAATTTAAATTTGGTTGATAGTTGCAACAATAAATAAACTATGACGATAATAGTGATGGAAATGCGTGCCGTCACCAGCTTCCGGACCCACATTTAAGCAGACACGTCAGCCTCCCATGGGCCCAAATATCAGGATCTTTGACCGGTCAAATTTGATTATTACTAACGGGCACCATGAGTGATAAAACCTCGGCCGGGCCCAACTGTAACATATTATGGGTCCATATGTCAGATTCGTTGACTGGTCAAACATGGTGGGTTGGTTGTTAGTATACGGTGACAGTTCTAGTGACATTTTATGGCCGTCGCTGAAGATAGTTTCGACGACGATTTCTAGTTCGTCACCTAAGATGCGATCTTGCAAGATGGAGGAAGTGGTACCGTCAAGATTTTATTTTTTATGACGGCGCTTCGGTGACGGTGGGGGTGACGGCCGGAAAACATCGTCAGTACATTTTCCGTGATGAAAAACGGTTATACGTGACACAAGTGAAACGTCGCAAAATAGAGCAAATTTTGCAGTGATTTCATATAATGGGAAAACAAATGTTGTTCCACAAGATGAAGGTTTGCTCAGTGTTGCACGCTTGAATAAGAAGGAGGTTCAACAAAAGAATTTCAAAGTGACATAGAAGTTGGCTTGACATGGCATGCAAGTTAATGCTATTTTGTGTGTGTATGTTGTTGTAATCCCTGCATATGGTGTTCTTATTCATTATTTCTACAAGATGATTGCTTTATTCAATAAAAATAGAATGGTGTTGGTGTGGAAACTTAAGTGCAAATGGATGTTGCTCGTAAGAACTGCAAGTCTAGCATATGTTGCTAAAAATCCTTGCAACATAGCATTCCTACTCATAACTACATGCTAAATAATAAGGTTGATTGCTTCATGTAGCAATAAGCGAATTACAATGGTGCAAAAACTCAAGTTCCAAAGGATAATGCTTACAAGGAGTGCAATGCATTCACTAGCTTCACAGAACTGTTGACGGTACTTTTAATATTGCCATGCTTCAACTTCTTCAAATTAGTTTCAGTATTAACAAGTTTTAAATTTCCCTTTATCTTTGCAGGGTACTAGTGAAGTTGTGAATCTTCAAGATCTTCTTTAGGACCCTATTTTAGTTGTCGCCTCTACATGATAACATATTTTGTTCTTTTTGGGTGAATGTGTTGAGCACTTGTTGGAAAAATTATGCGCTAATTGATGGCTTTTGGTTGATATTGTTTTGGTTATTTCAAGCATGAGATTAAGCTAAATATTGTAGTTAAATGCTTGTTTAATTATGCTTTTACTGTATTGTAGTGCTAAACAGGATCCCTGCCAATATATGTGGTTGTACTCAACTGAATAATTTCAGTACATGTTTTTTTCTGAACCCCATCATTGCATTCTATCGTCCATGTGTCAAGTCGGGCTTGGTTCCTCCCGAACTGGCCTTATTTGGGCCAAGGCATCATCTGGTTGGCAATTTCTATGTTGAGAGAGGTCGACATCGGTGAGGGGAAAGGTAGAGGCTGCCTTCAAGACGACAAGGCAGAGAATGTGTGCCAGAAAACCAAGAAATAGACTAAAAAAAGTTCACATAATCGACATGGAAGGTGGCACCAAAATGAAACAATATATTTTTTATAATATATGCCTAGGTTTTTCCTGACATATGCCTTGGAGAGTAACTTTTCCCCCATATCCTTTTTTCGAGAAAGAGGACATTCCCTCAGATTTCATTAATAGAAATCACATTGCTTTTTACAACTACAACTAAAATCTTAGAGAAACGAAGCATGCACTAGCAACTTTTGAGCATCCAAAACTTGGACCTCAAGCAAAGGTTGGGCATAAAAGGTAGTAGACAGAACAAACCCTACTTTACCAGTCAAGCAGTTCAAATATGAAGAAGACCTAGGCGTTAGAGCTACTATATATGTAGAGAAACTTCATGTCCTGGGTATCTACAAGCCATACCCTTGGGGCCATGATAAAGAGGAACTGATCAAGCGGACATGCAACAATTTGTACATTGCCTTGATAGCACACCAAGAACACATACTGGAGAAAGGATTAATTATACATAACCAGCAAAAGGTCAAGAGAACACCAGAGGATGTCTTCACACTAGCAGCACACTGAAAACAGTAGAGGTTGAAGCCCATCAGCTCCCAGCGATCCTGTTCATTGCCACCCTCCAGCCATGCAGCATTTTGAAGGCCTCTCCAGCTACCATTTCAAACATTTTTACTCCCCACATCATCATTTCATGTTTTCCCTACTTTATCTGCAAACAAAGCCAATTGTTAAGCCACTATGCAATTATATTAACATGAACACAAGGATCAATAATCTTGTTGTTATCAAAGACAACACTATTTTCTCAGTTTCTAGACTGTGCAAAAGACAACTGAAACTCCCACCACCATCGCTTTTTCTTTCATTTTTTATTAAATATAGATCCAGACATTGAACATGTCATGTACATTATTTGGTACATCCAACAAAACAAAAGCACATTTTGAGATTTCCCATAGCATCCTAGACAGAGAAAATTGCATAAATAGGTGATCTATTGATTCATCCCTGCCATAGAAAGAGCATGTTCTATTTCCAATCCACCCCCTTTTTAGCAGATTGTCCTTAGTTAAAAATACCCTTTCAAAGTAGCAGCCACTTAAAGACCTTGATCTCAGGAGACATTTTGACTTTCCATAGAAATTTATGTGGAAATCTGACCCTATTTTCAATATCAGAGTAAATGTCACTCTTGGTTAAAGACCAACTAGTACTATCTTTCTGTTTATTGAGGACAGGGCCACCACATGCCTCCTTGTTATGAGTCCACAGTTCCAATGACTCCCCACACGTGGTCCTTCTAAACTGCAGTAAAAATGGTTTCATGGATAATATATGATCTAAGATTGTGGGCATTATCATAATCACCTTGTAAAAAGATGGTGTCATCTGCATAATGAGGCATATTTGTCCAATTGTCAATATCATCTTCCAGTACTCCTTTAATTATCTCACTTTATCTAGCTCTATCTAGTAGCATGGCTGGAGCATAACAACAAGGTCAAAAATCAAGGGGAAAGATAATCTCCCTGTCTCGACCCTTTATGAATGGGGAAAAGGGGGCTAATATTATCATTGACTTCAATACATACACTCTCTGATTGTGTGCATAACCTAATATGTCCATCTGCCAGAGAAGCCTTTATTTTCATCATCTGTAGTAAAAACGGTCACTTAATTTTATCATATGCTTTTTCTGAAGTCAACCTTAAAAACCATGACCATGTTTCACTCTTCATATGCTTAACTTCAATCTCTGTTTCTTATGGTGAATGATATTTAAGGCTTCATGTAAAAAAAACATGTTCCCATATCCTATACCTACATAAGTAGTTTTTTTAACATAGTACAATTGTAAATGCTCACATACACGCACATACACTCATATTTATTAACGCACGCACACACACCCTACCATCTATGAGCACATACGAGATACTGAGCCGACATAACATCTTAAGATTGACGAAGTCATCATACGCATCTCATAGTTGACGAGAACATCTCCTCCCACTTAACGAACATCGTTGAAAGCCTGAAATAAATTCAGGAAAATGCGAGCACCAGTGCCAAAAGTCTAGGACTTGAACCCTGATGAGCTGCTTCCACCACAAGAAATCTAACCAATTCACATATATGTGAATAGTTGATCTCCATTATTGTATTTATCTTAATATGCACACGTGTCATCTCATTAAAGGTCCACCTCAGTATGCACAAATTTTTGTTTCTATTATTATTGATCCCACTACTTCTATTCATCTCAACATGAACACCTACCACCTCACCAAATATGCCATATTTCCACCACAACATGCATAAAAAATCTATTATATTATACTACCAATATTTAACAAATATTTTTTAACTACATCATAATCAAATACATATACATAATATGTACTTTCATTTTTAGTTTGTACTATATTATTAATCTAAATACAAATATTACATATGATGAAATTTTATTAAAATTACACTCCAGCCGATTTTCGCAGCAGCGCGCGAAGTATCATCTTGTTTTTCCTGATTTCTGCACCGAACATTAATCCGTTACAAACCTATCATCACAAATAAATACATACTCCAATCCATATTAATAGTCAATTATACTAAATCAGCGACAACCACGTAATATGAATCGGAGGGAGTACTTAACTTAGATACAGAAAAATCCACGGGATATCGATGAAGCGAAGCGGGAGCGAGCAGTGAAGTTAACCACACTCCGCAATCCCAGTTAGTTCCCGCGCAAAACCAGAACCCCTCTCCAGCCGGCCCCACCGGTCAGAGCAGCCCGGGCCCACCCCAGCACCCCTCTCTTTCCCCTCGCTCTCCTCCTCCTTCCTCCCACCTCGCCTCGTCTCTTCTCCCCCTTCCCCTTCCTTCCACCCCACCCCCGCCTCCCACCCCCACCCCACCCGGACCGGACACTTTTGCGCCCGGCCCCCTCGCCTCCTCCGTAATCCCGCCCCGCGGCCTCCCCCCGCGCATCCGACGGCCCCCGCGGCCGCCACGTCTCCGTCGTCTTCCTCGCCCCACCCACTATTTATCCGCCTCCCGTCCCGTCCCCTCCGCCCCCATCCCCACAACCCCGCATCGCCGCGCTAGGGTTAGGGTTTCGCGCCCCCAGCTCCGCGCCGCCCCTGCTTTCTCCGGTGAGATTTCCTGTTCCCTTTCCGTTCGATTCGCGGGCGGGCGCGGCTCCGCTCCCGGTGGAGTGGGGTGGATTGGGCTGGATTCGGGGGCTAGGGTTTTGGCCGGCGCGTGTCTTTTGCTGAGGATTCGGTGGTTTGGCGCAGGTGGTGTGACGCGATGGCGATCGTGAGGACCGGCGGTGCCAGGGTCCAGCGGCTGGAATCCGGCGGGGAGGACGGCTCCACGGAGGACGAGGAGGAGCGGTCGCCCGCCACGGCCTCGGAGGGGTCCGAGGCGGAGGGGTTCTCGGCCCAGGAGGAGAATGGCGGCGGCCAGGAGGAGGAGCAGGAGGCAGAGGACGACTCCGGGATGGGGTCTGACGAGCTCGAGATCACGCAGCTCGGGGAGGCGGGGGCGGAGATGTGCCAGGTCGGGGACCAGAGCGTCGCCCTGCCGCTGGAGCTCTACGACCTCCCCGGCCTCGGCGGCGTCATCTCGCTGGACGCTTGGAACGGCCTGCTCTCCGAGGACGACCGGCTCCGCCTCGCCGCCTTCCTGCCCGACCTGGACCAGGAGACATTCGCCCGCACGCTCGTCGAGCTCCTCAGGGGGGACAACTTCCACTTCGGGAGCCCCCTGGCCGCCCTGTTCGACCGTCTCAAGGGCGGCATCTGCGACCCCAGGATCGTCCTGTACCGCCGCGGCAGCCGCTTTGCCGAGCGCCGCAAGCATTACTACCATCTGCAGAGGTACCACAATTCGATGGTGCTGGGTCTGTGGGACACCAAGGACTGCTGGAAGAGCTGCAGCGGGTACAGCCTTGGTGAGAGGCTCAGAGCTATGGATGCAATGAAGGCACAGCGGAAGCAGAAGGAACTGGGTTTGGTTGCCCAGGCTGGGTCAGAGACTGACTCAGAGAGCAGGGAGTCTGCGGAGCAGTTCTTGGCACGGCCCAAGCCAGATAAGATGGGTCTCAACAAAGCTGGGAAGTTAGGGAAGGAGAGGTCCAAGGGTGTTCTGCGGTTGGGTGTGTCAAAAGGCGTGGGTGAGGAGTACATTGGAGGGACTGGTCGTGATGCTGCAGTGGCTCTTTCTAAGCTTTCTCGTCAAGAGAATGCTTATGGGTATGATGCCGGAGTCGCACATAGAGGGAAGCTGCGCAGAAGCATAGAGGGCCTTCATTCTGAGGACCTGGGATATGACAAGGATTTGCCCAGGATCCGGTCTCAGAGACCGCTGATGAAGCCAGTGAAGAAGGAATTGGCCACGGGCTATGGTATCAATCCTTATGGAAACAACTACCATGATAGCCAGACTGGTTCTTCTTACTACCATGGCAGGAATGCCATTGGTAATCAGGGAGTTACCTTAGCAGCATCATTTGAGCCTCCATATTCTGAGATTGCAAGCAGTGCAAAGTACTCGGAGAGAGATCGGATATACGGTGGAAAAGGTGCCCAGAATAAAGCTCCCAAAGTGGAAGAGAGGGATTGGCCAGCTGGTAGCCATGCTGATCTCTTAAATGACTGGCAGAGAGGGCAGCCTGAAGGCGATTACAGGAGCAGGAAGCCTCAAGTTGGTCATGGTGTGAAGGTTAAGTCCTACAAAAGTATTGAGCAGCAGATAAATGGTGCACATTCTGGATCTGATCCTAGAGGCAGGATATCACAGGTTAAGATTAATGTTAAATCCAATAGTCAGCATGGTAGGATTGGCCAGAAGGACTCCAGGAGCAAAGCTGCCCATGTTCAGAGTGAGGAGACAGAATCTGATTCATCAGAACGGTTTGAAGATGGGGCGGATGTGAATCTTGTTGAAGAACAGCCAGACCTTCAATATTCTGAGTTTCATAGACCAGCATATGGTGCCAAAAAGTCAAACAAACTTAGCAAATCGGTCAAAACAAATTATCCTGCCCCTACTGCAGATTTCGAACCCTACCAGACTCAGAGCAAGCGGTCACACAGAGGAAATGTTACAGAGCCTGATTATTTACGCGATGTGCATGTGGAGGTGGCGGAACAGATTAGTGAAGTGATGAGACCCCCAGCAGCAAGGAGTGAAAGAAAGCGCAAGGGAATTGCAAACCTGGACATGCATGGTTATGACAACTCTGAATTGCATGATAGCAACGAGAAAGCCAATGAATCACTGAGGTCACCAGAGAGTGAGAGGCTGGCCAGTAGAGCAGCCTATGCAGTCCAAGATTCTAATGGCGACTTTGATGTTTCTGAAAGAGTGAACATGCCGCTGGCTAGTTGCAGCTCTGGGTCCAAAAGGCAAAAAGGAAGAGTTGAACTTACAAGCCTGGATGAGCATGGCGAGTATGCGCCATCTGGTCCAAAGGTGGTAGAGATCAGTGGCAGCTCGAAGAAGAAAAGTAAAAAGAAGCCAGATACTATTACAGGTGCAACTACTGTAGCAGAACCAGCTCCTGTCGTGCCAGAAGTTATTGTGGTGCCAGTAGAACCTGAGAAACCTAAGAAGAAGTATGTACCAATTACACCAACTATCCATGCTGGCTTTTCTTTCTCCATCGTACATCTTCTAACTGCTGTTAAGAAGGCTATGGTCGCTCCGGCTGAGGATACTCCAGTGGCAGCTACGGTCACTCCTACTGAGGCCACTCCGGTGGCAGCTATGGTCACTCCTACTGAGGTTACTCCAGTGGGAGCGAATCAGACTGATGGGGAGGAGAACAGAAAATGGTTCAGTGAGGAACCTGGCAAAACGCCTCAAGAGCCAAGTGCAGCAGAGCAAGCACAACCGGGCAATGAAGTTGGAGATACCAGTGCTGCAGAGCAGACCGCGCAGAGCAATTCGCCGGCACTAACTGTTCAAGATCTTGTTAACCGGATTAAAACTAATCCTGGAGATCCCAACATACTTGAAACACAGGAGCCCCTGCAGGATTTAGTTCGAGGAGTGCTCAAGGTACTGTCATCTAGAACAGCTCCTCTAGGTGCAAAGGGCTGGAGAGCGCTAGTTGCCTATGACAAGTTGAACAAAAGCTGGTTCTGGGTTGGTCCACTGCCTTCTGGTACCTCATATAGTGATCCTAATGAAGAAACTTCTGCTGAGGCATGGGGTATACCACACAAGATGCTTGTGAAGTTGGTTGATGCATTTGCTAATTGGCTGAAAAGTGGTCAGGAAACCCTTAAGCAAATAGGATCCCTTCCACCACCTCCAGCACCAAATCCTGCAAACTTGGATTTGAAGGAAAGATTTAAGGACCTTAGGGCCCAGAAAAGTCTGAACACAATAAGCCCAAGCTCTGACGAAGCAAGGGCATATTTCCAGCGTGAGGAGTTTTTGAGATACTCAATTCCTGATAGAGCATTTTGCTATACTGCTGCTGATGGGGAGAAATCTATTGTTGCTCCTTTGCGAAGGGGAGGCGGAAAGCCCACATCAAAAGCTAGGGGACATCCCATGCTCTTGCCTGATCGCCCTCCGCATGTCACTATTCTCTGTCTTGTAAGAGATGCTGCTTCTAGGTTGCCTGGAAGAACTGGAACAAGAGCTGATGTTTGCACACTTCTCAAAGATTCACAGTACCTAAATCATGCAGAATCCAATAAAGAGGCTGCTGTTAATCAAGTTGTCAGTGGCGCTCTTGATCGCTTGCATTATGAGCGCGATCCTTGTGTGCTGTATGATAATGACAAAAAATTGTGGACCTATCTGCACAGGGGTAGAGAGGAGGAGGATTTTGAGGATGATGGCACATCATCTACGAAAAAGTGGAAGAGGCCAAGGAAAGATTCAGATCCCGCAGACCCTGGTGCAGGAAACGATGATCCTGAGGATGATGGCACCCCTAACGCGAAAAAACAAAAGAAAGCTGATGCAGACCCTACAGCGTCAGGAGAAGACAAGGATGGTGTTCAGGATCCATCTAACAGCGGGCTGGAAGGTGACCTTGAGCTTGATGTTGTTCCATCATCAACAAATGACAAAGAAACCAGCAAACTTGTTCCTACTGATGCAAGGCCAGATATTGGTAGCTTGAGACCTTCAGTAGATGCAGCAGCAAGGGGGACAGCTGATGCAAGGCCAGATATTGGTAGTTCCAGACCTTCAGTAGATGCAGCAGCAAGGGGGACAGCTGATGGCAATTCATCAAGAGCCCCAGAAAAGAAGCACAATATGGCACTCCCTGTGCAATTCACCAGCAGGGAGTTTAATAAAGGCGCAGACAGAGAGGGGTCAAAGGATATCATGGATGCAACCCCGGCATGAATAATGCTTAGCAGGACATACATTGGAGCACCAGATTAGGTAATTGCTGCAGAAACTACAAGTTTTTTGAATTTATTCTACTCTTACCAAGCATTCTTTTCATTGTTAGTGTTACTTCATCCTTCTCTTTATCCTATAGTAACATAAACTGGGAACTACTAGGTAGTTATTTGTTGTATGAAACCTGTTGATCTATATAAGTTTGAGTTTCTCTTATACCAAAACTGTGTAATTGCAAGTTGTAATATACTGCTTCAGCCCTAAATATATCTGTGACTTTGTCATAATTTTCTTGTTTATTTCTTACTCCTCACAATGATCATCAGCTTGTAGCTTTTCTTACGAAAAGATGTACAGTAGTGTGACCTGTAGATCTGTTTGTTCAGGCTGATTAAGACGTTCCTGGGCTTGTATTTGTCTGTGAAAGTTGTGATCTACTACCTACAGTGTCAAAAAACGTCTTACATTTTGATACAGAGGGAGTAGTTTGCAATTATCTGCCTTTGCCAAAGGTCTTAAATCTCTAGTTCATCGTTAGGAGGCTTTGTTTAGAACAGCTTCAGGAATCCCTTATCATGCAGTCTGTATATGCCTCAGGCATAGCACATTTACTTCTATCCTAATTATGTTCAGAAAAAAATAAAATAACACGTGAAACTAGATATTGTGTGATTGTTAGTGCGGGAATCGTCTATCCAAGTTATGCTGATTGTGATTTGAACAGATGTTCAATTTATTTTTAGTTCATTGTATGATTTCAGTAGGTTCTTACAGGCGTCGCGTGTTTCTGAATAATAATAATTTTTAATCCAATTCTTCCCTGTTCCTTCATCCGTAATCCCCATATACTGAGGATCTCTTGTTATGTTTGATTTGCAGGGTATGAAGCGGCAGCCGCTTTTATCAGTCAGGCCTTCCCCTCAACAGAATATTTTGTAGCAGAAATAGTTTTTTGGTTCTGCCCTTGTGCTTGTACATTCTTCTGTCAAGAAACAGCGGCTTTCATAGTTTTTTTTGTCCTCCTAGTGGCTTTGTGCAGTTGTGGTGCAGTTGTCATCTAAAGTTGTTAGATCACCAATATATGTTTATGTAACTACAGTACGCTTTCACTCATATTTGGATACCAGCCAGCAAATTCCAGTGCCAGTGACACTTGACCTACCGACAGTTGAGGCTTGTTTGCAACAGAGATTTTAGTCATCAGGTTATTATTGTTATTATGATTTTCAACAAAGATATCTTCATCTTTCAACAGATATTTAGTCATATATTATTACAAGAGAGATTTCATCATCAGACATGGACTTTCTGCTCGGGTGAATAGAAAAATCTGAAAAAATTATTAAAAAAACTTCTTTTTTTGTAACACGTGTCCAAATGTTCTACTCCTGTGCAAAATTTCTTGCAGAAATAACATTCCATGTGCTCAGAAACAGCTCATTTCTAAAGCATTTTAGGGTGCCTGTTTTTTTTTTAACCCAAAGCATCATGAATGTGATCTCTTCATGAAAAAATATACGTAGGGAGAACACTCAAGCATGTCTGTCTTCACCCAGGTGCATTTGCACTTGGGAGCAGAATAGCACTTTTGTCATCAAGACGTCATGTTTTTCTTATTTTTCATGGAGGAAAATCATCTAGTGCATACTGGCTCTTTTCACAACGTTGCCGCGCATTAAGCATAATACTCAGCGCTCAATGAGTCTTCCATTGGTGCTAAAAAATATTATTCTTTCGCTGTGTTGCCTATGTAAATACATATATATTACATTAGATCCACTGATGCAGCAGTAACTCTTCACTGGTGACCAGCCTAAGGACGGCAAACCCCTCAACTGACAATAGCAATTAATCAAATGGATGGCACTATCAACAGCAAACCAACTGGGTAAATGGTAAAACTAAACAAATGGCTCCTTTGTACATGATCTGGATGAATCTAATTTCTTGCTATAAGGGGGACCCTCGCATCCCTGACCGACGACGGCGATGTGGACTCTTCTTGCGCCTCCGGGAGGTGTTTCGTGTCTCCGTTCACCTGCTTCCATCCAGCCCTCGACTCGCGGAACGACCTGAGGAGCTCGTCGTAGTCTGGGGTCCGCAGCTCCTCGATCGACTCGGCGCTTGGAAGGTCGATTTCCCGCCTCCTTGGCGTTGAACACGACGGTTCATCCACCTGTGACATTTAAGGAGAAAGATGCAACGCAGGTTTGGTCAGTCACTGTCAAGGATGATAAAGAACAGATTTCCCCACCAATCACTTTTCATGACTGCTCACCAGGTATTCTTCCTCTAGGCATTTCCCCGCATTTCCGGTTATCTCCACGACCTTGTGGTAATGCGCACCCTTCAACTCCGTCATTTCCCCGTGGCACGGGGTGAGAACAGAGACGATGTTTGCGCACGCCTCATGGTCAACCTTCAGCGAGCCTGAAAAAACATTAAGTTGTCATCAAAATGAGGAAAAATTACGCTATGCCCTGTGTTTTAGTAACTCGAAGCGTTAAGAACTTACTGTCAATGGAAGAAAGAAGGGCCTTGTTTGCTACATCTATATCTTCGAGGGTAGTCGATACTGCGGCAGACAATTTGGAACGCAGCAATTGGTTGGCTTCTCTCCCCGTCCTGGTAAAGTGCAGACACCATGATTGCTATTCACAATTGCTAGTTTAAGATAAAAGAAATTTTAAAATCTTCCAGATCAGTCTGTGCTAATACCTGACTATGCTATCTACTGATTCAACATTTCCTTTGCCAAGGCTGAAGAGAGAATCCTCAGCATTCTTCCATTGTTGTGCACCCATGCCCGTCTTAGTTTTGCTGCAGATTTCGAGAAAACGTTAAGCACCGAAATCTCCATATTTCATAGCAGAAAGCATCACATCAAGTAGCCATACTGACCATTCCACAAGAACTTCTGCCAAGCAAGACCGTCCACTGTCGACTGCAGTGGTATCTTCAATGTAATTGTTCTCCGTTTTTTCCATGTAAAAGCCCCACTTTTCCCGTACGGATGAGGTGAAGTCCTGTGCTGTTGAAATTTCTTTCTGCAGCTGACCTGTCCTGTTTACAGCGCTCTCTCGAAGGCCACCTACAGCCGTTTGGACCTGCAATATGTGCTTATGATTAACAATGTGTAGCAGTTGTGTAATAGTTCAACTCTTCAATCAATCATCGGCAGCACGTAACTTCTTTTTTTTTGGTATCACATCATATCCTAAAATATGAACTACAGAAGATATGGATAACACTTACCAGCTTCTTCTTTCTTGCATTGGAAATTGCAAGCATCTCTGCCACCTTTTCTATAAGTTGCTTTTCTTCATTAGCTGCACACTCCTGTCAAAAATGATAAAATCACATTATGTTAAGAAGTTATATTAATTTATTAACTGCATACTGAATGTAATAATTATCATTAGGAATAACCTCAAATTTCTTCTCAAGATCAATAAGTTGTTGATCTTGCACACCTTGTGTTTCTTCCAAAATACTAGTAAGTTTAGATGCATGAACATCCAGTGAATGGAAGAAACCAACAGTAATATTTGAGATAGACCGTGATGCTTCCACGGCTCTTAGGTGTCCCTGCACACATTAACAGAAATGTTGGAACAGAATGGCTTAAGCAAATATCAAATGTTCTAGTGCCTCAAAATATTACAGACCTCCCGCTGCTTGTTTGCGAAGTGGGCTAGTCGCTCTTCTTGTTTCGAAAGGCTACACTGAAGCTCATTTAACAAGTTGTCTGCTCCCAAAGCAATTACTCCGAAAGACTATAAAATACAGGAAGATCAATCAGAAATATTCCTATAGTCACTGCAACCACAAGTTGGCCAAAAGAAACAAAGCTTACTTTCTCAAGATCTGATGTGTGTGATTGTACTTGTGAGTTCAGTTTCTCAAATGTTGTCTGAGAATTCATGTCAATTTCACCTGCTAAATTATCCAGCACTGTAATACCTGAACCATGCAGGGCTTTCAGGTTTTGTATGCTCTCCTTTAGTCCTTGTGCAGCCTAAAAATGGGTAACTCAAGCATGTCATACTCCACCTAACACAAGATAAACTTTTAAGTACAATATTGAGGGGAAACTTAATTGCCTCATCTTTTGAAGATACGAAGGATTGCATATCATCTTCCATTTCTTTGAGGTGATCCTCCTGCTGCATCACTGAAGTGGAGACGGTTTTATGCAAGGCATCAAGCTCCTGGGTCAGTTGAGATCTAAATCTCTGCACGAGTGACCTGTTTCCATCTTCTATTTTGTCTTTACGCTCTGCCAGTATTCAAGAACAATGACCATTGAAGTGAAACCGGTCCATCACAAAGTAGGGGTGATCGAGTTGAGATGCCGAACCTATTTTGGAGAATAGACCAGAAACATCTGCTGCTGCATTTTCTAATTCTGCGCGGAGATTATAGGCACAATCTACCAGTGATTTTTCTGTAGCAAAAATACCAGAAAGTTTCACTGAATGTCGGTAAACATAGTAAGCATACACTCAATTGGCTAACTGAAATCAAGTATGGATGAGCACATAAACTTTTGATTCTATGTCAAGAGAATTGACAACAATTGATGATTCATTTACCAGTAATTATAAGAAGGAAATGAGCAAACCATGCTAAGCAAAGAGACTTGCAGTAATGACTTAATTCTTGTTTTTGCAGGTAATAATTAGTTAGTTCAACAAACCTGAATTCTGAAGATTAAATATTACAAATTCCTTTTCTTTGATAGTAGACTTTGCTTCACTGTATTTTTCTTCTAAATCATGCAGAGCATGCTTGGTGTCCTCCAGATCTTTCTGCAGACAAAAGACAGATGGAATGACAATTATATAATGTATTTGCCCAAAGATTGCAAAACCATGAGTTGTCACTATAAAGATACCTGAGTTTTCTCGAGTTTTTCGCCCAACTCTGCACTCAAAAGCATTTGAGCATCATAAAGTTCTTTTAGTTCCACCAATTGCTGCCCATAGATTGTGTAGAGAATTTAAAATAAAATCATCATTCAAATAAATGGTTTGCTGTGACATGCTTATAGACAACTAACCTTATCCCTAGCCTCTAGATCAACTCCCAGTTTTTCTATTTTTTCTGTCATGGCCTGAGTGAAAAAGTTAGGTTTGAAAAGTTGAGATGATGAATAAAGATTATTCAGTTTATCTGAAACAAATCTAACAAGGGTTTAATTGGAAAATTAAGATAGACCTTTTTCTCAGCTTCCTCTTGGAGGTAGCGCTCTCTTGGAATGTATATACCATTCTTCTCTCTTGCTGCAAACACTTCTGAAAACAGATAGGAGACTAGGTAAGTAGAAAATGCATGACATTTAACATTTCAGAATAGCAAAAAAGTGCACGCAGACAAACCTTGTTTAAGGCGGTCAATTTCGGAGTAAAGGTCCTTGATGACAGCAGATTTCATCATTTTTTGGTTCACCTGAACTCGATGGTAATAAGAGTAAGTTAGGCGATACAAAACACATCATCAGTTTTTGTACTATCTGAAATAGTGAAAGATCAATATTTACAGATTATCCAAACAAAAAAAAACAAGATAGTAACCTCGGGTTTGTTCCTGATATTTTTTGCACGATGTGCATAATCGAGTGTGCTCAACGTCTCTTCCAAGCAATATACCGAAGGTGATATTGTAGCAATAATGCAAGTCTTTGTTTTCCCTCCCAATGAATCTCGCAATAATCTTGTCAGCTTGCTATCTCTGAAACAAATAGGTAGAGCAATGTTAAGCCCTCTTTAGCAATGCTTTGCTACAACAGGTGCAGTCAGGAGAATGCCCTTAGAGCTACCTATATGGGACATGTCCAGAGTGCTCAACTAGAGCATTAATAACACGGCCAAGTGTGAGCAAACTCTTGTTGATCTCCCCAGCCTCTCTCGCTCTGCCCTGCAATCCAATTGAATATCAAATGTACTTCATGGCATTTGAAAAATAAGGTACTACATGGGAAGAAGAAGAAAAATACAGAATAGGACATTTGAAGTTCACTCACATCTCTAGCACCTGAGCGTGATATATTTTCTGAACCAGCTAGATCGACGAGATTAAGCTTCCCAATTTTGATCATCTCCTCGCTCTCATGGGTCAACTCCTTGATGTGAATTGTGATTGAGAATATGGAGTGTGACCTGCTGCTTTGCTTGTTCAGCAACGTCTCTGCGGTGCGCCTCTTTGCAGAGCCCTTGTCAAGGATCTTGTAGATTTCGCCAGCAGAGTACACAACCTCCTCTTCAAGCCCTCTAACAAAAACACCACCCTTGCCGTCTTCCATAAGGGCAATGGGCTTTTTATTCTTGTCCTCAGGGACAGGTAACACAGGGAACCTTGGCTCATCAGGAGCCAACAAATCAGTGATCTCTTCATTGTAAAGCTCAAGAAAGGTGACTTTCATGCTGTACTCCGCGCACTGGGCCTCAAGGATGTCGAAAATTTGTCTGACAGACCTCGGGATAACTCCAGCGTCAGTTGGGAGTTCGCCACTCTGGTTGTTACAGGAGCCAGCCAATGGTAAGGAACATGCATACCAAAGGTACATTTTTAATTAACTTCCAAGTACAAAATGATAACAATTTTACCTTGGCCTTTCTGGTTCCACCTCCTTCCATTGTATATGTTTTGCCGGTACCGGTTTGCCCATAGGCAAAAATTGTGCAATTATAGCCCTCAAGGACCTCATGTACGATCGGTGAGATGGATTGTTCAAACAAGTCCTTCTGCTTTGATGACGGGCCAAAGACCTGCTCGGAACCAATCATTAGACTAAATATGAGTCAAAACTTGCAGTTGCATACATGAAGTCAACAACAACAATCAACAAATGCAAAGTGCAAAAAATGCTTAAGTGACCGTGGAAGATGATGTAATACCTTGTCGAAGGCGAAAGTCCGGTCGATCTGCTTATTGGCGATAACCTGAGTGGCGGCAACCTCCCGGCGCCGCTCATTGCACGATATCACCACCGGAGTATTCCCCTTTGTCTCGTCATCACTCAGTGGCCTGAATGCATCAAATTGCAGACAGTGAGTGGGCACAAAAAACAGCATGACACTGAACTTGTCTGAAGCAGAACTGCTGAGCTCTCCTCACTCACCTGCATCTGAGGATGACCTGCACATTGACTCCCTTCTCCTTATCGCCTTTCGGGGTGGCGTTGCCGCCGGCGCTCGCGCCGCCGTTGGCGTCCCCCGACCTCGTCAAGTCCTTCCCGGACTTCTCCGTCGACCTCGGCGACGGTGATGGAGTGCCACCCCTCTTCTCCATCCCCAATTCCACTCAGTAATCCAATCTCTAGTCCCTTCGCAAGAGAACCCAATTCTGCAGTCAAGCGCCAAACCGTTTAAATGCAGAGGCAAACTGCTAGAATGATGAACTGTAAAAGATAAAAATCCAGCTACTGGCTGATCAGGAACCGGAGTGAAAAAAACAAAAGATTACTGAATGTGACAGCGGGTGTCAAACAAAATTTGGCCAGATCAGAGGAGCAGCAAGAAGAGCCAAAATTGCCGGCCACTAGGAGCCCAAATGCAGTAATAATGCAGTAAGAGACAACGGGAGCGAGACAAAGTCGCCGCGGATGCAAATCTCGGATGCATTTGCGATGGGATATTCACCGGAGCAAATCAAGGCAGGATTGGCTGCTGTTTAGCGAATCAGACCAAAAGGAGATCTTTTCTAATGCCACGAAAGGAAACCGAACCCGAACCGGAGCATGCTTCTTAAATCACTGATGAAATGGAAGACAGAAAGAGAAACATTTTGTCACATTTTATTAGCTGCCAAAAACACAGATCTTTGTGGCACAGAAACCTCACAGAAATCACGAACAATAACTGAACGAAAGGAAAATCCAAGAAGTTGGGTAAGCAGCAGAGAGCCCACGGAACCATCACAATCAGATCTTCCTCGCGGGGAACAAAACAGGGGCACCGGAACCAAATCAAGAACAAGAAGCAAAGCCAAAAACACAAATCGATCGAGGAACAGGAGCGCTCACGCTGACGCACGGACGGGGCTCGAACCGAAGCGATCCAATCCGAGCGGCTCAAGACAAGTGTGGTGGTAGTCGTAGCAGTAGGTAGGTAGGTGGCCAGGGGGTGGGCAGTGGCGGCAGAGGCAATGGCAGCGGGCAGGGCCGAGATCCAGGGGGCAGCAAGCAGGGCCAGGAGGCTCTTGCAGAGCGGTGGCTTGGAGAAGAGCTCGTGGTCTCTATCAATGGCAACCTCCCCCCGCTTCTTCTATCTGTCCCACCCCAGCTTTTCCCTCTTTTTTGCCTTTGGGTTGGAGACAGACAATGCATCAGATGATACCGACGCACTGGAGCTTTCCTGCCATTGCCATCTTGATGACAATAATTATCTGCGTTAATGTTGATTCCCAGACGGTAACGCCAGTTTTACTGTACCGTTGCTCGCAGAAGCTTTTTTTTTTTCAGTTTTGCTAGAACTCATCTAGACGAGATATAATTTGGTCTCATTCATTTTTTATAGCCATTGAATGTGATGCTATAAGATGCGTGTGTGCTGACGTGGGTTGTATCTGTTCTTATTTTCCAGGTGAATGAGACCATATTATATCTCATCTAGATGAGTTCTAGGTACTTCTTTTTTTTTACTTTTTTTTCTATTTTTATTAAGTTACAGTTACTTTTGCCTCCACTGACCACTGTAAAATGTGTATATTCAAATCAAAATATTTATTTTCGGGAATGAGTGGTAATTTAAATAGCCAGTTTACATCTTCCGCTTTGTCATTTGTGGAATGTATTTCCTTTTGATGGGTGTTGGTGGGATTTGATTGCTACGTTTAGTAGCTTTATTAGATCTATCCAAATGTACAACGCACAGACCTTGTTGCCTAGTTTTTTTATTCAGTGGAGCAGATAGATTATGGACCAACTCCCAGTGGCCAGTGGGTGTTGCAAGCTTGTTGTTGACCTCAACCTCACTTTCGAGTTTTGACCGACTTGGTGTGTGTTTGACTAGTCAGGGTAACGCCATTACAACTGGACACTGGCAACTTTTTTGAGTATATACATAAGGGCATGTACAATGATGGCATATGGATACAGATGCCCATAACAAAAAGTAGTTTGAGGCATATATATATATTTTTTTCTCCCCAATGCAAACTACTACTAGTGGACCTTATTAAGAAATAGAAAATAAAAACTCTAGTATACATGCATCTCTACTTTTCACTCCAACCTTTTCAGCTTTTGACACCGGACCATATTTTTTCTCTCCAAGCACCCGCCTCCTGCAGAGGATCCCGCTTCCCTATCCGAACCTACTTTATCTGATATCCGATCCTACATGGCATGTGAGGCATCACCCTGGGGCTATGCATTGTACATGCCCTAAGTGAATTACCCTTTAGTTATTTCTTCTGATGTTTTCAAGCGTTTAAAAAAATCTGACGAACAAATTTTTTTTTTTTTGGTTGCATGTCATGTTTTCACTAGCTAATTTATTTAACCCTGCATATTATTATTAAATATACTTTTTGTGAATTATTATTAAATATTAATAATATGGGATAAATGCATTTACACACCCCGACGTGAATCATTTTTCACGGGTTTTCTCAGCCTCTCGCCGGCCACCGCTGGTCCGCCTCGTCTCCTATGGTCCTAGGACCATGGAGATGCGGTGGATCTCGACCCTTGCCGGCGAGAGGACTCTGTTTTTACGTGGTTTTTAGTCCCGTTATGGTGTGTGTCATGCTCAGCAAGACGATACGGCGGCGGCTTTCTAAAGATGGAATAAGGTTCTCCCCGCCTAGGCCCCGTCCCGGTGATGCTTCTAGCGTCGCCGGAGGGCGTGTGGAGGTGTGTCTGCGGCGGATCTCGTGGGATCCGATCGGCGTTTGTCGAAGGTGGATCCTCTTGGATGCTGTCTTCGTTCATCTGCATCCGTGTGTCTGTAGGTTGGATCTTTCCGAGCTACACTTCTCTTCATCGGGGGCGGTTGCTGTTCTGGTGCGCTAGTCCTATGGGGCCTTAGCACGACGACTTCCCGACTGTGTACTACAACAAGATTTGTCCGGCTCTAATGAGGGAGGGGCGATGACGGCGGCGTGCCTTTGGCTCGCTCCAGTGCTTGTAGTCGTCGCTAGGTGGTCTACGGACCTGAATGTATTTTTTACTTTTGGTGTTCTTTGTACTACCATGACACTTGATGAATAGATCAAAACTTTTCTCGCAAAAATAAATAGATAATAATATGGGATAAATAGAAAACTAGCGCTCCAAATAATAGTAAGTATGATATATCTGCTAAATGTTAGGAAGTAAACCATTTATATAAAAAAGTTCATGTACCATGAAAATAGTTTATTTGTTAAAGGTGATGAATTTTGTTAGGTTTCTCCTGATTAGCTCTATAGTTGGTGAATAGGTTTGAAATACAAATCCGCAAAAAAAAAGTTTCAAATACAAGCAACAACAAAAGAGGGTTACACTCCAACGATTTTTTGGGGGTTTTCGTCATCATGAGAATGGCTGAGTTTTGATGTTGCCTCGTTAAACTTATCACAAGCCTCCTTTTTTAGATTTTTTTTCAAAACTAGCACGTTTTTTATAGCAATTTCGAAAACTAGCAGTGCTAACTCGATATTTTCAAAACTAGCACCCCGTCGGCCTGCCGTGGGCCGAGGGGGGCCTGTCAGCCTCCAGCTGGCCGAGGGGGGCCCTGTCGGCCTCCCGTTGGCCGAGGGGTGTCAGGGGCACAAAACGTAATTAAGATGGCCTCAAATGAAAAAGTTATCAACATGAAAAATCTTCGTCTCGTCGAAACGGTTGATTTTGATATAAAAATCGTCTTAATCCGAGGTCGTATGCAACCTGTAGAGTCAAAATAAGATCAGGGACAGAAGCTGCACAGTTACTTCGGACAGACCGAATAGATATCAAAAAATTTGTCACGGGACACCCGGTGCACTCGGTGAGACCGTGTGGAATATAGAAGAGTACACAAGTTTGGTCACGTTCACTCGGTGAGACCGAACCAAACCACTCGGAGGCTCCGAATGGATCCGAAAAATTGCCAAAGATTCCTGTCCGAGTTAAAGTTACGATTTTTGATCCGAAAAATTATTCGTCTGCACCGGGAAGACTGCTTGCGTACCGCGCTTCCGGCCGGGTCTCCTTCGACGTGAGCTATGGTGCATCACCCCCGGCGTCGGGCAGTCCATTCTTGATGTTTGAAATTCTGAACTAGCAATCCATCCTTGATGTTTGAAATTCCGAACTTCCAGGTTAATGACCCAAGACCTTCCTAATCTTTTGCCTGCAGTCTATATTAAATGTAGCCAAAGGTGTATTCTTTTTTGAATCCTTCCTCATCCAAAGATTGCGTATCGCATATTAATCAAACTCCTCGGTGGTGCCATAAGTTTGGAAGAGATGAAAGAAAAACATTGATAATTGGAAGTCTCCCTCCATAATCAGAACACATATCTAATCTCTTTGCCCTTCCTTGAATCAAGGGTAGAATTCGTAGGCATGTTATGCTCAAGGTCAAGCCCAAGTATGTGAATGGGAAAGAACCTCCATGACACTTGTAGGATATATTAGTATATTTGCACTTTGTCCTGTGAAACACTAATTGGGACTAAAAATGAGTGCATTTAGTAAACCTAGATCCATGGTGTCTTCGGCGGTGGAATCGAGCCACACAAACTCACATCGAGGATACCATATTAAGGAATAAATTTTACATGGTCAAATAGACTATGGGTCCTATAAATAAACGGAATTGGTCATATAAAATAAATGAAAGGAACCTACTATGATAGCAAATATGGATGATAGCAAATACGGATGATAGATAGGATCAGGAGAAGAGATGCGGAAGACACGGAGCCTCCTATGGGTTATTCGGGTGTCAAACCCAAGGGCCCTAGGAACATACGCCACAATGCGTTTAACTTCTTATACATTTCTAGTCCTTAAGAAAAACGAAAGGCTCACTATAAGAAAAAGTCAAGCAAATTTTTTCCGTTGATGGTGTCCAAAACTCCAAGATGGTCGGACCAAACCAAATGTCTTAGTTTATGCACACTGCAGAGCATTCTGTTTTTGATATAGCTTATCGCTCATGACGTGCGCTATAAATTTGGTCACGTTCACTCGGTGAGACCGAACCAAACCACTCGGAGGCTCCGAATGGATCCGAAAAATTGCCAAAGATTTTTGGATAGAATTTTTAGTCCTTTTATTGTACGGGAAGTCCGGCCGCCTCATAAATCGATGTGGGCATTGTTCGTCTGCACCGGGAAGACACATGCGGGCATTGAAGAAATGTCTCTGTTGCGATGGCAGGAATTGAGACCAAAACTTTCGGCGGTGGCGTCATCCACCATGCAAAGTAGAGGCAATGGTCACCTCTTAGGCCCGTCACCGTGTACCCTCGGTGCCGGGGGTGATGCACACAAAAACATCACCGTGTACCCTCGACGTCGGGGGTGATGCACCGTAGCTCACGTCGAAGGAGACCCGGCCGGAAGCGCGGTACGCAAGCAGTCTTCCCGGTGCAGACGAATAATTTGTGTACTCTGCCCGAAGTAACTGTGCAGCTTCTGCCCCTGACCTTATTTTGGCTCTACAGGTTGCATACGACCTCGGATTAAGACGATTTTTATATAAAAATCAACCGTTTCGACGAGACGAAGATTTTTCATGTTGATAACTTTTTCATTTGAGGCCATATTAATTATGTTTTGTGCCCTTGACACCCCTCGGCCAACGGGAGGCCGACAGGCCCCCCTCGGCTAGCAGGAGGCCGACAGGCCCCCCTTCGGCCGGTTGGAAGCCGACAGGCCCCCCTCGGCCCACTGGAGGCCGACAGGCCCCCCCTCGGCCCACGGCAGGCCGACGGGGTGCTAGTTTTGAAAATAACGAGTTAGCACTGCTAGTTTTCGAAATTGCTATAAAAAACGTGCTAGTTTTGAAAAAATCTCCCTTTTTTACCCAGGTTTGGGACAGGCTGTGTTGAGACAGCATAGGCATAGTTAGGTATGAAATACAAGCACAAGGGGAAAAAATAAAAATAAAAATAAAAAGTGTAGATGCACTTATATCGATATTTTTATGTGGTAAAACGTTTACAAACAGGAACAAGATGGTTGAGGTATCCATGTCAAGTGAAGAGCGCCCATGTAACACTATCATTGATATCAACATATAGTAATTAAAGTAGAGGGCCATACTCAAGATCAAAAATGAACCGCCCACAAAAAATTATTTTTAGTCTCTGCTAAGTATATAAGGTAGGTTGCTTTCTCTTTAAATCCCTGCAAGTGTTCCCTAAAAAGGAAAAGAAAATCTTGCAAGTGTTGATGACATCAAATTATCTAATTAAAAAGCTAACATTTTTTTATGCACAAAATGGGAGCTTTCACAAACAAAACCATCGAACATCCAAAAAGTCATGTTCCAACTCACAAGTCATGACCAAAATAAAAAGCAAAGAAGAGCTAAGTTGAAGGACATAGACGTCCTTCCACAGCACACGGACTGAGTATAATGAGCGACAAAAGAAAAATAGACTTGACCGAACATTAGAAAGGAATAAAATGCTTGATATTGTCTTTAAGTGTTTTATTAAATATACATATCTGGCTGTTTGCATCAACTAATGCAGCGGTCGATGGTTTATCCTCTTTTTCAGGGAAAAACAAAACAAAAGAGACAAAAGGAGTAAGTGGCCATCGATACGATTATATTGAATATCCGATTCTCTTCCATCTCAACCTTCTTTTCGCAAAAGAGAAATCTCACCTTGAGGGGCCAACTATTCATGGCTATAAAGTCGCTGCCCCACAAAGAGTATGCAAAATACAAGAGTACGCTTGCCGAAAAAGGGTTTCCTAGCAACCAACACCGGTCACATACACAACTGCTGGGACGAACATCACATCAAGCTCAAAAGAAAAGAAAAAGAAAAAAGCTAATGCTAACAACGGCAGCTCGACGAAGCGCGGATGACCGCCATCGCTGCGCCCTCCGGAATAGTCACACCACATTCTCATGCTCCGATCCGCCGTGTACCAAGCAGCACCTCCAGGAAGGAATGCGACGACGACGACGCTGCTGCCCAGACATGTCTTAGGGTTTCCCTCAGCACGCGACGGGGAGTGGGGGATGGGTACCTCCGACACCCTTCAGGAAGGAATGGCGGCACTCGCATGCGTCACCGCGTCGGGGCAGGATAAACCGGCAGGGATTCTCCCGCACCCACCATACCACTACCCGACCGATCCGAAGCCATCCGCCCGGCTTGCCACCCACCAACATGCGCCACCACGGTCTTGAGGCTACCCACGCCGTCTCGCAGATATCACCATCGCGAGGTCTAGAGGATTGAGAGAGGGAGCGCCAGGAAGTGGGGGCGACAGCCCCGGAGCCGCGCGGGAGGGAACCATCTCCACCGCCGACGTGCGGGAAGCCAGTGCCTCCAGCACCTCCGCGTTAGTCGGCCGGACGCGGCAGCGGGGGCATACGAGGCCTCCCGGGCCCGGTCAGGCGCAGATCAAGCCCGCAAAGCCACCGCCGCCACGCTGCAGCACGCCGACATCAGCGCCGCCTCCAGGGAGCCCCGCCGCCGGCCCGCCCAGACCTAGATGGGGCCCAGATCTGGGCTGAGCGGGCGCCGCCAGCCCGCATCACCGCGCAACCCCGCCGCCAATGGCAGTGCCGCCGCGTCATCGACCACCCGCGTCGGCGCCGAGTCACCCCACCGCCGCGCCGGACCGTCGCCGCCTGGATGCACCGTCCGGAGGCGCTCCGCCCCACGCAGGAGCCGCAACGGAAGGCGGAAAAGCTACGGGCCGCCGCCGCCCGGGCCGAGCCCAGTGACGCGAGCCGGCGACGGCGGGGGAAGAGTGGGTGGAGGGAGACGGGGGCGCGGCCGGTCGCCCGCGGGGTCGACGCGGCCGCGAGAGGGAAAAGGGGGTCACAATTTCTTCCAACCTTCAGCAAGACACGATGCCAAACGCAGGACAGACAAAATCAAGGAGGATCACAAGAGTACGCTTGTAGTTGCCAAATATGTTGCTCACATTTCTCTCTCAGCTTAACCTTCTTGATCAAAGTTGTTCGTGCACAAAAAAAAAGTTGATTAGCAGTCTTGGTGTTGTAATCTCTCCAACAATATATTAGCTGGGTGAGTAGAATTTTCCAGCCAGATCATAATAGTCCTTTCTCTGCTTTGGACTCGAAGAGCCAGTAAGACACTGACACATGAAAATCTCATGACATGATAAGCCATGTGGCGCTTGCATTCTCTGCAATCTTCCTGTCTAACTGCACACTCATGTTCTGATGCTGAACTTTGGCCCCTCACCACGTGATGCTCTGTCATTCTCAGACACGTATGAGCTTACACTGTCAAGAAGCCCTTCTGGATTATACTAGTTTTTAATTACCCTCCCAATTTTCTTTATTTTTTCCACTTTAGCCCCACATATTGGTCGGTGAAATGTTAATTAATTGCACCTCTTGGGTTTGTAAACAAAGATAAGCTTTTGTCTTGTGTTGCAAAAGCTACTGCATGTTCGTTTCATCGGGAAGGCCTTTTGTCGGTGCAAGAGAATCTAGTGCGCTTGGAATGTACTCCCTCCGTCCGGTGAAAAATGTATGTTTGGCTTTAAAGTTTGTTCATAAAAAAGTGTACATCTATGTTTCCAATGCACATTAAAGTAGGAAAAAATGCTTCTCTCTCATCACACGGTAATCAAGACCAATAGCATTTCACACATGATCTCCTTTATTTTTACATGCACTTAGGTCATTGGGGGTAGGATAATTAAAGAGAAGAGAGATGATGGCTTGCACCTTTCCAATGCATTTTTTACTTTAATCCATAATTTGTCCTAAATTTTCTATATGCCCGTTACTTGTTTTGGCATTGAGAAAGTCTCTGATGCTTGCATGTATTTGGTGATTACTGTTTTTCTATCGCATGCTAACTGAAAATACATTTTCACTTTTAAATTGTTATACTCAGTTTAGCATTTATTTTCCGATTTGTTTACCTTTTTTTTTAAATCGATTTGTGTACCTAATAACGGATGAGAATTGTCCATAGTTCACTTGACTTTGCTAGTTTACATAATTTTTATTTGCGGGGTTAGTTTACATAATTTGATATGGTCCCAACATGGCAGGCCCATATGGCGATGGACGTCACTCGCGCCTAGAGCACGTGCCTTAGGATTGAGTGTACGGTGATGCATACCAACTACTACCAAAAATACGGTCACGGCTAAAGTGTACAGTTTCTGTGTTAAAAAAGTACCGATGTACAAATTCTTGACAACAACCCACGGCATTTGACAACTTTCCCCTACGCTCACGCCTAGGGTTTTCTTCCTCGCGGGCGATCTAATCGCCCCCGAGTCCCACCACCCATACCACGACCTGATCGGCGATCTCTCCGGCCGCTGTGCACTCCCGCCCGCGCCCGGATGGCCTCCCCCTCGGACGCCAACTCTGCTACGAGCGGCGGCGCCTCGGCGGCTGCCAACCCTGTCCTGGAGGATTTCTTCGACCAGTTAGATCTAAATGACGAGGAGTTCAGCGATGTGGAGATTGATGAGGAGGATCCCGGCATCAAGGAAAGCGTGAGGTGGCTGGCCCTGGCTAGGGTTCACACCGATAAAACCTTCTCCCCGGCGGCTTTCTACAAGGATATGAGGGCGGCCTGGAATCCGGCGCAACCAGTACGGTTTCGTCCGGTGGGCCCCAACAGATTCGTTGTCCAGGCCTCGTGCCTTGGGGATTGGGAGCGGATGATGAAGCAAGGGCCCTGGCTCTTTCGCAATATGGCGGTCCTTATGTGCTCGTATGATGGTTTTACCAAAGCGGATGATGTAGTCTTTGATCACATGCCTATTTGGCTCCAGATTCATAAGTTACCGGACCCCTACTGTAAGCAGGGGATCGTGGAGAGGCTCCTCAAGGGGGCTGGCGAAATCTTGGAGATGAGATTGAACGGCAATACCCGTGGGGATTATGTTAGGGTTAGGGTTAACCACGACATCAAACAGCCGCTTACAAAGTGGGTGAGCGTTGTAAGAGCTCAGGAGAGACAAGTTTACCTGGTTCGATATGAGAAGCTTGCTCGTTTTTGCAAATTCTGTGGTCTAATTGGACATGATCATAAGGAGTGCGGTTCTGGTGTTCACGATCAGAAGAAACTGAAGTTTGGAGATTGGTTGTACGCGGATGGGCCTAGCCGCCCGCGTCCTGAGCAAAACCCTACCAGGGCCAACAAGCCACGACAAACGAAGAACGATGGTAGCCCGAGTGCTCCATTGGCTCCTGGCGGTAAGGGAGTTGATCCCGAGACCGTGGATACTGCCACAAGTCCTGTGAAGAACTTGGGGGTGAGCATGGAGGTTGATAGAGAAGCTAGGAAGAGACTAATCATGGACAACTCTGGAGATGATGTTCTGAATAATTCCAGTAATCCGAAGGCGATCTTGGCCATCACCGATGGCAATGGCCAGGACCTAGGGGACAATGCCTCACCTTCCAGCAGCACCTCTAGCAGTAAACGTGTTAAACTCAGTTTGAACCTTGACACAAATGAGATATCGGCGTCTTCCCGTGAGGAAGACCGCCGGACACAATGAATACCCTGTTCTGGAACTGCCGGGGGGGGGGGGGGGGGACCGCCGGACAGTTCGTGAGGTTTTGGCCCTCTCAAAAGCCAATAACCCCAAGCTAGTTTTCCTTTGTGAAACTAGGCAAGCATCAGTGAAAGTGGAGAAGTTGCGTTGGAGACTCGGTCTGAAAGGATTTCATGGAGTGGATAGTGATGGTAGAAGTGGTGGCTTGGCACTTTTCTGGGATGAGTCTTTGTCTGTTACGGTTCTTGATTCTTGCAGTCGTTTTATCGATGTTAGTGTGGTTGATGCTGGCTCAGGCACGTCTTGGCGTGCCACGTTTGTCTATGGCGAACCTCGGGTGGAAAATTGATATCGCATGTGGGAGCACCTGTGCAGGCTCAGGGCGAGTTCACGATTGCTGTGGATGGTGTGTGGTGATTTTAATGAGGCTTTATGGCAGCATGAGCACCTCTCGAGGACCATGCGCTCAGAGTCTCAGATGGTGGCATTTAGGGATTGCCTGGAGGTCTGCGAGCTGGAGGATCTTGGCTTCTCAGGCATCCCGTACACATACAATAATGGTCAGGACTCATTCCGCAACGTACAGGTTCGTTTGGATCGTGCATGTGCGGATGAATCATGGAAAGATACGTTTCCGTTTGCAAAAGTAGTACACTTGGCCACCTCATGCTCTGATCACTGCCCCGTGGTGATTATGATGGAGGGGATGCACGACCAGCGGCGGCGGGCGTCATGCCTACGCTATAAAATCATGTGGGAGCGGGAGCAAACCTTACCCGACGTGATTGCCGGGGCCTGGACCAAAAGGAAGCCCATGGGAGGCCTCGGTTCGGTGGCCCGGTCACTGAAGGATACCTTGAAGGATTTAAAGGATTGGAGTAAGGAAAAATTTGGAAACGTGTTGAAGGAGATTGAAAGGCTACGTTCGCAGTTGGAGGAGCTACAGAATTTGGGTGCGGACCGAGCTGAAATACGGTCCAAGATGAACCAACTCGACGAGCTGTTGTATAGGGAGGAAATGCTTTGGCTCCAAAGATCACGCATCACTTGGTTGAAGGAGGGCGAACGTAATACTAAATACTTGCATCGTAGAGCGGTATGGCGTGCCCGCAGGAACCTTATTCAACGCCTACAGAAGCAGGACGGGACTTGGTGCAGTGCTCCAACGGAGATGGAAAGGATGGCTCACTCCTACTTCAAGGAGATTTTCACTAAGGATCCAACTCTCTCCCCGGATGAGGTTCTTGAATGTATAGTACCGAAGATCACTGAGGAGATGAATGATTTGTTATGTAAGCCGTACTCTGATGAGGAAATTTCTAATGCCCTGTTCCAGATCGGCCCCCTCGAAGCTCCGGGCTGTGACGGTCTGCCGGCCAGGTTCTTTCAGCGTAATTGGGCACTGCTGAAAGTGGAAATTGTTGATGCAGTCCGTGAGTTTTTTGTGTCTGGTGTTATGCCTGAAGGAGTCAATGACACGTCTATTGTGCTAATTCCTAAGGTCCCTCACCCAAAGGACCTGAAAGATTTTCGGCCAATAAGCTTGTGTAATGTCAATTACAAGATTGTTTCGAAGTGTATGGTGAATAGGCTGCGGCCTATTCTGACAGAGCTTATTTCAGAGAACCAAAGCGCCTTCATTCCTGGGAGGCTGATTACTGACAATTCCATTATTGCATTTGAGTGTCTCCATCACATTCAAACTGCGAGAAACAATGTGCCAGGTCTATGTGCTTACAAACTTGATTTATCTAAAGCTTACGACCGGGTGGATTGGTCTTTCTTGCAGCGAGCCCTGGCTAGGTGGGGCTTTTCTGAGCTATGGATCTCTCGTGTTATGGCATGTGTGTCGTCGGTCAAGTATTCGGTGAAATTTAATGGCAAGTTACTAGAGTACTTCTCTCCCTCCAGGGGACTCCGCCAAGGTGACCCTTTGTCTCCTTTCCTCTTCTTATTTATTGCTGATGCCCTGTCTTCGTTAATGGATAAGGCTGCAAGCGAGGACGGGCTCAAAGGAGTTACGATCTGTAGAGGTGCGCCGGAGATAACACATCTCTTATTTGTGGATGACTCACTCTTGTTCTTCCATGCTACGCAAGAACAGGCATTGTTGGTGAAAGGAGTGTTGAACACGTTTGCGGCGGCGACTATACAACTTATCAACCCGTTGAAGTGTTCCATTCTATTCTCAAGCCAATGCCCATCTAATGTTATACAAGAGATAAAGCTTACGTTGGAAATTTCACAGGAGGCCTTTGAACCCAAGTACTTGGGCTTGCCTGTGCCCGAGGGAAGGATGCATAAGGGGAACTTTGAGTCCACCCAGGAGCGATTGAGGAAAATACTCATTGACTGGAGCGAGCAATATATGTCCACTGGGAACAAAGAGATCCTTATCAAATCTGTTGCACAGGCCATCCCTGCATATGTTATGAGCGTATTTAAACTCCCCGTCTCGGTTTGCGATGATATCACACGTATGATACGCCAATATTGGTGGGGAGTTGAGAATGGGAAGAAGATGGCTTGGATGAGTTGGGAAAAGTTGAGATTACCTAAATCCATGGGAGGATTGGGGTTTAGAGACATGAGGGCGTTCAACCAGGCTTTGCTTGCTAAACAAGCCTGGAGATTACTGGACAGACCGGACAGCTTATGTGCGCGTTTGATCAAGGCGAGATATTACCCCTCAGGCCAGCTTTTGGACACAGTGTTCCTGGGCACTGGCTCAGAAGTTTGGAAAGGAATCTTGCATGGTCTTGAGCTGATTAAAAAGGGTGTCATTTGGCGTGTCGGCAATGGTACGAGGATCCGCACTTGGCGTGACCCGTGGCTCCCCCGACCTTACTCCTTTCGCCCTATCACACCGAAGGGAAATTGCCGCTTTAATTGGGTCTCGGACTTCCTGGATGGCAATGGTGCATGGAGGCAGGATCGGCTTGGAGAGTTTTTCTGGCCTATGGATGTTGACCAGATTCTGAAGATACGGACATCGCCTCGCCAGAGGGATGACTTTCTGTCCTGGTTTCCGGAGAAGAGTGGTTGCTTTACTGTGTGAAGTGCATACAAACTGGCCACGCACGATCAGAATGTTGCAGCGGCCAATGGTGCGTCCAGCAGCGCTCCTGAGGGGAACCGATCAGCTTGGAACCTCGTCTGGAAGGCTGCGGTTCCTCAAAAAATGAAGATACATGCATGGAGATGCATTACGGGGACGTTGGCGACTCAAAGATGCAAGGTTTATAGACATATAGCGACAAGTTCTACCTGTCAGCTCTGTGGGGTTGAGGAGGAAGACTCGTTTCATGCTTTGGTCGTTTGTACTCACACGAGAACCCTATGGACAAACATGAGGCGTCGTTGGCCAATCCCGGGCGATGATCTTCTTATACTTGATGGGAAGGAATGGTTTGCTACACTATTGGCAAAATGCACGGTCTAGGTCCGGGATATGCTCATCATGTTGATCTGGAGGATCTGGCATCTACGCAACGAGCTGACACATGGGAAAGAAGTTCCACCAGTGCCGGCCATGGTCGAATACCTGGACAGCTACTACAAGTCAACTTCGATCGCTGGGAGCTACTCAACGGAGGAAATCATCAAGGGCAAGATGCCACTTTCGGCTGTTCCTGTTCCTTGCCGTGGTGACAAGCCACCCGAAGCCCCCTGGCCGGCGCCGTGCCATGGAAGACTGGCGCTGTCCGTCGACGGCTCATTCCTCAAGGATGACGGCTTAGCTGCTATCGGCATGGTACTTAGGAATGAGAAGGGAGAGGTCCTCATGGCGGCCTATCGTTTCATCTTCTACTGCAACGACCCGCTTGAGGCAGAGCTACATGCGATAATGTAGGGCTTGGCCCTTGCAATTCAGCATTCTCATCTTCCAGTGGTGGTGCAAACGGACTCCTCGGAAGCGCTATCATGTCTGACTAATGGCACTCTTCTTCGCTCGGCTTACGGACAGATTGTCTTGGAGATCAAGGACCTTTTAGGTAGTAGGGAGTTTTTTCCTCAAAAGATTACTAGGTTTCAGAATAGAGTTGCTGATCAATTGGCTAAGTATAGTCGCATCGAGCGTGCCACTGCTGTTTGGCTAGGCTCGGTTCCACCTTGTATCGAGGACTTGTGGCCTCTTGACTGTAACTCTTTACCCATGCAATAAACTCCCTTTACCCCCGCAAAAAAAAAACAACCCACGGCATTTACACTATAACAAAATTATACATTCAGGGTTCGCTTCAAATGAAGTCTGGAATTTTTCTGATAGACCGGGAGGAGCAGTGTCCTTTCATTTAGTCGAAAGAGAGATGTGCACAAGAGGTCAACTAATTTTTAAGGGATGAACCGACCAATGCAGTCGCTTGGCTGGGCGACCCCAAAGCCACCCCTCCCCTCCTTGGTACCCTCCAGGGCCATCATGGTCACCTCGATATAGGTCAACCGCGTTCCGTTCAAAATGCGAGGTTTCCGCCCCTTGCAGATCTTCCATGGACGCTTAACATGCTTCGAAATCTGGAAAAGCATCCTGCTCCACCGGTTAGAGAAGCTTGGGGGAGATCGGCGCCCACCAATTTAAAGGGGGTCCCCATCCAAGCCTAGATTTGGTTTGTTACCACAATGGAGAATGGGAAGTCCTTGCACAAATGAGATGGATTCTGGAGCATTGAGGCACAGTTGGCACATGGGGTCATGCGGCCACCCTTGAACCGCAAGCATATCAGCAGTGAGGATACACCCATGCATCACAAGCCAGGCGGACATTTTGCATATAGGTTCTGTGTATGTGTTCCAAAGCATGGATTCATCAAACTTAGTGTGTGAACCCTGGAATTGCGTAGAATATGCCGAGGCAGACGAGTAAACACCATTGCCCGGCCGCTTCCAGGTGAGGGTGTCATCGTGATCATGCCGTAGGCTGACAGAGGTGAGCGCTTCCCTAGGATGAACAAATTGCAAGAGTTTCTTGATGGTGCTATTTTTTGTGACCGCGTGCACCCAAGTCTCATCGTGAAGTTAAAAATAAACCATCTTCTTCTTCCTGGTGACAATCTTGAAGAGATACGGGCATAGGTGCCGCAAGGGTCGTCTAGTCATCATGCCATAGAAGCTCATTTCTTCCGTTTCCCAGGGTAATAAAAGTAGAGGCCTGGAAAAGTTCCGCCATTTCTGTAATCGTCTCATGGTATGTTCTTCCATGTCGCAATTTTAATTTTCTTTTTTAACATGTTGGCCTATGTGCATTTAGATATGTGGCGACCTAGTTTAGGCTTTGTGCGGTTGTATCACTCTGATACAACAATTGGATGGAGTTCTCTTTATCAGAAAAGGTTATTTTGCCCTCATTTTATTTTTAAATACTTATGAACATGGAATACGTTGAAAAACTTATGCTTCAAGAAAATAATCGGTATGAAGTATTGCTAAATGATAAGAAAGAAGCCACTCATTTACCATGGAAATGTTTTATTTATTAAAGACAATCAATAGTTTTAAATAGAAACATCAAAAGGAAAAAACTTCGAAATAAGTATTACCTACCTTTTTCTTGTATATCAATCATTTTATGTGACAAAATATTTGCAAACCAAAACAACATGGTTGAAGTGGTCATGTTGAGTGAAATGAGACTATATTAGACACCTTTTGATGCCAATGTTTGGTAATTAAAGTAGCGGGCCATACTTAAGATCGAAAATGTAACCCCACAAAAAAATCTAGTCTCCGCTAACATAGAAGGTGGGTTTGCTTCTCCTTAAGCACCCCGAAAGTGTTCATGACATCAAATTTACAAAAAATGCTAAACATACATGATGCGGGTTTACAGATGAAAATTACAGACATGGGAAGTCGTGGTGAGCCCTTGTCCCGAGTTACATATTTATTGGCGAGACTTTTTCTCCAAGCATCTTCTCCCCGTCCCCTCGCAGGCTTGGGAAAACTCTATCCTCCAAGCTTCACCGAGGAGCCCGTGGATGCGTCTTCCCTCTGCATAACACTCCGGCGGCCGATGGCAGGGAAGGGAATCCCTTTGCCTTCACTCCAGCTAGTAGTTTACATTAGGATTTTTTAGTCCTCGCAGGTGTGGCGCTCAGGCGGATGGCGACTCTTCTTCTCGTAGTTTGTTTTCCAGTCTCTGGTCCTCCTCAAATTCGTTCATGTGGGCGTAGTTCACACAACCCCGGTGTAGATTCTGGCCGTCTCCTTGGGGCAGCGAGGTTAGGGTTTCACGTAGTGCGTGCACGATGGCAAGATTTGATGTCAGTTGCTTCAGATCTATTCAAGGGTTCAATGGCGACGAGTGCAACTCCAGGGCATTGGTCCTTAGGGGCATGAGCATGAGCACTTCCTGATTGTCATCGACAAGGCCAAGCTGGCCCCGGTAGGTGAGCGGCGACAATGACGCATCCGCAGCTCGTTCTCGCGGCGGTAGTTGTCATTCGGTGGTATCGAGACCTTGGCGTAATTTTATTATGTTGGAGGTGCTTTGTACTTCTCATAAAGTTTTATAACAAATTAGAATCTTTTTTGCAAGAAAATAAAAGTAAAACCATAGACCTAATTTTCACTAACCTCTCACTAATTCTCCTCTAAATTTCGTTGTGGGCACCTTCCTCCTTCAACCCACATGTTGTTCTATAAGATTAGTCCATAGATATAGGAACACTCTCAAATTAAATAACTAAAAACATGGTTGTCTTTCTTTTTGACAAAATGGGAGCTTTTATCCTTGATTTCACATTTCGATGAGAGCCCTCTTCTGGAATATGTGTGGTTTCGGTGCTAGGCAGTGCCGGAACCAGCTCCTGGATTATGATCATGACCACCATATTGATTTGATCTTTCTTGAGGAAACCATTAAACCTTCCTTCTCTTTTGCTGAGTTGTCTTCTATTGCAGGCTCTGGCCTTTTTTATTAGCGTTGGTTGCCGGCCAATGACCACTCGGGTCGTATTTTAGTTGGAGCCAAGGCTGACACATTTGAGCCAATGGCTTTTGATGCGGGTATCTATTTCCTTTGTTAGCCTAGTTCTCCTGCACAGTGACCTGGATAAATTATGGTAAGTTGTTGTGGTATACGAACATGCTAATCATGCAATTTCCCCTTCATTTCTTGATGAGCTTACCTTAAAAATTAACTCTTCTACTCTTACTCTTCTCATTGGTGGTGATTTTAACCTTTTGAGTGCTCCGTCTGATAAGAACAATCCCAATTTCTCTTGGGCTAGGGCTGATGCTTTGAATGACTTTATCCACTCTACTGCTATCTGAGAGATTTCTCGGCTAGGTGCTCGTTATACTTGGTCTAATCACTAGATGGATCCCGTTTGTTGTGTGCTCCACATGGTTTTTGTTTCACACTCTTGGGATGCTCTTTTTCCTTCTTCCTCTCTCATTGTTGATGCCCACATTGGCTCAGATCACTCTTCTGTTGGACTCAGGTTTTAGGTCATGTCATTCTATCTCTAGGTTTAGATTTGATGAACCCTGGCTCCCTATTGATGGCTGTGTGCCGCTGATACCTGATAAAATTGTGGACCTTCTCTCCTCTTCTTTTTGATCTTTTGGTCCCATCGACAATTAGCGTTTGTGTTCCCAAAACTTGTGTAGATTTCTGAAAGGCCGGGGATCAAATCATGTGGCTGAGGCCCGATGCAATAAGGTTGTGCTCACTGGTAAAATTAAAGATCTGCATTCCATTGCAGACTCCTATGGGATAAACGATGATGGCTGGTCTCAGCGGTATGCCCTGGAGGTTGCCTTGATGGACTTTCACCGTAGGAATTTTTTTACTGGCAACAAAGCGACCGCTTGACCTAGACCCTTAAAGGTGATCCCTTGATGGCCTACTTCTTTGCAATTGCTAATGGTAGGCATCCACTCTGCTCTATTGTTAGATGGATTATTAATGATGTGGTTGTCTTTGACCGTGCGGTGATTCGGGCTCATATCGGTGACTTATTTTCCTCCGTGTTGGCTGCTAGACCACCTTCTGGCCTTTCCATTTCTTCATCCTTTTGTGGCAGTAATTCCTATGTCACTTCTTCTAAAAATACGGATCTTATGATGCCTCTGTCTGAGGCTGAAATTGACTTGGGTGTTGCCACGTCTAAATCTAAGCCTGCTCCTGGTTCGGATGGTTTCTCTGTCACTTTCTTCAACAAGTTTTAGCATGTGCTCAAGAGTCTTGTCTCTATTCTCTTATACAGGGTTTCAGCCTGGGCATGAAAGCGCAGGTTAACTCCCAGAGGGAGGGGGTGAATGGGAGATTTTTAGAAATTTGTCAAACTCTGATGAATTTGACGAAGATCAGAGTGGAGAAATAGAAACACAAGGAAGCTAAATCATCATAGAAATGAAAAACATACACACATGATACATATAGGTGAAGAACAAGCAATCATATAGTCATACAAGCATGAGGAAGATGAACTGAAGAAATTGAAAACAACATGATGAAAGTCTTCAGTTCAAGTTCATCAGAAAGTAGATCATAAATTCTTCAACAGCGGAATAACATAAGGTAGGATTGAGGAATTTGAAACCAGGTTGGCTCGATGAAGACTCAACGATTTGCTAGACCAGTTCCAGTTGTTGTATCAACTGTACGTCTGGTTGAGGCGGCTGAGATAAATATCAGAGGACACACAGTCCTCATCGTATTCCTCTTGAGCAAAGGTCACTTAGTCCTCGCCCAATCAATCGTGGTAAGTCTTTAAGGTAGACTTTCAAAACCTTCATAGACTTGTTCACCGGCACACCACACTGACTCTTGGGTGCTCAGAACTTGACTCCTAACCGTCTGGAAGAATGACAGTCTTCAAAGGTAACAGGCGTCTGATCACACAGATCAATCTCTTCAGTGATGCTCAATCACTTTGGCTCTAGGTTTTTCCTCACTTGGATTCTCTCAAAGTTGTCAGAGGACGGGTTGCTCTCAAATGACAAGTGTCAAGTTCTCTCGGACCAGCCAACCAACAAGTTGTTATGGGGGTCGGCTATTTATAGCCAAGGGCAAACCGACATGAATTGTCATAAATGCCCTTCTCTGATATGACTGTTGTCAGGATAAGGATCCACTCGATAGCTGGCACGCAACTCAGCAACGGTCGGAATTCGAACTCTCAAATTCGTCGGGGCACTCAATTTCCTCACGATAGGCATATCACACTGGCGAAAACCTAACTCCTCAGCGTGACCAAATTCGTCAGCGACCAGATGAACTTCGTCATTGTCGCTAGCAAATTCATCAGCTGTACTGGAGATTTCCAAAGGCTTCACATGAAGCAGCTTGGGTGTGTATAGGTTTGAGCATCACTTTGGAAATGTGAAATATGTTTCACCTAGACCCCCTTTAAGAGTACGGTTTTTCCTATGACTCAAATAAGAAGAAAGAAACTACAAAAACAAAAGTCTTCAAGCTTCAAAGTCTTCACATCAATTTCTTCAAAGGCCATACCAATTTCATCATCAAATTCTTCACTTGAAGAAATATATTTTTAGGGGTCATCTTCCGTGAGTTAAACCAAATCTTCAGGGACTATAACTCCTGTGTACACTCACAAACACATTAGTCCCTCAACCAATTTGTCTTCAATACTCCAAAACCACTAAGGGGGCACTTGATGCACTTACAATCTCCCCCTTTTTGGTGATTGATGACAAATTGGTTGGGTTTTCAATGGGAGTAAATAATGGAAGTGTAAGTACAGAGTATGAAGAAATTGGTTACAAGATATTGATGAACTCCCCCTGAAGATGTGCATATGAAGAATTTGCTTTGGATTGAAAATGCACATGGGAGGTTGAAATTGTGGAGATCTCCCCCTATATCTTGGAATCCAATCATGCATGATCATAAGATATTTGAGGAATTTGAATGCATGATGAAAATTGGTGTCTGAAGAAATTGTACATGCATGAGCATATGTATTTAAGATCAGAGCATGCAGATAACGTGTAGAAAAAGAGTCATACAACCAATAGTTATTTAAGTTACAATTCATCAAAGAGCGAATCAAAAGAAGTCCAAGAGTTGTAACTCAGCAAAAACAACCATAGAATGACCTGCTTGAAGACTAACACAAATCCCCCCTTTGTCATCAAATGACCAAAAGGAGACAAAACTGAGAACTAACACCCCCGAAGAATATCATGACGAAGTTGGAGGAGCGCCAGCATTGTCGGGGTCGCGTGAAGCAGAAGGACCAGCCGCAGTGTCTTCAACGTCTTCATTTTCGTCATTGTTGTGTGATGAAGACACTAAGCTCGGGACAAGAGGAGGAACTTGAACCTTCTTGAACTTCTTCTTGGGCGGATTGGCCCAATCAAAGTTCATTTGAAATTCCATCGCAGCAAGTTCATCATCTGTCTTCCGGTGAGAGAGTATGGCCCATGTTCTACCAAAGATCTCGTGGGCATAGTAATGGTTCTTGCGCATGGAGTTATGCATCACATTCATATTTGCTTGAATCACTGCAAATTGACGCTTAACCCAATTGTGATTTCTATCAACTTTCTGGTGCAGACTAATGAGGAGTTCTCGGTTAGTCATGACACGTGGAGCTTTGGGTTAAGGAGATGGCCTTGATGCTTTTGCAGCAGTGTCCTGGCTGGCAGTTTCATCACATGTGGAGTTGGGGATAGGCTGATGAAATTGTCCATCAAGGGGACGAATTCCTTCATCAATTACAATATTCACTAAAAAAACACTTCCATGATGATACATGTTTGTCACAGTAGGTTACATTTTTTGTCATGCATGTACATCCATGACGATTTTATGACAGAATCAAGATAGTCATACCTGTGCTGTCGTAGAAGTGTTCCATGAGAATACTCAAATTATCATCACGGAAGTGTCCACTTCCATGACGATAAATGGTGTGTCATGGAAGTACTTTCGTCAAGGGTAACCGACACGTGGCATCCACCGTAACGGGTCGCCGTTATGCTATCGGGTCCGGTTTTGGACCCGATAACTGATACGTCCATTTTGCATCATGCTTTTATATTGATATTTATTGCATTATGGGCTGTTATTACACATTATGGTACAATACTTATGCCTTTTCTCTCTTATTTTACAAGGTTTACATAAAGAGGGAGAATGCCGACAGCTGGAATTCTGGACCGGAAAGGAGCAAATCTGAGAGACCTATTCTGCATAACTCCAAAAGTCCTGAAAATTTATGAAGAATTATTTTGGCATATATAAAAAATATTGGGCGAAGAAAATACCAGAGGGGACCCACCAGGAGGCCACAAGCCTGGGGGCGCGCCCCTATGGCTTGTGGGCCCCCTGGTAGGTCTCCGGTGCCCATCTTCTGCTATATGAAGGGTTTTGACCTGGAAAAAATCAGAAGGAAGCTTTGGGGACGAAGCGCCACCGTCTCGAGGCGGAACATGGGCAGAAGCAATCTAGGGCTCCGGCAGAGCTGTTCTGCCGGGGAAACTTCCCTCCGGGAGGTGGAAATCGAAGCCATCGTCATCACCAACAATCCTCTCATCGAGAGGGAGTCAATCTCCATCAACATCTTCACCAGCACCATCTACTCTCAAACCCTAGTTCATCTCTTGTATCCGATCTTTGTCTTAGAACCTCAGATTGGTACCTGTGGGTTACTAGTAGTGTTGATTACTCCTTGTAGTTGATGCTAGTTGGTTTATTCGGTGGAAGATCATATGTTCAAAGCCTTAATGATAATTATTACTCCTCTGATTATGAACATGAATGTGCTTTGTGAGTAGTTACTTTTGTTCCCGAGGACATGGGAGGAGTCTTGTTATAAGTAATCATGTGAATTTGGTATTCGTTCGATATTTTGATGAGATGTATGTTGTCTTTCCTCTAGTGGTGTTATGTGAACGTCGACTACATGACACTTCACCATTGTTTGGGCCTAGGGGAAGGCATTGGGAAGTAATAAGTAGATGATGGGTTGCTAGAGTGACAGAAGCTTAAACCCTAGTTTATGCGTTGCTTCGTAAGGGGCTGATTTGGATCCACATGTTTCATGCTAGATTTATCTTAATTCTTCTTTCGTAGTTGCGGATGCTTGCGAGAGGGGTTAATCATAATTGGGAGGCTTGTCCAAGTAAGGGTAGCACCCAAGCACCAGTCCACCCACATATCAAATTATCAAAGTAACGAACGCGAATCATATGAGCATGATGAAAACTAACTTGACAACAATTCCCATGTGTCCACGGGAGCGCTTTGCTTTATATAAGAGTTTGTCCAGACTTGTCCTTTGGTACAAAAAGGATTGGGCCACCTTGCTGCACCTTAGTTACACTTGTTACTTGTTACCCGTTACAAATTATCTTATCACACAACTATCTGTTACCGATAATTTTAGTGCTTGTAGAGAATACCTTGCTGAAAACCGCTTGCCATTTCCTTCCGCTCCTCGTTGGGTTCGACACTCTTACTTATCGAAAGTACTACGATAGATCCCCTATACTTGTGGGTCATCAAGACTCTTTTCTGGCGCCATTGCCGGGGAGTGAAGCGCCTTTGGTGAGTGGAATTTGGTAAGGAAAAATTTATATAGTGTGCTGAAATTTACTGTCACTTGTTACTATGGAAAATCATCCTTTGAGGGGTTTGTTCGGGGTATCTTCACCATGACCGGAAGAGCAAATTGTTGCCCCTCAACCTACTGCACCTACTGAAAATATTTATTATGAAATTCCCTCGGGTATGATAGAGAAACTGCTAGCTAATCCTTATGCAGGAGATGGAACATTACATCCTGATATGCATCTAATCTATGTGGATGAAGTTTGTGGATTATTTAAGCTTGCAGGTTTGCCCGAGGATGAAGTCAAGAAGAAGGTATTACCTTTATCTTTGAAGGAGAAGGCATTGACATGGTATAGGCTATGTGATGATATTGGGACTTGGCACTACAACCGATTGAAATTGGAATTTCATCAGAAGTTTTATCCTATGCATCTAGTTCATCGTGATCGGAATTATATTTATAATTTTTGGCCTCGTGAAGGAGAAAGTATCGCTCAAGCTTGGGGGAGGCTTAAGTCAATGTTATATTCATGCCCCAATCATGAGCTCTCAAGAGAAATTATTATTCAGAATTTTTATGCTCGGCTTTCTCGTAATGATCAATCCATGCTCGATACTTCTTGTAATGGTTCTTTTATGAAGAAGACTATTGAATTCAAATGAGATTTATTGGAAAGGATTAAATGCAACTCTGAAGATTGGGAACTCGACGAAGGTAAGGAGTCAGGTATAAACCTAAAGTTTGATTGTGTTAAATCTTTTATGGATACCGATGCTTTTCGTGAATTTAGCACTAAATATGGACTTGACTCTGAGATAGTAGCTTCTTTCTATGAATCATTTACTACTCATATTGATCTCCCTAAGGAGAAGTGGTTTAAATATCATCCTCCCATTGAAGTGAAAATAGTAGAACCCATTAAAGTTGAAGACGAAATTATTACTTATAATGTTGATCCTGTTATTCCTACTGCTTATATTGAGAAACCACCTTTTCCTGTTAGGATAAAAGAACATGCTAAAGCTTTAACTGTGGTTCGTAAGAGTCATACTAGAACACTTACACCCCTTGAGCAAATTAAAGTTGAATCTAGTATAGCTATGGTTAAAGATCTCTTGGTCGATAATATTGATGGGCATGTTATTTATTTCTGTGATGAAGCTGCTATAATTGCTAGACCAGATACTAAAGATAAACATAGACCTATTGTTGGCACGCCTGTTGTTTCTGTTAAAATAGGAGATCACTGTTATCATGGCTTATGTGATTTGGGTGCTAGTGTGAGTGCAATTCCTTTTACTTTATATCAAGAAATTATGAATGATATTGCACCTGCTGAAATAGAAGATATTGATGTTACTATTAAGCTTGTTAATAGAGATACTGTATCACCAATTGGGATTGTTAGAGATGTTGAAGTCTTGTGTGGGAAAGTGAAATACCCTACTGATTTTCTTGTTCTTGGTTCCCCACAAGATGATTTTTGTCCCATTATTTTTGGTAGACCTTTCTTGAACACCGTTAATGCTAAGATAGATTGTGAGAAAGAAACTGTTACTATAAGTTTTGGGGATGTGTCTCATGAGTTTAATTTCTCCAAATTTCGTAGACAACCCCATGATAAAAGAACTGCCTTGTAAAGATGAAATTATTGGTCTAGCCTCTATTGCCGTGCCTCCTACTGATCCTTTAGAACAATATTTGCTAGACCATGAAAATGATATGTTCATGAATGAAAGGAAGGAATTAGATGAAATATTCTTTAACCAAATGCCTGTTTTGAAACACAACTTGCCTGTTGAGATTCTTGGGGATCCTCCTCCACCCAAGGGTGATCCCGTGTTTGAGCTTATACAATTACCAGATACTCTGAAATATTCTTATCTTGATGAAAAGAAGATATATCCTGTTATTATTAGTGCTAACCTTTCAGAGCATGAAGAAAATAAATTATTGGAAACTCTAAAGAAGCATCGTGCTGCTATTGGATATACTCTTGATGATCTTAAGGGCATTAGTCCCACTCTATGTCAGCATAAAATTAATATGGAGCCTGATACCAAACCAGTTGTCGATCATCAATGTTGGTTAAATCCTAAGATGAAAGAAGTGGTAAGAAATGAAATACTAAAGCTTCTGGAGGCAGGTATAATTTATTGTATTGCTGATAGTAGATGGGTAAGTCTTGTTCATTGTGTCCCTAAGAAGGGAGGTATTACTGTTGTTCCTAATGATAAGAATGAATTGATTCCACAAAGAATTGTTACAGGTTATAGAATGGTTATTGATTTTAGAAAGTTGAATAAAGCTACTAGGAAAGATCATTATCCTCTACCTTTTATTGATCAAATGCTAGAAATACTATCAAAACATACACACTTTTGCTTTCTAGATGGTTATTCTGGTTTCTCTCAAATACCTGTGTCAAAAGAGGATCAAGAAAATACTACTTTTACTTGCCCTTTCGGTACCTTTGCTTATAGATGTATGCCTTTTGGTTTGTGCAATGCAGCTGCTACCTTTCAAAGATGTATGACTGCTATATTCTCTGACTTTTGTGAGAAGATTTTTGAGGTTTTCATGGATGATTTCTCCGTTTACGGAACTTCTTTTGATGATTGCTTAAGCAACCTTGATCGAGTTTTGCAGAGATGTGAAGAAACAAATCTTGTCTTGAATTGGGAGAAGTGCCACTTTATGGTTAATGAAGGTATTGTCTTGGGGCATAAAATTTCTGAAAGAGGTATTGAAGTTGATAAAGCTAAAGTTGATGCGATTGAAAAAATGATGTGTCCTAAAGATATCAAAGGTATAAGAAGTTTCCTTGGTCATGCTGGTTTCTATAGGAGGTTTATTAAAGTCTTCTCTAAAATTTCTAGGCCTCTCACTAATCTCTTGCAAAAAGATGTTCCATTTGTTTTTGATGATGATTGTATAGAAGCATTTGAAATCCTTAAGAAAGCCTTGATTTTTGCACCTATTGTTCAACCACCTGATTGGAATCTAACCTTTGAAATTATGTGTGATGCTAGTGATTATGCTGTTGGTGATGTTCTAGGACAAAGAGTTGATAAGAAATTAAATGTTATTCATTATGCTAGTAAAACTCTAGACAGTGCTCAAAGAAATTATGCTACTACCGAAAAAGAATTTTTAGCAGTTGTTTTTGCCTATGATAAGTTCAGATCTTATATTGTTGATTCCAAAGTAACTGTTCACACCGATCATGCTGCTATAAATACCTTATGGAAAAGAAAGATGCTGAACCTAGACTTATTAGATGGGTTCTCTTGCTACAGGAATTTGATTTGCATATTATTGATAGAAAGGGAGGTGAGAACCCCGTAGCAGACAACTTGTCTAGGTTAGAAAATATTCTTGATGACCCACTACCTGTTGATGATAGCTTACCTGATGAACAATTAGCTGTCATAAATGCTTCTTGTAATGCTCCATGGTATGCTGATTATGATAATTACATTGTTGCTAAATTTATACCACCTAGTTTCACATACCAGCAAAAGAAAAAAAAATTCTATGATTTAAGACATTACTTTTGGGATGACCCACACCTTTATAAAGAAGGAGTAGATGGTGTTATTAGACGTTGTGTACCTGAGCATGAACAGGAACAGATCCTACGCAAGTGTCACTCCGAAGCTTATGGAGGACACCATGCTGGAGATAGAACTGCACACAAGGTATTACAATCCAGTTTTTATTAGCCTACTCTCTTCAAAGATGCTCGTAAGTATGTCTTGTCTTGTGACGAATGCCAGAGAATTGGTAATATTAGTAGATGTCAGGAAATGCCTATGAATTATTCACTTGTTATTGAACCATTTGATGTTTGGGGCTTTGATTATATGGGACCTTTTCCTTCCTCCAATGGGTATACACATATTTTGGTTGTTGTTGATTATGTTACTAAGTGGGTAGAAGCTATTCCAACTAGTAGTGATGATCATAACACTTCCATTAAAATGCTTAAAGAAGTTATTTTCCCGAGGTTTGGAGTCCCTAGATATTTAATGACTGATGGTGGTTCACACTTTATTCATGGTGCTTTCTGTAAATTGCTTGCTAAGTATGATGTCAACCACAGAATTGCATCTCCTTATCATCCTCAGTCTATTGGTCAAGTAGAGTTGAGTAATCGAGAAATTAAATTGATCCTGTAAAAGACTGTTAATAGATCTAGAAAGAATTGGTCTAAGAAACTTGATGATGCATTATGGGCTTATAGAACTGCTTATAAAAACCCTATGGGTATGTCTCCGTATAAAATGGTTTATGGAAAAGCAATTTACTTAACTACTCGTTTGATCTTCACTTATATCTTTTTGGAGTAGTTTGTCTTTTGCTCTCGTGCTTCACTTAAATTTATTTGAGAGCTTGTTAGTAGCAATGGTAATATATAAATTTAGTCCCAAAGTGATAGATATTCAAGAAGTATATAATAAAAACTTTCATGTAGATCTTTGGATATGATAAGTTTGATTCCTTGCAATAGTTTTGCGATATGGAGATAATAATATGTGAGTCATGTTGGTGAGTAATTGTGGTTTAGTAGGAATATCGGTGTTAAGTTTTGTGATTCCCTATGCAAGCACGAAAGTCAATAGTTATGCAATGAAGTTATATCCTACTCGTGGTGCATTAGTCGGTGTTAGTTATGTTTAATGCTCGTTTATGATCATTTTTGTTTTTTGGTTGGTTGCTTCTCAATCTATTTGCTAGCCTTTCCTTGTACTAAGCGGGAATACTGCTTGTGCATCCAAACTCCTTAAACCAAGTTATGCCAAATGAGTCCACCATACCTATCTATATGCGGTATTTCCATGACGTTCCAAGTAAATTTGTATGTGCCAACTCTAATTTTCAAAATGAATTTCCTTTTTGTGTGCCCGTAGCACTCATGAAGCGACAGGGAGTGGCCAATATTTTTCCATGCTAGATGTGTTATTCTCAAGATGAGTGTTTATTCACTTGTCATTGCACGAGAGTGTGGCAGTAATAGGGATGCCCGGTCCCGAAATGAAAAAGAAATTTACTTTATGTTGTCAAATAATAAATTCCTTGGAAAGTGTTGGTATGGAAGGCACTCATGGATACGGCTAGCCATGGATTGTGAAAGAATGGTGGAAAAAGGAATAAACTTTATTTTATGTTTGGGAACCGCCTATGATGTATCTAGCATGGAAAGTATTGGAAATTCTCGGTCATTTTCGTTGACAGGAAAAGCATGCCTCTCAAAACAATTTTATCTCTCAATTTTAGCTTTGAGCTCTGGCACCTCTACAAATCTCTGCTTCCCTAAGCGAAGGGCCTATCTATTTACTTTATTCAATTTTTATTTTTATTGAGTCTCCATCTTCTCTTATAAAGCACCAACTAGGGAACACTATTGTCATACTTGTGCATTGGGCATAGTTAATATTTGAGTGTGTTTCATGAATGGATCAATGATTGAGCATAATGGGCTAGGGATAGCTTTCTTTAGTGTTGATATTTTGAAAGACATGGTTGCTTGTTAGTATGCTTGAGTATTGATGTCTTCATGTCAAATTATAGACTATTGCTTTGAATCATTCAAGTTCAAATGTCCATGCTACAAAAGAAAAGAGTATATGGTGTATATGATAGGTAGCATTCCACATCAAAAACTCTGTTTTCAACTGCTACTTTATCTTGATGAGTTTTATGAGAAAGAGTTGTTGTTATGATGCTAGGAAAAGTGATTGAAATTATCATTGATCAAACTTATGCACTATGCTAGCATTCGCACTTCGTAAATTGTTTCTTTTATCATTTACCTAATCGAGGATGAGTAGGAATTAAGCTTGGGGATGCTGATACGTCTCCAACATATCTATAATTTATGAAGTATTCATGCCATGTTTACAAAAAAATTATATGGTTTGGGTGCAATTTTATATGATTTAAATGAAACGAACATGGACTGACGTTGTTTTCAGCAGAACTACCGTGGTGTTGTTTTTTGTGCAGAAATCAAAATTCTCCAAATGCAGCGAAACTTTTTGATGATTTTTTTGGAACAAAATAGGCACTAGAAGCTTCATGGGAGGACCAGAAGATGAAGGAGGTGAGCACAACCCACCAGGGCACGCCAGGTTCCTTGCTCATGTGCTGGTGGGTTGTGGGCCCCTCGAAGCCCATCTAGACGTGAAACCAATGCCAAAAAATCCCATAAATACAGAAACCCCCAGTAATAACCCGATGAGAAGTTCCACCACCGCAAGCCTCTGTAGCGACAAAAAGCCAATCTAGACCCTGTTCTGGCACCCTGTCGGAGGGGGAAATAATCACCGGAGGCCATCTTCATCATCCCGACGGCCACCATGATGAGGAGGGAGTAGTCCACCCTTGGGCTGAGGGTTTGTACTAGTAGCTATGTGTTTGATCTCTCTCTCTCTCTCTCTCTCTCTCTCTCTCGTGTTCTTGATTTGGCATGATCTTGATGTATCGCGAGCTTTGTTAATATAGTTGGATCATATGGTGTTTTCCCCTCTCTATCTTGTTGTGATGAATTGAGTTTTCCCTTTGAGATTTCGTTATTATTAGATTGAATACTTTTATGGATTTGAGAACACTTGATGTATGTCTTGCTATGAATACCCGTGGTGACAATGGGGTATCATATTAATTCACTTGATATGTGTTTTGGCACTCAACTCGCGGATTCCCGAGGTGACATTGGGGTAATCTATGCATAGGGGTTGATGCACGTTCTCGTCTTTGTTTCTCCGGTAGAAATCTTGGGGCACTCTTTGAGTTTCTTTGTGTTGGATTGAGTATTATGAATCTGAAATTGTTTGATCATATCGTATGATCAGCTCACGGATACTCGTGGTGACATTGGAGTATCTAGGTGACATTAGAGTTGGTTGATGTGTATCATATGGTGTTATTTTAGTACGAACTCTTGGATAGATCGATCGGAAAGGATAACTTGGTGTTATTTTAGTACGATCTCTTGGAAAGATTGATTGGAAAGGATAACTTTGAGGTGGTTTTGTACCCTACACACAATTTCTTCTTATGTTCTCCGCTAGATAAGAACTTTGGAGTGATTCTTTGTTGCACGTTGAGGGATTGTTATGCGGTCCTATTATATTAGCATTGTTGAGAGATTGCACTAGCGAAAGTACGGACCCTAGGCCTCATTTTCAAGCATTGCAATACCATTTGTGCTCACTTTTGTTACTTGCTACCTTGCTGTTTTTTATTGTTACTATTATAAAAATCAATATCTACTATCCATATTACACTTGTATCACCATCTCTTTGCCGAACTAGTGCACCTATACAATTTACCATTGTATTTGGTGTGTTGGGGACACATTAGACTTTTTATTATTTGGTTGTAGGGTTTTTTGAGAGAGACCATCTTCATCCTACGCCTCCCACAGATTGATAAACCTTAGGTCATCCACTTGAGGGAAAATTGCTACCGTCCTACAAAACTCTGTGCTTGGTGGCCCAACACGAGTCTACAAGAATAAAGTTGCATAGTAGGCATCAAACCTCTGAATGTTTTACAAAAGATTGATATACAAATTGCCTCTGTTGTCCTAATTTTTCAGAATTTTTGCAGTTACAAAAGTATGAGTAATATTCATGTCTTCACAGACTGTTCTGTTTTTGACAGATTCTGTTTTCATTGTGTTGTTTGCTTATTTTGATGAATCTATGGGTAGTATCGGGGGTTATGAACCATGGAGAAGTTATAATACAATATATATAACACCAATATAAATTTAGAATGAGTTCACAACAGTACCTGAGTGGTGATTTGCTTTTATTATACTAACGGATCTCACGAGTTTTCTGTTGAGTTTTGTGTTGTGAAGTTTTCAAGTTTTGGGTGAAGTTTCGATAGACTAAGGAATAAGGAGTGGCAAGAGCCTAAGCTTGGGGATGCCCAAGGCACCCCAAGGTAATATTCAAGGACAACCAAGCATCTAAGCTTGGGGATGCCCCGGATGGCATCCCCTCTTTTGTCTTCAATCCATCGGTAAAATTACTTGAGGCTATATTTTTATTCATCACATGATATGTGCTTTGCTTGGAGCATCTTGTATTATATGAGTATTTGCTTTTTAGTTTGCCGCAATCATCCTTGTTGTACACACCTTTTGAGAGGGACACACATTAATCGTGAATTTATTAGAATACTCTATGTGCTTCACTTATATCTTTTGAGCTAGGCAGTTGCTCTAGTGCTTCACTTATATCTTTTTAGAGCATGGCGGTGGTTTTATTTTGAATAAATTGATGAACTCTCATGATTCACTTACATTATTTTGAGAGTCTTAAAAATAGTATGGCAATTTTCTTAGGTTATTAATTTGGTCCTAATATGATGGGTATTCAAGAGGGATATAATAAAAACTTTCATGAAGATCATTGAATATATGAGAATTTTGATTCCTTGCATTTGTTTTGAGATATAAAGATGGTGATATTAGAGTCATGCTAGCGAGTAATTGTGGATTGGTAAGAATATTTGTGTTAAGGTTTGTAATTCCTGAAGCATGCACGTATGGTCTCTCATTATGCGATGAAGTTGGAGCATGATTTATTTTTGATTGTCTTCCCTATGAGTGGCGGTCGGGGACGAGCAATGGTCTTTTCCTACCAATCTATCCCCCTATGAGCATGCTTATTAGCACTTTGTTTTGAGGGATAATAAACTTTTGCAATAAGTATGTGAGTTCTTTATGACTAATGCTGAGTCCATGGATTATACGCACTCTCACCCTTCCATCATTGCTAGCCTCTTCGGTACCATACATTGCCCTTTCTCACCTTGAGAGTTGGTGCAAACTTCGCCGGTGCATCCAAACCCCGTGATATTATACGCTCTTTCACACATAAGACACCTTATATCTTCCTCAAAGCAGCCACCATACCTACCTATTATGGCATTTCCATAGCCATTCCGAGATATATTGCCATGCAACTTCCACCCTTCCATTTTATTACGACACATATCATCATTGTCATATTGCTTTGCATGATCATATAGTTTACGTAGTATTTGTGGCTTGGCCACCGTTCATATTTTTTATACATGTCACGCTAGATCATTGCACATCCCGGTACACCGTCGGAGGCATTCATATAGAGTCATATTTTTGTTCTAGTATCGAGTTGTAATTCTTGAGTTGTAAGTAAATAAAAGTGTGATGATCATCATTATTAGAGCATTGTCCCATGTGAGGAAAGGATGATGGAGACTATGATTCCCCCACAAGTCGGGATGAGACTCCGGACTTAAAATAAAAAAGAGGCCAAAGAGCCCAAAATAAAAAAAGATGCCAAAGAGCCCAAAAGAAAAAAAAGAGAAAAAGAAAAATTAAAAAAAATGAGAGAAAAAGAGAGAAGGGAAAATGCTACTATCCTTTTTCCACACTTGTGCTTCAAATAGCACCATGTTCTTCATAATAGAGAGCCTCCTATGTTGTCACTTTCATATATTACTAGTGGGAATTTTTCATTATAGAACTTGGCTTGTATATTCCAATGATGGGCTTCCTCAAATTGCCCTAGGTCTTCGTGGGCAAGCGAGTTGGTTGCACACCAACTTAGTTTTCTTTTGAGCTTTCATACACTTATAGCTCTAGTGCATCTGTTGCATGGCAATCCCTACTCCTTGCATTGACATCAATTGATGGGCATCTCCATAGCCCATTGATTAGCCTTGTCGATGTGAGACTTTCTCCTTTTTTGTCTTCTCCACACAACCTCCACCATCATATTCTATTCCACCCATAGTGCTATATCCATGGCTCACGCTCATGTATTGCATGAGAGTTGAAAAAGCTTACGAATGTTAAAAGTATGAACCAATTGCTTGGCTTGTCATCGGGGTTGTGCATGATAAATACTTTGTGTTATGAAGATAGAGCATGACAAGATTATACGATTTTGTAGGGATAACTTTCTTTAGCCATGATATTTCATGATTGCTTTATTAGTATGCTTGAAGTATTATTGTTTTTATGTCAATATTAAACTTTTGATTTGAATCTTATGGATCTGAATAATCATGCCACCATAAGAAAGATTACATGATAAACATGTTAGGTAGCATTCCACATCAAAAATTCTGTTTTTATCATTTACCTACTCGAGGGCGAGCAGGAATTAAGCTTGGGGATGCTTGATACGTCTCCAACGTATCTATAATTTTTTATTGTTCCATGCACTGGTACAGCGAGGTGCTATACAAACGGTTTTTAACCCCTTTCCGCGATGGCATTTTGAACCGTCGCCGAGTGAGTGTGTGCGATAGGGGGGGTCCTTCCCACACGACCTAGAAACCGTTGGGGATAGGCCATCCGGTCACACACGCTCGGCAAAATGAGGTCGTCTGCAATGGGCGAGCGATCAAATATGATTATACGTATAGTTGTGCTAAAAAATACAATTATACAGGCCAAATCATTTCCAATCGTAAGTACATCCCACACAGTCAGTCCTGGCCAAACGTTTCCGTTCGTATGTACATTCCACACAGTCAATCCAAGGAATACATTTCCATTAGTATGTACATCCCACACAGTTAATCCAAAAAGTACGTTTCCGTTCGTATATACATCCCACACAGTCACTCCAAGGAAAACGTTTTCGTTCGCAGGTACATCACACACAATTTCCCCCATTAAATCGTTTGTGATAGTGTTGTCATTGCAGACGATATTAACAATTTTATCATTTGTGTTATTGAATGCATCACACACGATGCGTAGAAGAAACTGTGTGGCATAGGCTGTCCATCGCACATAGTTTTTATGTGGTAAACGTTTGCGCAAGGTGGCCTAACGCAAAAAGTTTTCAAGAGGAAGTCGTGTGTGATTGTTCATTGATCCAACATGTTTTATTCCTAGAAACTGTGTGCGTTGTCTGAGGTCATCGCCCACGGTGTTTTCTCAATAACTGTTTGCAATAGAAAACCCCAATTAGCAGGCTAATTGGCAATTAGCAGGCTAATTGGCCATTAGCAGGCTAATTGTCCTATTATTAATAATCCATTTATTAATTGACATTTCATATTAAGCACACAATATATTTCATTTTCGTATTAAGGAAGTAGGATTTCATAATTGAAATACATCAGAGTACAACATCATATAGCTTCAGCACTCAGCTACCCCATTACACAACTGCACCAACAGCAAGTTTCACATGCAACATCTATAACCTTTCAAAATTAGCATCATAGACGGTACATAGACAGATGAATCTCATCTGGAAAACTGCTAAAGCGGAAGGCAAATATTGAGCCTTCATTGATGTTGAAGGTCTTTCCAACTTTAAGCCAGTGCCTGTGGATGATTGACCGTCCACCCTTTGTCCTCTTCAGGAATACTTCAATATTGAACCGTGGGTGTTGTATGAATACCTTCCTCGCCTCCTGACCATACAGGTGGTTTGAGAGGTAATCATCAATGAAATGCTTTGGAAAGGCCTGAAAACAAGGATGTGCATAAATATCTTCTCTAGATTGGAAATGGGGTAAAGGAATAAAAAAGCCAAGGTATAATAGTTAGTACCATCCTGTAGTGAACTGATGTCTTCTTCATTGTGCAGACAAAGATCTTGTTGTTTTTTGTCGATAATTTCTTTATCCTAACAATCTTTCTGAGTTTCTTGACTTGACTGATATTCATGGACAACTCATTTCCCCATATGCAAAAAGGGTCGAACAGTGGGTCAAAACCTCCGACAGCAGGACCTACATGTGCAAGACTAAATTGTTAAAAACCTAAATATTAGAATGGTTCCTGCAATTGCACAATAATGTGCTATTAGACAAAGGACCATGCATGTGCGAACCTCGATTGTAAACCTCAGTGCTTCCCATTGTTTCCCTGCAACACATATAAGGTAGTTAGTGATCAGGTTAAGTGAGGGTTCGCATGCTATCAGTAAAATATGTTGATGAAAAATAAGCACATTGCAGATCCATCAGATTAATTCGAGCCACATGGAAAACCCATTTATCCAAACTAAGCATGATTAAGAACTAGGAATATAGCAATTGTATATGTTTCTCATGTATTAAGTGCAGCCAAATTCGATTTATTCCTCACATGCACAATAATGCAAAATTCTACCCACGACAATTGGACATCGCATTGCAGAATTGAACCAAGCAGTTAACTAAACACCACAACAAATGAACCAAACATTAACTGAGCACCACATTGCACAATATAACATACTCCTAATAGAAGATCAGATAGTTAACCAAACCAAGCATGCTTAACAACCTGGAAATATAGCAATTGTATTTGTTTATCATGTATTTAGTACAGCCAAATTCGATTTATTGCTCACATGGTATACAATAACAAAATGCACCCACAACAATTGAACATTGCATTGTAGAATTGAACCAAACAGTTAACTAAACACCACAACAAATAAACCAAACGTTAACTGAGCACCACATTGCATAATATATAACATACTAGAAGATCAGACAGTTAACCAAACCAAGCATTCTTGACAACTTGGAAATATAGCAATTGTATTTGTTTCTCATGTATTTTGTACAGATAAATTCGATTTATTTCCCACATGGAAGACAATACAAAATTGCACCCTGAAGAATTGAACATCACATTTGCAGAATTGAACCAAACAGTTAACTGAACACGACAACTAATTAACCAAACAATTAATAAGTGAGCACCACATTGCACGACATATAGAACATATACACTAGAGCAACAGATTGCATGGTAAAAGTAGATAGGACAATTCACTAGAATTTGTTAAGTAAAGGCAGGAGCAGCACATGCAACGGGTAAACCGAGCATGCTTAACCGACGTAGCTAGCAAACTGAACATAAGTCCCTATAGTGAGCTAATAACACAAGCTACTCCTCATCGTCGGAGATATCGATGATGATTAGCTCCTTGGATATGAAGAGGGCGAGACCTCCACATCGTGGGTGCCCTCGTCGTAGTGGTGAGTTGCCTGAGCCGCTCCGGGCACCAACCTGCTGGCTTTCGAGTTGAGGTAAGCACGGGCACGCTGAGAAAACACCTCCTAGTCTTCGTCGATAAAATGCCACGAACTATCGTTTAAAGCAGCCAACCGCATCACAGCATCGGCGCGCGAGGCGTCGACGGTGGCCTCGACAGCGAGGTGCTCCTCCAAGATCTGGGAGTCGGCACGAATGGCAGCCATCGCGACCTTATCCGCGCGTGCGGCCGCGATTTGCTTCTCCGCGGCCAAATGCTCCTTGAGCTCCTGGCTATACTGCGTGCACCATGGCTTACGGCGACACTTATTTGGGGGAGGGGTCAGTGATTTGGGTGGAAGGTGTCGTGCCGGCGATCGGGGCATGTGGGGTGTGGAAGGAGGAGGAGGATGGGGGTCGGGTGTGGATTACCTGCCTGGATCGACGAGGCCAAGCAGCGTGAAGGAGGGTCGCCGGTGAGGAGGCGGCACTGCAAGCAAGGAGTGAAGGTTTCAACTTGGAAAGGAAGGCGGAAACATGGGAAACGTGGCTTTTGGTAAGGGGGAGGGGGCGGGGAGGTAGATATTTCCGCGAAAGCCAAAAATTTTGGATCGGTGCAGCGAAAAAACTGGCGCGCAAAATGTCATCAGACACTATCCCTTATTCAGCACTGTGTACGATATGTGAACATCACAAACGATTCATATAGCTTACCCTGTGTGTGATGAGTTTGAATGTGCAAATTTTGGTCCGAATTTCCCTGGTTACAGTGGTCATCCACGTCATTGCATAATTTGGGTACACAAAGGAGACTACAGCACACCCACACTTCTTAATCGAGCAAGTTCAACAATTAAACAGAGCTAGCTGACCTAAACATTACTCTAACAAATTAAAGACCGGTGCTCTTAATTAAACAAAACAAAGAGTACTACTCCGGCTGGTGCTCGTCGATCTCTGCCGCCTCCTCTATGTCCAGCTCGCGCCGGACGATGTCCTAGGGAAGGGGCTCCATGGCATCCATCGCACCATACTCGACAAGCATCTCGCCATCCACATCCGCCATCTCTTTGGAAAAGGCCGCCATGAGCTGGGCGTGGGCAGCCGCGATTTAGGCATGGACGGGCTCCGTCGTGGCAAGGTATGCCGCGGAGGAACGGACTGCTGCTCGAACGCTCTCGGCGATTGCCAACTCTTCGGCCGTGGGTAGCCGACTGTGTTGTCGAAGAAGCTTCATTCGATTTGTGCGGTGACCGCCAGGAGCTGGGCGTGGGTGGCCTCGACATGGTCGTGGGCGGACTCCATCAGGGCTAAGGCCGCCACTGCGGAACGGACAGCTGTTGTGCCGCTCTCGCCAGTTGCTATCCCCGAGGCAGATGTTGCTGTCGCCACCTGAGAAGCACCAACGACCGTTTGGGCTGCCATGGCCTTGTTAGCACGCGCATGGCGGTTGCGGCCGCGCTCTTACCAGAGTGGGCCACCGAAGTTGCCCTCACGACGCGGGTCCACGTCCCCATCTTTCACCGGCGACGATTGAACAGTGAAATGATATTTGGGGAGCGAACTAGTGTGCTTGACACACCGACTGTGGACTGTAGCCGGCGCACCTTCTCGCGTAAACCATATGCGTACTATACTCCGATGGTGCTCCAAGATATTTTGTACTGCATCTCACACGGTTGGTGATAATAAACTGTGTGCGATCTACTTGATTTTTCGTCTTGATTTGAATTACATAATGGGGTCACGGCGGCAAAGGAGGGTGTTTGAATTGCTAGAACTTTTATTTGTAGTGAACATGCAACTATAGGTGTGTCGTCAAAAAAATTGGAATTATTAAGGGTTCGTTTGGACATTTTTATACATTAACTTGGTTTTCTAGGCATTTCAGGTGCACAATTCAAAATTAAACTACATGCACATGCTCCGGTGCACCAAAATGGGTTGTAAAATCATATATGTGTCCATGGGTTGATGCTTATGTCCCATGCAAGAAATGGGGATGAATTTTAAACACCACGGCACCGTGTCTCTCCCGCAAACGTTGAGGTACTTGCTTTTGTAATTCTAGTTAATCCAAAACTCGTCTGAAATTCATGAACCTTGGCATGCTATCATGGAATGACATTAAAATGCTGGGGTAAAAAAATATTGTCTCATTTGGGGCAGGTTATGGTATAAGCTTCTCACAAACCAGAGCTTCTCACAAGAAGCCTCATGGTTCTGGTAGGGAAACATGTCACCTTTGTGGACAAAACGATATTCGTCGCCTCTTCTTGCTTTCAAATTTTTTTCTGGTGTCAACATAGAACAACAGGAGTGTCGTGTTAAATTTTGGAATTTTTCGGGGTTCGTTTGGACATTTTTATACGTTAACTGAATTTTCTAGGCATTTATGTGCATAATTCAAATTTGAACTACATGCACATGCTCCAGTGCATAAAAATGGGTTGAAAAATTAAATGTGTGTCATTGGTTGCATGCTTAGGTCACATGCAAGAAATGAGAATGAATGTCAAACACTTTGACACTGTCGCTCGGCCGCTAATATTGAGATACATGGTTTTAAAATTCTAGTAAATCGAAAACACATCTGAAATTCATGAAACTTGACATGATATCATGGAACGACATCAACATGCCGTGGTAAAAATATTGTACCATTTGGGGCAGGTTTGGGTATAAGCTTCTCACAAACCAGAGCTTCTCACAACAAGCGTGATGGTTTTGGTAGGGAACGTGCCACCTTTGTGGACGAAACAATATCCGTTGCCTCTTCTTGCTTTAAATTTTTATCTAGTGTCAACATAGAACAACATGAGTGTTGTGTCAATTTTTGGGATTTTTTGGGGTTCGCTTGGACATTTTTATACATTAACTGAGTTTTCTATGCATTTATATGCGTAATTCAAAATTGAACTACATGCACATGCTCCAGTGCATATAAATAGGTTCAAAATTCAAATGTGTGTCCTTGGTTGTATGCTTAGGTCGCATGCAAGAAATGGGAATGAATGTCAAATACCTTGCCACCGTCGCTCGGCCGCTAACATTGAGATACATGGTTTTTAAATTCTAGTAAATCGAAAATGCGTCTGAAATTTATGAAACTTGACATGCTATCATGGAACGGAGTCAACATGCCGTGGTAAAAATATTGTCTCATTTGGGGCAGGTTGGGGTATAAGCTTCTCACAAATGAGAGCTTCTCACAACAAGCCTCATGGTTACGGTAGGGAACGTTTCACCTTTTTGGACGAAACAATATCCGTTGCCTCTTCTTGATTTCAATTTTTTTTCTAGTGTCAACATAGAACAACAGGACTGTTGTGTTAAATTTTGGAATTTTTCGGGGTTCGTTTGGACATTTTTATACACTAACTGAGTTTTCTATGCATTTATGTGCATAATTCAAATTTGAACTACAGGCGCATGCTCCAGTGCATATAAATTGGTTGAAAAATCAAATTTGTGTCCTTGGTTTCATGCTTAGGTCCCATGCAAGAAATGAGAATGAATGGCAAACACCTTGCCACCGTCGCTCGGCCGCAAACATTGAGATACATGGTTTTTAAATTCTAGTAAATCCAAAACTCGTTTGAAATTCATGAAACTTGGCATGCTATCATGGAATGGCATCAACATGCTGTGGCAAAAATTTTGTCCCATTTGGGGCAGGTTTGGGTATAAGCTTCTCACGTACCAGAGCTTCTGACAACAGGCCTCATGGTTCCGGTAGGGAATGTGCCTCCTTGGTGGATGAAACGATATTCGTTGCCTCTTCCTGTTTTCAAATTTTTTCCTAGTGGCAACATAGAGCAACAGGAGTGTCGTGTTAAAATTTGCAATTTCGGGGTTCGTTTGGACATTTTTATACATTAACTGAGTTTTCTAGGCATTTTTTGTGCATAATTCAAATTTGAACTACATGCACATGATCCAGTGCAGAAAAATGGGTTGACATATCAAATGTGTGTCCTTGGGTGCATGCTTAGGTCCCATGCAAGAAATGGGAATGGATTTCAAACACCAGGGCACTGTTGATTGCCGGCAAAACATTGAGATACTTTATTTTTAAATTCTAGTAAATCCAAAACTCGTCTGAAATTCATGAAATTTGGCATGTTATCATGGAATGGCACCCGACATGCTGTGGTATTTTTCCTGTCCATTTTGAGAGAAGGCGCACTTGAATAATAGCCAACAAAGGCATTTTGAAATAAATAGCTGCCACTTTAACATCTCAAACGTTTCTATAATTTAAATCGTGTGTGTTCTGTTAACCATTCATGTGACGCCACGCGTCACAATTTTAATGGCTAGGAGGTGCCGTGCGGACAGCTGCTTGACTGAACGGGAGGCGTGCGAGCACAGTCCACTGCACAGGCTGACCAAGAGGTGTGCAAGCTGTCCTCCAATGCGTAGGCTCACCGAGAAGCGTGTGAGCTCTACGCTGCGCAACCTCACTGGGAAGCGAGCCCTTTGACTTCCATGGCCACCCGCCTTGCTCGCATCCTCTCCATTAATGTCGCCCGAGCCGCTGTTTAATACAGGCGGCTTTACTGTTTGCCTCCCATTCCCCTCCCGCAGACCTCCACCAACGCCATGGCGCAGAAGGATCATCTGCCACTAGTCTTCTAGTATGGTGAAGTCGACTCCGAGCCGGACGAGATAGAAAATAAGGACGAATGGGGCCTCATGGACATGGCCCTAAACGAGCTGGCCGCGGTGATTGCTGCCCCCGCACCCGTCCCAGCTCCCATCCCCGCGCCCGCACCAGCGACCATCCCCATAGCATTGACGGGCTGGTCGCCGAGCACTATCGCAGAGCTGGAAGCCACCGGGGTCAGCGAGGTTTCCACGGACCCACGCGAGGTCGTGTACATGCCAGCGCCAGTGCCCGTGCCCATGCCCATGCGCGCCCCTGCTCCCACCATGACATCGGTCCCCGTGCGTTTGCCTGTACCCGCCACGCCCGTGCCAGTGCGCACACCCCCCTCAACGGCATGGGACGCCACCGTCGACCGCTACCTCGCAGCGCCGCGAGTTGCCGTCCTCTCGTGCCCCGCCCGTCGATCGCGCGACAACATGATGTTTGATTTCCAAGTGAAGAACATTCTGTGCCGCCTTGAAGACTTCAACAACGGTGTCCCGGAGGACGACAATGCCGGCGCGGCACGCCGCTTCCGCCACTGTCGGAATGAGTTTTTTTTGGGTTTAATACTGTATCTCGATCATATATGAATATAAATTCACAGTGTGACTAAATGAAAGATATGCTTTGAATGAACTTGCGTTTTTTTCTCTGAATGTACAGACTTATCAAATGATTTTCTTTAAAAAAATGTCAATGGTATTTAAATATAAAACACTCATCGCAAACGTTTTAGATAGAACACCCGTATGCAAACCGACAGCTTCCCCAGGAAGCCAAGGGAAAATGTGCTGAGCAGGATGTGTGCAGCTCTTGATCGCAAACGTTTTAGATTGAACACCCGTATGCAAACCGACAGCTTCCCTAGTAAGCCAAGGGAAAATGTGTCGAGCAGGATTTGTGCAGCTCTTCATCGCAAACGTTTTAGATAGAACACCCGTATGCAAAGTGAGAGCTATGGTCTTCCCCAGTAAGCCAAGGAAAAATTCGCCGCACATGATTTGTGCATCTCTTCAACGCAAACGGTTCAGATTGAATACGGTATGTAAAGCGAGACTTCGGTGCTAAGCCAAGAGAAAATCTGGCACGCAGGATTTGTACATCCCTTCAACGCAAACGGTTTTTTCGGATGACCCGTGTGCAACCACGTACAGACAATTTGGTAAGATTTGCATCTGTCATATTGGGTATATTGCCATTGGTCAAACTGGAAAGATTGATATTTGTTGATCTGGTAACATTGTCCTTTGTCAACCATGTAACACTGCCATTTGTCAACATATGCAGCTAAAAATCACTAGCACTATCTAATTTTTGCAAATAAAATTCAGTAATTAAGCATAGATTTCATCCATAGATTAAGCAGTCGTTCTTTATACAAACAGTTCAACTCGACAGCTGAACCGACCAAACTTTTCCCCAATTGTTGCCAACCACGTACTGAAATAGCTAGTTCAACTATATATACTAGCTAATTTTAAGTACGTTGTACAGTTCAACCACATCTATAGTCAGATGAACTGAACAAAATAGCCCCTAAATACTACTACTACGGAGGGGCTTTGTACTACTTCCGGCAGCCTCTCCTCTGCCGAGCGCGCTCAGTAAGAGGCAGAGGAGGAGGAGGAGCCTACCGACGAGCTGGACAACTGCAATACGGTGTCTGCCGCTGCTGCACCTTCAGTGACGCTCACCTCGAACGCCCTCTGCCGCTCCAGACGACCCCTCTCGAAGCGGCGGGACTCCTCGTAGATCTCCTGATTCCTCGCCTCTGCGGCGGCGTGTGTTGTGCCCACGGCAGAGATAAGGCTCTTTGCGTGCTCGATGAGGCGCTCCTCCTCCTCCCGCAAGAACTCAATGTAGCGCACAAGGTCGCTGACGCACGTGCGGGCCTCCAACTCTGCCTCCCGCCTTCGGGCGGCGGTGGCGGAGCGGGTGATGACCCCGGCGATCGATGGTGGGCTGGCGGCCACGGCGGCCGACGATGGGGTAGCGGCCACGACCACCACCTCCCACCTTCAGGCCGCGGTGGTGGAGCGGGTGATGGCCACGGTGGCGATAGTGGGGTGGCGGCCATGACGGCCACCTCCCGCCTTTGGGCTGCGGCGGCGGAGCAGGCGATGGCCCTGGCTTTCCATGGTGGTGTGGCGGCCACGGCGGCAGACGGTGGGGTCGCGGCAACGGCGGCCGGCAATAGTTGCCGATGGGCAGCGGCGACAGAGCGTGTGGTGGGTGTTCCGCACACACCCAACAGGGACGCCACGCGCACTACACTATGCCGGGGACTGCGCCGCCGCCGTGGTGTAGCCTCCCAGCTGGAGCTGTCTGATACGTCTTCAACGTATCTATAATTTTTTATTGTTCCATGCTATTATATTATCTGTTTTGGATGTTTTATATGCATTAATATGCTATTTTATATTATTTTGGGACTAACCTATTAACCTAGAGCCCAATGCCAGTTTCTGTTTTTTCCTTGTTTTTGAGCCTCGCAGAAAAGGAATACCAAACGGAGTCCAAACGGAATAAAACTTCACGATGATTTTTCTTGGACTAGAAGACACCCAGGGGACTTGGAGTCCAAGTCAGAAGAGCCACGAGGCGGCGGCAAGGGTGGAGGGCGCGTCCCCTACCTTGTGGGCCCCTCGGTGACTTCCTGACCTAGGTCTTCCTCTTATACATTCACAAATATTCCAGAACCACCAGAGGCATCCACGAAAACACTTTTCCACCACCACAACCTTCTGTTCCCATGAGATTCCATCTTGGGGCCTTTTTCAGCATCCTGCCGGAGGGGGAATCGATCACGGAGGGCTTCTACATCAACTCTATTGCCTTCCGATGAAGCGTGAGTAGTTTACCTCAGACCTACGGGTCCATAGCTAGTAGCTAGATGGCTTCTTCTCTCTCTTTGATCTTCAATACTATGTTCTCCTTGATGTTCTTGGAGATCTATCCGATGTAATCTTCTTTTGCGGTGTGTTTGTCAAGACACGATGAATTGTGGATTTATGATCAGCTTATCTATGAATATTATTTGAATCTTCTCTGAATTCTTATATGCATGATTTGATATCTTTGTATTTCTCTTCGAATTATCGGTTTGGTTTGGCCAACTAGATGGGTTTTTCTTGCAATGGGAGAGGTGCTTAGCTTTGGGTTCAATCTTGCGTGATTTCACCCAGTGACAAAGTAGGGGTAGCGAGACACGTATTGAATTGTTTCCATCGAGGATAAAAAGATGGGGTTTTCATCATATTGCTTGAGTTTATTCCTCTACATCATGTCATCTTACTTAAAGCGTTACTCCGTTCATTATGAACTTAATACTCTATATGCATACTAGATAGCGGTCGATGTGTGGAGTAATAGTAGTAGATGCAGGCAGGAGTTGGTCTACTTGACACGGACGTGATGCCTATATTACATAATCATTGCCTTGGATATCATCATAACTTTGCGCTTTTCTATCAATTGCTCGACAGTAATTTGTTCACCCACTGTATTATTTGCCTTCATGAGAGAAGCCTCTAGTGAAACCTATGTCCCCCGGGTCTATTTTCCATCATATTAGTTTCCGATCTACTATTTTGCAATCTTTTATTTTCAGATCTATAAACCAAAAACCAAAAAATATTTTATCTTTTATTTAGTTTTATCTATCTCTATCAGATCTCACCTTTGTAATTGACCGTGAAGGGATTGCCAACCCCTTTATCGCGTTGGGTGCAAGTGTTTGATTGTTTGTGTAGGTGCATCTATTGGGACTTGCGCGTTTCTCCTACTGGATTGATACCTTGGTTCTTAACTGAGGGAAATACTTATCTCTACTGTGCTGCATCACCCTTTCCTTTTCAAGGGAAAAACCAATGCAAGCTCAATAAGTAGCAGGAAGAATTTCTGGCGCCGTTGCCGGGGAGATCTACGTCAAGCCTACGAAGTACCCATCATAAAATCTCATCTCTTGCATTACATTATTTTCCATTTGCCTCTCGTTTTCCTCTCCCCCACTTCTAAAACGATTTTCGAAAATATTTACCTTTTTATTCGCCCTTCGTTTCGTTTGTCTTTTTCGTTTGCCCTTATGTCTTACTTGGATTATTTGCTCGTTTGCTTGGTATAATTGTGTGTTTATTGAAAATCAGAAACAAAGTTTATGAATCCACTTAATTTTTTTCTTGGATCATCTTCGATCCATATGTGCTCATGCTGAAACCCCAACTAGTTTAGTTGAGGGAAAATCTTTAGATGAGCATGCTGATTTTGTGCGTCATCGTTTGTCTGAAAAAGGGAGACTCTTATGGAATCAAATAAATTGTTTGCTATGTTATGCTTGGAATCTTTGTGAACTTTGTGATTTTACTTGTTGCTCTAAGAACTCTAAAAAACACCTTCCCTACCTATGTGAGTTTAATGATAATGAAATCTTATCTTCTTATGAAAAGGGTGTTTATAGTTACTATGATATTGAACAAATTGAAGAATTTGTTGCTTTCAAGGGTGCTTATGAAGTTGCTTCTTTGATTGAAAAGTATGATATTACTCTCTACAAATCTAAAAATTTTGACATACTTAAATATTGCTATGAAAACTATGCTCATAATGCCTATGTCAAAGAATTTATTGAGAGAATGACCGTTGCTTTGGAAGAAAATAATGATATGCATGAATCTATAGATAATTATGATTCCGTTGATTTGATTGAAATATCCCTTGACCAACATGATGCTTGCTATTCTTATGGCCATGATGCCAATATTTATGGAGATGAATTTGCTATAGTTCCTTATGTTAAACATGAGATTATTGCTATTGCACCCATACTTGATAGTTCCTTGAATCAAAAGCATGATTGCAATGATGTTATTATAAATTCTATTAATGTCAATTGTGCTAATAATATGCAAAACCCTAAGCTTGGGGATGCTAGTTTTGCTATGTCCACTACTTGTTGCAATGATCATGATTGGGGTGATTCTTCTTATGATCTTGAAAATTTATTTAAGCCTCATGATAATAATGTTTGCAATAATATTGAAAGTGGGGTTGGAAGAGTGTCAACTCTAGGTAATAATGATCCAACTACTTTGGAGTATGATCAATCTTATGAATTTTTTGATAAAAGTGGGCTTGGAGAGGTCATGACTTTATTTGATAACCCCACTATTTTGGAAGAGTGTCAACTTTGTATGCATGTGGATCATGAAGACAATATTTTATGTGATAGTTATATTGTTGAGTTTCATTATGATCCTACATGTAATTATTATGAGAGAGGAAAATATGGTCGTAGAAATTTTCATGTTACTAAATTACCTCTCGCTATGTTGAGATTGCTATTGTTTCTTTCTTCTTCCTTGCACATGCTAGATCTTGCTTTTCTTGCTAATTTGTTTTCCTATAAAATGCCTATGCATAGGAAGTATGTTAGACTTAGATGTGTTTTTCACATGTTTTATGATGCTCTCTTTGTGCCGCAATTTTTTCTTTCATATGAGCATCATCAAAATTATCAATGCCTAGATAAAAGGCTTTAAAGAAAAGCGCTTGTTGGGAGACAACCCAATATTTTTCCTTGCTGTTTTTCAATAAATTTTTCATCTAGCCTCTGGTTATATGTGTTTTGGTGTTTTAATTAGTGTTTGTGCCAAGTAAGACCTTTGGGATGGCTTACGGTGATAGTTGATTTGATCTTGCTGAAAAACAGAAACTTTTGCGTCCAGTCACAGAAGTTTGATAATTCACTGGAGCGACGAAAAACCCTGAATTTTGTACACGAGATTTATATAAAAATTGCCTCTGCTGTCCTAATTTTTCAGAATTTTTGGAGTTACATAAGTATTAGAACAATTCGGATCTTCGCAGACTGTTCTGTTTTTGACAGATTCTGTTTTCTATGTGTTGTTTGCTTATTTTGATGAATCTATGGGTAGTATGGGGGGTATGAACCATGGAAAAATTGGAATACAGTAGATATTACACCAATATAAATAAATAATGAGTTCACAATAGTACCAAAAGCGGTGATTTTATTTTCTTATACTAACGGATCTCACGAGTTTTCTGTTGAGTTTTGTGTTGTGAAGTTTTCAAGTTTTGGGTACTCTATGTGCTTCACTTATATCTTTTGAGCTAGGCAATTTTGCTCTAGTGCTTCACTTATATCTTTTTAGAGCACGGCGGTGGTTTTATTTTATAGAAATTGTTGAACTCTCATGCTTCACTTATATTATTTTGAGAGTCTTTTTAAATAGCATGGTAATTTGCTTTGGTTATGAATTTAGTCCTAATATGATGGGCATCCAAGAGGGATACAATAAAAACTTTCATATAAAAGATCATTGAATACTATGAGAAGTTTGATTCCTTATGATTGTTTTGAGATATGAGGATGGTAATATTAGAGTCATGCTAGTGAGTAATTGTGGATTGGTAAAAATACTTGTGTTAAAGTTTGTGATTCCCGTAGCATGCATGTATGGTGAACTGTTATGTGATGAAGTCGGAGCATGATTTATTTATTGATTGTCTTCCTTATGAGTGGCGGTCGGGGACGAGCGATGGTCTTTTCCTACCAATCTATCCCCCTAGGAGCATGCGCGTAGTACTTTGTTTTGATGGCTAATAGATTTTTGCAATAAGTATGTGAGTTCTTTATGACTAATGTTGAGTCCATGGATTATACGCATTCTCACCCTTCCACCATTGCTAGCCTCTTGATACGTCTCCAACGTATCTATAATTTATGAAGTATTCATGCTGCTATATTATCATTCTTGGATGTTTTACAATTATTTTATAGCAACTTTATATCATTTTTTGGGAGTAACTTATTGACATAGTGCCCAGTGCCAGTTGCTGTTTTTTTGCTTGTTTTTTACATCGCAGAAAACCAATACCAAATGGAGTCCAAACACAGCGAAACTTTTTGTGGATTTTTTATGGACCAGAAGACATCCAATGGGCCAGAGCAGCACCTGGGGGTGCCCCGGGGGGGGGGGGGCACAACCCACCAGGGCGCGCCTGGGCCCCAAGGCGCGCCCCGGTGGGTTGTGCCCACCTCGGTGGCCTCCCGCACCGCCTCTTTTCCCTATAAATTGCCAAATATTCCAAAAACCCTCGCAAAGACCCTAGATCAGAAGTTCCGCCACCGTAAGCCTCTGTATCCACGAGATCCAATCTAGACCGGTTCCGGCACCCTGCCGGAGGGGGAGATCATCACCGGCGGCCATCTTCATCATCCCGGCGACCACCATGATGAGGAGGGAGTAGTCCACCCTCGGGGCTGAGGGTCTGTACCAGTAGCTATGTGTTTAATCTCTCTCTCTCTCTCGTGTTCTTGAGATGCACAATCTTGATGTATCGCGGGCTTTGTTAATATAGTCGGATCATATGGTGTTTTCCCCTCTCTATCTTGTTGTGATGAATTGAGTTTTCCCTTTGAGATTTTGTTTTATCGGATTGAATACTTTTATGGATTTGAGAGCACTTGATATATGTCTTGCATACGAATACCCGTGGTGACAATGGGGTATTATATTGATTCACTTGATATATGTTTTGGCACTCAACTCACGGATTCCTGAGGTGACATTGGGGTAATCTATGCATAGGGGTTGATGCAAGTTCTTGTCTTTATTTCTCCGGTAGAAATCTTGGGGCACTCTTTGAGGTTCTTTGTGTTGGGTTGAGCATTATGAATCTGAATTTGCTTTTGTGTTATTTTAGTACGAACTCTTGGATAGATCGATCGGAAAGAATAGCTTTGATGTGGTTTCGTACCCTACAAACAATTTATTCTTATGTTCTTCGCTAGATAGGAACTTTGGAGTGATTCTTCATCGCACGTTGAGGGATGGTTATATGATCCAATTATATTAGCATTGTTGAGAGATTGCACTAGCGAAAGTACGGACCCTAGGCCTTGTTTTCAAGCATTGCAATATCGTTTGTGCTCACTTTTATCACTTGCTACCGTGCTGTTTTTATTTATTCAGATTATAAAAATATATTTCTACCAACCATATTACACTTTTATCACCATCTCTTCGCCGAACTAGTGCACCTATACAATTTGCCATTGTATTGGGTGTGTTGGGGACACAAGATATTTCTTGTATTTGGTTGCAGGGTTGTTTGAGAAAGACCATCTTCATCCTACGCCTCCCACGGATTGATAAACCTTAGGTCATCCACTTGAGGGAAAATTGCTACTGTCCTACAAAACTCTGCGCTTGGAGGCCCAACACGAGTCTACAAGAATAAAGTTGCGTAGTAGACATCAAGCTCTTTTCTGGCGCCGTTGCCGGGGAGGTGTGTGCTTGAAGGTATATCTTTAGATCTTGCAATCGAATCTTTTAGTTTCTTGTTTTATCACTAGTTTGGTTTTATAATAGAAAACAAAAAAAATAAAATGGAGATTGGGTTACCTCAGGTTGTTCTTTATCTTTATAATGTCTATCTTGAGAATAAGGATTCCGATAATTGTGCTCAATTGCTAGAAAAAGAATTCAACAAAATTTATGGCATAAAAACGTTGGATGATGGGCATGATTGCAATATTGCTAGAATAAATTCTTTGAATATCCATGATGTTAATGATGACTGCATTAGTCATGATAATGATGTCTCCTATAAGAATGTCAACTTTTGCGAAGTGAATTGGGAGTGCAAATACACACCAAAAAGGGAAGATAGATTTTGTAAGAAGCATAAATATTTAGAAACGAAAAAAGTTGCAAGAGAGGCTAGATGATTGTGCTGAAAGATTTAATTTTTTTCGCCATCCTTATGAACTTTGCAATGAACGTGGTCATTTAAATCTCCAATGCAATTTGTTTCATGATCAAATCATGTCCAAAAATTGTGATAACTTGATTACCCTTGAGCATCATAAAGATCTTAGTCTTCTTTTGGGGTATGAAGAAATGAAACGTATAACTACGGGTATTCCAAAATTTAATCTTTTGAGATTTCTTGATTTTGATCTAGAGGAAATTTATTTGTTTTGTGCGGTAAATTGCATTGAGAATCCTTATATTGCCAACTATCTAAAGACAAGAAAACAAATAGAATATGAAGAGAGTACTAATGAAAGGGAAAATATTTCCCAATACCCTCCTAGTGTTTATTATGATGAATCAGGTAACGGGGAGGAGCTTCCTATCCAATCAATCTCTTCAACAAGAAGCTTGAAAAAATTGATTAAACCCATACGTGAGGTGGTGAAGAAGAAAAGGAAAAGAAGGAGAAGTATAGGTAAAAAGGTAACTCTCCCAAGTAATATTGCTCCTATCACCATTGTGCCTCATGAAAGTGAATCAAATATGTTGATGGAGGATGATGATATTGAGTATGATTTTGTGATGCCTACTACTTGTTGTAATGATTATGACTGGGAAGATAATGATACTTCTTATAATCTTGGAAATCTTTTTGGCACCAACTTGGGAAATTATGATGATAGCAATTGTTATACCGTTGGTGCTATTCATACTATTAATGATGAGAGTGATTATGCTTGTGATATGCCAAGTCACAAGCTTGGGGATGCTATGTTTGATGAGAATGACATATTTGAGAATTTATTTGCTGCAATTAATGTTTGTCCCAAGCTTGTGGATGATATGCTTAATGAAGATGATCTTTTTAGCCCCCCTACTTTGAATGATCAAATTTGCTATGATGATTGCATGCCTCCTATCTATGATGAGAACAAAGTTGCTACTTATGATAATTATTGTGATGATACTTATGTTATAAAAAGTAGTGATGATTATATTTATAAAACTTGTCATAGTTATGATTACCCTTTTCCTGAACATTACTCTTTTAATGTGGAAACAATTTATAGTATTCGAGTTTCATATGATACTCCCACCATTGTGAATGAGAAGAAATTTTCTTATGTGGAGAGTAATAAAATTTCTATGCTTGTGGATCATGAAGAGAATGCTTTATGTGATGGTTATATTGATGAATCTATTCATGATGCTACTGAAAATTATTATGAGAGAGGAACTTATGATTCATGATGCTCTCTTTATGTTTCAATTCTTATCTTTTATGCGAGCATCATTGAAATCATCATGCCTAGCTAAAAGGCATTAAAGAAAAGCGCTTGTTGGGAGACAACCCAACACTTATATCTACTTTTTTTGTGTGTTCACATGGTTATGCTACTGTAGTAATCATGTTTTATTGCTTTTATTTCAATAAAGTGCCAAGTAAGGCCTTTGGGATAGTGTGGATGATAGTTGACTTGAATCTGTGCAAAAACAGAAACTTTTGCGCTCAGTCCAGGAATTGTGAAAATTCACTGAAACGTGCTTTTGATCTGAATTTTTTACAGGTGATAGATATGCAAATTCTATACGTTTTCCTAATTTTTCAGAATTTTTGGAGTAGCAGAAGTATGGTTGGAGTACAGATTACGACAGACTGTTTTGTTTTTGACAGATTCTGTTTTCAATGCATTGTTTGCTTGTTTTCTAGTTCCTATGGCTTATATTGCTCAATATAAATTGTGGAAATGATATGCTACAGTAGGCATTGTGTGGAAACAATTATGAATCTTGTCTTTGACAGTACCAAAGTGAAATGGTTTGCTCTTTATCATACTAACCTATCTCACGAAGTTCCGTTAAGTCTTGTGTGATTGAAGTTTTCAAGTTTTGGGTGAGATGTCGATATGAGGAGAATAAGGAGTGACAAGACCCTAAGCTTGGGGATGACCAAGTCACCCCAAGGTAATATTCAAGGAAGATCCAAGCAACTAAGCTTGGGGATGCCCCGGAAGGCATCCCCTCTTTCGTCTCCAACATTATTGGTAACCTCACTTGGAGCTACAGTTTTTTTCGTCACATGATATGTGTTTTGCTTGGAGCATCATTTTCTTGTTAGAATTTGCTTTCTGTTATTTATAATAATGTTTTACATCTTTCTTTTCAATAAAAATGTCAAGGATAGCCTTTACCATGTTCATTTTGCAAGTATATGAGTTGCTATTTCAAAACAGAAAGTTTATCGATGTTGCAAAAATTCCCGAGAAAAGTCAGAATGTGATAAAATGTTGAAACTTTTTGCACAGTAAGATCTGATAAATTTTCTACAGTGTGGTAAATTTTCATAATTTTTGGAGTTAAAGAAGTATTGATACTCTTGCATTCTTTACAGACTGTACTGTTTTGGCAGATTGCTGTTATGTTTGCATTGTTTGCATATGTTTGCTTGTTTAATGATTCTATTTGAGGATATGAGTATTAAATATGCAGAGGAATTTAGTATGCAATGTTGAATAATATTTTTTGTGATTTGCTACAGTAGAGAATGATAAGGTTTTTGCATTGGTTTATACTAACTTATCTCACGAGTTCTTGTTGAGTTTTGTGTTTATGAAGTTTTTAAGATTTAGGGAAACCGTGGTATAAAAGGAATTAAGGAGACGCAAAAGCTCAAGCTTGGGGATGACCAAGGCACCCCAAGATAATATTTCAAGAAGTCTCAAGCATCTAAGCTTGGGAATGCCCCAGTAGGCATCCCACCTTTCTTCATCAACAATTATCGGTTAGTATCGGTTGAGCCTAAGTTTTTGCTTCTCCACATGAGTTGTACTATTCTTGGAATGTCATTTTGTCTTGTTTTACTTGCTGTTTTAATAAAATACTTAGATCAGAAAGTTTTTAAATAAGAGAGAGTCCTCAAATTACTACCCATTTACTTAACTACTCGTTTGATCTTCACTTATATCTTTTTGGAGTAGCTTGTCATTTACTCTTGTGCTTCACTTATATCCTATGAGTAAATTGTTGAATGAATTGAATATAATGAAGTTGAAATTATATGTTCATATCATGCCTAGTGGTAGCTTCACATTGGGTTTAGAAAGTGAAATCTTTTGAAGCTTGACAATCACAATATTGGTCATACAAGCAATTCATGAATGATTACTATAAGGAAGAGAACTTTCACATGCAAATACACTATCTTGGAAATCTTTTGTGATTGTGAGCCCCCATCAAAATATTATATGCCAAAATTGTTGACGTTGGACAAGGAAGACAACGTAATGATTTATGTTTGTTCATATTCACATTGAAGTTATATTGTCATAGATCCTTCAACATGTGGTGCTTGCCCCCCATCTTTGCTAGCCAAAAATTCCGCACCAAGTAGAGATACTACCTGTGCATCCAAAAACCCTTAAACCCAAATCTTATTTTCAAGAGTCCACCATACCTACCTAAGGATTGAGTAAGATCCTTCAAGTAAGTTGTCATCGGTGCAATAAGGCAATAAAAATTTCTTCTAAAAGTGTTAGATCATTTAGTGTAAGAGAAAATTGAGCGTTGTACGAACTTGTGATGGCAAAGAATAAAAGCGACAGATTGCATAATAAAGGTTGCTATCATAAGGGGCAATATAACGTGACGTTCTTTTGCACTAAGGGATTGAGCATACAAACAAAAAGCGCATGGCAACCTCTGCTTCCCTTTGCGAAGGGCATACCTTTTACTTTTATGTATTTACTTTCATGCAAGAGTCGAAGTTTTTCTCTCTATTCCTTTTTCTTTTTCTTTTTTGGGAAGCATCATGTGGTGAGGAAAGATCTAGGCACATATATCCAGTTGGATATGGGTAGCATGATTTATTATTGTTGACATCACCCTTGAGGTGAATACGTTGGGAGGCGAAATTATAAGCCCCTATCTTTCTATGTGTCCGGTTGAAATGTTTTGCTCATGTGTATGCGGTGAGTGTTAGCAAGCATAGAAGGCTATATGATGGTTGAGTATGTGGAGCTCTTACTTAGACTCTGTTGAATAAGTTGAATTGCAATTGTTTGGTGACTAAGAATATAGGTTGTTGAGTTTCTAGAGAATTCATTGTTTGAACCTTAACATGTGAATTGGTTGCCACTTTAACATGATAAGTTTTACGAGAAAGAGTTGCTGTTATGATGCTAGGAAAAGTGACTGAAATTACTATTGATCAAACTTATGCACTTTGCTAGCATTCACACTTCATAAATTATTTCTTTTATCATTTACCTACTCGAGGACGAGTAGGAATTAAGCTTGGGGATGCTGATACGTCTCCAACGTATCTATAATTTAGGAAGTATTCATGCTTCTATATTATCATTCTTGGATGTTTTACAATCATTTTATAGCAACTTTATATCATTTTTTGGGACAAACTTATTGACATAGTGCCTAGTGCCAGTTGCTGTTTTTTGCTTGTTTTTTACATCGCAGAAAATCAATACCAAACGGAGTCCAAACGCAGTGAAACTTTTTATGGACCAGAAGACATCCAATGGGCCAGAGCAGCACCTGGGGGGGTGCCCCGAGGGGGGCACAACCCACCAGGGCGGGCCTAGGCCCCCAGGCGCGCCCCGATGGGTTGTGCCCACCTCGGTGGCCTTCCGCACCGCCTCTTCGCCCTATAAATTGGCAAATATTCCAAAAACCCTCGCGGAGACCCTAGATCTGAAGTTCTGCCGCCGTAAGCCTCTGTATCCATGAGATCCAATCTAGACCCCATTCTGGCACCCTGCCGGAGGGGGAGATCATCACCGGCGGCCATTTTCATCATCCCGACGACCACCACGATGAGGAGGGAGTAGTCCACCCTCGGGGCTGAGGGTTTGTACCAATAGCTATGTGTTTAATCTCTCTCTCTCTCTCTTGTGTTCTTGAGATGCACAATCTTGATGTATCGCGGGCTTTGTTAATATAGTCGGATCATATGGTGTTTCCCCCTCTCTATCTTGTTGTGATGAATTGAGTTTTCCCTTTGAGATTTTGTTTTATTGTATTGAATACTTTTATGGATTTGAGAGCACTTGATATATGTCTTGCATACGAATACCCGTGGTAACAATGGGGTATTATATTGATTCACTTGATATATGTTTTGGCACTCAACTCGCGGATTCCCGAGGTGACATTGGGGTAATCTATGCATAGGGGTTGATGCAAGTTCTTGTCTTTGTTTCTCCGGTAGAAATCTTGGGGCACTCTTTGAGGTTCTTTGTGTTGGGTTGAGCATTACGAATCTGAATTTGCTTTTGTGTTATTTTAGTACGAACTCTTGGATAGATCGATCGGAAAGAATAGCTTTGAGGTGGTTTCGTACCCTACAAACAATTTATTCTTATGTTCTCCGCTAGATAGGAACTTTGGAGTGATTCTTCATCGCACGTTGAGGGATGGTTATATGATCCAATTATATTAGCATTGTTGAGAGATTGCACTAGCGAAAGTACGGACCCTAGGCCTTGTTTTCAAGCATTGCAATACCGTTTGTGCTCACTTTTGTCACTTGCTACCTTGCTGTTTTTATTTATTCAGATTATAAAAATATATTTCTACCATCCATATTACACTTTTATCACCATCTCTTCGCTGAACTAGTGCACCTATACAATTTGCCATTGTATTGGGTGTGTTGGGGACACAAGAGATTTCTTGTATTTGGTTGCAGGGTTGTTTGAGAGAGACCATCTTCATCCTATGCCTCCCACGGATTGATAAACCTTAGGTCATCCACTTGAGGGAAAATTGCTACTGTCCTACAAAACTCTGCGCTTGGAGGCCCAACACGAGTCTACAAGAATAAAGTTGCGTAGTAGACATCACCTCTCTAGTACCGCGCAACTTTTGCCGGTGCGTTACACCCACCATATACCTTCCTCAAAACAGCCACCATACCTACCTATTATGGCATTTCCATAGCCATTCCGAGATATATTGCCATGCAACTTTCCATCGTTCCGTTTTATTATGACACGCTCCATCATTGTCATATTGCTTTGCATGATCGTAAGATAGCTAGCATGATGTTTACATGGCTTGTCCGTTTTTTGATGTCATTTGCTACGCAAGATCATTGCACATCCCGGTACACCACCGGAGGCATTCATATAGAGTCATATTTTGTTCTAAGTATCGAGTTGTAAGTAAATAAAAGTGTGATGATCTTCATTATTAGAGCATTGTCCCATGTGAGGAAAGGATGATGGAAGCTATGATTCCCTCACAAGTTGGGATGAGTCTCCGAACTTTACAAAAAATAAAAGAGGCCAAAGAAGCCCACAAAAAATAAAAGAGGCCAAGAAGCCCACCAAAAAAAAGAGAAAAAAATGAGAGAAAAGAGAGAAGGGGCAATGTTACTATCCTTTTTCCACACTTATGCTTCAAAGTAGCACCATGATCTTCATGATAGAGAGTCTCCTATGTTATCACTTTTATTTACTAGTGGGAATTTTTCATTATAGAACTTGGCTTGTATATTCCAATGATGGGCTTCCTCAAATTGCCCTAGGTCTTCGTGAGCAAGCAAGTTGGATGCACACCCACTTAGTTTATTTTTGAGCTTTCATAAACTTATAGCTCTAGTGCATCCGTTGCATGGCAATCCCTACTCACTCACATTGATATCTATTGATGGGCATCTCCATAGCCCGTTGATACGCCTAGTTGATGTGAGACTATCTCCTTCTTTTTGTCTTCTCCACAACCACCATATTCTATTCCACCTATAGTGCTATGTCCATGGCTCACGCTCATGTATTGCGTGAAAGTTGAAAAGGTTTGAGAACATCAAAAGTATGAAACAATTGCTTGGCTTGTCATCAGGGTTGTGCATGATTTGAATACTTTGTGTGATGAAGAAGGAGCATAGCCAGACTATATGATTTTGTAGGGATAGCTTTCTTTGGCCATGTTATTTTGAGAAGACATGATTGCTTTATTGGTATGCTCGAAGTATTATCGTTTTTATATCAATATTAAACTTTTGTTTTGAATCTTATGGATCTGAACATTCATGCCACAATAAAGAAAATTACATGGATAAATATGTTAGGTAGCATTCCACATCAAAAATTCTGTTTTTATCATTTACCTACTCGATGACGAGCAGGAATTAAGCTTGGGGATGCTTGATACATCTCCAACGTATCTATAATTTTTGATTGTTCCATGCTATTATATTATCTGTTTTGGATGTTTTATATGCATTAATATGCTATTTTATATTATTTTTGGGACTAACCTTTTAACCTAGAGCCCAGTGCCAGTTTCTGTTTTTTCCTTGTTTTTGAGCCTCGCAGAAAAGGAATACCAAATGGTGTCCAAACGGAATAAAACTTCATGATTATTTTTCTTGGACCAGAAGACACCCAGGGGACTTGGAGTCCAAGTTAGAAGAGCCACGAGGCGGCGGCAAGGGTGGAGGGCGTGCCGCCTACCTTGTGGGCCCCTCGGTGACTTCCTGACCTAGGTCTTCCTCCTATATATTCACAAATATTCCAGAACCACCAGAGGCATCCACGAAAACATTTTTCCACCGCCGCAACCTTTTGTTCCCATGAGATCCCATCTTGGGGCCTTTTTCGTCATCCTGCCGGAGGGGGAATCGATCACGGAGGGCTTCTACATCAACTCTATTGCCCTTCCGATGAAGCGTGAGTAGTTTACCTCAGACCTACGGGTCCATAGCTAGTAACTAGATGGCTTCTTCTCTCTCTTTGATCTTCAATACAATGTTCTCCTTGATGTTCTTGGAGATCTATCCGATGTAATCTTCTTTTGCGGTGTGTTTGTCGAGACACGATGAATTGTGGATTTATGATCAGCTTATCGATGAATATTATTTGAATCTTCTCTGAATTCTTATATGCATGATTTGATATCTTTGTATTTCTCTTCGAATTATCGGTTTGGTTTGGCCAACTAGATGGGTTTTTCTTGCAATGGGAGAGGTGCTTAGCTTTGGGTTCAATCTTGCGTGATTTCACCCAGTGACAAAGTGGGGGTAGCGAGACACATATTGAATTGTTGCCATCGAGGATAAAAAGATGGAGTTTTCATCATATTGCTTGAGTTTATTCCTCTACATCATGTCATCTTACTTAAAGAGTTACTCCGTTCTTTATGAACTTAATACTCTAGATGCATGCTGGATAGCGGTCGATGTGTGGAGTAATAGTAGTAGATGCAGGCAGGAGTCGGTCTACTTGACACGGACGTGTGATACGTCTCCAATGTATCTATAATTTTTTATTGTTCCATGCTATTATATTATCCATCTTGGATGTTTTATATACATTTATATGCTATTTTATATTATTTTTGGGACTAACCTATTAACCTAGAGCCCAGTGCCAGTTTCTGTTTTTTCCTTGTTTTTGAGTTTCGCAGAAAAGGAATATCAAACGGAGTCCAAATGAGCTAAAAATTTACGGAGATTTTTTTGGACCAGAAGAAGCCCCCGAAGCAAAAGAGTTGGGCCAGAAGAGCCACGAGGCCTCCACAAGGGTGGAGGGCACGCCCTACCCCCTGGGCGCGCCCTCCGGTCTTGTGGGCTCCTCGTGGACCCCCCTGACTTGTTCTCGACGCCAAAAATTCCTATAAATAAAGAAACCCCCAAAAAGAAACCTAGATCGGGAGTTCCGCCGTCGCAAGCCTCTGTAGCCACCAAAAACCAATCGGGACCCTGTTTCAGCACCCTGCCGGAGGGGGAAATCATCACGGGTGGCCATCTTCATCATCCCGGTGATCTCCGTGATGAGGAGGGAGTAGTTCACCCTCGGGGCTGAGGGTATGTACCAGTAGCTATGTGTTTGATCTCTCTCTCTCTCTCGTGTTCTTGATTTGGCACGATCTTGATGTACCGCGAGCTTTGCTATTATAGTTGGATCTTATGATGTTTCTCCCCCTCTACCTTCTTGTAATGGATTGAGTTTTCCCTTTGAAGTTATCTTATCGGATTGAGTCTTTAAGGATTTGAGAACACTTGATGTATGTCTTGCATGTGCTTATCTGTGGTGACAATGGGATATTCACGTGATCCACTTGATGTATGTTTTAGTGATCAACTTGCGGGTTCTGTGACCTTGTGAACTTATGCATAGGGGTTGGCACATGTTTTCGTCTTGACTCTCCGGTAGAAACTTTCGGGCACTCTTTGAAGTTCTCTGTGTTGGTTTGAATAGATGAATCTGAGATTGTGTGATGCATATCGTATAATGAAACCCACGGATACTTGTGGTGACATTGGAGTATCTAGGTGACATTAGGGTTTTGGTTGATGTGTGTCTTAAGGTGTTATTTTAGTACGAACTCTAGGGCTGTTTGTGACACTTATAGGAATAGCCCAATAGATCGATCAGAAAGAATAACTTTGAGGTGGTTTCGTACCCTACAATAATCTCTTCGTTTGTTCTCCGCTATTAGTGACTTTGGAGTGACTCTTTGTTGCACGTTGAGGGATTGTTATATGATCTAATTATGTTATCATTGTTGAGAGAACTTGCACTAGTGAAAGTATGAACCCTAAGCCTTGTTTCCAAGCATTGCAATACCATTTTCGCTCACTTTTACTAATAGTTACCTTGCTGTTTTTATATTTTCAGATTACAAAAACCTATATCTACCATCCATATTGCACTTGTATCACCATCTCTTCGCTGAACTAGTGCACCTATACAATTTACCATTGTATTGGGTGTGTTGGGGACACAAGAGATTCTTTGTTATTTGGTTGCAGGGTTGTTTGAGAGAGACCATCTTCATCCTACGCCTCCCACGGATTGATAAACCTTAGGTCATCCACTTGAGGGAAATTTGCTACTGTCCTACAAAACTCTACGCTTGGAGGCCCAACACGAGTCTACAAGAAGAAGGTTGCGTAGTAGAGATCAAGCTCTTTTCTGGCGCCGTTGCCGGGGAGGTGAGTGCTTGAAGGTATATCTTTAGATCTTGCAATTGAATCTTTTAGTCTCTTGTTTTATCACTAGTTTAGTTTATAAAAGAAAACTACAAAAAAATGGAATTGAGGTTGCCTCATATGCTTCATCTTTTTAATGTCTTTCGTGAAAATAAGGATTCCGATAATTGTGCTTAATTGCTAGAAGAAGAAGTCTATAAAATGTTTGGCACTAAATTTTTGAATGATGAGCATGATTGCAATGTTGTTTGTATGAATTCCTTGAATATCCATGATGCTAATGATATGCAAAGCCACAAGCTTGGGGATGCTATGTTTGATGAAGATGATATTTTTAGTCCCCCAAGTTTTGATGTGCAAATTTATTATGATGATAGCATGCCTCCTATTTATGATGATTATATTGATGAAAGTGGGTTTGGAAGAGTGTCAACTTTAGGAAGTAATGATCCCACTATTTTGGAGGGTGTTGAATCTTATTGTGATAATTATGAAAGTGGATTTGGAGAGGTCATGACTTTATTTAGTGATGAATCCACTATTTCGGAAGAGGTTCCAATTGATTATGAGAACAAAGTTGCTATCTATGATGATTATTGTGATGACATATATGCTATAAAGAATAATGATATCCATGAAACTTGTCATCATGATGTTAATTTTCAATTGGATTATGCCTCACGTGATAGTTATTTTGTTGAGTTTGCTCCCACTACTATTCATGAGAATAAATTTGCTTATGTGGATAGTAGTAAAATTTGCATGCTTGTGGGTCATGAAAAGAATGCTTTATGTGATAATTATATTATTGAATTTATTCATGATGCTACTGAAAATTATTATGAGGGAGGAACATATGCTTGTAGGTATTGCAATAATATCAAGTTTCCTCTCTATGTGTTGAAAGTTTTGAAGCTATGATTGTTTTGCCTTCCTATGCTAGTAGATTCTTGTTCCCATAATTTGTTTGCTCACAAAATCCCTATTCATAGGAAGTGGGTTAGACTTAAATGTGCTAGTCATATGTTTCATGATGCTCCCATTGTGTTTCAATCCTTATCTTTTATGTGAGCATCATTAAAATCATCATGCCTAGCTTAAAAGGCATTAAAGAAAAGCGCTTGTTGGGAGACAACCCAATATTTACCCCTACTATTTTTGTGTGTTCACATTATTATGCTACTGTAGTAATCATGTTTTATAGCTTTTGTTTGAATAAAGTGTCAAGTAAAGCCTTTGGGATAGTGTGGTTGATAGTTGACTTGATTCTGTGCAAAAACAGAAACTTTTGCGTCCAGTAACAGAATTTTTTAAATTTACTGGAACGTGTAAAAACTCTGAATTTTTTACAGAGGATTTATATGCAAATTTTCTAAGTTTTTCTATTTTTTCAGAATTTTTGAAGTAACATAAATTTGAGATTACTTCAGATCTTTACAGACTGTTCTGTTTTTGACATATTCTGTTTTCAATGCATAGTTTGCTTGTTTTCTAGTTTCTATGGCTTATATTGCTTAATATAAATTATAGAAATGATAGGGTACAGTAGGAATCATGTGATAAAAATTATGAATCCTGTCTTGACAGTACCAAAGTGAATGATTTGTTTTATCATACTAACCCATCTCACGAAGGTTTTGTTAAGTTTTGTGTAATTGAAGTTTTCAAGTTTTGGGTGAGATATCGATATGAGGAGAATAAGGAGTGACAAGACCCTAAGTTTGGGGATTCCCAAGCCAGCCCAAGGTAATATTCAAGGAGGATCCAAGCAACTAAGCTTGGGGATGCCCCGGAAGGCATCTCCTCTTTCGTCTTCAATATTATCAGTAACCTCACTTGGAGCTATATTTTTATTTGTCACATGATATGTGTTTTGCTTGGAGCATCATTTTATTTTATGAGCATTTGATTTCTGTTATTTATAGTAATGTTATGTATCTTTTATTTCAATAAAAAGGTCAAGTATAGCCTTTACCATGCTTATTTTGCAAGTCTACATGTTGCTGTATTGAAAACAGAAAGTTTTCTATTGTTGTCTGAATTCTTATGGAAAGTCAGAACATAAGAAAATCTTGAAATTTTTAAAAAATTAGTAGCAACAAATTTTATACAGTGTGGTAATTTTTCAGAAATTTTGGAGTTAGGTAAGTATGAGTACAATTGCACTCTTTACAGACTGTCCTGTTTTGACAGATTGCTGTTATGTTTGCTTGTTTAATGATTCTATTTGAGGATAGGAGTATTAAATATGCAGAGGCATTTAGTATGCAATGTTAAATAATAACTTTAGTGATTTTCTACAGTAGAGAATGATAAGGTTTTGCATTTGATTTATACTAACTTTTCTCACGAGTTCTTGTTGAGTTTTGTGTGGATGAAGTGTTTAAGATTTAGGAAAACCATCATATAAAAGGAATTAAGGAGACACAAAAGCTCAAGCTTGGGGATGCCCAAGGCATCCCAATATAATATTTCAAGAAGTCTCAAGCATCTAAGCTTGGGGATGCCCTGGTAGGCATCCCACCTTTCTTCGTCAAGAATTATCGGTTAGTATCGGTTGAGCCTAAGTTTTTGCTTCTTCACATGATGTGTGCTATTTTTAGAAAGTCATTTTATTTTGTTTTTCTTGCTGTTTTAATAAAGTACTTAATATCTAAATTTTATTTATGAGAGAGAGTCTTCATATAGCTACATAATTATTAGACTACTCATTGATCTTCACTCATATCTTTTGGAGTAGTTTGTCATTTACTCGTGTGCTTCACTTATATCCTATGAGTAAATGGTTGAATGAATTGAATATCATAAATATTAAATTATATATGCTTCATATGCTTATACCATGGGGAGTAGTGACTTCACATATAAGAAGTAGAGGCGGTAAATTTATTGAAAGTTAGCAAACATTGTATTGGTCACTTGAACAATTCATGAAAGAATATTGAAGGAAGAGAGATTTCACATATAAATATACTATCTTGGACATCTTCTATGATTGTGAGCCCCATTAATTATTTTCAAACTTGAGCAAATTAATTGAAGTTGGACAAGGAAGACAACATAATGAGTTATGCTTGGGTATATTTGTATAGAAGTTATATTGTTATGGATCCTCCAACATGTGGTGCTTGCTATTTAGAATCTTTTGCTAGCCAAAATTTCTGTACTAAGCGGGAATACTGCTTGTGCATCCAAACTCCTTGAACCAAGTTTCTTCCATGAGTGTCCACCATATCTACCTATATGCGGTATTTACCTGCCGTTCCAAGTAAATTTGCATGTGCCAAACTCTAAACCTTCAAATAATAATCTATTTTGTATGCCCGAATCGCTCATGTAGCGACTAGGGGCTGTCAGTATCTTCCATGCTAGGTGGGTTATTCTCACGATGAGTGTTTATTCACTTATCATTCACGAGAAAGTGGCTGGTAATTGGGATGCCCAGTCCTATGATCAAAAGATCAAAAACAAAATCACAAATAATTGCAAACAAAACTCCCCCAGGAAAGTTGTTGGTATGGACGGCACCCGTTGTTTCGGACAAGCCGTGGAGTGTGATTGTTGGTGGAGGGGGAGTAAAAACTTTACCTTTCTGTTTGGGAACTGCCTATCATGTATCTAGTATGGAAGATATTGGGAACTCTTGGTTGTTATGTTGACAATGAAAGCATACCTCTCAAAATTATTTTCATCTCTGTTTTAAAAGCTTCAAGCTCTGGCACCTCTGCAAATCCCTGCTTCCCTCTGCGAAGGGCCTATCTTTTACTTTTATGCAAGAGTCAGTAGTATTCCTTCTCATTCCAACCTACTCTTTAGTTGGCAAGCATCATGTGATGGGGAAAGATCTAAGCATATATGGCCATTCAAATATATTTGATCATGAATTATTATTGTTGACAATTATCTATATGATAAATAAGTTGGGAGGCGAAACATTAAGCCCCTATCTTTCTCTGTGTTCAATGGATGCTATTTGTTCTAAAAATATGCTTTGAGTGGTAGCAATCATAGTCATATGATAGTTGAGTATGTGGGATTTGCTAAATCAAAGCTCTTACATAGACCCTTCCTGAAAATAAGATGAATTGCAATTGTTTGATGACTAAGAACATAGTTTGTTAGTTTTCAAGAAAGTTTATGATCTATGCTTTGACATGTCAATAGTTTGCTACTTGATCATGAGAAGTTTTATGAGATAAGCTACTGTTTATGATATATAATGATGCTAGAAAAAGTGATTGAAATTATCATTGATCAAACTTGTGCACTTGCTAGCATTCCACATCAAAAATTCTATTTTTATCATTTACCTACTCGAGGACGAGCAAGAATTAAGCTTGGGGATGCTTGATACGTCTCCAACGTATCTATAATTTTTGATTGTTCCATGCTATTATATTATCCATCTTGGATGTTTTATATGCATTTATATGCTATTTTATATTATTTTTGGGACTAACCTATTAACCTAGAGCCCAGTGCCAGTTTCTGTTTTTTCCTTGTTTTTGAGTTTCGCAGAAAAGGAATATCAAACGGAGTCCAAATGAGCTGAAAATTTACGGAGATTTTTATGGACCAGAAGAAGCCCCCGAAGCAAAAGAGTTGGGCCAGAAGAGCCACGAGGCCTCCACAAGGGTGGAGGGCACGCCCTGCCCCCCTGGGCGCGCCCTCCGGTCTTGTGGGCTCCTCGTGGACCCCCCTGACTTGTTCTCGACGCCAAAAATTCCTATAAATATAGAAACCCCCAAAAAGAAACCTAGATCGGGAGTTCCGCCGCCGCAAGCCTCTGTAACGACCAAAAACCAATCGGGACCCTGTTCCGGCACCCTGCCGGAGGGGGAAATCATCACCGGTGGCCATCTTCATCATCCCGACGATCTCCATGACAAGGAGGGAGTAGTTCACCCTCGGGGCTGAGGGTATGTACCAGTAGCTATGTGTTTAACCTCTCTCTCTCTCTCTCGTGTTCTTGATTTGGCACGATCTTGATGTACCACGAGCTTTGCTATTATAGTTGGATCTTATGATGTTTCTCCCCCTCTACCTTCTTGTAATGGATTGAGTTTTCCCTTTGAAGTTATCTTATCAGATTGAGTCTTTAAGGATTTGAGAACACTTGATGTATGTCTTGCATGTGCTTATCTGTGGTGACAATGGGATATTCACGTGATCCACTTGATGTATGTTTTGGTGATCAACTTGCGGGTTCTATGACCTTGTGAACTTATGCATAGGGCTTGGCACACGTTTTCGTCTTGACTCTCCGGTAGAAACTTTGGGGCACTCTTTCAAGTTCTTTGTGTTGGTTTGAATAGATGAATCTGAGATTGTGTGATGCATATCGTATAATCAAACCCGCGGATACTTGTGGTGACATTGGAGTATCTAGGTGACATTAGGGTTTTGGTTGATGTGTGTCTTAAGGTGTTATTTTAGTATGAACTCTAGGGCTGTTTGTGACACTTATAGGAATAGCCCAATAGATCAATCAGAAAGAATAACTTTGAGGTGGTTTCGTACCCTACAATAATCTCTTCGTTTGTTCTCCGCTATTAGTGACTTTGGAGTGACTCTTTGTTGCATGTTGAGGGATTGTTATATGATCTAATTATGTTATCATTGTTGAGAGAACTTGCACTAGTGAAAGTATGAACCCTAGGCCTTGTTTCCAAGCATTGCAATACCGTTTTCGCTCACTTTTACTAATAGTTACCTTGCTGTTTTTATATTTTCAGATTACAAAAACCTATATCTACCATCCATATTGCACTTGTATGTAACACCCCCTTGTAATAAGCACTTGATACTCTGTTGAATATGCCAAGTCATGATCATTAGCAGTGCCAAATCACAAGGGTTAAGGATTCAACTCAAATTCAAATTTGAAAATCAATTTAAATTTCAAAGTGAAATATGGAGTTGTTTAAATCCTGATGGAAAAATGTTCATTAAATGGCAAATAATTCAGGAACATTTCTAAAATCAATATCAAAATAATTGGAGTTGAACAAGTGACTCTAACTAGATGAAACAGCACCCAAAACAGCATTATTAAATTCATTTAAAATCATTTCTAAATCAAATGGATTCCAAATGAGTCCAAACCAGTTTTTGGTGAAGGGTAGAATTGCGTTTCAATATTTGGGCCTAGTCCCATATTTTACAAAATTGCAAATGTGGCCTAACCATTATCAAATCATAAGGGAATAAAGAAAACAGGATAAGGAAAATGGAAAAAGGCCTCTGCAGTTTAAACTGGCTGGGCCTGAGTGCACAGTGCACTCAGCCCAGCCCAACTGGCCAGCCCACCATAGCCGGTCGTCGTCTCCATCGTGCGTTGTCACGCGCGCGCGCGCCGACACGGCGGCAGTCGCCACGCGTCGTCCATCCGCGCCGTCCCCGGCTAGGTTAAGAGCCTCCCCGGGCCCCCCTCGACCTCTCCAACCCTAGACGCCCTCAGATCTCGTCCCCTCGCTCGTTTTCTCCCTCCCGCACAAGTCGCCCGACGCCGACGACATGGCTGAACTAGCCGGCGCGGCCACCGACCTTCCCAGCACCTGAGGCCGAGCTCGATCGCTCCGCCAGCTCCTTCTCCTTCTTCTCCGCCTGCTGATTCAAGCGCTGCGCCACCACAGCGCGGGGATCGAACGCTTCTTCACCTACGGTCGCCGGCGCAACTCCGACGAATGCCGGCGAACTGCTGCTCCTAAGCTATCACCGGGCCTTCGTGCGCCTTCACGGTGAGCAGCAGCGTCTTTCCCCTCTCTTTTCCGTCCGTTTGCGCCACCGTAGCCCCGTAGCCTTCGCCACCCGAAGGCGCCGCCGCCGTGGAGCTCGCCGCCGTGGCAACAGCTTCTGCCATAGCCATCTGCGTGCGGGAACGCACTCAGCGCCTCCGCGCGGTTCCAACGCCACCGCTAGCATGACCCCCCATGCCCAGCACCTCTGGATCCGTCGACGGCCGATTCCGACGTCCGCCGGCGATGACCTGGCGCTCGTCTCCGGCTGTTTCCGCTCGCGCTAGTAGGCCAGATCGATGCGGCACACCTCCCTCTTTCGAACGCTTCAACGCGCGCGCCAAATGGTCGCCGTAGCCACGATTCCGACGACGCCCGAGGATTGCCGTCCGCTGCGGTGCTCGCCGCCGGCGACTCCGACCACCTCCATCCGTGAGGCCACCACAGATCGGTGCGGCCGAGAACACACGTTCGAACGAGCCAAACCCCGTGCAAAATGATGCATCGCAGGGGATTTCCGAGCTCGCCGGAGTTGCTCGTCACCGTTCGGCCTTGTCGGCGCACTCCGGTGACCGGTGCCCAGCTGGCGCCGACGTGGCCCTCCGGGTCCCACCTCTCAAACACTGACGCTGGGCCCCACGGGCCCCAGCTGGCCCAGTTGACTGGGTCAACATGCTGACTGGGCGCGGCCTAGTCACTGACCAGTGGGCCCGCGCGCTTAATTAACTAAATAGGATTTTAAAAATAAATCTAAATACTAATCTCTCACTGACATGTGGGGTCCACTCCCTAATTAACCCTGGTAATTAAATTAATTCACTGGTTAAAGAAACAGAGGCTGACATGTGGGTCCCACTGGACCCACATGTCAGGTTTGACCCTGGTCAACCGCAGGACGTCACTGTGACGCAGTGATGATGTCATAATTCATTTTTCTGTTAAATAAAATAATTCCAGAAATTCAAATAAACTTTAAAAATTCATATCTTTTAAACCGTAGCTCAGATCGAAAAAGTTAAAACATGAAACTTGCTCAGAACGACGAGCCGAGTCTGATCGTGCCATCTGTTTCTCCATTGGAACCTCCTACGTAGAAGAACTCGTAACTCCGGACCCGAATCCGGTAGATGAATAGTGCACACACGTCAGATATTAAATCCCAGATTAATTCTAAAAATAACTAAAATGACTTAGATGCATAATTAGGCAACCCTGCACTGCATCATAGCATCACACGTACCGTATTGCTTTTGTTTGCATTATGCTTACCTGTTTCTTCCCCCTCTTCTCTCTCGGTAGACCCCGACGTTGACGTAGCTCCCGAGGCAGACGCAGCTCAGGAGTACGACTACGTCCCCGACGATACCACTGAAGACCTTGCCCTTGCCCCAGAGCAAACAGGCAAGCACCCCCATTTTGAGCATGCCTATATCGCCTATTCTCTTCTCTCTTATGCTTGCATTAGAACTGCTACTGCTACTGTTTTCCTATATCTGCTGCATAGCCTGATTATTGTACCCTGTCTTGTTACCTTACTGGTTATCCTAGACTGCTTAGTATAGGCTGGGTAGAGACACGACAGAGACCCCCACTTGATCCCGACTGCCCTGCTGGATATCAGAAGACCCGATCGTCGAGATTGAAGACTAGACCCTGGCACCGCACATCACTTCCCCTTAGTTGCCGACACTGCTGGGTTACCGTCGAGTGCCGAGGGTGATACCTCGTCAGCACTTCTGATGTTAACCTTGTAGGTTAGTTACTCGGTCGTGGTAAGCAAGGGTGATTCCTCCTACACCACCCCCGATAACGACGTCGTCGCGCAACTCCTCAAGTGTGGACCTCGAGGGTGATTCCTCCTTCGTTCACCTTGATGATAACATCAGGTGGGGTTCCATCGAGGGTGATTCCTCAGGGCTCCCCTGGTGTCAGACACACAGTTACTGTTGATGAGTGGACTTGCACTAAACCATGATACTAAAGACTGGTCGGCCCTGAGGGGTACCCGCGCGAGCTTAACGCGAAGTGATGTGGAGTCGGGTTGACCTGGATGGTGCCCGCGAGATAACTATGAGGCGTGGCCGGGCATTCTTAGCCCTTGCCGCAAGTCCTCGAGACGGGGCGACGGGGTCACATCGATCGTGAGTCTCTGCTCGTTTCCGCGCGCTCCTAAACCACTTAACGGTTTGGATATTTGATCCGAGGGGCCTCTGGCCCGATAGCACTAACCATCACATGGGCATAGTATGGGCGTTCTGCGTCGTATACATCAGCCAAAGCTCTATTGACGTCAGCGAGGAGTGGCCCGTTTTGGATTGGACTGGGAACGCAACTGCGCTTGTATTAAGGGGTTGCTAGGTCTGCTTCCAAAACGTCCTCGCAATGTGCAGGGTTCCCAGGGCGAAGGCCCAAGACCCCCGGGGGCATAGGTTAGTCCGGCGTGCTGACCTCTCTTTAGAGCCTAGGTCGGGTTGCGGCGTGTTGTTTAGCCGAGGCCGGGCATGACCCAGAAAAGTGTGTCCAGCCGGAGTTAAGCGAGCGTGGTGGGTAAGTTGGTGCACCCCTGCAGGGAAGAAACTTCTATCGATAGACTGTCCTACGGTAACGGACACTCGGAGTTGTATCCCGATCGGTACAACTAGAACATGTGATGAGAACTGGATAGTACGGCTCTGGGATTGCTTTCTCGCAGGCAGTCGAGAAAGGATCTCAGGTCGAGGTTGATGATACTACTACTACTACTTTATATTATGTTCATCTGTTCTCGTCTATTGCTGCAAGACTGTCGAAGATTGTTGAAGATGCTAGTATTCGATAGGACTAGGCTTCCCCCTCTATTCTGGCATTTCTGCAGCCCAGTCCACATATACAGCCATTCCTTTGACAATGATGCATATGTAGTGTAGATCCTTGCTTGCTGAGTACTTCGGATGAGTACTCACGTTTGCTTTATTATCTTTTTCCCCCATATCCAATTGATGCCACCAGACGACGGAGCCCCTGAGCCAGACGCCCCAGCCGACGACCAGTACTACTACCCGCCTGGCGAGTACTACTACTACGAGGAGCCGTTCGACGACCAGGAGTAGGATCGGAGGGTCCAGGGCAGGAGGCCTACGCCTTTTGATCGTAGTATTATATTTTACCCCGCCTCTGTGAAGGCCTATTTCTCTCTCTGTAATATATCTGTACCCAGATATCTAATGCTTCCGCTGACACTTGTATGACATCGAGCTATGTATTCGAGCCCTCGAGGCCCTGGCTTGTAATATAAAGCTTGTATGACTTTATTTATGTTTTAGAGTTGTGTTGTGATATCTTCAAGTGAGTCCTTAGGCTTGATCGTGCGCATTTGCGTGTATGATTAGTGCACGATTAAGCCGGGGTCGTCACAGGTTGGTATCAGAGCCGACTGCCTCTAGGTATCCCCCTTCCCAATTCCTTGGCCGAAGTTCAGTTTAGTGGTTCAAAAAACTATTTTACTAACTTGGCTGTGTGGCTTACGGGCCCACGTCGCCAACTGGGTGGTATTAGGATCTTTTATTCCTCGTCTTTACTCTGGGATTCTAATCTCTCATCTATTCGGGTTTAATAAAATTTACTAACACCGACATTTAGGATCTCGTTAATTCTATCCACCCGGAGAGCTGGATTCAGTGCGATTTCCCTGACTTTGATCTGATTAGTCTGATAATCATTTTTCCTTTCCATTGTTTTGTTTAACCTTTCTCTCCGAGTTGTATTATACCCCGAGTTGTCATTCGATAAGACCGGATTCTGCATCAGAGTGCACGCGGAGAGTAGGATCCAGCGAGTTGATGGATCTTCGGTGTTTTCTAAACTCGACTTGAGGTTGGGTTATCACCAGATCCGTGTCCGCGAAGAGGATATTCCGAAGACTGCATTTGTTACTCGCTATGGCTCTTACGAGTACACAGTCATGTCGTTTGGCTTAACAAACGCTCCAGCTACATTCTCCCGCCTAATGAATTACATATTCATGGATTACCTCGACAAATTCGTCGTGGTATATCTGGATGATATTCTGGTTTATTTGAAGAACAAAGAAGAACATGCTGAGCATCTTCGCTTAGTTCTGGAGAGACTTCGAGAGCACCAATTATATGCCAAGTACTCTAAGTGCGAATTCTGACTTTCTGAGGTAACCTACCTTGGACATGTCATCTCCAAGGATGGTATCGCAGTTAACCCGGAGCGAGTTCAGGCTATTCTTGACTGGACCCCTCCGAAGAATGTCAAGCAAGTCAGAAGTTTCCTCGGGCTTGCAAGTTATTGTCGCCGATTCATCGAAAATTTCTCTAAGATTGCCAAGCCCCTGACTAATCTGCTTCACAAAGGCGTTAAGTTTGAGTGGACAGACAAATGTCAGGAAAGCTTCCAGACCCTCAAGGACAAGCTGACTTCTGCTCCAGTCCTTGCTCCTCCAGACTCTCGCAAAGATTTCGTGATCTTCTGCGACGCATCTCGCCAAGGACTAGGTTGTGTCCTAATGCAAGATCGAAGAGTTATTGCTTATGCTTCGCGACAACTGCGTCCACATGAAGAGAATTACCCAGTGCATGACCTCGAACTTGGTGCTGTCATTTATGCTTTGAAGCAGTGGCGTCATTACCTCCTTGGTAATCGGTGTGGGATTTACACCGATCATCAGAGCTTGAAGTACTTATTCACTCAACCGGAACTTAATCTTCGTCAGCAGCGTTGGTTAGAAACAATCACCGATTATGACTGTGGAATTTCATACACTCCCGGCAAAGCTAATGTGATGGCTGATGCCTTGAGCCGCAAGTCTTATTGCAACAACCTCATGGTTAAACAAGCTCAACCCCAGCTATATGAAGAATTGCGCAACCTGAATGTCTGCATCATTCCGCAAGGTTCTCTTAATAACCTTGTGATACAGCCAGACCTTGAGAAAGCTGTCAAGATTGCGCAAGCCAAAGATGCTGAAATTGGTCTAATGAAGAAAGAGCTTCACCTCCAAAAATACAGGGATTTCTCGATTGCTGAAGATGGAACCTTGTACTTCCGAGACCGCATTGTAGTACCTCGCTTCGAGCTGATGACTGACAAAGTCATGAAGGAGGCCCATGATACACCGCTATCTATCCATCCGGGTAGTACCAAGATGTATCGAGATCTTCGTCAAAGGTACTGGAGGTCTAGAATGAAACAAGATATTGCTCGTTATGTTGCCGAGTGTGACGTTTGTCGTCGCGTGAAGGCAGAACATCAGAAACCTGCTGGAATTCTGCAACCACTCCCTATTCCTCTATGGAAGTGGGATAAAGTGCAAATGGACTTCATTACTGGTCTTCCCAAGTCTCAGAAGGGTCACGATGCTATTCTTGTCGTCGTCGACCAACTTTCTAAGGTTGCACACTTTCTGCCAGTTAAGGAGACTATTACTGCTAGTCAGTTAGCAGAGCTATATATCTCCAGGATTGTTTCACTCCATGGTATTCCCAAGGAAATCAGTTCAGACCGTGGCAGCATTTTCACTGGCCATTTCTGGGAAAGTTTCCAGAAAGCAATGGGAACTCATATTACCTGGAGTTCAGCATATCATCCCCAATCCCAAGGTCAAGTTGAGCGCGTTAATCAAGTGCTTGAAGACATGCTTCGAGCCTGTGTTATATCCTTCGGTAAGAAATGGGAGGAATCTCTTCCGTATGCCGAGTTCTCTTATAACAACAGTTATCAAGCCAGCTTAAAAATGGCCCCCTTTGAGGTTCTTTATGGTCGTAAATGTCGAACCCCTCTGAATTGGTCAGAAACTGGGGAACGACCTCTTGTTGGACCGGACATAATTCAGCATGCCGAAGAACAAGTCCGAATTGTCCGGGAGAATCTCAAAGCAGCTCAAGACCGTCAGAAGAGTAATTATGATCGTAAGCGATGGGGTGTGATCTATCAACCTGGTGATCAAGCGTATTTTCGTGTCACTCCAATGAAGGGCACCCGTCGTTTCGGAATCAAGGGCAAGCTAGCTCCTCGCTATATTGGTCCTTTCCGCATCATGGCTAGACGTGGACAGGTGGCATATCAATTGGAGTTGCCACCGCAATTCTCCCATATTCATGATGTCTTCCACGTGTCGCAACTCCGAAAGTGCTTCAAGGAATCCCCGCACCGTGCAGTGGATCATGAGATGCTCGAGCTACAAGATGATCTTTCCTATAAGGAGCATCCGATCCGCATCCTCGACGAAGCTAAACGTCGAACTCGTCAAAAGACGACCAAGTTCCTAAAAGTGCAGTGGTCAAATCACACTGAAGATGAAGCCACTTGGGAACGCGAGGATCATCTTCGGGAAGAATATCCCGGACTCTTTCCTTCTACCTCCTAAATTCTCGGGACGAGAATTTCTTTTAGAGGAGGAGAACTTGTAACACCCCCTTGTAATAAGCACTGTGATACTCTGTTGAATATGCCAAGTCATGATCATTAGCAGTGCCAAATCACAAGGGTTAAGGATTCAACTCAAATTCAAATTTGAAAATCAATTTAAATTTCAAAGTGAAATATGGAGTTGTTTAAATCCTGATGGAAAAATGTTCATTAAATGGCAAATAATTCAGGAACATTTCTAAAATCAATATCAAAATAATTGGAGTTGAACAAGTGACTCTAACTAGATGAAACAGCACCCAAAACAGCATTATTAAATTCATTTAAAATCATTTCTAAATCAAATGGATTCCAAATGAGTCCAAACCAGTTTTTGGTGAAGGGTAGAATTGCGTTTCAATATTTGGGCCTAGTCCCATATTTTACAAAATTGCAAATGTGGCCTAACCATTATCAAATCATATGGGAATAAAGAAAACAGGATAAGGAAAATGGAAAAAGGCCTCTGCAGTTTAAACTGGCTGGGCCTGAGTGCACAGTGCACTCAGCCCAGCCCAACTGGCCAGCCCACCATAGCCGGTCGTCGTCTCCATCGTGCGTTGTTGCGCGCGCGCGCCGACACGGCGGCAGTCGCCGCGCGTCGTCCATCCGCGCCGTCCCCGGCTAGGTTAAGAGCCTCCCCGGGCCCCCCTCGACCTCTCCAACCCTAGACGCCCTCAGATCTCGTCCCCTCGCTCGTTTTCTCCCTTCCGCACAAGTCGCCCGACGCCGACGACATGGCTGAACTAGCCGGCGCGGCCACCGACCTTCCCAGCACCTGAGGCCGAGCTCGATCGCTCCGCCAGCTCCTTCTCCTTCTTCTCCGCCTGCTGATTCAAGCGCTGCGCCACCACAGCGCGGGGATCAAACGCTTCTTCACCTACGGTCGCCGGCGCAACTCCGACGAATGCCGGCGAACTGCTGCTCCTAAGCTATCACCGGGCCTTCGTGCGCCTTCACGGTGAGCAGCAGCGTCTTTCCCCTCTCTTTTTCGTCCGTTTGCGCCACCGTAGCCCCGTAGCCTTCGCCACCCGAAGGCGCCGCCGCCGTGGAGCTCGCCGCCGTGGCAACAGCTTCTGCCATAGCCATCTGCGTGCGGGAACGCACTCAGCGCCTCCGCGCGGTTCCAACGCCACCGCTAGCATGACCCCCCATGCCCAGCACCTCTGGATCCGTCGACGGCCGATTCCGACGTCCGCCGGCGATGACCTGGCGCTCGTCTCCGGCTGTTTCCGCTCGCGCTAGTAGGCCAGATCGATGCGGCACACCTCCCTCTTTCGAACGCTTCAACGCGCGCGCCAAATGGTCGCCGTAGCCACGATTCCGACGACGCCCGAGGATTGCCGTCCGCTGCGGTGCTCGCCGCCGGTGACTCCGACCACCTCCGTCCGTGAGGTCACCACAGATCGGTGCGGCCGAGAACACACGTTTGAACGAGCCAAACCCCGTGCAAAATGATGCATCGCAGGGGATTTCCGAGCTCGCCGGAGTTGCTCGTCGCCGTTCGGCCTCGTCGGCGCACTCCGGTGGCCGGTGCCCAGCTGGCGCCGACGTGGCCCTCTGGGTCCCACCTCTCAGACACTGACGCTGGGCCCCACGGGCCCCAGCTGGCCCAGTTGACTGGGTCAACATGCTGACTGGGCGCGGTCCAGTCACTGACCAGTGGGCCCGTGCGCTTAATTAACTAAATATGATTTTAAAAATAAATCTAAATACTAATCTCTCACTGACATGTGGGGTCCACTCCCTAATTAACCCTGGTAATTAAATTAATTCACTGGTTAAAGAAACAGAGGCTGACATGTGGGTCCCACTGGACCCACATGTCAGGTTTGACCCTGGTCAACCGCAGTTGACCTGCTGACATCACTGTGACGCAGTGATGACATCATAATTCATTTTTCTGTTAAATAAAATAATTCCAGAAATTCAAATAAACTTTAAAAATTCATATCTTTTAAACCGTAGCTCAGATCGAAAAAGTTAAAACATGAAACTTGCTCAGAACGACGAGCCGAGTCTGATCGTGCCGTCTGTTTCTCCATCGGAACCTCCTAGGTAGAAGAACTCGTAACTCCGGACCCGAATCCGGCAGATGAATAGTGCACACACTTCGGATATTAAATCCCAGATTAATTCTAAAAATAACTAAAATGACTTAGATGCATAATTAGGCAACCCTGCACTGCATCATAGCATCACACGTACCGTATTGCTTTTGTTTGCATTATGTTTACCTGTTTCTTCCCCCTCCTCTCTCTCGGTAGACCCCGACGTTGACGTAGCTCCCGAGGCAGACGCAGCTCAGGAGTACGACTACGTCCCCGACGATACCACTGAAGACCTTGCCCTTGCCCCAGAGCAAACAGGCAAGCACCCCCATTTTGAGCATGCCTATATCGCCTATTCTCTTCTCTCTTATGCTTGCATTAGAACTGCTACTGCTACTATTTTCCTATATCTGCTGCATAGCCTGATTATTGTACCCTGCCTTGTTACCTTACTGGTTATCCTAGACTGCTTAGTATAGGCTGGGTAGAGACACGACAGAGACCCCCACTTGATCCCGACTGCCCTGCTGGATATCAGAAGACCCGATCGTCGAGATTGAAGACTAGACCCTGGCACCGCACATCACTTCCCCTTAGTTGCCGACACTGCTGGGTTACCGTCGAGTGCCGAGGGTGATACCTCGTCAGCACTTCTGATGTTAACCTTGTAGGTTAGTTACTCGGTCGTGGTAAGCAAGGGTGATTCCTCCTACACCACCCCCGATAACGACGTCGTCGCGCAACTTCTCAAGTGTGGACCTCGAGGGTGATTCCTCCTTCGTTCACCTTGATGATAACATCAGGTGGGGTTCCATCGAGGGTGATTCCTCAGGGCTCCCCTGGTGTCAGACACACAGTTACTGTTGATGAGTGGACTTGCACTAAACCATGATACTAAAGACTGGTCGGCCCTGAGGGGTACCCGCGCGAGCTTAACGCGAAGTGATGTGGAGTCGGGTTGACCTGGATGGTGCCCGCGAGATAACTACGAGGCGTGGCCGGGCATTCTTAGCCCTTGCCGCAAGTCCTCGAGACGGGGCGACGGGGTCACATCGATCGTGAGTCTCTGCTCATTTCCGCGCGCTCCTAAACCACTTAACGGTTTGGATATTTGATCCGAGGGGCCTCTGGCCCGATAGCACTAACCATCACGTGGGCATAGTATGGGCGTTCTATGTCGTATACATCAGCCAAAGCTCTATTGACGTCAGCGAGGAGCGGCCCGTTTTGGATTGGACTGGGAACGCAACTGCGCTTGTATTAAGGGGTTGCTAGGTCTGCTTCCAAAACGTCCTCGCAATGTGCAGGGTTCCCAGGGCGAAGGCCCAAGACCCCCGGGGGCATAGGTTAGTCCGGCGTGCTGACCTCTCTTTAGAGCCTAGGTCGGGTTGCGGCGTGTTGTTTAGCCGAGGCCGGGCATGACCCAGAAAAGTGTGTCCAGCCGGAGTTAAGCGAGCGTGGTGGGTAAGTTGGTGCACCCCTGCAGGGAAGAAACTTCTATCGATAGCCTGTCCTACGGTAACGGACACTCGGAGTTGTATCCCGATCGGTACAACTAGAACATGTGATGAGAACTGGATAGTACGGCTCTGGGATTGCTTTCTCGCAGGGAGTCGAGAAAGGATCTCTGGTCGAGGTTGATCATACTACTACTACTACTTTATATTATGTTCATCTGTTCTCGTCTATTGCTGCAAGACTGTCGAAGATTGTTGAAGATGCTAGTCTTCGATAGGACTAGGCTTCCCCCTCTATTCTGGCATTTCTGCAGCCCAGTCCACATATACAGCCATTCCTTTGACAATGATGCATATGTAGTGTAGATCCTTGCTTGCTGAGTACTTCGGATGAGCACTCACGTTTGCTTTATTTTCTTTTTCCCCCATATCCAATTGATGCCACCAGACGACGGAGCCCCTGAGCCAGACGCCCCAGCCGACGACCAGTACTACTACCCGCCTGGCGAGTACTACTACTACGAGGAGCCGTTCGACGACCAGGAGTAGGATCGGAGGGTCCAGGGCAGGAGGCCTACGCCTTTCGATCGTAGTATTATATTTACCCCGCCTCTGTGAAGGCCTATTTCTCTCTCTGTAATATATCTGTACCCAGATATCTAATGCTTCCGCTGACGCTTGTATGACATCGAGCTATGTATTCGAGCCCTCGAGGCCCTGGCTTGTAATATAAAGCTTGTATGACTTTATTTATGTTTTAGAGTTGTGTTGTGATATCTTCAAGTGAGTCCTTAGGCTTGATCGTGCGCATTTGCGTGTATGATTAGTGCACGATTAAGCCGGGGTCGTCACATTGTATCACCATCTCTTCGCCGAACTAGTGCACCTGTACAATTTACCATTGTATTGGGTGTGTTGGGGACACAAGAGACTCTTTGTTATTTGGTTGCAGGGTTGTTTGAGAGAGACCATCTTCATCCTACGCCTCCCACGGATTGATAAACCTTAGGTCATCCACTTGAGGGAAATTTGCTACTGTCCTACAAAACTCTGCGCTTGGAGGCCCAACACGAGTCTACAAGAAGAAGGTTGCGTAGTAGACATCAACGTGATGCCTATATTACATAATCATCGCCTTGGATATCGTCATAACTTTGCGCTTTTCTATCAATTGCTCGACAGTAATTTGTTCACCCACCGTATTATTTGCCTTCATGAGAGAAGCCTCTAGTGAAACCTATGGACCCCAGGTCTATTTTCCATCATATTAGTTTCCGATCTACTATTTTGCAATATTTTATTTTCAGATCTATAAACCAAAAAACCCAAAAATATTTTATCTTTTATTTAGTTTTATCTATCTCTATCAGATCTCACCTTTGCAATTGACCGTGAAGGGATTGACAACCCCTTTATCGCGTTGGGTGCAAGTGTTTGATTGTTTGTGCAGGTGCATCTATTGGGGACTTGCGCGTTTCTCCTACTGGATTGATACCTTGGTTCTTAACTGAGGGAAATACTTATCTCTACTGTGCTGCATCACCCTTTCCTCTTCAAGGAAAAAACCAACGTAAGCTCAAGAAGTAGCATTGTCCTCTGATGACGGTGGAGTGGCTGAGCGACGACGACGGACCGGTGCCATTGGTGATTGTGTGAGAAGTAGACGAGATAAGCTACAGGGAGGGAGGGGAAAATGAGACGCAGGACTCGCCGGCCGTGAGGGTTTATATAGCAGGCCGGTAAGCATTGGGATTTTGGGGGATTTCGCCGAGTCGGGCGGGAAGCTTGCGCTGGAACCTGCGCGGTTGCGCGGAAATGGGCTCACCGACGATTCATTGGCGCCACTTCGAGCCATCGTTTGGCCAAAAGAACACCCCCTCGCGCTGCGCAAGCTTGCGCTCGAAGCCGTTTGCGGCAGCGGGGTAACAAGACGTGCGAGAGGAGGACGAAAGGACACGTACACATATGGTTAATAAAAAAAGTTTGCGATTTAATTACGTACTACCCCCGTCCTGATTTATAAGTCGTCTTTGTATTTTTGTGCCAAATTTTGACTAGACATTTAACTAATAAAATACGAATGCATGTCGCCAAAGATTATATCTGATTCGTATTTGAACATAGTTTCCAATTACATAATTTTTATAACACGCATTAACATTTTGTTAGTTAAATTTAAGGTTAAAATACGGCATAGAATATAAAGGGGACTAATAGACCAAGACGGAGGTAGTAGCACACGGCTTGTAGACGACCATTCCCCGTGTGTTCAACTGCTCTATGCGTGTGGTGGCTCGCAGTTGAGGCGGCCACGGCACGCTCTGCTCGCGTCCCGCCGCGCGTGCTCTGCTCTTGCATCCCTCCGGGCGCTCTGCCCTCATCCCTCCATGCGCGCTGCCAGTCTTTGGGGCCGGCGCACGATTACGTACGTTCGTGCTGCCATTATGCATGCGGTTGTGCTGGGCGTGGCGCCACGATGCAGTTACCCGCTATAAAAACTGCCATGCGGACGCGCCAAGAATCCAGGCCACCCCCCCCCCCCCCATTTATTCCTGCGGCCATTTACCTTCATCTCTCGCGCCACACGACACAATAAGCACACTCACGACGACACATACAGAGAGGACATCCAGCAGTTCCAATGGCGCTCCCCGTGGCTCCAATGGCGCTCCCAGCGGCCACCGACGACAACGGGGGGCAATTCACCACGCCTCACGTAGTGGACACCCACGTGAGGGGGACGGCCCTCTCGGTGGTGTACACGAACGAGCTGGTCTCGGTGGAGAGCTCCATCCAAACTATGGAGCAGTTGCTTGCTGAGGACAAGTACCAAGTGGTCGGCTTCGACCTCGAGTTCACCAGCAGTCGTGCCGGGCATGATCAGAAGGCTGCCGTCGCCCAGTTGTGCGTGCGACATGACGTCCTTGTCTATTACTACCACTTGGCCACAAGGCCTTGCGAGTGTTTCTCCAGGTTTATCAACAGCTCCGACTACAGTTTCGCTACGGTGGACACCACCAACGATCTAAAAGCGCTCAAGGTTTCGGGCTTGACCTGCCAGAATCTTGTCAACATCTGTGACCACTACAAGGTCTGGGGCAGCGATGACAACAAACAGAACTCTCAGGTTGACCTCGCCTCGGCCATCATCGAACCCTACTACATGAAGATGAAGAATGAGAGCAAGAAGGACAAGAACGCCTGGCACAGTCTCTGGCATCAGAGACTGGATGAAGAACACGTCAAGTACGCGGCCAAGGACGCGTACACAAGCTGCGAATGTACAGGCGGATCATTGACATGAGAAAGTGTCTTCTTCCTTCCCCAGACAAGGGATCGAGCCACAGAGCAGTTGCGGGAGCGTCACAAGAAGTAGATGACTAGACGATCGTTTCTCCTAGTTTAGAATGCGTGCAATTGTTTATTGAGGTGTGTGCGAATTATCTGTATAGTCACTTATGTAATTGGATGTTTATTTCAGTTATATGTGTGTGTGTGTGTGTGTTATTTTTCTGTAGACAGAGCAAATCACACGGCTTATTAGCAGCAATCGTCTGTGTTATTATTGGTCTTCGCACACATTTCTGATTACGGACCTATTTGCCGCGTATCACGCACATCTTGTTCAGTTGAACTGTTTCTGTTGTCTTGGCTCATCGCAAATAGCTCATCCGAGTGAATTGTATGCCCTCCATCGCACACACCTTGATCTGGCAGACCGTTTCTATTGTGTTGCCTAATCACACACAGTTCATCCTAGTGAACTGTATGCCGTATATCACACACACCCTCATCTGGCTGCCCGTTTCTGTTGTTCTGCCTCATCGCAAACAGTTCTGCTGGATTAACCGTTTGCCACGCATCGCACACGCAACTCTAATCTGAATCGTGTTTGAGATCAACGCCATCACAAACATTTTGTATCCTTTTTGACGGTTTTATTACATCACCGTTTGTGATTAATGCATCGCACACAGTTTCGTCGATGGGTCTCTGATTGGACTGTTACGTTTGGACCAACCTGCAGTAGTGATGTTATTATATTATCCATCTTGGATGTTTTATATGCATTATTATGCTATTTTATATCATTTTTTGGGACTAACCTATTAACCTAGTGCCCAGTGCCAGTTGCTGTTTTTTCCTTGTTTTTGTCTTTTACAGAAAATCAATAGCAAACGGAGTCCAAACGGAACAAAACTTTTTGATGATTTTTCTTGGACCAGAAGACACCTAGGAAGCTTCAGGAGAAGGCCAGAACACCCACGGGTGATCCACAAGCTCACCAGGCGCGCCCTAGGGGGGAATCCTATGAGCTTGTGGGCCCCCTGTGGCTCCTCTAACCCTAATCTCAGCTCTATAAATACTCAAATATTCCCCGTATACCAGTGGACACATTAAAAATACTTTTCCGCCGCCGCAAGCTTCTGTTCTCGTGAGATCCCATCTTGGGGCCTTTTCCGGTACTCCGTTCGGAGGGCGATTCGATCACGGAGGGCCTCTACACCAACTTTGCTGCCCTTCCGATAATGTGTGAGTAGTTTACCACAGACCTACGGGTCTATAGCTAGTAGCTAGATGGCTTCTTCTCTCTCTTTGATCTTCAATACAATGTTCTCCTCGATGTTCTTGGAGTTCTATTCGATGTAATCTTCTTTTGCAGTGCATTTGTTGAGATCCGATGAATTGTAGATTTATGATCATATTATCTATGAATATTATTTGAGTCTTCTCTGAACTCTTTTATGCATGATTAAGATAGCTTTGTATTTCTCTCCGATCTATTGATTTGGTTTGGCCAACTAGATTGATTTTTCTTGCAATGGGAGAGGTGCTTTGTAGTGGGTTCAATCTTGCGGTGTCCTCACCCGGTGACAGAAGGGGTAGCGAGGCACGTATTTGTATTGTTGCCATTAAGGATAAAAAATGGGGTTTATACCATATTGATTGGATCTATCCCTCTACATCATGTCATCTTGCTTAAGGCATTACTCCGTTCTTGTTAACTTAATACACTAGATGCATGCTGGATAGCGGTCGATGTGTGGAGTAATAGTAGTAGATGCAGGCAGGAGTCGGTCTACTTGTCACGGACATGATGCCTATATTCATGATCATTGCCTTAGATATCGTCATAACTTTGCGCTTTTCTATCAATTGCTCAACAGTAATTTGTTTACCCACCGATGTGTTCTTTCAAGAGAGAAGCCTCTAGTGAAAACTATGGCCCCCGGGTCTATTCTCATCATATTATTTTTAGATCTGTAAAACTAAAAACACAAAAATACCTTGCTGCAATTTATTTATCTTTACTTTATTTTGCACTTTTATTTATCTGTTATACCTATCTCTATCAGATCTCATCCTTGCAATTAACCGTGAAGGGATTGATAACCCCTTTTATCACGTTGGGTGCAAGTATTTGTTTGTTTCTGTAGGTGCAACTATTGGAGACTTGTGTGTTCCTCCTACTGGATTGATACCTTGGTTCTTAACTGAGGGAAATACTTATATCTACTTTGCTGCATCACCCTTTCCTCTTCAAGGGAAAAACCAACGCAAGCTCAAAAAGTAGCAAGAGACACATTTCAAATCATATCCGTTTAAGACAAAGCAGCATAGACATAATATAAGTGTGGGAAAATGCACAACGCTAACAAAAATTGTAATGTGCATGACATGAGAACATAACTATTTATACAATTGAAACTGAAACCAACATAGAGCAAGAAGTTAGAACAACAATCCAGTTAAAGAAATAGGTTTAAAACATACCTGTTGCGCCATTGGAGTTTCAATTGCATCCTTCAAATTTGAAATTAGTTGGTATGAGTAAATACAGTTATGCAAGAGCAAAGGAGTATAAACCATACCTACGGAACCTGACCTAAGAACAATTCTCCTTCTGCTTTAAGCGTTGAGTTGGGGTTCGGAGTGGTGCTCCTCGTGCTTTGGGCACTGCAGTTGCCTTACAAGCTGCTCGTGTTTGGGTGCTCTGTGGTGGAGACGGTGCTGTGTCAACTAGAACTGGGTTACTATCTGCCGGGGTTGGGGTTAGAAGGGGTGTAGCTGGTTCTCTGTCCAACTAGGTAGGGGTACAATCTGCGAGAGTAAGGGTTATGTGTGGTGGGGCTAGTTCTTGGGCAAGTACAACTGTGGTTCTATCTGCATTGACGGGTAGCACTATCTTTTCTGAAGACCGTGTTTTTACTCCCATAGATACTGCCATCACCCCCTCTAATTCAAATGGCTGATAAACAAGAAAAGTAATTGAATGTACATACATTGTATGATAGACAGGTGCAATGGATAGTACGGAATAAAAGAGGGCATGAAATAATTCACATTTATGTTGTCTGACCAAACAGGATAGCATGACACAAGTTCACATATATGATGACTAGCTAAACATGATAACATGACATAATTTCACATATATGATGGCTAACTAAACAGGATAGTATGACATAATTCAAAATATAATGACTATGTAAACAAGATGACATGATATAACTATATGATGTGTCTATTAAAATGGTTGGCATGCCATAATTCACATACATGTCGTCGATGGAAACATGATGGCATGATATAATTCACGGATAGAATGACATAATTCAAAATATGATGACTAGGTAAACAGGATGAGATGATATATCTATTTTATGTCTTTAGAAAATGGGTTGGCATGCCATAATTCAGATACATGCTGTCTATGTAAACATCATGGCATGATATAATTCAAATATATGATTTATCTACTAAGCAAGTAAGCAGATGGCAATCGCATATATAATGTCTAAACTAAGCATTGCAAGACAACATATGCATGATATGAGTAATATAACCCTGCCAAGTTTGAGCATACACCTCAGAAGGGAAATAGGAATGGTCATCTATCTCTGAATCCTCCTCTGAGGAGCTATCTGTAACCAGTAAGATATCTGCCTCAACAGGTAGCATAGTCTGCTCTGATGACCTTCTTTTCACTCCAGATTTTTTCATCACCGATTCAAATGGCTGATGCACAGGAAGAGTAGTTGAATATACAAACATTATCGACAAATGGAATACCTAATACAAAAAAAGGATGTCATGATATAATTCACATATATGATGCTTGGCTAAAAAGCATGGCATTGCATAATTCACATATATAATGCCTTGCAACAAGATAGCATTGCATAATTCACATATATAATGTCTTACAACAAGATGGCATTGCATAATTCACATATATGGTAATTAGACACTAAACAGGTGTCATTCACACAAAGTATGTCTAAACTAAGCAAATGACATAGCAATGCAAGACACCATATGCAGCAATATAACCCTGCCAAGTTAAAGCATGCACCTCAGGGGGGAAATAGGACTGGTCATCTGTCTCTGAATCCTCCTCTAAGGAGCTATCCGTAACCAGCAAGATATGCGCTTCGTCAGATAGCATTGTCTGCTCTGAAGACCTTGTTTTCACTCCAGATTTTTTCATGACCGTGTTAAATGGCTGATGCATAGGAAGAGTAGTTGAATGTACTAACATTGTTGCAAATGTAATACGTAATGAAAAAAAGGATGGCATGATATAATTCACATATAAGATGACTGGCTAAGCAGGATGACATTGCAAAATTCACATATATGATGCCTAGCTAAACAAGATGGCATTGCATAATTCACATATGTGATATAGAAACTAAATAGATGGCATTCACACAAAGCATGTCAAAACTAAGCACATGACATATTTGATGTATAAAGTAAGCAATGCAAGGCACCATATGCATGATATGACCAACATCAGCATGCCAAGTTAGAGCAAAGACCCCAGGGGTAAATAGGAGTGGTCTGCTCCCTCTAAATCCCCCTCTAAAAAGTTATCTTCCTCTTGATTACGGTCTGGAATGGGGGAGGGGGGTTGCTTTTGCGCCCACCATGGAGTGACGTCTGCATGAAATTTTATTGCCACGCAAGGCTCGTCTCTTTTGCTCTACATGTTCAGTACCATTGTGTACAATAACTGACATGCATAGGAATAAAACATAGTGAGATTATGTAAGGAGTACATGCAGAAATCCAGAGTGATGGTAGCAACATGTGGATAGACCCAAAACCAATGATAGCAGGCAGATAATAGCTTCAGTTAAAAAATACAGATAATGCCTCCTTTACTGTTTGTTTCCCACCCAGCATGAAACTCATAGTAGACACCCGAGATTAACCAGATAGTAGACATATACTATTGATTGCTGCCCCAATATGTACTCCACAACCATTTAAAAACTCAAGTTTGAGCATTAGTTTGGACCTGACTCGGAGTCTAAGAGGTGAACAGGACGATAAAGTAGCATGTAATATTAAGCGATGCATAACGTAAGCAGACACAAAAGAGTGCAACCTCTCTTGCAGACTCGTGTAGTCCTCAAGGTCATCTGCTCAGTTGATGATGGTAATGCAGTTGTCGTGGCTGCCAGTGGCAGGGAAGAAGATCCGAGGTGGCGAAAGACAGTCTGGAGGGCGGATTGGACCCTTCCGTCGTTGGAGCAGCTGAGCTGGGGTGGACGACGGCGCGGCAGGAGCGGGACAAACCACACAAGGTTTTCTTTGACACCTAGCTGTAATATAAGTAATTCTGTAAGGGCTCATTTGAATTGGAGGATTCTAACAACGCATGGATAGGACATACACAAGAATAGGATAGGAATGCATGTGCAAAACATAGCATTTGCAAACACAGGATTTCTGTCAATCTGGGTGTTTTGTTCACAGGAATGCAAAGAACCATGGTTTAAGTCAAACCACAAGAAAATGTACAGTTATAATGCTATTATGCTACTATCACTTAGTCTTGTTCTTCATGAATAAGAATTTGAAAAGGAGGGCCAAGTGGATATTAAATTTCCTACGGTTTTTCTTTGACAGAGACACTAAAGGAACAAATCCTACAATTTTCATTTGCTCCATTCCTCTGAACCAAATGCATGAATAGTGGTACCATAGGAAACTTTCCAAATCCTATGTTTTTCCTTCACTTTTCCTTTCAACCACTGGCGATTCTAGTAGGTAAACTTGAACAGGCAAAAGCCTACACTCCAAAAATGTTTTTGTGCTACTTCTACTACTTTGGACCCAGGCCACTGCCCTACTAGCTCAACTCCCAGGCCCATCTATACATGCACAGCTCCAACATGCAGAAATAAATAATGATGGCTTTTGAGAGAGTCCATCATGGATAGCTAACTTGTCTAGTACCTCACTGCTTGTTATATAGGAGAAACTAATCGTATTTCTCATTACTACGCGTGCTCAGTGGACAATATATATAACATGTAGAGTAAAAAAGCAATGCAACAAGTGTACAACCTCTTTGGCGAAGCCATGTTGATCTCAACATCATTGGGTTGTTAGCTGAGGATGCTAAAGATGATGCGGCTGATGTGGCTGTCGGAGGCGGGGAAGAAGATCTTACGTGTCTGGAGATGGAGCCGAGGGTACTGCTCTGCTATGATGGACGGTTTCGTCGTTGGAATAGCTCCGGTGAGGTGTACGACGGCGAGACTGAAGCAGGACAAGAGAGACAACGTTAAACTGAGATGAACTACTGTTTATGATATATAATGATGCTAGCAAAAGTGATTAAAGTTATCATTGATCAAACTTATGCACTACGCTAGCATTCGCACTTCATAAATTATTTCTTTTATCATTTACCTACTGGAGGACGAGCAGGAATTAAGCTTGGGGATGCTGATACGTCTCCAACGTATCTATAATATATGAAGTATTCATGCCATGTTTACAACAATTTTATATGGTTTTGGTATGATTTGAATGGAACTTACCCGGACTGACGCTGTTTTCAGCAGAACTACCGTGGTGTTGTTTTTTGTGCAGAAATAAAAATTCTCCAAATGCAGCGAAACTTTTTGACGATTTTTTTGGAACAAAAGAGACACTAGAAGCTTTGTGGGAGGACCGAAAGAGCCACGAGGGCCCCACAAGCCACCAGGGCACGCCCAGGGGGTGGTCGCGCCCTGGTGCCTCTCATGGGCCCCACGTATCCGATCTTGACATGAGACCGACACCAAAAAATCCTATAAATAGAGAAACCCCCAGAAATAACCCTAGAACTTTGACTCCACCGCCGCAAGCCTCTGTACTTTCGAAATACCATTTGGAGCCTTGTTCCGGCACCCTGTTAGAGGGGGAAATCATCACCGGAGGTCATCTTCATCATCCCGGTGGCCACCATGATGATGAGGGAGTAGTTCACCCTCGAGGCTAGGGGTATGTACAAGTAGCTATGTGTTTGATCTCTCTCTCTCTCTCTCTCTCTCTCTCGTGTTCTTGATTTGGCACGATCTTGATGTACCGCGAGCTTTGTTAATATAGTTCGATCATATGGTGTTTCTCCCTCTTTATCTTGTTGTGATGAATTGAGTTTTTACCTTTGAGGTTTTACTATTATCGGATCGAATACTTTTATGGATTTGAGAACACTTGATGTATGTCTTTCATGTGGATACCCGTGGTGACAATGGGGTGTTCTGTTGATTCACTTGATATATGTTTTGGCAATAAACTTGCGGATTCCCGCGGTGACAGTGGGGTAATCTATGCATAGGGGTTGATGCACGTTTTTGTCCTACTTTCTCCGGTAGAAATCTTGGGGCACTCTTTGAAGTTCTTTGTGTTGGATTGAATATTATGAATCTGAAGTTGTTTAATACATATCGTATAATTGACTCACGGATACTTGTGGTGACATTGGAGTATCTAGGTGACATTAGAGTTGGTTGATACGTATCATATAGTGTTATTTTAGTACGAACTCTAGGGTTGTTTGTGACACTTATAGGAATAGCTCAATAGATCGATCGGAAATGATAACTTTGAGGTGGCCTGGTTTCGTACCTTACAAACAATTTCATCTTATGTTCTCCGCTAGATAAGAACTTTGGAGTGATTCTTTGTCACACGTTGAGGGATTGTTATATGATTCAATTATGTTAGCACTGTCGAGAGATTGCACTAGTGAAAGTATGAACCCTAGGCCTTGTTTCTAAGCATTGCAATACCATTTGTGCTCCGTTTTATCACTTGCTACCTTGTTGTTTTTATATTTTTAGATTACAAAAACGTATATCTACTATCAATACTACACTTGTATCACCATCTCTTCGCCAAACTAGTGCACCTATACAATTTGCCATTGTATTGGGTGTGTTGGGGACACAAGAGATTTCTTGTATTCGATTGCAGGGTTGTTTGAGAGAGACCATCTTCATCCTACGCCTCCCATGGATTGATAAACCTTAGGTCATCCACTTGAGGGAAAATTGCCATTGTCCTACAAAACTCTGTGCTTGGAGGCCCAACACGAGTCTACAAGAATAAGTTGTGTAGTAGACATCAGGCGATGAATCCCGTGATGTGCAAAATCGAATTGGGAGTCAGGTGGTGGAGTTGGATCCCGTAAAACTCAAGCAGGCCCCGAAGGAAGGGATGGATAGGAAATCCCATGCCACGGAGGAGGAAAGGAACGAAGCATACCCGCTCATCCCCGAGAGGGATGGGGTGGCGGTCGGCGTGCACCTGCCCATCTACGGATATGAAGCCTGGAGGGGTGGGAGCCAGATCTGGATCCAGCAAATAACCTTGGGTAGCAAGCCGGTCCAGCTGAAGACGGGTGATGGATCAGCCCGCGTTGTTCGCCATTTCTGAAGCTCTCCAAGCTAGACTTTGAGGTAAGAATTCCGCGTTGGACGGAGAAAGGGGAAAAGTCAAGGTACGCCTTACCGTAACTTTGGGCCGAGTACCAGCCGAATAAAACAAAAGGGGTGACGCTCCGATGTCTGGCCATAAAGCGCCCTGTTCCCCATACGTCTCGATGACTGGGGAAATTATTCTAATAAAAATGGAGCATAGTGGGACCTGAGGCTGGAACAGAAGGGACCCTGGATAAGGACGATCCTGTCCTGAAGGGGGCAGGAGAGCCACGCGATCTCGAAAGCCGAACTCAAATTATTGATGAGAACTCGCCTATCAAGCCGAAGATTCCAAAGCCGAAGTCGTGTGTTCGAGGAAGATTGTTGTCCCCGGCGTCGAAGAGAAGTTCAGGGGCTACTGACCGTGTCCTAGACTAGGGGGTACCAACCTAGTTGGCCCACAATTCATGGGCCGAGCTTATGGCCCACCATTCATACAAGGAAGGACTCCAGAAGCCTCGCACTCCGGCGTGATCAAGATGGACTTCGCCGAAGACTTGACGTACACTCCAAGACTTCCATCGGCCCGGCGGCATGCGTATCCCTTGATTGGCAATCAGCAATGTGTAACCCTAGGTACCCCCAGTATCTATATAAACTGGGAGGTTTAGTCTTTAGAGGACATGATCACAATTATAACCATCTAGCTCTAGGGTTAGAAGACAACTTACGATCTCAAGGTAGATCAAGCTTGTATTCGATACATCATCATCAATATAATCAAAGCAGGACGTAGGGTATTACCCCTTCGAGAGGGCCTGAATCTGGGTAACTATTATCTCCTTTGTCTCCTGTTACCCATAGATCCGAGATCCACAGCTCGGGACCACCTACCCGAGGTCTGCCGGTTTTAGTACTGACAAGTACGATTATGTTAGTTGGACCTTCCTTCGTGATGTTTTGTTGGCTTAAGGTTTTGATGGTGCCTACGTCCAGTGCCTTATGCAATTTGTCTCGGGTGGTCATACTGCTGTTTCCATTAATGGTGTTGTCGGCCCTATTTTCCCTAATGGTCGTCGCCTTAGGCAAGGGGATCCTATTTCTCCACTTCCTTTTAAATTTGTGGCGGAGGCTCTTTCTTGTATACTCAACTGTGTTGCTTCTGTTGTTCATATCAGGCCAGTTGTGTCCCACCTTCTCCCTGTCGGTATTTCTCAGTATGTGGATGACACCATTATCCTCATTGAAAATCATGAGATTGGACTGGCTAATTTAAAATTCCCAATTCTCCGCTTTGAAGTCTTGTCGGGGCTCAAAATCTATCTCTCTAAAAGCGAGGCGCTTGTCCTTGGTCGCTCGCCGACTGAAGCCCTTCATACCACAAACATGCTTAATTGCCAATTGGGCTCGTTTCTTTCTAATTAGCTTGGGACCCCCATTTCCCCTTTCGCTCTATATTCTAAGGACTTTGATTTCTTCGTGCTTAAGGTTGCAAACAGGGTTTTACCTTGGAGGGGCCATTCTAACTCTACTGCGGGTAAGGTGTGTCTCACCAACGCTTGCCTATCCTCTCTTCCTATGTTCATCATGGGTTTGTATCGCCTATCTGATGGCTCCCATGATGGTTGTGACAAGCACAGAAGTGGTTTCTACTGGAACTCGGCTGATAACAAAAGGAAATAACGCCTAGTTAAATGGAAAATTATGTGTAGACCTAAGAGCCTTGAGGGGCTTGGTATGTTAAATGCTACCATCATGAACAAATGTCTAATCATTAAGTGGTGGTGGTGTATCCTCACATGCGGCCTTAGCACACTGTGGTATTACATTCTCAAACCGAAGTACTTCCCCTTGTCGAGTCCCATGTTTGCCTATGTTGCTGGTGGCTCTCAGTTCTAGCGTCAGTTAGTTAAAGTGCGTGATGATTTCAGGTCACAAGTAAAAAATTTGGTTAATGTTGGGGCTTCTAGTAGTTTTTGGCTTGACTGGTGGGTCGGCAATGACCCTCTTGGTGAAGCTTTTCCTACCCTCTTTTTGTATGTTCTTCTTCGGGCATTTCCATCTCAAAACTTGCTGGCAATAACTGGGGATGGGTTTCTATCGTTTTTTGTCTCCTGTAGAGTTGGAAGATTGACAACGTCTTGTTGCTCTCTTCCCTTCGCTTTCGGTACATGCTGACTCGGTGCTCTGTCCCCATACTTCTTCTAATAAATTTTCGGTTAAGTCTCCGTATATTAGGTTGAGTATTGCTTCCTCCTCATCTAGATTCAAGGGCATTTGATGCACTCGTGTGTCCCTAAAGATTCGAATCTTTCTCTGGCAAGCGGCTAGAGGAAAACTTCCTGCCGACCAAATCCATAAGTGTAATATCCTTGGATCAACTCTTTGTGCTCTTTGTGGATCCCACAAGGACACTAATCATATTATCTATAATTGTGATCTGGCCAAACTGTTCTGGAGTTGCACTCGGTCGTGGCTAGGTGCCAACTGAAACCCCTCCTCTGTTGCTAATGTTCTCCAGCTTGCAAAAACTTTATCAGTGCAATTGAGTAGGATTTTTTGGTTTGGCTTGGGTCTTATGGACTACTAGGAATAAGTTCATGATTGAACATTCCTTTCCTAACAAGCCCGCTGACTGTATTTACAAATTGACTAACATTTTACAGTACTGAATGTCTCTGGTTATAGATGGAGACAAGGACGCCACAGAGCTCTTGATTTCGCGGATCAAGGCCACAACTGCTGAACTTAACAACGGTGATCGCAACCAGATGCCGCGTGATGCTCCTGTCTTTCTACATTCTGGTTTACCTTGTTCGTAGGTACTTTGTCTACGTGCCTGATTTGTTTCTAAGACTGTAATTCGGCTGCTGTTGTGGCTGTTAAACTGGTGTGTGCCACTTTCGTTTGTTGTTGCGGATGGTTGCCTTATGGCTTTATCTATAAATTCAGGCTTTGACCTTTTCTCTAAAAAAGAAATTGAAACCATCATACATCACAAGAGTCATGTCACAACTCACAAGTCATGGCCAAAATGAAAAGAAATAAGCCCATTTGAAGGACGTAGACATCCTTCCAACAACACATCGACCTAGCAACGATCGACAAAAGAAAATATAGATTTGATCGAACACTAGGAAAGAGTAAATGGCCATCAGTTTGATTATCCAACGTCTCCGATCTCTTTATTCTCTTCCTGAATAAATCTCAATGTTTTCTCGCAAATAAAATATTTCAATTTTTTCGTAGTTGAAAAATCTCACCTTGAGGGGCATAATATCATACTCACTTATTAACGTATAGAGGCTGCGTCAATTAATTTGGATCGGGAAGTACTTTTTATCCTTCAAAATCTTTCTTAGATTTTCATCATTTTCCTAGTCTTCAAAATACTGATTTGCACTTATAGCTCTGGGAATATGCACACTTATTTCGGCGCTTTTGAGAGGGTGTGACGCCATCTGTACCGACGTTTTTGGAGTCGTCTTTTGGAGTCGCCATCCATATTGACGCCTTAAGCAGAATGTAGGGGCAGTTGTAATTGTTAGAAATATGTCGCTTACATTTCTTTCATGGCTTAAACTTTTTATGGAACTGGTTAGTGCATAAAAACTTGATAACAACCTTAGAGCATCTCCAATAGATCACCAAATTGTACTTTGAGTAAAATTGCCATCACCAAAAAAGTGTTTTTACATCAGCAAAAACCTCCAACTCCAACAGATGATGCAAAATAGGTGTCGCAAAATACTCACTCCTTTCCAAAATATAAGGGGCCGGTTGACTTTTCTGGTCTTCGTTGCACAACTTTGACTACGATTTTCACGTATTGTAACTCTTTAAAATTAGTATATGGATACATGAAATAAATTTATTTTTGCAAGACAAATACGACTATGCCATTTATACATATTCCATGTACTTTGCTATATATTAGTGGTCAAAGTCATGCATCAAAGATCGTGCAAAGTCAAGCACGCTTTATATTTTAGGAAGCAGGGGAATACATCAGAGTTGTGTTCTTGTGTGTGCTCTATTATACATCATCCGCTAGAGCACTAGGTGATGTAAAAATAGCACTTATGATGCAAATTTTGCTCTAGCCGTGTGGTCCCTTGTGATGTGAAATTTGCTGTAACATCCCAAATTTTCAATTTGGAATGTTATACATAGATCATCCACTGCATATCATATTTTATTGCATTTCGTTTTGCGATCCTCGAAAATTCTAAGCAACTCAAGGACCCACGGAGAGAGTTGGGGATTTCACCGTTTTCATATTTGAATTTTCTCAAATATTGAAACAGGGATCAATTTGGTTTAACTATTTTTCTCTCCGAAAATATTTCATATTAAAAATATATGAGAGGAGATAATATGACTTCTCCAAAATAAATGGAATATTGGAGGAAAAATATTAAAATCAAATAAATATTTTATTTGGATTTTTATTGCAATTTTATTTGAATTTAAAAAATATGCATTTTTCAAAATTGCATTAGAGTCCCAAATAAATGTTTACCTTGTCCGGGAGATTTTTAGAGGACGGGGAAAATTTATTTCGGGAATTTTGGAGTCCGTTTAGTATTTTTTTTCTTTATTTTTCTGCGTCAGGAATTATTTAAAAAAAAAAATCCGCCGGACCGAACTGGGCCGAAGCCCAGCCGGCCCAGCAGGCCGCCGCCGCCTTCCCCGCACGGGAGTCCGCCCCGCCGCCGCCGGCCGTGTCCGAGCCGACGCCGCCTCCACCCCGTCGCCCCTTCCCCAAGCCGCCACCCCTCCCCCTCTTTAAAAGCCGACCCGGGGCCCCCCCTGGAGCCCCAAGCCGCCGCCGCCGCCTGCCCTCGCAGCAGCAGCAGCAGCCGCCGCCGCCGCGTCCGCCGCTCGCCGCCGCCGCCACTGCAGCGCCGCCGCCGCACTCCGCCGCGCCGCGCCGCTGCGCCGCGCGCGCCCCGCCCCGTCGCCTCGCAGTCGCGCCGCCGCGCAGCACCCCGCCGTCCCGCCGGAGCGTCGCCGGAGGTAGTAGCCGCTGCCGCCGTTCATTTTTTTTTCGGTTAACCGTTCGGTTTTTTTTGTAAACCCTAGATCTAGATTCGGTTTTTTTTCCGGTTTATTCTTTTTAGATCGGTTTTCCGTCGGTTTAGTTATTTAGCGGACGTTCGTCCGTACGTTCGTTTTAACGAACGGTTTTCACCGTTTAACCACAGACAGCGAACGTTCGTTCGTTAGCCTGTTCGTTAGTTTTCTTTTTCCCGGATTTTCCGTGATTATTTTCGATCGCGATTCCTGATCCGATTTTCGTTTTAGTATAACTTTTCGGTCGTTTGTCGGAATCAGGCGATTCAAGCGCCTAGATCTTCGTCTCGAAGCCCTCTTTCTGTTTAACCAACTTAAACAAGTTTTTGCTACTGTAAAATTTGACTTTAGTCCAGATTAGTAATCGAAGCTTGTTTCTTTCGCAGTTTGAGTTTAGTTGCTCCGTTTGATTTGATTCTTTTTGCAAACCAGAGTTCTTCAGTTGAACTTTCTGGTTAGATCTTCTTATCTGGGTTTTACCCGTGCATCTTCGCTTGATTGCTTATGTATGCTATTGGTTGTTTGCGATAGAATTCCCGGAGTGCGAAGCGTGCTACTACGAGTCTCTAGGATTTGCAGATCGTCAGCAAGGCAAGTAACACATTGATCATACTTCTTCGTTACCCAGTTTTTATGCATTAGTTTCGACCCTCAAATATTGCATGATTAGGATGTGATTAACTTATGGGTACTGGGAAGTAGACGATGAGGTAGAACCTATTGCCCTTTTAATAACAAACCCTTGGGAGTTACTTCTACGCTATGCTTATGTTGCCATGCTATGCTCGTAGACGTGGATTGGGTTTGAGTGTATCCATGACAGATGTGAGATTTTTAATTAATGGTTCAACTTAAGGTGGCAACTTTAATACACATCTGGGTGGATTGCTTGTTTGGGCACCTGGGGATATACCAGTGTTGTCCTAGGAGATCCCGGGGATATACCGTGTGATCCTCCTACGGTCCGCCACCCAGGCTCAAAGGGATCATAAGATTATTCATGCTAGAAACTTCCGTGTGCAGCCACAAGCTATTATGGGCTCTAGCATAGTTGAGTATGTTGCAGGACCTCTTTCAGTGGTAGGCTAGCAGATGTAGGGGAAAGTGGTGTAACTGTCTACCCAGAGTAAAGAGTAAATGCTTCAGAAAGACTGTGTCTCGGTCATCCGTTTCTCAAACACCATGAAGTGCGAGAAATCCAACGGAGGAGATCGAGTCTTGTGGGGAAAAGTGCACAAACCTCTGCAGAGTGTACAAACTAATCATGATTAGCCGTGTCCCCGGTTATGGACATCTTGAGTATCTGGTTCTTGGATCATCATATTGAATCCCATCACTCTAAATTAATTTGTTGGGATTAATGATTACTTTTAATTGGGATTGAGAGGGGGTTTTACCTTCTCAATGTTCAACAACCACCATGATAGTTAAATAAAATATATTCCTTTGTTGTAGGGAAAAATTGGCTTTTCGCAAAACTGTATAACCCTAGAGCTTTTCCACCAGCCAAATATGCATGTAGTATTAGCAATTATTCTGTTCATTGCTCTACTGTGTTATATTGCCAGCATATTCCATGTGCTGACCCGTTTCGGGCTGCAACGTATCATGTTGCAGACTTTTCAGACGGAGAGTAAGGTGTGCTAGGTCGTTGTCGTGCACTCAGCTATGCCGTTGGAGTTGATGGACTCACTTTATCTTCCAAGCTTTCCGCTGTTATCTTATTTAGATGGCCTTAAGCCATATTTATTGTAATCAGTTCTCTTTTGAGACATTCGATGTAATAAGTGTGTGATTGCTACTCTGTTATAAATCCCTCAAGTACTGTATGTGTCAGCATTACCGATCCAGGGATGACACTTGAACACAGAGATTCGATCCATTCGGGTCGGGTCGCTACATTTGCTCGGCGAGCATCTGCAAATTCTGGTGGCCTATTTTAGGTCACGGCCTATTCCAGAGTAAAAATATCTGCATGTACATCACCTACTGGAGTGTTTTTGCCCTCTCGTGATGTAAAAAGTGATCTTAACCTATACTATTACATTATCTATTGAAGATGCCAGAATCTCCCATTATATATTAGCGAATTTCCAGCCATATCGTAATAGTACATTCTGTGCTTTTTGACTTGAGAGCCAGTGATACACTGACACATGAGTCTGATGACATGATAAGCCATGTGAGGTTTGCCTTCTCTGCAATCTTCCTGTCTAACTGTATACTCATGTTCCGCTGCTAAACTTTGGCCCATCACCACGTGATGCTCTGTCAATCTCAGACACGTATATGTTTACACTCTGTCAAAAAGTCCTTCTGAGTTTTTTATTTTTAATTACCATCCTAATCTGCACTTTAACTTAGATATTGGTCGGTGGAATGTAAATTAATTATACAACTAGGGTTCGTAAAGCAAAGATGATAGTTTTTTTGTGTTGTGCTGCAAAAGCTACTGCGTGTTTGTTTCTTATAGGGAAGGCTTTTTGTCCGTGCAAAAGAATCTAGTGATTTAATCTACTGTACATGTATACAATCGATGTTGCACAGTTTAGAGTATGTATTTGGATATTACTCTCTCCATCCCATAACGTAAGATTTTTTTGACACATTATGAGACGGAGGGAGTACTTTTTTTTCCCGTCACGTGTTAATTGAAAGCACATTTCACTTTTAAACTGTACTCAGTTTAGAACTATATTTTTACCTAACGGATGATCACTATCTACACAATTTACTCAACTTGACCAATTTACACAATTCCATGGGATGGTCCCACATGACAGGCCCATATGGAATGTGACTGAGAGATCTGCACATATGTTTGAAAAAAAAAAGATCTGCACATATCAGTGGACGTCACTGGGCACCTAAAGCACGTGCCTTGTATTGAACGTACGCTGATGTACCAGGCTGCCGGCTACCAACATTAGTATATTGCGGTCACGGCGAACAAATTGAGGGAGGTGTTTATAGGGGTAGGGACCTAGGGTGTGCGTGCGCAAGTTAATATGGATAGATGTGTGTCGTGTATGTCCGTGTATGTAAGCATCTGCGATTGTTTGAGCATCTACACCCGGACGTCTCAAACCATCCCTCATACGCCTGCGGGCGCGCCCGGTCAATGACCGAACATGAGAGAGAAGGAAAAACGTGACCCAACCGGATCCCTCGTATCATCCCTGTATGCCCCGGGTGTCCGCGAACCCTCATATCCATCTCAAATATGGGGAGGATATGAGGGTTCGCGGACCCGCCCGGGCATTCCGCCACGTAGGACGTGGCCTCACCCTGGACCACCTTTTCTCTTTCTTTATTCATTCTTTTATTTCTCTCTCTCTCTCTCTCTTCATCTTCATCAATCACGTGCAATAGGGGCTCAAATGAGGAGTGTGGCTGCGCGGACGAATAAATAGGGGCTCAAAACGGACACGCCCGGTCACTGACCGGGCGCGTCCGTGGGCGTTTAAGGGGTCATATTTGCTATGTCGGGCTGTAGATGCTCTTACACATTCAAGAAAAAAAAAGTACTAGGCGAGAGGTCATATTGTGCGGTAGACACTTCGGGTGCACTTTTGTACAAATCCTGAAAAGCAGTCCATGACACTGATACTATCACAAAAATTTGAATCAAAGTTTCCCTCGAAAAAGAAAATCTATATAAGGTCAAGGAAAAAGTCTGAAAAAAACCTTGAATTCGTACCCAAAGTCTGAAAGCAACCCTAACCTCTGAATCCCTGAATTCGTCACCCTGTCCTCTCCAATCCCAGCTTATCCCAGCCCTTTACGTGTTTGTGTGAGATGGGATTGAGTGCCTGGCACAAAGAAGGGGAAAGGCCCGCCAACAAGGACTGGCTATGGGCCTCATAGGTCCCTCATAAACCCCAAAACGAACCCACCACCCTCCCCTGTTTCTCACCTGCGCTTCCCCTTATTCCGCTTTTCATCCCCTCCTCGCAGCAGCAATGGCGGCCGGTGGCGATTGATCGCTGGAACGCAAGAAGATCGAGGCGGCCGGAAAAATCGCTGGTAATCTCCTTCCTCTTTCTGCCCGTCTTGTCATAGTTGCATCTCCCAGCGCTGATTGTCTCTGGTTAGGGTTTTTGATTAGGAAAAGTGAGGGTTCTTAGGGTGTTTAGTGAGTTAAATTTGGATTTCATCTTGCATTCAGTTTGGATGTGTTGTATCAGCCATTGATTTTTGTCAACAATTGTGTGGCAATGCAGGTTAGGGTTCGTGCTTTCATCATGGATCCATATGACATACTGAATGTGAGGTTTCACTTCGGTAGCCAATTTGTTCGGATGGGACCTAACTTAGACTATGTTGGAGGAGATGAGGCAATGTCACAGATAGAAAGAGACAAGTTGTCTCTGCCAGAACTGAAAGGGTTTCTTGGTGATCATGTTCTTGTCAACGAAAGTATGAAAATATACTTCCTGTTGCCTGGTATATGAAATCTAGAAAAAGGCAAGAAAAATAATGCTTTTCTGAAAGAAAAAAACAGGGAGGAAAATGAAGGCCTCTGAGGTATATAATTTTGCATATCTTCTATTTCATATACTAGTGCATTTCTTCTGTTCATACAATTTTGCATTTCTTATGTTTCTTACAGTATTGCATCTCTTCTATTTCATATACTAGTGTATTTGTTCTGTTTCATATAATTTTGCATTTCTTCTGTTTCTCCCCATTTTGTAACTCTTCTATTTCATATACTAGTGCATTTGTTCTGTTTCATATAATGTTGCATTTCTTCTGTTTCTCCCCATTTTGTAACTCTTCTATTTCATATACTAGTGCATTTGTTCTGTTTCATATAATTTTGCATTTCTTTTGCTTCATATAATTTTGCATTTCTTCTGTTTCATATATTTGTGCAATTCATTCTTCTATTAATCATCATTTGTTGGATATAATTTATTTTCCAACAGCAAGCACAAACTGATGCTAACATCAGAGCAAGCCAGCAGAATGGCAGCAGAGGAAAAGAACCTGCCCAAGCAGGACCAAGTGGAGGGAAGAGGAAGGCTCCTAAAAAGCAGAATTTGCAAGGCAAGAAAAAAGCAAAGAAGTAAACCTGCTTGACAAGTGTACTGGTCATTTTATTTTAAGTTTTGGTCAAAACTGGAGATTCTACCCTTTTGGTTTTAGTCTGTTCATGTGCTTTTGGTTCAGGTCAAAACTGCTTATTATGGCCTCTTGGTTTAAGTACTGGTGCTATGTACTGTTCATTTACTGAAATTTGAGTTATGTTTCAAGTACTGGTTTAATGTCAATTGCAAGTGGAACTAGATAGTTTTGTGAACTGCAACTACAAAGTGTGCTCCATTTGTGTGCTGTTGTCAAGTGCAAGTCGATGTTGTTCTTAAATTATCACAAAAACTGATGTTAAGTGGAAGTAGATAGTTCTCTGAAATTATCACAGAAACTGGACTAGACACAGTTCTGAAATTATCAAAAAACAAAACTGCTGTCAAATACCAATTTTCCACTACTTGCATGCTGTTAAATTTGACACGCAAACTGAAGTTCCATTCATATTTTTCATAAATTGAGTACAAAGCCCATACATCACAGAAATTCGAGTACAAACTGTGAAGTTCTACAACCTACTAAAATGCAAAGATGTGCACTGCAGCTCTCTCCATCTCTTCACATATAGCCCTCATTGCTTAATTTTCTTCATTCTTCTCCTGAACTAGCTGCTTGAGTACAACCTCTACTCCGTTTCTCTGTTCCTGTTGGCCATAAGAATTCATCCTCCTGATTGCATCCCCTAAGTCAATCATCACTTGTCGAAGAAATGGGGAGCACAGATCATCATGCCGTGCAAAATACCCACAGCCTTCAGTCTGAATCAACAAATCATACAAGCAAAATCATCAAAGAAAAAGAGATCTGAAATAGGAGGAACAGAGCAAGATACAGTAACTTACAGTTCCTAGCACGCAACAGTAGTATCTTTCAGGATTTTCGTCGCTCCAAGATATCCAGCGAGGAGGCTTCTTTGGTGGCACGCAGTAGCATTCCCTCGCCGGCTGGTACGCCATCGGTTCTCCCGGGTGCCGTCGCACCTAGCTACTGCCCTGCGACGGCGCCCTCTGCCTGAGTACGTCCAGCTGGAGGAGGAGGCCATCGTCGACTGCTCTGCCACCGCTGGCTCCGCCGCCGCCCGCCAACCCTCCTCGAGTAGCTGGCTCCGCCGTCGCCGCTGCCGCCCGCCCGCCCGCCGCCGCCGCCGCCACCGCCACCTGCAGTTCTTATTTGCCACACCCGTTGCTACTTAACTAAATATTGAAAGGGGGCAGCGACAGTCAAACTTGTGTCTGATTAAAACCATAATCCATGCCACGTCAGCAATCCTGGTGCACAAATGAGCTATTAGCATAAATCAACCAGGATTAGCTGGGATTAGAAAGGACAGGGTGATGAATTTAGGGATTCAGAGGTGAAGGTCGTTTTCAGACTTTGAGTACGAGATCAAGGTTTTTTTCAGACTTTTCTCTAAGGTCAATGCACATGTCGAGAAACGAGAAACACAATCTTAATTTGGTTACTATTCACTTTACATAATTTGTCATTTCTTCTTTTGTTTCTCCTTGTGCATGTTGCGTGGAATTTGGATTCCAAATCTAGTTATGCATGACTTTGAGTCTTTGATAGATGCCAACTTGGACTCGGGTGTTGCATCTCGTACGATATGGTCCTAGCAAACTGGGATTTACTCTGCTTTTGCTCTGCTCTTTGGTACCAGCAGCTCACCAACTTCAACGGTCTCCCATTTTGATCAAGTGCTTGCATGAGATGAGAGAATGAGAGTTTGGTTGGTATAGTCGAGGCAAGGTTAGGATAATAAGATGCTCAAAGCCCTGTCAACTAACACGAGTGGTAAATCCGGATTCAGAACCTGACTAAAATGACGAAATTGTTTTATGCCCTAATTTCATACAAAAATAAGGCATAAAAACTTTTTTCGTTGCGGTAACTATTTTTATGATTTATGAGTGTTTATTTAGTTTTTTGTTGCATGGAAAATAAAATGACCACACTTTTGAAGTGAAAATGATATATCTACAAAAAAACTTTTTTTACACCCTAAAAAACCATCAACACAAATTTTCGTAAGCTTTGGTCTGCTATTCTTTTTCTATGATTTTTTGAAGCATTTCCTCGTTTCTTGGTTACTACTCCCTCCATCCCAAAATAAGTGACTCAACTTTGTGCTAACTTTAGTACAAAGTTGAGTCACTTACTTTGGGACGGAGAGAGTACTATAATACTAGTCGATGTTGTGACTTTTTTTAACCGTAAACCGTAGACATGTTTCCACGAGCTGGAATTGGTTCAGAGGGTGATAGATCTTTAGTTTTACCTTTTGTTTCGTAAATATTGTACTCTTTCGACGGTATTTTCATTAAATAAACCACCAAAAATCCATCAAATCAAAACGGAAACATGTCACCCAGAATCCACTGACCAAACACCCCATCAACATCGAATCTCAGGAGTCAGGGTGACAGGACCTCTCCTCCCAGCCTATCTCCAAACCGAAACTAAAAGAAGTATCACAACAAAAGGGAAAACAAAGGATGGTCGATGAACTAATCGAAATGCAGTCACATGGCATGGAGCAGTTCCTGCACATACTCATTGAACTCACAACATATTCTGGCGGCCTCGGTGATGTGGAACCTAACCTTGGGCTAGGTGTAACAAGCATCTTGACCTGTAGGGGTGAGCAGAAAAACTGCGAGCCAAAAACTAGATCAAAAAGCCCGAGACCGAAGTTGAAAAAGGTTAGCAAATGTTCAACACGGAGCTCATTGGGCCAAGATATTGCATCAAGGCCTAGCAAACTAAGCAGAATAGGCAATAGCCCATCTACCAACTACACCTACACTAATAGCCATATATCAACCCAAACGTACACAACACTCAACCCTAATGTGCTCCATTCTTCCCCACAGCATCGCCGCCTCCATTCACCTACCTCGCATAGTCTCAGCAACCGCCAGCGCCCAGAACGCAGCGACGATCATGGCTTCTTTATGGTCGAAGGTTGTGCGCATATCTCCTGCGCACATCGGTCGGTCGTTCACATGGCTTCCACGCGCGATGGCCATGGCTCCTTCATGGCCGAAGATGGCATTCATAGCACTCGCATAGCGATCGGTGACCCATGTGCAACAGTTTCTAACAAGAGTTTCTTGCTCCTACCATTTTTGTTAATGCTTGATTCCTGCTTGTATGTTCTAGCATTTCTTGCTCAAGTTTTGATTCCTGATTTGTTCCTCCAGAAAAAATCGGTATTCTTACCGAGGGCCGAACCGAGTTCTCGATGCAAAAAAAAAAGATTTTGCATTTGTAGATTAACCGATCAGTCATCACATATACAAATGAACCGAATTTCTTTATTACTAAGCTCCCTTCGATTAGACTGAATGCCCTGTCTGACCAAAATCCCATGCAGTGACCAAAGGGACCCACCGAGACGATGACCAAGTCAAAATCATGGGGTAAAATCTTAAATTGGACACCTCAATTGATTGTGAGAGTTTCAACCCCAAGGGAGCTTAGTAAATTAATGGTTATATCGCTCGTTGTGAACAATAAGTATTTCTTACTAATTTGAGACATTTCTCTGGGTTGGTCCATTAGTGCTACATTAAACGGACACAGAGAACGGTTTTTGAAAGCTTTTGGAACCATTCGTCCTGTTTTGGAAAGGTTCTAGAAGGTTTACACTTCTTTCTTTTGTTTTTTTAATTATATAAACAATTTTTAGATTCAGAAATATCTTTTAATTCATGAATATTTTTTAAATTCATGAACACTTTTTAAAGTTGTCTTTTTACAAATTTGTAGTTTTCTTTTGAAATTTGTGATTTTTCTAAGTCTGCCTATAGTTTTGAAATTCGTGAACATTTCTTATATCTACGATCGCTCTTTGAATTCATGGTTTTTTTCTTCATGAACATTTCTTTCAAATTCATGGACATTTTTAAATTCACAAAAATTATTTAAATTCGTGAGCATTTTTCAAATCTACAAACACTTTCTAAATTTGTGATTTTTTGAATTTGGAATTTTAAAAATTCATTAACATTTTTTGAATTAGTGAACTTCTTTTCAAATTCGAGTACATTTTTTAATTCTTGAAATTTCCTCAAATTTGCAAAGATTTCAAATTCACAAACTTTCTTTTCAAATCTGTGAACTTTTCTCAATTCAAGAACATTTTTTAAAATTCTCAAATAATTTTCCAAATTTATGAACTTTTTTCATTCTATGAACATTTTTCTAATTGGCAATTGTTTTCCAAATGGATGGTAGTTTTTCGAGTCGGTGATTATTTCTTGAAGTCCCGAACATTTTTATAAATTGTGATTTTTTTTTAAATCTTGAACATTTTTTAATTTGTGAACATTTTTCGTCGAAATTAAAGGATTTCCACTAAAAAAGGTTTTCAATTGGACTAAGGTTTTCTGCCCAGCAAACATTTCCCATTTCAATTTTTTATTTTTCTACTTATTTTTTTCCAACATGATAGAGGCATAGCACAAACAAACGGGGCATAACTAACTCTCTAACAGAAAACCCCATGGTGAAGAAAGAAAAAATGAAGCAGAAGGAAAACCGTGTAGAAGAAAGAAATAAATAAATAACCTAAAACCGTGAAGAAGAGGATTTCTTTAGTCTTGTCTGGCAATTACGGGCTTCCACTGTAGATTGGTTAAGAGACCAACCACAAGCGACAGCGGTAAATTTGACAATTTTGACGTGTGGACGAAAACATTTCACAAAATGAACTGCTCTGAAAAAAAAAATCATTCAGCTGACCGTTTTGAGTGGTGCCCGACACGAAGGCACCGGACCCTACGGTGCAGCGCCTAGCTCGCAGGCGTTGCACGTCTGTCCAGCGTGGCACCCGCGGGGCCCGCACCAAGCAGTGCAGCGTCTAGTCCGTAGGCGTCGCACTGTCTGTTACTAGTTGGCTGGCTGGCCCCCCTCCCCCACTCCCCCCCCCCACACACCCCAACCCCGAAACCCATCCCCACCCGAGATCTGCCCCCTCTCCCCCTCTCAAATCCTTCTCCAAATCTTCCAAACTAGGTAGAAAGTGCGGCGGGTACAGTCATCTCCAATATGATAATACAGTCACTGAAGCATTGCAATTCAAAAAAGAACCATGATATTGGTTTGGTACAGTGCCATACACCACATCATTATCTATGAACTAACCCAAGAAGGTAGAAAATGCGGCCTACCACATCCCACTTAGTCTCGTCTTAGCTAACCCGGTAATGAACAATATATGGCTTTGAGAATGAAAATTTAGAGCTAACCCAATAATGAACAACATCCGGTATTACTCAATGGTAAAAGGTAGTAGTAGATACTTAATGGTCCAGTACATACCATGAAGTTTCATTACATGACATTGGTGTATATTAGGAAACATAACAGGAAATACCAAAAGCATCATTACAACATTACAAAATCAGGACATAGCAGTAGTGGCACATAGGATTCGTCGACCTGATCCAGTCTAACTATCCAATACACAATATATATTTCAAAGCTATACAGGATGACAAGGTCCAAATAGTGATTGTTAGTTATCATCTGAAAAAAGCACAAAACAAAAAAGCTTAATCCGGAAAACCAAAATAAATCATATATATGAGAAGGCACCTATGTTAATATAGCTCATCACAGAGAAATGCCAAAAAGTCAAAAAAAAAAACTAAAAAATTATTCAATCCTCATTTGACATTATGGCATTCAAGAATCCATTATGGCAAGTTTTAGTATCCTGGTTGGTTTAATTAGTGAGCCAATAATTAATTATACATGCAAGATAGAAAGTAAAAATCCATTAAAATCTAAATAGAAGGGTCAATGATTGCAGCAGGGGGTATCACTTCTGCGAAAAAACTATACTTCCACACTAGAATAGCTTTACCGCCAATTGGTCGAGCAGTTGGAAGGCACAAATAAATAGATTCACTTAGGAAAGAGCAGTTACTATGTATATCATAGTATCATGTAGTAGTAATGTAATGTAGTACTAATCAAGAAGAATTGTTTGATAGCCAAGAGATTCTAAGTCATGCTTGTAAACTGTTTTCATAATTAAAAGACATAGTAGCAGACCAATGTAGCAAAATAGAGCTGCCCATTCGTGAATAGCAACATACGCAGCGTATCGTTATGATCAATCAGTTTGAGCATTTGTAAGGCATAAATAAATAGATTCCCTTGCAATAGCTAGAGGTTGCGCTTGTGCAAGAAGTCCACATGCCACAGTCACGACATGGCTACTGTAATTGAGAACATGACAGGATAGACGGCAAAAGAGGTGGCGGGCTGTCCTGACCAAAATGTAGCAATAAGAAAACAATTAACAACCTTAAGAACAAATTTAGAAAGAATCAGGAAGACATGCAGTGTAACCTTCGAAGGGGAGGAATCACTCGATACAGTCTAACCATTTTGATTGACCTAACAAATCATCCAAGAACTTGTTAAAAAAATCATCCAAGAGGGAAGCCTGAATCTATACAAAATTCACAACAACGTGGGATTTAAATATGAGAAGAAATTTTACATATGCAAGAGCAGTAAAAACAAACTGATGAGTTATATCATCACTGACGCAAATTGGTTCGTCAATCCCGCCCCTTTCATAACATGTCTATTACTGGAGTTCTAGTAAAAGTGGAAGTGTAAATGCAAGAGAGATTGTGATCAGCCTTAGAGAGAACAGTCTTAATAAAAAGAACTAAAAATCCGTTTAGTTTATATAAGTTTACACACAGTTTATTTTGACCAGACATATTTAGTGGAACTCGTGCGCATGTTACCTTAATTAAATATGATATACAACAACGCGTTGACAACCCAATCTGGAGTAAACCAAGAGTACATCAGAATTGAATCTATATGTGTTCACCAAATTTGAAGTTATCCATGCAATTAGTACAGTAGCTGTAACAATGTGCATATCTATGAGCAGGAAAATTACATGGGCAAATGTCTTTCCTCCTAAATCAAGTGCATCAGTATATAGTGAATTATATTCGCATTGGTTTCAATGCATTGGTTCTACAGTCCAGAAGCGTATGTTCATGGTAAATAGGATAAAGAAACAGGGAGGGAAAGGTAGAGAAAGAGATGGATAAAGAAACAGGAGGGAAAGGTAGAGAAAGAAGAGTATATCCCTCTTGTTATTTATCAGTGATGCTTAATTAGTACTGGATCATCCTTCTCTGACCTAAGCCGCGACCAAAAGACATCAGTGCAACCCGTAGAAGAAGGAAGCTACAACTGTGTGAATCGAATATAAATGGGGAAAATCATGCTCTCCATCATGCTAAATGGGGACTTCTCGGGAACTCACGTTTACTATGGGTCAGGCCTGTGTATCCGGATGCCACTCAAGATATAACCACCAAACGAATTCATCTGCATGCGTGGGTGGGTGCGCGATGGTGAAAGCACAAGTGCTCTATATGAAAGCACAAGTGCTCCCTGGGTGATTTTGGTAATTAATGTCAACATATCTCTTGTTGGACTAATATTTTCATCTAGTATATTTCATATAGTTCAACGATGGCGTGGCCTGGACAAGAGGATGTGGAACCCCTTCAAAATGCTAAGGTCAAATATTGGCAAAAGCTCAAGACTCTTCATCTCTATTTTAGTGATCCAAGATCACATTGAGTCCATAGGAAAAGCCAATACTATTAAAAGGGGATGAGGTGTTGCTTAATGGTCTACTTGCTCAAAGTGCTTAGTGATATGCTCCAAAGCCCTCAACCACTTTCTCAATTCCATATATGTCCTAAACCTAAAGTCAAACTTGGCCCCACCGATTTGATCTATTCGGCGCCACTGAGTTCCTTTGACATAGCCACTGCCAGAAACCCTAATCAGTTCGGTCTCACCGATAGGTATCTCGGTCTCACCGAGATGGCAATGCAAACTCTCTGTTTCCCTTCGTAACATTTCGGTCTTACCGAGATGAGTGATCTGTCTCACCGAGTTCGCCTTGCAAACTCTCTGTTGCCTGTTGTAATTATTTCGGTCTCACCGAGACGTGCAACCGGTCACACCGAGTTTGCCTGACCAACTCTCTGTTTGCTCGTTGTTGAAATCGGTCTCACCGAGTTCATGCAATCGGTCACACCGAGATGAGGTTTTGCCCTAACCCTAGCACATCGGTCCCACCGAGTTGATCATATCGGTCCCACCGAAAATCCTAACGTTCACATTTTGAACTAAATCGGTCTCACCGAGTTCTTCTATTCGGTCTGACCGAGTTGGGTCAAATGTGTGTAACGGTTAGATTTTGTGTGGAGGCTATATATACCCCTCCACCCCCTTCTCTATTCAAGAGAGAGCCATCAGAATGTGCCTACACTTCCACTACTCATTTTCTGAGAGAGAACCACCTACTCATGTGTTGAGACCAAGACATTCCAATCCAACCACAAGAATCTTGATCTCTAGCCTTCCCCAAGTTGCTTTCCACTCAAATCATCTTTCCACCATAGCCAAATCTGTGAGAGAGAGTTGAGTGTTTGGGAGACTATCATTTGAAGCACAAGAGCAAGGAGTTCATCGTCAACACACCATTTATTACCTTTTGGAGAGTGGTGTCTCCTAGATTGGTTAGGTGTCACTTGGGAGCCTCCGACAAGATTGTGGAGTTGAAGCAAGGAGTTTGTAAGGGCAAGGAGATCGCCTACTTCGTGAAGATCTACCTGAGTGAGGCAAGTCCTTCATGGGCGATGGCCATGGTGGGATAAACAAGGTTGCTTCTTCGTGGACCCTTCGTGGGTGGAGCCCTCCGTGGACTCGCACAACTGTTACCCTTCGTGGGTTGAAGTCTCCATCAACGTGGATGTACGATAGCACCACCTATCGGAACCACGCCAAAAATCTCCGTGTCTCCAATTGCGTTTGCACACTCCAATCCCATCTCTTTACTTTCTTGCAAATTGCATGCTTTACTTTCCGCTGCTCATATACTCTTATCATGCTTGCTTGAAATGTCATGTGATGCTTAAACTTGTGCTAAAACTCCACCTCAACTTGAAGAACTTAAAAACTGCTACTTTTGCTTGTTGAGGGTCTAATCCCCCCCCCCCCCTCTAGACCCCTCTTCTCGATCCTTTCAGATGGAAGGACCTGCATCGAGAGAAAAGAAAGGGGGTTGACAAAAATGAATCATAACTTTTTACATGGAAGAGTAGCAAGCACTAATAGCATATCCTTTGTTGTATTTCAAGCCTAATAGGAACAGGTGATAGTGATCGACCTTGTGTGTCAAACAAACATGTGATAAAAATATGTACATTCAATTATTTGTATTGAGCATATTCATCCCATCCTAAATCTCATCAGTTTATTAGTATTTAAGTAGAATGGCAACCAAAACTATTGTGTAAACAGCCACATTTTAAAATTTTGGCTTCGGATAGGTTTCGTATATTCTTTACTTGTGTGACGCATTAATGAGGCTTATAAAAGACAAGCAAAGTGAAAACTCAAACAAAACTCTGAAGCATAACTATTTCCGGTGTAACATCGTCATTGCTAATGCACTGACCAGATACTCTTGAAGCCAGGCCTCAGTGATATGCAACCTGATTGTCATTTCTGATACTTGCAAACTATGCATGCTTGTCGCAAGAGGCTGCATGTAGATAGCAGAAAACAAAAAGATAAGTAACAACAAAAGCGCACTTTACAGAAGGAGCAAAATGGAATTAGGATGAAACAAAAATAAAGTCAATTTAACACATAAGCTAACGATTGTAGGTAAGCAACAGGACAGCAATATTTGAAATAAAATTCAACATAGAAAGGTAAGCGAACTAACATGCTTCTGTGTCAATTGTAAAGAATAATGATTTACCTCCTTTTTTGGGCAGCCGGCAAATGGAAGCATAGCCTAGCAAGAGATCTTGGAGTACCATTAATGTTATCTCCACAATCCTACAGAAAGAAGAGAGTCACAACTCTTACTTAAATTTAATAGCTGCGAGCCAGGGTCCTATTTTCATTCTCCATGACTTCAAAGCTGCTTCTCTTTATCAATTAGAATCGTATAGGAAACAAACAAAAATACATGGATATAGTTTAAAGTTCCAAAACTATACATCATTGACTACATAATATAACTAAAACAGAAATACTTTACATATAGATCATTGCATAATCACAAAGCTAATCATTGAGGAGCAGATATATCTTACCTTCCTTTCGATCCTTAGGACCAGCCAATTAAAGTTGACTCTCCTTAGTAATTGGCACCTGAATTAACAGATGAAGAGTAAAAATTAGTCAATGATGTGATGCCAAAATATAAGATCAGCTCCAAAATATATACTCAACAAATACTCGATTAGCAATGAAATAAATGAATGACTGGTAAAGCAAAGTAAGTGAGCAACACATGATTTTCTTTTATGCACATTACAGGCACCTTTTAAGGAAGTTGAGATGGTGTTTCTGCTAGTGTAGTTCTAAGATGTTTGTCGCATATAAATAGGTGCCCAACCGGTAAAGCATGAAAACACAGCTAATTACAGGAGGATGCCTAAAACTGGTTGGGGATAGGGCTTGACCTTCCAGTCTCATTGCTATGGTTCCTTCTTAACTTCCCTAGTGTTCGAGCTTCTAAGTTGCAGCCATGCCTACAATATTAAAAAATGCAGCCATGAACCATGGTACATGTAAAAATTTCTGAAATAGCAAGATGACAGTAAAAAGAAAGGAATGAAAATGCTCGGTTCATGGATTAGGCATCCCTTGCAGCTTACCAATGAAATGTTCGTACCAGCCTTCTACTCCCCTACCTTATCCGCACCTCGTCACCACACAAGCGAGCCTCCATCCGTGGAACTCTGAGGCCGCATTGGGATGCTCCGCCATCGCCGGTGGCGAGGAAGAGGAGGCACTGGCGAGGAGGAGGACGGCGGTTGCAGTGGGTCATGGAGGAGAAGGAGACCGACGTCGGACGAGTACAGAGGGAGCAAAGCGTCGAGGAGGCGTCGTAAAGCATGGATGCGGAGGAGGCAGATGATGGCGAGCTCGCTGGCTGCGGAGAGGTGAGACCTACTGCCAGCGGCGCGAGGGTGGATCGACGCCGGCTGACGGGAAGAGGATGATGGACGCCAAAGGATCGACGACTGAAATAAGAAGAGAACAATTGAACATATTTAAAAATAATGTTGTTTATCAAAAAACAACCTTATTTCTTTAGAAAGGAGTAAATTGTGAGACCCTGATCGTTTTCTTTTAACTACAAAAGAAGATCCACAGATACATGTCAACAGAATATTGTCAATAGTTGTGCATATCTATTTTCATCTTGCAGTACAGAAACAAATCCAAGCAATGAAGAACTGAGGAAGAAGAGAGAAAGGAACAAACCACTTCTTTCTAATGATTTGGTCTGAAGAGAGAAAGAAACAAACCAATGTAGCAGCAGACCAAACAATGATTCGACTGAAAACAGCCTTAAAAGACATAGCAGCAGACCAACGCAGCAAAATAGGGCTGCCCATTCATGAAGAGCAAAATATGTAGCATAGTGTTACCATCAATCAGCAGCGACTAACAACCAAGTGCCAAATCCAAATGACGCAGTAGCTCCGTGCCAAGTCCAACACATAATTTCTTAGAAAATAAAGCAGAAATATTTTTTTTGCGGGGGGAAATAAAGCAGAACTCAACAAAGCCTATAACAGAAATCAGAATTGCAGACAATAAAATATAAATGTTGCATGTGTGTTTCATTCACAGAGCAAACATGTCAGGTGAGTGATTTGTTGGTGGCAGAATGACATTAATAGCAGATGATGCTACATCCAGAACTGTTGAAGGGAGAGATGCAAAATTAAGTAAGCATTGGCCACTAACCGCCACATCTTCTTAGGTATTATCAGTACAATAAAACAGAGCAAGAACATAAAACTAAGTGGGGGAATGAGTTCACTGGGTTAGAGGTTGCACTTGCGCAAGAAGTCCACGTGCCACAGTCGCGACATGGCCGTTGTAATTGAGTACATGAACTGGATAGATTTGCACTGGAAACAAATATAGCTTTTTAGAAATTCAAAGCAGTCTTCCAAATGATTAACATATGCATCAAGACACCTCCAGTTTCATCAGTTTTGCTGGTAGTAGTATTAGTACTTTGTAGGCATGATTTGAGATTCAGTGCTAAAACTAAATTAGCAATTGCTTTGTTTCAGTATGTGCATGATTTACTAATTTTCAGTACTTCAGATTGTGCCTCATGCCTTTTCAGTTTATATCTGAACCAGCAATAGAGGTGTGTGATTATATTTATTTACGGAGGGAGTAGTTGTGTTGGATGGTGTGCGGCAGGCAAACGACTTGATGAGCTAATGATTTTCTTATCAACTTATTTTGTTGTTAAACATGTAGCTGTGTTAGATGGCATGGGGCAGGGAAGGAGCAGCGGCTGAGAGCCGGCTTCAGGTCAGGATTAAGCAGCAACAAATGTGAAAAGCTTTTTTTATTTCTATTTCTAGGTTTCATGATCAATATTTATGCCAAGACCATGCCAAAAACCTACTACCCTTTTGCACATCTAAAATCATTTGCCAGACTAGAACAATGTGCAACCTACATTCCCAGGCCACTCAAACTCAAAGTACACTACGAAAAACATCAATCTCGTCCCTAATTAGTAATCCAAGAAGTAGCAAGTTATTTGGGAGTACAAACCGCAGCGTGGGGCTCGAACAGGTGCTCCTCTTCGAGGCGCCTGCACAAGGAGGCGGCATCATGGTCCTCGTAGCAGTAGGGGTAGGCGAACTCCGGTATGGCTGCCTTCTCGCCATCCATGTCTACCTCCTCCATCCCGGCCCGATCTGCACCCGCCTTCAAGAACCTACAAATCAAGCAATCATGAAACCGTCGCGGATTGAGAGAGGAAAATTGATCCAACCAATCATCGGCATGGGTGGGGTGGAGGGAGAGCACGTACTGGCATGGCCGAGCTGCGCTATGACTGGGAGAGGATGCAGAAGGAGAAGGACGGGTGTCGGCGTAGACTCGATGTCCTCCTCATCGGCGGCAGCGGTCGCCCTTCTCCCTCGGAGGAGGTCACGAGGGAGCACGCTAAATCGACGGCGGCGTTGAGAAAAGTTTGTCCTAGCCATCGGGAGAGGGCGTGGGAGCAGGACAAGTGCCGCCGCCGGCGTAGAGGAGGAGCGGCGGCGCGGTAGGAGGACAGGCGGCTGCGGTGTAGAGGAGAAGCTAGGGTTAGGGGAGTGAGGGGCGGGTGGGGGAGTGAGAAGAGGATAATGGCCCCGACGCGGAGGAGGAGGGCAGTAGCAAGGAGGAGCGGTGGTCGGCTGTGCGGAGGAGACGGCGGGGCAAGGGGTGCAGCAGGATGGCGGCGGCGGGGAGACGCATCGCGCGTGCGTGCAAGGTGGGGCGTCTAGGGTTCTCACTTCTCACCCAATCCGTCGCTCGCTTCGCCCTTACGCGCAGCCCAGCCATCCACGAAACACCACGCAAGGCCCACCATGTGAAATCTCGAAAGTGCCCTCGGCGGCCACACAAAATTGCAGGCGGTGGCACGACCCCCGCGCGTGTCCACAGCAGCACCGAGCAAACCCGCCTCCACATTGAATGACACAGGTGGCCCACCCAACTTGGGCCCCACCTGTCAGCGAGAGTTAGGATGGTAGAACGGGTGTAAACATATGCGCACTATTCATTGATTGTCACATCAACTCGGATCCAACGGCCAGGATCATTGCATCAAAAATTTGACGGCCAGAAGTATTTTGGACACTCAATCGGACGACCCAGATTCCAGACACCCTTAGAAGGCTCCATTTCAGCTCACAATGTAACAATGGGATTTGAAGATTTTGTCCGTGGATTTTGAATCCAGTCCCTCCCTCAAGGTAATCTCCTCCGGTCCCCTTGTTTTGAACCAAGAAATGTTAACAATTGGTCATTGGTTGCTAGTTTGAGGAAACCCTATTTTTTATGGATCTAGAGATTTGTATGGAGATATGAGATGTTTGTTTGCCAATTTCCTATGATTAGGGTTGTTAGTATGTTAGGGTTATTCTTATGGGTGTTGTTATGTTGGTGCTAGGGTTAGGCTTGTTAGTATGTTAGGGTTAGGGTTATGGGTGTTGTTATGTTGGGGTAAGGGTTAGGGTTGTTGTTTCATATCTATGTTAGGGTTTGTATTCTTTGTTAATCTTCAGATTAGTACTCATGGAAGATATGTTACGTTTTGTTGTTTGAATGCTTATAGGGATGGGAAGAACATGTGTATTTGTTCATCATGTGGACAAAGACGCCTTCTTGAAATGCAATATTGAACTGGACCCGGATGAGCTTGACATGGTGTTTGATAGTAGTCCTAGCTATGCGGTGGAACAAGTGAGGGAAGATTTGAATTGCATGGACCCTAGTGATATCGTTGAGTTGGAGGGAAGGCATAATGTTGGTTTTGGAATGCACATCCATTGGAAGACAATGCGTGTGAACTCCGAGCAACGTTGGGTTGCATACAAGGAGATGATTGCCGAATCACTAGACAAGGCTCTTGAGTTATTTGCTACGAAGAAGGTTGATTCAAGTTTGCATTTGGACTTTAACCGGAACCCCTCCCCCTTGGTTGCTAGTAGGACCCCACCCTTGAACCGAGATGAAATTGTTGAACCTCCTTTGACCCAACAAGTGAGGCCAACATTGAGCCCGTTTCCAAACAACCAAAATGAAGCTTTGCAAGAGGATAATGATGAGTATGCGGACGATGACAATGAAGTTGATCTTCATGACAACAATGTGGGTGATCTCGACAAATATCATGTGCAAGAGACAATGGACCATTCCATTCCTTATTCCCGTGGCTATGCATCGGATTCGGATGACGAAGGTCCCGATGAACAAGTTGATGAGGAGGGGTTCACGGTGAAGGAGGCCGAAGCTTTTGAGAGGGTATTCGGGCGGGATCATCGGACTACATTGTTCAAGGATGTTAGTCTCGCGGATGAAGCCATGGTAGATGGCAGCCAAGGTATATCTCTTGGAGTTAGGCCAAGTTCTCACCGTGATTTGGAAGACGGGAAGAACAGGATTTCTCGCGGGTCTAAGTTCCAAACCTTCTTGGAATTGAAGATGTGGCTCGACAACTACTCGGTTACGCATTATTGACCACACAAGGTGGTGAACTTGGACGTTAATGTGCACTACACGGTTGCATGTGAAGAGAAAAAATGTCCATGGATTATGCGTGCAAGACCATGGAAAGGAGGTCCCACTTGGCACGTAGTGAGTTGTGTACCAACTCACATGTGCCGAGGCAAGAGGGTGGATGGCAAGGTTGTGTCCCAAGACCACAGACAACTCACGTTCGAGTTCATCGCTTACATGCTTTCCAACTCAATATCCACACTTCCAACAATGAGCATCCAACATGTCATGGACCTCGTGAAAGCTATCTTTCATTACAAGGTAAAATACAGCAAGGCATGGAAGGCGAAGCAAGCCGCATTTAAGATGTTGTATGGTAATTGAGAGTAAGCATACAACCAAATCCCTAGGTTGTTGTTAGCCATGGCCGCCACTAACCCGGACATGGTTCATGTGGTTGAGCCTCATGGGGAAAAAACAACGGTTCATGACGGAAGGACCGTCCGAGTATTTGGCCGTGCATTTTGGGCGTTTGAGCAATGCATGAGGGCTTTCGAACACTGTCGGTCGGTCATCGCCGTTGATGGCACATTCTTGATAGGACAATACAAGGGCACCTTGTTGGTTGCGATAGCAAGTGATGCCAATAACCGGGTGTTGCCATTGGCATTTGCTTTGGTTGAGGTGGAGAACAATGACAACTGGGAGTGGTTTTTGCGTCTTTTGAGGACGAAGGTGTTACCCACTCAAAGGGAAATTTGTGTCATATCGGATCGCCATCAAGGAATTCTTAACGCGGTGGACATTGACATTCCCGGGCATGCTCCGTTGCACCATCGATGGTGCATGAGGCACTTTTGTTCGAACTTCTATAGGGCATGTGGCCTTAAGGAGTTGGTCGATGATCTTCAAGATTGTTGTCTCGCTTTCTCCGACAAGCGGTTTACCTACTTGTACAACAAATTGCTCGCACACAAAAAACTTGATCCCGGGGGTCAAGACTTTCTCAATAGGCACATTCAAGAAAGGAACAAGCGGGCACGTGCTTTTGATGAAGATGGCTGGAGGTATGGTCAAATGACAAGTGATACATCTCCAACGTATCTATAATTTTTTATTGTTCCATGCTATTATATTATCTGTTTTGGATGTTTTATATGCATTAATATGCTCTTTTATATTATTTTTGGGACTAACCTATTAACCTAGAGCGCAGTGCCAGTTTCTGTTTTTTCCTTGTTTTTAGCTTTGTGGAGAAGGAATACCAAACGGAGTCCAAACGGAATAAAATCTTCGCGATGATTTTTCTTGGACCAGAAGACACCTGTGGGACTTGGACTCCAAGTCAGAAGACCTTGGAGTAGAAAACAAGCCACAGGGGCGCGCCCTAGGGGGGGGGGCGCCCCCTGCCTTGTGGCCTACTCCAACACCCCCTGACCTAATTCTTCGTCCTATATATTCACATATATTCCCAAACCACCAGAAGCATCCACGAAAACACTTTTCCACCACCGTAACCTTCTGTACCCGTGAGATCCCATCTGGGGACCTTTTCCGGCACCCTGCCGGAGGGGGATTCGATCACGGAGGGCTTCTACATCAACCCTATTGCCCTTCCGATGAAGCGTGAGTAGTTTATCTCAGACCTACGGGTCCATAGCTAGTAGCTAGATGGCTTCTTCTCTCTCTTTGATTCTCAATACCATGTTCTCCTTGTTGTTCTTGGAGATCTATTCGATGTAATACTTTTTTGCGGTGTGTTTGCCGAGATCCGATGAATTGTGGATTTATGATTAGATTATCTATGAATATTATTTGAATCTTATCTGAATTATTTTATGCATGATTTGATATCTTTGTAATTCTCTTCGAACTATCGGTTTGGTTTGGCCAACAAGATTGGTTTTTCTTGCAATGGGAGAAGTGCTTAGCTTTGGGTTCAATCTTGCGGTGTCCTTTCCGAGTGACAGTAGGGGCAGCAAGGCATGTATTGTATTGTTGCCATCGAGGATAAAAAGATGGTGTTTACATCATATTGCTTGAGTTTATTCCTCTACATCATGTCATCTTACTTAATGCGTTACTCTGTTCTTCATGAACTTAATACTCTAGATGCAGGCAGGAGTCGGTCGATGTGTGGAGTAATAGTAGTAGATGCAGAATCGTTTCGGTCTACTTGACACGGATGTGATGCCTATATTCATGATCATTGCCTTAGATATCGTCATAACTTTGCGCTTTTCTATCAATTGCTCAGCAGTAATTTGTTCACCCACCGTATTATTTGCTATCTTGAGAGAAGCCTCTAGTGAAACCTATGGCCCCCGGGTCTATTTTCATCATATTACTTTCCGATCTACTATTTTGCAATCTTTTATTTTCAGATCTATAAACCAAAAATACCAAAAAATATTTACTTTAGTTTCATCTATATCTATCAGATCTCACTTTTGCAAGTAACCGTGAAGGGATTGACAACACCTTTGTCGCATTGGGTGCAAGTTGTTTGATTGTTTGTGCAAGTATTCGGTGATTTGTGCGTTTTCTCCTACTGGATTGATACCTTGGTTCTCAAACTGAGGGAAATACTTATCTCTACTTTGCTGCATCACCCTTTCCTCTTCAAGGGAAAAACCAACGCAAGCTCAAGAAGTAGCAGGAAGAATTTCTGGCGCCGTTGCCGGGGAGATCTACGCCAAGTCAAGACATACCAAGTACCCATCATAAAAATCTCATCTCTTGCATTAGATTATTCGTCATTTACCTCTCGTTTTCCTCTCCCCCACTTCTAAAATGATTTTCGAAAAGATTTGCCTTTTTATTCGCCTTCTTTCGTTCGTCTTTTCGTTTGTCCTTATGTCTTACTTGGTTTGTTTGCTTGTTCACTTGGTATAATTATGTGTTTATTGAAAATCACAACCAAAAAGTTTATGGATCCTCATCCACTTGCCAATCTTTTTAAGAGTTCCAACTATGATGAACCAATTGCTAGTGAGTTAAGTGCACTAGATTATCTTTACGAAGTTTTGCTTGAGATTCGTGAATCTGAAAAGTGTGATGAAGTGTTAAAAGAAGAAATTTATGAAGTGATTCACGATAGCTCCTTCAATGAAAAGCATGATTGCAATGATGTTATTATAAATTCTATGAATGTCAATTGTGCTAATAATATGCAAAACCCTAAGCTTGGGGATGCTAATTTTGCTATGTCTACTACTTGTTGCAATGATCATGATTGGGGTGATTCTTCTTATGATCTTGAAAATTTATTTAAGCCCCATGATGAATATGAGATTGATAACAATGTTTGCAATAATATTGAAAGTGGGTTTGGAAGAGTGTCAACTTTAGATCCCACATATTTGGAGAATGTTCAATCTTATGAAATTTTTGATAAAAGTGGGTTTGGAGAGGTCATGACATTAGTTAATGTTAATCCCACTATTTTGGAAGAGTGTCAACTTCACATGCATGTGGATCGTGTTGAGAATATGTTATGTGATAGCTATATTGTTGAATTTGCTTATGATCCTACATGTAATTATTATGAGAGAGGGAAATATGGTCATAGAAATTTTTATGTTGCTAAATTACCTCTCTTCATGTTGAGATTGTCTATGTTTTATTCTCCTTCCTTGCATATGCTAGGTTTTTCTTGTCTTGATAATTTATTTGCTTATAAAATGCCTATGCATAGGAAGTATGTTAGACTTAAACTCGTTTTTCACATGCTTTATGATGCTCTCTTTTTGCTTCAATTCTTGTCTTTCATGTGAGCATCATCGAAATCTCAATGCCTAGCTAAAAAGGCTTTAAAGAAAAGCGCTTGTTGGGAGACAACCCAATATTTTTCCTTTCTGCTTTGCAATAAATAATTCATCTAGCCTCTGGTTAGATGTGTTTTTGTGTTTTAATTAGTGTTTGTGCCAAGTAAAACCTTTGGGATGGCTTACGGTGATAGTTGATTTGATCTTGCTGAAAAACAGAAACTTTTGCATCCAGTCACAGAATTTTGATAATTCACTGGAGCGTTGAAAAACCCTAAATTTTTTATACGAGATTTATATACAAATTTACTATGTTGTCCTAATTTTTCAGAATTTTTGGAATTACAAAAGTATTAGAAAAATTCGGATCTTCCCAGACTGTTATGTTTTTGACAGATTCTATTTTCTTTGTGTTGTTTGCTTATTTTGATGAATCTATGGGTAGTATCGGGGATATGAACCATGAAAAAGTTGGAATACAGTAGACATTACACCAATATAAATAAAGAATGAGTTCACAACAGTACCAAAAGTGGTGATTTATTTTCTTATACTAACGGAGCTTATGAGATTTTCTATTGAGTTTTGTGTTGTGAAGTTTTCAAGTTTTGGGTAAGGATTTGATGGACTATGTAATAAGGAGTGGCAAGAGCCTAAGCTTGGGGATGCCCAAGGCACCCCAAGGTAATATTCAAGGACAACTAAGAGCCTAAGCTTGGGGATGCCCCGTAAGGCATCCCCTCTTTTGTCTTCGTCTATCGGTAACTTTACTTGAGGCTATATTTTTATTCACCACGTGATATGTGTTTTGCTTGGAGCGTCTTGTATGATTTGAGTCTTTGCTTTTTAGTTTGCCACAATTATCCTTTCTGTACACATCTTTTGAGAGGGACACGCATGAATCTTGATTTATTAGAATACTCTATGTGCTTCACTTATATCTTTTGAGCTAGGCAATTTTGCTCTAGTGCTTCACTTATATCTTTTTAGAGCACGTGGTGGTTTTATTTTATAGAAATTGTTGAACTCTCATGCTTCACTTATATTATTTTGAGAGTCTTTAAACAGCATGGTAATTTTCTTTGGTTATAAATTTAGTCCTAATATGATAGGCATCCAAGAGGGATATAATAAAAACTTTCATATAAAGTGCATTGAATACTATGGGAAGTTTGATTCCTTATGATTGTTTTGAGATATAGAGATAGTAATATTAGAGTCATGCTAGTGAGTAATTGTGAATTTGAGGAATACTTGTGTTAAAGTTTGCGATTCCCGTAGCATGCACGTATGATGAACCGTTATGTGATGAAGTCGGAGCATGATTTATTTATTGATTGTCTTCCTTATGAGTGGCGGTCGGGGACGAGCGATGGTCTTTTCCTACCAATCTATCCCCCTAGGAGCATGCGTGTAGTACTTCGTTTCGATAACTAATAGATTTTTGCAATAAGTATGTGAGTTCTTTATGACTAATGTTGAGTCCATGGATTATACGCACTCTCACCCTTCCACCATTGCTAGCCTCTCTAGTGCCACGCAACTTTCGCCGGTACCATACACCCACCATATACCTTCCTCAGAACAGCCACCATACCTACCTATTATGGCATTTCCATACCCATTCCGAGATATATTGCCATGCAACTTTCCACCGTTCCATTTATTATGACATGCTTCATCATTGTCATATTGCTTTGCATGATCATGTAGTTGACATCGTATTTGTGGCAAAGCCACCATTCATAATTCTTTCATACATGTCACTCTTGATTCATTGCACATCCCGATACACCGCCGGAGGCATTCATATAGAGTCATATTTTGTTCTAAGTATCGAGTTGTAATTTTTGAGTTTTAAGTAAATAAAAGTGTGATGATCTTCATTATTAGAGCATTGTCCCATGTGAGGAAAGGATGATGGAGACTATGATTCCCCCACAAGTCGGATGAGACTCCGGACGAAAAAAAAGAGGCCAAATAAAAAAAATGAGAAGGCCCAAATAAAAAAATGAGAGAAAAGAGAGAAGGGACAATGTTACTATCCTTTTACCACACTTGTGCTTCAAAGTAGCACCATGATCTTCATGATAGAGAGTCTCCTATTTTGTCACTTTCATATACTAGTGGGAATTTTTCATTATAGAACTTGGCTTGTATATTCCAATGATGGGCCTCCTCAAATTGCCCTAGGTCTTCGTGAGCAAGCGAGTTGGATGCACACCCACTTAGTTTTCTTTTGAGTTTTCATAAACTTATAGCTCTAGTGCATCCGTTGCATGGCAATCCCTACTCACTCACATTGATATCTATTGATGGGCATCTCCATAGCCCATTGATACGCCTAGTTGATGTGAGATTATCTCCTTCTTTTTGTCTTCTCCACAACCACCATATTCTATTCCACCTATAGTGCTATGTCCATGGCTCACGCTCATGTATTGCATGAAAGTTGAAAAAGTTTGAGAACATCAAAAGTATGAAACAATTGCTTGGCTTGTCATCGGGGTTGTGCATGATTTGAATATTTTGTGTGATGAAGATGGAGCATAGCCAGACTATATGATTTTGTAGGGATAAGCTTTCTTTGGCCATGTTATTTTGAGAAGACATAATTTCCTTGTTAGTATGCTTGAAGTATTATTGTTTTTATGTCAATATTAAACTTTTGTTTTGAATCTTATGGATCTGAACATTCATGCCACAATAAAGAAAATTACATGGATAAGTATGTTAGGTAGCATTCCACATCAAAAATTCTATTTTTATCATTTATCTACTCGAGGACGAGCAGGAATTAAGCTTGGGGATGCTTGATATGTCTCCAACGTATCTATAATTTTTTATTGTTCCATGCTATTATATTATCTGTTTTGGATGTTTTATATGCATTAATATGCTCTTTTATATTATTTTTGGGACTAACCTATTAACCTAGAGCGCAGTGCCAGTTTCTGTTTTTTCCTTGTTTTTAGCTTTGTGGAGAAGGAATACCAAACGGAGTCCAAACGGAATAAAATCTTCGCGATGATTTTTCTTGGACCAGAAGACACCTGTGGGACTTGGACTCCAAGTCAGAAGACCTTGGAGTAGAAAACAAGCCACAGGGGCGCGCCCTAGGGGGGGGGGCGCCCCCTGCCTTGTGGCCTACTCCAACACCCCCTGACCTAATTCTTCGTCCTATATATTCACATATATTCCCAAACCACCAGAAGCATCCACGAAAACACTTTTCCACCACCGTAACCTTCTGTACCCGTGAGATCCCATCTGGGGACCTTTTCCGGCACCCTGCCGGAGGGGGATTCGATCACGGAGGGCTTCTACATCAACCCTATTGCCCTTCCGATGAAGCGTGAGTAGTTTATCTCAGACCTACGGGTCCATAGCTAGTAGCTAGATGGCTTCTTCTCTCTCTTTGATTCTCAATACCATGTTCTCCTTGTTGTTCTTGGAGATCTATTCGATGTAATACTTTTTTGCGGTGTGTTTGCCGAGATCCGATGAATTGTGGATTTATGATTAGATTATCTATGAATATTATTTGAATCTTATCTGAATTATTTTATGCATGATTTGATATCTTTGTAATTCTCTTCGAACTATCGGTTTGGTTTGGCCAACAAGATTGGTTTTTCTTGCAATGGGAGAAGTGCTTAGCTTTGGGTTCAATCTTGCGGTGTCCTTTCCGAGTGACAGTAGGGGCAGCAAGGCATGTATTGTATTGTTGCCATCGAGGATAAAAAGATGGTGTTTACATCATATTGCTTGAGTTTATTCCTCTACATCATGCCATCTTACTTAATGCGTTACTCTGTTCTTCATGAACTTAATACTCTAGATGCAGGCAGGAGTCGGTCGATGTGTGGAGTAATAGTAGTAGATGCAGAATCGTTTCGGTCTACTTGACACGGACATGATGCCTATATTCATGATCATTGCCTTAGATATCGTCATAACTTTGCGCTTTTCTATCAATTGCTCAGCAGTAATTTGTTCACCCACCGTATTATTTGCTATCTTGAGAGAAGCCTCTAGTGAAACCTATGGCCCCCGGGTCTATTTTCCATCATATTACTTTCCGATCTACTATTTTGCAATCTTTTATTTTCAGATCTATAAACCAAAAATACCAAAAATATTTACTTTAGTTTCATCTATATCTATCAGATCTCACTTTTGCAAGTAACCATGAAGGGATTGACAACCCCTTTATCGCGTTGGGTGCAAGTTGTTTGATTGTTTGTGCAGGTATTCGGTGATTTGTGCGTTGTCTCCTACTGGATTGATACCTTGGTTCTCAAACTGAGGGAAATACTTATCTCTACTTTGCTGCATCACCCTTTCCTCTTCAAGGGAAAACCAACGCAAGCTCAAGAAGTAGCAACAAGCAATATGGCTGAATGCTTCAATAGGGTGTTCAAGGGTGCACGTGCATTACCCGTGATGGCAATAGTTCAATACACATTTGACAAGATGAATGCATACTTTCTAAAGTATTCAATGGAAACGGATGCGCAGATAGCGGGTGAGAACAAGCGCAAGTACAAGTACAAGTTCCCACCCAAGGTTGATGAATGGTTGGAATTTCAATCACGGAAGGCGGGCTCACAAGAAGCTATACTATATGACAACGAAGATTGATTGTACGAAGTGAAAGAGCCAGGAGGAACCACAAACGATGGCCGCCAACATGGAGGTCGGGCTTTCAAGGTCTCGCTAACATGGTGTGATTGCTCTTGCGGGAGGCCATTGTTGCTTCATCTCCCATGCTCACACTTGTATACCGCCGGTTGCGTTAGGAAAGTGGACGTCAATCACCCGCTCACCGTGAGGGAGTTGGAGTTCTCAATCATGACGGTCAAGAATACATGGGCTCCCCGCTTTCACCCATACTTTGACCAATCACAATGGCCGGAGTACCATGGACTTCAACTATGGACGGATCCGGATTTGAAGGTTGTTAAATGGGGTAGACGTAAGACAAAGCGTCTTCGAGGCGACATGGACGGATGGGGCCATGGTGGCCGTCACGAATCGGACAACGACCAATTCCAAGAGCCTCATGAGAGCTCCCATTGTGGGTAATGCAAAGGTCAGGGCCACAACAAAAGAAAATGTACCAAACCAAGAAAGAGGTCAAAGACAAATGATGCAAGCACAAGCCAACAAGGAGCTACACAAGGTAGCCAACCAAGTGGTAGCCAACAAGTGCCAAGGCAACCAAGTGGTAGCCAACTAGTGCCAAGGCAACCAAGTGGTAGCCAACCAAGTGGTAGCCAAAGAGGATCTAGGCAACAAAGAGGGAGGCAACTAGGACTTACACGAGGCCGTGGTGGTGGTAGAGGTCGTGGTGGTGGTCTAGGCTGTGGTGGTGGTAGAGCTCGTGGTGGTGGTCTTGGCCTCGGTGGTGGACTTGGCCGTGGTGATGGTCTTGGGCAAGGTCATTATAGAGGAATGTTTGGATACCTCTATGGACCATTTCCGTATGTTGCTCACTAACTATAATGTTTCAATTTACATATTTTCCATATGTTCTTGTTGTCCCTATTCACTAATATGTTGCAATGTACATGTTCTTCAATTTGTTCTTATTGTCATTACTAACTATTATGTTTCACTCATTGTAGGTATGGCGGCTTCTCAACCCAACAAACCAACAATGAAGGGAGTGGAGGAGAAGGATGGCGAAGGTGAGATGGCGGGGTGGTGGGAGAAGGCTGCGAAGAAGCTAAGAGAGGAGGATGCAGCCACACTAGAGAAGAAGAATCAAGAGGAGCTCGAAGAGAAGAGGAAGGAAGATGAGAGATGACTTTTTGAGTGTATCGCTAGGGAGCAAGCGTTGAAGAGGAAATGTGAGGAGGCAAATAAGAAACGTCTAAAGGATTTTCAAGAAAGAACCTTGAAACTTTGGGCTTTCAAGGCTGAAAAGAAAGAGAGGGAGCACAAGATATTCATGGAGAGGGTGGTTAAGGAGGCTCACCGCATAAGGAAAAGGGAGGAGGAAGAAGAAGAAGAGAGGAAGAAGAAGAAGGGAAAGGGGCCTTGCTCGACACAATAGAGCTATGTGATCTTCGATGGTTGTGGACTATGACCATGCTATCCTCTAAGCTATGATCTTTGATTTGGTTGTCAACTACTATGTGTTGTGAACTACTATGTGTTTTGGACTCCTCCTCGATTTGGTTGTATGAACTCCTCCAATATGTGAACTACTATGTGTTGTGAAGTACTTTGTCTTGTGAAGTACTATGTGTTTTGGACTACTATATGTTGTCAACTACTATATGTGTTGGACTACTATGTGTCGTGAACTACTATATGTTTTGGCCATGTGTTGTCTTTTTCCTATAATAGTTGTCTTCAATACTCAAAAAAATCTGCTGCCATCACTAGAGCTGCATAAATGCACAGTGCAACGCCTAGCGGCCAGTGTGGCGCCTCAGAGCTAGGCGCCACACTGCTCTATTTCTGGCTGTAGCTTGTTGTTGCTCTCTGGACATTTGTCCAAATGTGCAACGCCTAGCTGCCAGGTGCCACACCATACGGTGCGGCGCCTCCCTGCTAGGTGCCACACGAGCACTTAGCGAAATTTTGTGCCCTCAAACTGGGTGAAAAGCTTCTATTTCTCTCTGGATAGTTCTTCCCAGACGTGCAACGCCTCGGAGCTAGGCGCCACACTTAACGGTGCAGCGCCTGGCCCCTAGGCGTTGCACATCTGGGAAGAACTATCCAGAGAGCAACAGAAGCTTTTCACCCAGTTTGACGCCAAAAATTTCGCTAAGTGCTCGTGTGGCGCCTAGCTTGGAGGCGCGGCACCATACAATGCAATGCCTCGGAGCTAGGCGCTGCTCTGTACGGTGTGGCACCTCCGGGCTAGGCGCCACACGAGCACTTAGCGAAATTTTGTGCCCTCAAACTGGGTGAAAAGCTTGTGTTGCTCTCTGGATAGTTCTTCCCAAACGTGCAACGCCTCGGAGCTAGGCGCCACACTTAATGGTGCAGCGCCTAGCCCCTAGGCGTTGCATGTCTGGGAAGAACTATCCAGAGAGCAACAGAAGCTTTTCACCCAGTTTGAGGGCAAAAATTTCGCTAAGTGCTCGTGTGGCGCCTAGCCTGGAGGCGCCACACCGTACAGAGCAGCACCTAGCTCCTAGGCGTTGCTTTGTATGGTGTGGCGCCTCCGGGCTAGGCGCCACATGAGCACTTAGCGAAAAATTTGCCCTCAAACTGGGTGAAAAGCTTCTATGGCCCCTGGATAGTTCTTCCCAGACGTGCAGCACCTAGCTGCCAGGCGCCACATCATACAGTACAACGCCTCACAGCTAGGCGCTGCACCGTTCAGTGTGGCACCTAGCCCTTCAGCGCCATGGCTCTGTTACCCGTAGAATCATAAGATGCAGTGTTGCATACATTTCAGGCACATTTTCAATAGTTATACATATACTTGCATCACAGAAAAAACAGTAATGATCATCATTATGACATTTTTAACACCTCTTCAACTTCAACAAAGACAACATTACTAAGAGTTACCATCACTTCAAGTTCAACATTACTAAGAGATACAATCACTTCAAGTTCAACATTACTAAGAGTTACCATCACTTCAAGTTCAACGACATAACACGTTCGACATAAGAAAACGCTCACTAGGCGAGTTACATAACAAATAGAGGACGACGACCTGTTCCTTCCGCGCTTATTGCCGCCTCTTCCCCTCCTGACGGATATCTTCTTCTTCTTAGCACGAGCAACTGGCTCCGGCTCCGGCTCCGGTTACTCCACCTCATCCACATAGTCATCCAAAGCCGCCATCCGCGAGGTGCCGACCATCCTCTTGTCTCTTTCGGTGAAGTCTTCGGGTGTGTATTTATTGATTCCCCTCCTAGGCTTTAACATGTATGTGACCGAACTTGATAGGTCTCCAAGGTCATGTCATCATCAACCTATTACAAAAACAAACGACATGGAAAAGGACGTGCGTGAGGATAAAGTTAGCAATGCATCAATAATTGAATATATGCTATAGCATACCTCTTGGGTGACCACACCCACATCCTCATCCTCCAAAGGAGCCCCATGGCCAGAAGTGGGATCTGATGGTGTCGCCGACCTAGACCGCTGAGGTGATACATATTCGGGGTCACGACAACCGACAAGGTTCGATAACCGCCTTAACTTTTGGCCCTGACGCTGCAACATGTACAAGTGAATGAGATATCGAACGTAGCAAGATATGTTACATGGACAATTGAAGGAGATGTGAACCTTAATGAATGCTCAAAGCGCACCTTCCCCATCGCTTTTCCCAACCGGGGTTGTCTCCAGAATAGTCTCGCTCTCATCAGCTGCTTTTTTGATTTGGGTACGCTATGAACAGAAACGACATTAACGTGTTAGGTAAGCAAAGATGTGAATAGTGCAAATGGGAAAGCAAAGAGGGGAAGTGCTTACCACAAAGTTCATCATTGGAGCTGAAGGGGCTCGGGTACCTTCCCTGACTAATTTGTTGTACTAGTGCTGGGTTAGCTCATAGAAGACGGTGGGATCTTCCAAAATCTCCTCATTATACGTCGGCTTGCATATCTCCACACGGGTACTTGCAAGAAACCATGTGAGGTAGTTGTTAAACGCAATCGGGCAGTGCTCACGAAGCTGGGATCGTTTTCCAGCCTTAGCTTGCTCCACACTAAGCGCGAACTGTATAATATACTTCCTGTGATGCTTGTCCCAGTCCTTGATCTTCTGCTGCCTTCTCCTATCCAACCTGAAAGTTAGAAAACAGAATATTAGCACCATCGAAACCGCCGAGAAGCTACTACGTGCTCAAGGTTAATTCTATCTTACGTGTGTAGCAACTTGTCCGTGTCCTCCCACTTCGGCGGGTGTGGCTGGAACAAACCAAACTGGCGGTACACCCGATGTGGCATGTGAAGCTCAACCGCCCAGTTGCATATGAGTGGGCACCGCATATGCCAAAGATCCCTATCCCTAAGGCACATCGGATTCAGCACGAACTCTCTAGGGTTACCAAAACTATCCCCTTTTCCATACGGCTCCCATTCCACCTGCAACATAGCATAGAACAAGGAAAAATTGATTTCGAGTTACAATAAAAGCATGAGAATCACTTATGCAATGTCAAGTCACCTGCTTAGCCATAATCGTGTCCAACTCGCTCGTGTACAGCTTGTACATGATCGAGGGATCATCCGTCGTCTCATTTAACACATCCCTCTTGTAAGCCCAAGTGGGCAACCGTAGTGGGTCGTCTTTGTCGTCCCAATCCTCGTACTTCACGGTCTTCGGTCGTCCAAACGGCAATCGCTCCCAGCTCCATACAGAAAGTACGAGCATACAACCACTAATACCTCCGTCCTTTGAGGTCCTACAACATGCATCATCCAACTGCACATAGAAGAAAACATGGTTCAATTAACAGGAAGATCGCATTGATAATGTAGCAATGAAGTGAAAATAAACAACTGGCTACCTGTCTATATAAGTAAGCCAGTGTCGCCGAACCCCAACTCCATTTGCTATCGAAGACGGTCAACGCCTTCAGCCACATCCATGGAGCATTCTTGCCTGTGCCGTCAGCAAACAACGTCCTGGATATAACGTACCACATGTACACACGAGCATATGTCTTGACCTGTGTGACGACCCCGGCTTAATCGTGCACTAATCATACACGCAAATGCACACGATCAAGCCTAAGGACTCACTTGAAGATATCACAACACAACTCTAAAACATAAATAAAGTCATACAAGCTTTATATTACAAGCCAGGGCCTCGAGGGCTCGAATACATAGCTCGATGGCATACAAGCGTTAGCGGAAGCATTAGATATCTGAGTACAGATATATTACAAAGAGAGAGAGAGAGAGAGAGAGAGAGAGAGAGAGAGATAAGCCTTCACAGAGGCAGGGTAAAATAAAAAGCTACGATCGAAAGGCATAGGCCTCCTGCCCTGGACCCTCCGATCCTACTCCTGGTCGTCAGTCGGCTCCTCGTAGTAGTAGTACTCGCCAGGCGGGTAGTAGTACTGGTCGTCGGCTGGGGTGTCTGGCTCAGGGGCTCCGTCGTCTGGTGGCATCAATTGGATATGTGGGAAAAAGAAAGTAAAGCAAACGTGAGTACTCATCCGAAGTACTCAGCAAGCAAGGATCTACACTACATATGCAACATTGTCAAAGGAATGGTTGTATATGTGGACTGGGCTGCAGGAATGCCAGAATAGAGGGGGAAAGCCTAGTCCTATCGAAGACTAGCATCTTCAACAATCTTCGACAGTCTTGCAGCAATAGAAGAGAGCAGATGAACATAATGTAAAGTAGTAGTAGTATCATCAACCTCGACCTGAGATCCTTTCTCGACTCCCTGCGAGAAAGCAATCCCAGAGCCGTACTATCCAGTTCTCATCACATGTTCTAGTTGTACCGATCGGGATACAACTCCGAGTGTCCGTTACCGTAGGACAGGCTATCGATAGAAGTTTCTTCCCTGCAGGGGTGCACCAACTTACCCACCATGCTCGCTTAACTCCGGCCGGACACACTTTACTGGGTCATGCCCGGCCTCGGCTAAGCAACACGTCGCAACCCTACCTAGGCTTATAAGAGAGGTCAGCACGCCGGACTAAACCTATGCCCCCAGGGGTCTTGGGCCATCGCCCCGGGAACTCCTGCATGTTACGGGGCCACCGAGAGCAGACCTAGCAACCCCTTATACAAGCGCGGTTGCGTTCCCAGTCCAACTCGGCGTGCGCCGCTCCTTACTGACGTCAAATAAGCTTCGGCTGATGTATATGATGCAGAACGCCCATACTATGCCCACGTGATGGTTAGTGTTATCGGGCCAGAGGCCCCTGGATCAAATATCCAAACCATAGTGGATTAGGAGCGCGTGGAAACGAGCAGAGACTCACGATCGATGTGACCCCGTCGCCCCGTCTCGAGGACTTGCGGCAAGGGCTAAGAATGCCCGACCACGCCTCGTGTTATCTCGCGGGCACCATCCAGGTCAACCCGACTCCACATCACTTCGCATTAAGCTCGCGCGGGTACCCCTCAGGGCCGACCCGTCTTTAGTATCATGTTTCAAAGTCAAATCATAGTATCCAAAGTAACTGTGTGTCTGACACCGAAGGGAACCCTGAGGAATCACCCTCGATGGAATTCCCGCTCGATGTTATCATCAAGGTGAACGAAGGAGGAATCACCCTCGAGGTCCACACTTGAGAAGTTGCACGACGACGCTGTTATCGGGGGTGGTGTAGGAGGAATCACCCTCGCTTACCACGACCGAGTAACTAACCTACAAGGTTAACATCAGAAGGGCTGACGAGGTATCACCCTCGGCACTCGACGGTAACCCAGTAGTGTCGGCAACTAAGGGGAAGTGATGTGCGGTGCCAGGGCCTAGTCTTCAATCCCGATGAGCGGGTCTTCTGACATCCAGCGGGGCAGTCGAGATCAAGTGGGGGTCTCTGTCGGAACTCTACCCAGCCTATACTAATCAGTATAGGATAACCAGAAAGGTAGTAAGGCAGGTTACAATAATCAGGCTATGCAGCAGATATAGGAAAACAGTAGCAGTAGCAGTTCTAATGCAAGCATAAGAGAGAAGTGAATAGGCGATATAGGCATGTTCAAAATGGGGGTGCTTGCCTGTTTGCTCGGGGGCAAGGGCAAGGTCGCCTGTGGTGTCGTCGGGGACGTAGTTGTACTCCTGAGCTGCGTCTGCCTCAGGAGCTACGTTAACGTCGGGGTCTATCGAGAGAGAGAAGAGGGGGAAGAAACAGGTAAACATAATGCAAACAAATGCAACACGGTGCGTGCTATGCTATGATGCAGTGCAGGGTTGCCTAAATATGCATCTAAGTCATTTTAGTTATTTTTAGAATTAATCTAGGATTTATTTACCGAAGTGTGTGCACTATTCATCTACCGGATACGGGTCCGGAGTTACGAGTTCTTCTACGTAGGGGGTTCCGGCAAAGAAACGGACGGCACGATCAGACTCGTCTCGTCGTTCTGAGCAACTTTCATGTTTTAACTTTTTCGATCTGAGCTACGGTTTAAAAGTTATTAATTTTCAAAGTTTAAATGATTATCTGGAATTATTTTTATTTACAGAAATGAATTATGATGTCAGCATGACATCGCTGTGACGTCAGCGGTCAACAGGCGCTGACCAGAGTCAATCCTGACATGTGGGACCCACATGTCAGTCTCTGTTTATCTTAACAGTGAATTAACTTAATTCACAGGGTTAATTAGGGGGCGGGCCCCACTTGTCAGTGAGACATTAGGCTAAACTAATTAGTTTTTATTTAACTAAATCATTTTTAGATTATTTAGCCGTGGGGTCCACATGTCAGTAAATGGGGTTGCCCAGTCAGCACGTTGACTGGGTCAACCCAGTCAACGGGGCCCCCGGGGCCCACTGGCAGTGAGCCAGGGGTGGGGCCCGCTAATCCACGTCGGCTGCCGGCGCCGGAGTTGCGCCGGTGACCAATTGCGCGGCGGTCGATCGCCGGAGGCGGCCGGAAATGCACTACGGGGCACCGTTCGACCCGTGGTTAGGTTCTTTCGAACGGGCGTTCAACGCCGCGTCCAACCGTGGCGGTGGCGTCGCCGAAGAAGCCCTACAGCGACGGCGGCGACGAGCGCAGCGGACGCCGGAGTTCGGGCCTCGTCGGGTTCTAATCTATACGGCGCGTGGAGGGATGCTAGTGGTCTTGCCGGACTCGCTCGAGCTCCAGGAGCTCGAGGCTGGGTCCGGTTGCGCGTGACGATGACGCTGGCCACAGCAAAGAGCTCGTCGGCGGCCGTGGGTTCGGCCGTTCGCAGTGCGGCGAGCAATGGCCGCGGCAGGACAAGGGAGAAGGAGAAGTGGGGGGCGGAGCTCACCGAGCGGCACGCCGAAGGCCGTTGATAGCTTAGGAGCAGCAGAAACGTCGCCGGTGACGGAGAAGAACGGCGACGACCGAACGGAAGGGGACGGGGCGATTCCGACGCTGTGGCGGCCTCGGGCTCCAGCTGCTACCACCAGACGTCGAGGAAGGTCGTGGCGAAGACAACGGACGCGTTGGCGGAGCGATGCGGTGGCTGGGACCGTGGAGACGAGCACGGTGCGGCGGCGATGGCGCTCGGTGGCGATGGGATCTGGAGGGGGAAACGGGGTGGAGAGCGAGCGGAGAGAGGGGAGAGTGAGGAGGAGGCCAGGGGGGATGGACGAGGCCGGCCTTATCCCCTCGCGGCGCCCGCGGCGTCGCGGTGTCGGCCGCTCGTCGGCGTGCGCCGGCGCGGCCACAGAGAAGGTGACAGCGCGAGGGAGAGAGAATAGCGCGGGCCTGCTGGGCCGGAGTTCGGGGCACTGTGCACTAAGGCCTAGTGCACAGTGCCTCGTTTTTATTTTTCTGTTTCTGTTTCTCTTTTTCTTTTATTCTTTTTTGTTTTGTATTAGTTAGGGCTCTTATGCACTTTCATAAAATATGGAACTTAGTCCAAATATTACAGTGCCATTTTAGCTCTCACCAAAAAGTGGTTTGGACAGATTTGGAGTTCATTTGTATTTGAAATGATTTTAAATGGATTTAAATATCCTGTTTTGGTGCTGTTGCAACTTATTTAAGTCACTTATCTAACTCCAACTTTATTGATGATGATTTTACAAATGTTTCTGGATTATTTGCCATTTAATGAACATTTTTCCAACACTGTGTGATCAACTTCATATTTCACTTTTGAATTTGAGTTGATTTTCAAAATTGAGTTGATTTGCTTGATTAACCACTGCAAATGATATGACTTGGCTTTATTAGCAGCTGATCACAATGGCAATTACATAGGGGTGTTACAAGTTCTCCTCCTCTAAAATAAATTCTCGTCCCGAGAATTTAGGAGGTAGAAGGGAAAAGTCCGGGTTATTCTTCCCGAAGATGATCCTCGTGTTCCCAAGTGGCTTCATCTTCAGTATGATTCGACCACTGCACTTTCAGGAACTTGGTCGTCTTCTGACGAGTACAACATTCAGCTTCATCAAGGATGCGGATCGGATGCTCCTTATAAGACAGATCATCTTGCAGCTCGAGCATCTCATGATCCACTGCCCGGTGCGGAGATTCCTTGAAGCATTTGCGAAGTTGCGACATGTGGAAGACATCATGAATATGGGAGAATTGCGGTGGCAACTCCAATTTATATGCCACCTGTCCACGTCTAGCCACGATGCGGAAAGGACCAATATAGCGAGGAGCTACCTTGCCCTTGATTCCGAAACGACGGGTGCCCTTCATTGGAGTGACACGAAGATAAGCTTGATCACCAGGTTGATAGATCACACCCCATCGCTTGCGATCATAATTACTCTTCTGACGGTCTTGAGCTGCTTTGAGATTCTCCCGGACAATTCTGACTTGTTCTTCGGCATGCTGAATGATGTCCGGTCCAACAAGAGGTCGTTCCCCAGTTTCTGACCAATTCAGAGGGGTTCGACATTTACGTCCATAGAGAACTTCGAAGGGGGCCATTTTTAAGCTGGCTTGATAGCTGTTGTTATAAGAGAACTCGACATACGGGAGAGATTCCTCCCATTTCTTACCGAAGGATATAACACAAGCTCGAAGCATATCTTCAAGCACTTGATTAACGCGCTCAACTTGGCCTTAGGATTGTGGATGATAAGCTGAACTCCAGGTAATATGAGTTCCCATTGCTTTCTGGAAACTTTCCCAGAAATGGCCAGTGAAAATGCTGCCACGGTCTGAACTGATTTCTTTGGGAATACCATGGAGTGAAACAATTCTGGAGATATATAGCTCTGCTAACTGACTAGCAGTAATAGTCTCCTTAACTGGCAGAAAGTGTGCAACCTTGGAGAGTTGGTCGACGACGACAAGAATAGCATCGTGACCCTTCTGAGACTTGGGAAGACCAGTAATGAAGTCCATTTGCACTTTATCCCACTTCCACAGAGGAATAGGAAGTGGTTGCAGAATTCCAGCAGGTTTCTGATGTTCTGCCTTCACGCGATGACAAACGTCACACTCGGCAACATAACGAGCAATATCTTGCTTCATTCTAGACCTCCAGTACCTTTGACGAAGATCTCGATACATCTTGGTACTACCCGGATGGATAGATAGCGGTGTATCATGGGCCTCCTTCATGACTTTGTCAGTCATCAGCTCGAAGCGAGGTACTACAACGCGGTCTCGGAAGTACAAGGTTCCATCTTCAGCAATCGAGAAATCCCTGTACTTTTCAAGGTGAAGCTCTTTCTTCATTAGACCAATTTCAGCATCTTTAGCTTGCGCAATCTTGACAGCTTTCTCAAGATCTGGTTGTATCACAAGGTTATTAAGAGAACCTTGCGAAATGATACAAAGGTTCAGCTTGCACGATTCTTCATATAGCTGGGGTTGAGCTTGCTTTACCATGAGGTTACTACAATATGACTTGCGGCTCAAGGCATCAGCCATCACATTAGCTTTGTCAGGAGTGTAGGAAATACCACAGTCATAATCGGTGATTGTTTCCAACCAACGCTGCTGACGAAGATTAAGTTCCGGTTGAGTGAATAAGTACTTCAAGCTCTGATGATCGGTGTAAATCTCACACCGATTACCAAGGAGGTAATGACACCACTGCTTCAAAGCATAAATGATAGCAGCAAGTTCGAGGTCATGCACTGGGTAATTCTCTTCATGTGGACGCAGTTGTCGTGAAGCATAAGCAATTACTCTTTGCTCTTGCATTAGGACACAGCCTAATCCTTGTCGAGAAGCGTCGCAGAAGATAACAAAGTCTTTGCGAGAGTCTGGAGGAGCAAGCACTGGAGCAGAAGTCAGCTTGTCCTTAAGAGTCTGGAAGCTTTCCTGACATTTGTCTGTCCACTCAAACTTAACGCCTTTGTGGAGAAGATTAGTCAGGGGCTTGGCAATCTTGGAGAAATTCTCGATGAAACAGCGACAATAACTTGCAAGCCCAAGAAAACTTCTGACTTGCTTGACATTCTTCGGAGGGGTCCAGTCAAGAATAGCCTGAACTCGCTCCGGGTTAACTGTGATACCATCCTTGGAAATCACATGTCCAAGGTAGGTCACTTCAGAAAGCCAGAATTCACATTTGGAGTATTTGGCATATAACTTGTGCTCTCGAAGCCTCTCTAGAACAAGACGAAGGTGCTCAGCATGTTCTTCTTTGTTCTTCGAATAAACCAGAATATCATCCAGATATACCACGACGAATTTGTCGAGGTAATCCATGAATATGTAATTCATTAAACGGGAGAAGGTAGCTGGAGCGTTTGTTAAGCCAAACGACATGACGGTGTACTCGTAAGAGCCATAACGGGTAACGAATGTAGTCTTCGGAATATCCTCTTCGCGGACACGGATCTGGTGATAACCCAACCTCAAGTCGAGTTTAGAAAACACCGAAGATCCTGCGAGTTGATCATATAAATCGTTGATCCGGGGAAGCGGATATTTATTCTAAATAGTTGCCTAGTTGATGGGGCGGTAATCTTGGACCAAACGGTTAGTTCCATCCTTCTTCTTAACAAAGAGAGAAGGTGCTCCCCAAGCAGAGGAACTAGGGAGAATGAAACCCTTCCTTAAGGATTTATCAATTTCTTCCTTAAGCTTAATAAGATGGTGCGGAGGCATCTTGTGGGGACGCTTCGCAATAGGAGTGGTGCCAGGCTTCAAGTCGATGATGAACTCGACAGCTCTAGCAGGGGATATTCCTGGAAGTTCTTCTGGAAAAACATCCGGGAAGTCACAGACAACTGGGATATTCTCGATCCCATCAAGCGGGGAAGCATTCAACGCGTTCAAGGCATAGATTTGAGCCTCAGCGTTCTGAGTGATATGAGCATGGTAATTCACTATCTCATTCGAGGGGTGCAAGAGGTGAACAACTTTGGTGGCACAATTGATTGAGGCGTAATGGGCCTTCAACCAATCCATTCCCAGAATAAGGTCAATCTTGGACAATTTCAGGATAATGGGAGACGCACTGAACTCCAACCCTTCGATTTCAACGGGAACATTATAGCTAACCGCAGAGGTTCGGCAACCACCCGCGGGAGTATGTACCAATAAGGGTGTGTTCATGTATTCGCATTTAATGTCATGCATGCGTGCAAAATGTTCTGACATGAAGGAATGCGATGCTCCTGAATCAAATAAAACAGAGGCTGGTACTGAATTAACGAGAAGTGTACCCATCACAGTATCTGGTTGATCTGGAGCTTCGGACATGTTGACGTGGTAGTACTGCCCACGACCATAAGAAGGTCTGGCATTATTGTTGCGCTGTTGAGGAATACCACGGCCAGCAGAAGGAAGAGCCAGTTGATTCTGATTCTGAGAACAATCTCTAGCACGGTGACCTGGCTTGCCACACTTGAAGCATAGTCCGCTGTCAGGACGAGGTGTTGGAGCTCGAGGTGCTGGAGCTGGCAGAGGCTGCCTCGGTGGTGGAGGTGGCAGGCGTGGTGCAGCATAAGAGGGCCTGTTCGCAGGAGCTGCTGAACGGAACATGCCTTGGGGAAACCAGATGCGTCACTTCTGGGAAGACGAGCCCGAAGATGAGCCCGCTTCTCGGGTGCGTCTGGACGCTTCTTTATGCTTCTTAAGTCCAGTTTCAACCATAATAGCCTTATTCACCAAAGTGGCGAAATCAGGAAAGTCTTAGACAAGCAGAGCCAACTGAATATCATGATGCAGTCCTTCACGAAACTTTTCCTGTCTGTGTTCATCAGTAGGAATGTCCTCTTCAGCGTAGCGAGATAAGTCAAGAAACTCGCGCTGATAGACTTCCACAGTCTTGTTTCCTTGAACAAGGCTACGGAACTCGGCCTTCTTCCTAGCTATGACAGCTAGAGGAATGTAGCGGGCTCGGAAAGCAATCTTGAATTCTGCCCAAGTGACGACAGTACCAGGTGGCAGGGTCTGTCGGTGGGTGGCCCACTATCGTGAAGCGGGACCCTTCAGAAGATAAGTCGCAAAAGTGACATAGTTGGCTTGGGCGACACCAGCAGACTCCATCTCATGGGAGATGTCACGCAGCCAGTCATCTGCATCCAATGGGTTGACTGTGTTGCGGAAAAACGATGGACTGAGCCTCATAAACTCTGGCAGGGTGATGGAAGGTGGCTACTGATTAGCATCAGGACGAGGGAATTGCTGCATAATCCCCGTCATAAACTGGCGGTTGAGTTCAAACTGTTGCATCATCGCTGCCATGTAATCAGGTGGTGGCGGCGGTGGCGGGTTGTTGTCAGCCATCCTGCTATTTCAACAGGGGTATTTCAGCAATAGCTTATGCAAGTGTTTAACAATAAACATGATGTAACTCGACATTATTGAAAGAGTGCAATAGATGCTAAAAGTAGTCATTAAGACATATAGATCCATACACAGTCGGTTACAATCGGGCAGCATAACGGCGCAAATTGAAAAACTAGACACACTAGGCGGCACGCAGGCACGCGGTAAGGAAGTACACAACGTGACATAGCAAAGGCTACATCAGCGTCGGAGAAAACCACTGAAACGGGGTAACTGCAAGTGCGGACGACGAATGTTCGTTGCGGCAGGGTCCTGTGCTCCATGTGCACTCTGATGCAGAACCCGGTCTCGAACTGTAAGAAGAGGTCCACGTGCAGGCGTGTGACCTCCCACTGCAGGCCAATCAATACCTGGCGGCATCTCGGTCCTGCGTGGGTAAAGAATATACTCCGGATGTATCCCTGCACGAACAGCTGGTAGCAACTGTGTCATAGCCTCGTAGTAGCATGCTCGAGTGGCGAACAACTCGACGGCAAGAGCCCGAACAGTGCGATCCAGAGCCTGAGTGCACTGAATCAGAATCTGCGGGTCGTAGTGTCGAGACTCGTACGGGGCACAGATAGCTGTGTAGAATCCAGTAGCATCTCCAACAGGTGCATATGGAATGTACCGAAACACAGAGTCATCCAAGCTAGCATTGTGCTCTCCTCGGAGACGTGCGACAGCTGAGTAGGCGGCATCATGGACTGCCATCTCAATCATCACGCCTATACCGTGGAAAAGGTGTAGCTCAGTGTCTGAGTCGTTCTGCTGATCATAGATCCGAACTTCAGCATAGTACTGCTCCTGGTTGAACTCGCGGTAAACCTCATAGACCATGTACTCGGGATACCAGCGGTAACCTAGTCTAGTCAGGAGGGCGATCAGAACAGCTGGAAATCCAGGGGCATCACGAGCCCAAGTGCGAAGCACAAGCTGGGTCGTAGGCCGCGGTGGAAACAGACGATCCATCTGAAACAGAAAAGTTCAGGGTTGTCGTAAGACAATGTGAAATATAACCGATCTCGGAAGGAAAGGTTAAACAAAACAATGGAAAGGAAAATGATTATCAGACTAATCAGATCAAAGACAGGGAAATCGCACTGAATCCAGCTCTCCGGGTGGATAGAATTAACGAGATCCTAAATGTCGGTGTTAGTAAATTTTATTAAACCCGAATAGATGAGAGATTAGAATCCCAGAGTAAAGACGAGGAATAAAAGATCCTATTACCACCCAGTTGGCGACGTGGGGCCATAAGCCACACAGCCAAGTTAGTAAAACAGTTTTGGACCACTAGACTCAACTTCGGCCAAGGAATTGGGAAGGGGGATACCTAGAGGCAGTCGGCTCTGATACCAACCTGTGACGACCCCGGCTTAATCGTGCACTAATCATACACGCAAATGCACACGATCAAGCCTAAGGACTCACTTGAAGATATCACAACACAACTCTAAAACATAAATAAAGTCATACAAGCTTTATATTACAAGCCAGGGCCTCGAGGGCTCGAATACATAGCTCGATGGCATACAAGCGTCAGCGGAAGCATTAGATATCTGAGTACAGATATATTACAAAGAGAGAGAGATAAGCCTTCACAGAGGCGGCGTAAAATAAAAAGCTACGATCGAAAGGCGTAGGCCTCCTGCCCTGGACCCTCCGATCCTACTCCTGGTCGTCAGTCGGCTCCTTGTAGTAGTAGTACTCGCCAGGCGGGTAGTAATACTGGTCGTCGGCTGGGGCGTCTGGCTCAGGGGCTCCGTCGTCTGGTGGCATCAATTGGATATGGGGGAAAAAGAAAGTAAAGAAAACGTGAGTACTCATCCGAAGTACTCAGCAAGCAAGGATCTACACTACATATGCAACATTGTCAAAGGAATGGCTGTATATGTGGACTGGGCTGCAGGAATGCCAGAATAGAGGAGGAAAGCCTAGTCCTATCGAAGACTAGCATCTTCAACAATCTTCGACAGTCTTGCAGCAATAGAAGAGAGCAGATGAACATAATGTAAAGTAGTAGTAGTAGTATCATCAACCTCGACCTGAGATCCTTTCTCGACTCCCTGCGAGAAAGCAATCCCAGAGCCGTACTATCCAGTTCTCATCACATGTTCTAGTTGTACCGATCGGGATACAACTCCGAGTGTCCGTTATCGTAGGACAGGCTATCGATAGAAGTTTCTTCCCTGCAGGGGTGCACCAACTTACCCACCACGCTCGCTTAACTCCGGCCGGACACACTTTACTGGGTCATGCCCGGCCTCGGCTAAGCAACACGCCGCAACCCTACCTAGGCTTATAAGAGAGGTCAGCACGCCGGACTAAACCTATGCCCCCAGGGGTCTTGGGCCATCGCCCCGGGAACTCCTGCACGTTACGGGGCCACCGAGAGCAGACCTAGCAACCCCTTATACAAGCGCGGTTGCGTTCCCAGTCCAACTCGGCGTGCGCCGCTCCTTACTGACGTCAAATAAGCTTCGGCTGATGTATACGATGCAGAACGCCCATACTATGCCCACGTGATGGTTAGTGCTATCGGGCCAGAGGCCCCTCGGATCAAATATCCAAACCGTAGTGGATTAGGAGCGCGCGGAAACGAGCAGAGACTCACGATCGATGTGACCCCGTCGCCCCGTCTCGAGGACTTGCTGCAAGGGCTAAGAATGCCCGGCCACGCCTCGTGTTATCTCGCGGGCACCATCCAGGTCAACCCGACTCCACATCACTTCGCATTAAGCTCGCGCGGGTACCCCTCAGGGCCGACCCGTCTTTAGTATCATGTTTCAAAGTCAAATCATAGTATCCAAAGTAACTGTGTGTCTGACACCGAAGGGAACCCTGAGGAATCACCCTCGATGGAATTCCCGCTCGATGTTATCATCAAGGTGAATGATGGAGGAATCACCCTCGAGGTCCACACTTGAGAAGTTGCACGACGACGCTGTTATCGGGGGTGGTGTAGGAGGAATCACCCTCGCTTACCACGACCGAGTAACTAACCTACAAGGTTAACATCAGAAGTGCTGACGAGGTATCACCCTCGGCACTCGACGGTAACCCAGTAGTGTCGGCAACTAAGGGGGAAGTGATGTGCGGTGCCAGGGTCTAGTCTTCAATCCCGATGAGCGGGTCTTCTGACATCCAGCGGGGCAGGCGGGATCAAGTGGGGGTCTCTGTCGGGACTCTAGCCAGCCTATACTAATCAGTCTAGGATAACCAGAAAGGTAGTAAGGCAGGTTACAATAATCAGGCTATGCAGCAGATATAGGAAAACAGTAGCAGTAGCAGTTCTAATGCAAGCATAAGAGAGAAGAGAATAGGCGATATAGGCATGTTCAAAATGGGGGTACTTGCCTGTTTGCTCGGGGGCAAGGGCAAGGTCGCCTGTGGTGTCGTCGGGGACGTAGTTGTACTCCTGAGCTGCGTCTGCCTCGGGAGCTATGTCAACGTCGGGGTCTACCGAGAGAGAGAAGAGGGGGAAGAAACATGTAAACATAATGCAAACAAATGCAACACGGTGCGTGCTATGCTATGATGCAGTGCAGGGTTGCCTAAATATGCATCTAAGTCATTTTAGTTATTTTTAGAATTAATCTGGGATTTATTTACCGAAGTGTGTGCACTATTCATCTGCCGGATACGGGTCCAGAGTTACGAGTTCTTCTACGTAGGGGGTTCCGACAAAGAAACGGATGGCACGATTAGACTCGTCTCGTCGTTCTGAGCAACTTTCATGTTTTAACTTTTTCGATCTGAGCTACGGTTTAAAAGTTATTAATTTTCAAAGTTTAAATGATTATCTGGAATTATTTTTATTTACAGAAATGAATTATGACATCAGCATGACGTTGGTGTGACGTCAGCGGTCAACAGGCGCTGACCAGAGTCAATCCTGACATGTGGGACCCACATGTCAGTCTCTGTTTATCTTAACAGTGAATTAACTTAATCCACAGGGTTAATTAGGGGGCGGGCCCCACTTGTTAGTGAGACATTAGGCTAAACTAATTAGTTTTTATTTAACTAAATCATTTTTAGATTATTTAGCCGCGGGGTCCACATGTCAGTGACTGGGGTTGCCCAGTCAGCACGTTGACTGGGTCAACCCAGTCAACGGGGCCCTCGGGGCCCACTGGCAGTGAGCCAGGGGTGGGGCCTGCTCATCCACGTCGGCTGCCGGCGCTGGAGTTGCGCCGGCGACCAATTGCGCGGCGGCCGATCGCCGGAGGCGGCCGGAAATGCACTACGGGGCACCGTTCGACCCGTGGTTAGGTTCTTTCGAACAGGCGTTCAACGCCGCGTCCAACCGTGGCGGTGGCGTCGCCGGAGAAGCCCTACAGCGATGGCGGCGACGAGCGCAGCGGACGCCGGAGTTCGGGCCTCGTCGGGTTCTAATCTATACGGCGCGTGGAGGGATGCTAGGGGTCTTGCCGGACTCGCTCGAGCTCCAGGAGCTCGAGGCTGGGTCCGGTTGCGCGTGACGACGACGCTGGCCACGACAAAGAGCTCGTCGGCGGCCGTGGGTTCGGCCGTTCGCAGTGCGGCGAGCAACGGCCGCGGCAGGACAAGGGAGAAGGAGAAGTGGGGGGCGGAGCTCACCGAGCGGCACGCCGAAGGCCGTTGATAGCTTAGGAGCAGCAGAAACGTCGCCGGTGACAGAGAAGAATGGCGACGACCGAACGGAAGGGGACGGGGCGATTCCGACGCTGTGGCGGCCTCGGGCTCCAGCTGCTACCACCAGACGTCGAGGAAGGTCGTGGCGAAGACGACAGACGTGTTGGCGGAGCGATGCGGTGGCTGGGACCGCGGAGACGAGCACGGTGCGGCGGCGATGGCGCTCGGTGGCGATGGGATCTGGAGGGGGAAACGGGGCGGAGAGCGAGCGGAGAGAGGGGAGAGTGAGGAGGAGGCCAGCGGGGATGGACGGGGCCGGCCTTATCCCCTCGCGGCGCCCGCGGCGTCGCGGTGTCGGCCGCTCGTCGGCGCGCGCCGGCGCGGCCACAGAGAAGGTGACAGCGCGAGGGAGAGAGAGTAGCGCGGGCCTGCTGGGTCGGAGTTCGGGGCACTGTGCACTAAGGCCTAGTGCACAGTGCCTCGTTTTTATTTTTCTGTTTCTGTTTCTCTTTTTCTTTTTCTTTTATTCTTTTCAGTTTTGTATTAGTTAGGGCTCTTATGCACTTTCATAAAATATGGAACTTAGTCCAAATATTACAGTGCCATTTTAGCTCTCACCAAAAAGTGGTTTGGACAGATTTGGAGTTCATTTGTATTTGAAATGATTTTAAATGGATTTAAATATCCTGTTTTGGTGCTGTTGCAACTTATTTAAGTCACTTATCTAACTCCAACTTTATTGATGATGATTTTACAAATGTTCCTGGATTATTTGCCATTTAATGAACATTTTTCCAACAGTGTGTGATCAACTTCATATTTCACTTTTGAATTTGAGTTGATTTTCAAAATGGAGTTGATTTGCTTGATTAACCACTACAAATGATATGACTTGGCTTTATTAGCAGCTGATCACAATGGCAATTACATAGGGGTGTTACAACCTGATCATCATTAGCATCCTCGGGGCAACTCCCAAAGTGGAATGCAATCCAGGTGAAAGGAGCACCGGCTGCGACTCTTTCCCTCTTCTTGTCTCCTTCTGGTTCTGGAGGCTCTGGAGGAACCATGCCGATAAGGGCATGCATTTGCTCGCGCCACTCATCAGAATCGGTGCTCATACAAAGAGGATTCCCCTCGATAGAAGACCGGCGATCATAGCAATATCTTGGAGCGTCACGGTCATCTCCCCGGTCTGAAGATGGAAGCTGTGTGTCTCCGGCCTCCAATGATCAGCAAACGCGGTGATTGCTGCAGCATTGAGGTTCGGCGTCGACCAGCTGACCAACTGAATGAAAGGGAGAAGTCATGTCTCCCTTAAGTACGGTGTGTACTGCTCATCATAGCGCATCTCCCCAAGGGTGACCCCGTGAGACCGAATCTTCAGAGGTTGAAGCTCCTACAAACAAGCAAATCAGAATGTTACATATGGGACATGTGTGTTTGAAATAAACACAAAAATCAAAATACCAACAACTTTGATTATTACCCGTTGCTCCAACGACATAAAGTACGCTCGGTGTTGAGTGTCATAGTGATCATCGAGAAGCCAAACCATCCTACAAATTTCAAACAATAAACATACGTTAGCTAACTCCCTATGCTTCCTAATATATGTATCCAAAACAATATAATGTTCTATAATGGTTTCATGTAAATAACATCTCAACATATGTATCCAAAGCATTCTTGTCAATACGAATATCTTTTCAATAGAAATAAACTAAACTAGGCCTACTTTATGCAAGATTCAATATGAATATCTTTTTAATACAAATAACATCTCAACATATGTATCCAAAGCATATCTTTTCAATACAAATAAACTAAACTAGGGTTACAAAATAATTACATATCATCTACAAATCTTAAAGTCCCACAAATCTATATATATGCAACATTCTAATCTAATCAAACAAGGATTCCACAAATCTTCGAAATAAGATACATTTTATGGATAGAAAGAAGGGGATCGGAGGAGAGTACCTTCTAGGATGGATTGGTGACGAAATCCACAGACCAAATCGTCAGATCTGAAGGATTTGGGAGAGAGGATTGAGAGGGGGAGAGGATGAAGCCGCCGCCGCCGCTGCTTCTGTAACTGAACGTATGGGGTGGGGTGGGGGGAGGGCTAGCACGTGGCGGCTGCATCTAAGTCACAGTGCAGCGCCTACGGGCTAGGCGCTGCACATTACATGTGTGGCGCCTAGCTCGGAGGCACTGCTCGGTGCGGGCCTCGGGGGTGCCACGCTGGACAGACGTGCAACGCCTGCGAGCTAGGCGCTGCACCGTAGGGCGCGGCGCCTTCGTGTCGGGCGCCACTCAAAACGGTCAGCTGAGTGAATTTTTTTTCAAACCAGTTCATTTTGTGAAATGTTTTCTTCCACATGTCAAAATTGTCAAATTTTCGTAGCGTCGAGTAATCACTCCACCTCGGGTGTGGTGCCCACTAGGGCTGTTCCCTTGACTAGTTTTTTTTCTTGTGTATTATATTGCTGGTTTTATCGGTTTTTTTGTTTTTCTTTATTTTATCTGTTTATTTTTTTATAAATTCAAGTAATTTTAAATTTTGGAACAATTTTACATTTGTCAGCTTTTTTTGACCTAGTGAATATTTTTAAAATGAATGAACATGATATATAAAATTCAAACATTTACAAAAATCATGAATATTTCCTAAATCATTAAATAATTTCTAAATAAAGGAAAATTTGTAAATTCACGAATAATTTGTACATTTCCGAATATTTTAGTTTCTTTTTATAATTTTCCAACAATTTTCAATTTTGAAACATTAAACGCATTTTTTAAAAAAATCGATTTTTTTTTTCAAATTTCTGCACTAACCATTTTTTTAAGCCGGTTTTGGGGAAAACCGACTCAGGCCGAAGATGGGATGAGCAGCCGACGCCAACAACCTGAAACAAAGCCCGGTGGTTGGGCTGGGTTTGGGCTCCACCAAACGGAGAGCCTGAAGGCCTGAAATAAACCCAAAATACCTAAAAAACGGGGTTTTCATAGACATATATATTTATAATATAATATCATATTATGGTTGTGCGCCAGATTATTCCATCACTTGTACTAACTAGTGTATATTATTAAATCACATGCCATGATTTATTAAGCTGAATATATTTTTTAAACGTATATTCCGTTGCCGTGGAGAATTTATATTGTAAAAAAAAAAGAGAATTGCATAGTGGACTGAAAAAAAGATATTAAGTAAAATAATTACCACAGGTAGCTTTTCTACGATCAGATGTCCAAAATCGAGTAGGTGTAATATTCACAAAAAAATCTCAGACATAAGTGAAGCAATCACATGAGGATATCGTTAATGGATTAATGAGAAGAGAATGGTAAAAAAGTGCTGTGCAAATATACTGGAGTGCTATCCTAGCAAGCAACGATGGGACAAAGTATGTCGTTGACAAGAATAATACCGTACATAAATAATTAGACATGAATTATCATGTAAGGATTGTATTATCATGTCTATCAGAATAATACATAAATAATTTTATATATCAATATTTATTGCACCATACAAAAAAATGGATTTTTATCCATAGCAAAGTTCTTTACAAATGTACTGTGAAGATATTTTAAAAATCTGATGGTATACAATCCCACAACTGAAATGACCCACATGGAAAATATATTCCAATAAATATCTTTCAAATCAATCGGGCTCTTATTTATTTTTTTTAACTTGAAAACTTGTGAGCTACATTGACACCCGTAATGCCTTCAAGCTACAATCACCATCTCAAAAAGACAGAAAAATATACTTGGAAACATTACCACGTCCGACAGCATGGCTGGGGTTCCTAGTTACTTGAGCGAAAATAGCATCTTCATTCATTCATATTTCATAGAGCTGGAGGGTCGATTTCATAAAAGAAATGACTTTCTCGCAAATTGCTACCTTATATGACACGGCACATACTCTTCTTGCCTGTCTTGTTTTAGCTATACTCGTTCTAACTCTTTCCAGTTCAGGACGAATCAACAAGACAGAAGCCATCTCGGATACGCATGCAGTTCCATAACCGTAAGCATGCAGTTCCATAACCGTAAGCAGGAGCATCATCAGGAGCAGCTACCCTCTTTCGCATCAAAGTTTCGACAGAAATGGGCTTCCTCTTGCATCACTCCACAAAATCGCCCTGCAAAGATTTGATGCAAAATTGTGAGCATCCAGTGCGGATTAGAAGTTCCTAGCAAGAGTAACATGAGCACAGGAGGCAAAAATTTGAATGGTTCTTTTGTGTGTTTACCTCAGCATGCACGTGAGCACTAGATTTCTAGTGATTGTCCCTTGTATGAAAACTTCTTGCCACACCCAGAGAATCAGATTGGATTGTCCAAATTGGATTTCTGAGGTTCAAAGCTGTTAAGAATGAAAAAAACAGAGTGGTTTTCCAGTATATTGTAGAGAAATATCCATGAAACAAGTCAACATGTACGATTGCATACACACCTTTGAAATGAGCACTTGCAATCCCCCAAGTTGCATTTAAACCTCTCAGTGACAAATTAATCGTCATGCATTAGCTGATGCCGCTTGAAGTCTTCTTAAGCTGTTTAGTGCCACAGACATCACAATGAACATGTCGATGAATAGTTTGGTTATGGGCCTTGAAGCACTCCACATTAGTAAAAGTCTTGATGCAGCAGTAACATCATAAGATTAGAAACGTCAACTTACAAGATTGAGACTGCTAGGCAATCTTATTACACTAAGAAAACTAAACACGGAAATTTTATAGAAACTCAGTTTCTCACCATGTGATTCCTCGTGTTTCTGTAACTTGATAGGTGGACTACTCTTGTATCCAGCGCAAAGTTCAGTTAACATTTATGCAAACTGAGGGCCATCCTCGTGAATTTCTTGAACAGAGCATATAAATAGTTTTCCTTGATGAGTAAGTAGATGGCGGTTCAAATAGTTCATACAGCAAAGGGTCTCTGTAACAGTTTTGAAAGGGACACACATCAGAATTACTTGAAGCCACTCGATCTGATTTGCTTCCTACAACACATACTTTTTTCCATAGAGACAGTGCAACATCATACAACAGATCTTGGATTTTACATATTTATCTGGAATAATACCCCTCAATGTGCCCAATTTCGTTGACTGTGACCTGCTTCACGTCCTGAAAGAACGACCTAAGACTCCAGCTCCATGAAAATTTTTTTGCCAATGGTTTCAAAATAAATTTCCTTTTGTTCAGGGAAAAAGCCATGCGCGGTCTTGGATCAGCTTGCAACATGGATCACATAATTGTTGAGAAACACGGCACATAAAACAAAAATGACTGCTACATACGTGATGCCAAGTCGTTGCAGCTGAGCTTGAGTATTGCTAAAAAAATCCATTCCCTTGGTCAAATTATGCTATTGTGTACTACAGCCTCCCCTTTTTCTGCCCTTGCCTTGGGTGTGCATTACTGATTTAACTGATTTTTGGCAACGAAATAAAGGAGACCCAACCACAATCTGTCCGCAAACTCATCAACCATAACAATCAGCTCAGAAGCCAATTTGCTCTACTGCAAACAGAATGCCCTTTTTCAATCATTTCATTTATAAGGCTCCCTGTCCAAAACTGCTATGTCCTGGCCTTCAACCGTACTCATGAGTTACACAATTTCTTTGTTGCAAGATATCACCAATACAAATGTACAGACATCTTCCAGTACTGTTAGGTACCCATGTCTACCTAGCTCACCTCTGAGCTCCTGGAGTGCCTTCTCATTTTCCTTTTTGCTCTCGAGAGCTTTGGAAGATCTTGCGGGCTAGGACACAAACATCAAAATTCTCTGATCCACAGACCCAACTCTGCAGTTGGAAATGATTCTGGATATAGGGTCGTTGTAGGTGAGTGTGCCAAGGTGGTCTTGCCCAATATACCCATTCCCACATTGGGAAGGACCATGAGACTATTAGTGATAGGTTGACCAGTTAAGAGTCTGTAGACTGCCTGCATGTGCAGATGAAATGAAATTTGCTCAGAAAGTATAGAAATAACCTCATGGTACATGTAAAATTTCTTCGATTACAGTTCATATAAATATCCTGAGAGGTTTAGGCTTTCAATGAATAGTTGCCCATTTCAAAAGCATCCTTGTTCGATAAGAATGGTGTCATCCCCTTCCTTACCAATCATTTTCTATCACGCCCTCACCATCGTCCATGGTGGTGACGGACCATGAGTCACCTGCCCCGGAAGAAGCCAGATCCAGCAGGCAGACCGAGCAAGCACCAGCATGATTCTCAAGTCGGATGGCTCTGTGAGCTGGTATTGTGGAGCGTAAGCCCACATGTAAGAGTGTGGTTACGTGTGTGATATAAGCGGCACTGTTGGCCAGCATGTGGGGTGTGAAGAAATTGATTCTGAATATCTCTCTGTTTTCTCTACATCTGACCTACCTTCTCCTTCCTCCCTCCTGTACCACTCTTCCTCACCCAACTCTTGCTGTACCCTGTCAGCTATGAATGGATGAGACCCGGGTCGTGACATTTTCCCCCTTCGTCCTTCACCTCTCTCCCCGCTCCATGGGCGCCATGGCCTCAATGCCTCCCCCCTCCCCCACCCTATTAGTTTCGTGAGGTGAATCCAAGCATTCCCAAAGTAAATATTTTTTTCTCAAGAATTCTCGCCACAACAACAAAATTGCGTGGAAATCTACCACGCAGCACATAACAGTAAAGGTTGCAGCTTGGTTTCCTGGCAGAGAAGTACTAAGAAATAAGAATGAAGCGCACCAAAACTGGAGAGGAATGCACACCAGTGTACGAGAGCAAGAAGTTTTCCTCGAGCAGATGCTTTAATTCCTTCTCCTCTATCACACCAGGCGGTATTGGTGTCCTGCAGACTGAAGCGAAAGTTCACACTCAGTGAAATCTTGGTCGTACCTTTACCTACATGATGAGGAAAAATAGTTGAATCTTCAATATGAAGTAAAGCAGACAGAAAAATCATACTGCAAATACCTTTCTCACATGTATGCAACAAAGCTAAAACACTGGAACTGGCAGCATAAAGTACATGAGACTCTGGCACGAGCTCCTGAATCTGCTAACTCAACATAGCATAGGCAACCTCAAAGGCTCAAACATCCATTCTTCCAGGTCCAGTTTGCCCTGACATATAAAACATATTTCTCAACATAGCATCAGTAACCTCAAACATCAGCGAGAATTACATTACTAAAAATGCATTCATATGAAGAAAAGTGAATGCATTAGAGATTTTACAAAATCTCAAGATTGTATACCTTTCCCAAATCACCATCAGAAGTCATTACGCCTAATATTCCATAGAAAATTTCTTTGAATATGCTGTGCAAAAATCCATAAGATAAAACGCAACAAATCAAACAAAGAATTCATATGCAAAAAAAATCCTTTAAATCAAAGAGGCTCCTATATTTTCCCAATCGCCATAAGAAGTAACTACCACTAAAATTGTAACCAGTCGTGTTAGACTAATTGCCTACCTTTCCTCGCCCATCCAAGATTAAAAGATTCATAGACATGTCACTTTCATGTGATCTGGACACACTACAAAATGAACTCAACCATACAAGTAGGAAGTTTGGATTTCTTATACAGTTGTTCTGGCAGGAGAGCTTTCGCAAGCAATAACATAACTGTGCTTTCTGAGGAGTTAGTCTCATATGCAGCATATCAACTAGTCAACCAAATCCATAAAAAAATTGATACTTTGCAGGGAGCAACTTAATATCCTCCTGATGTTTCCCTTTCCTTGAAAAGAGAGACAACATCAATGAGGTAGTTGAAGCTTCAAGTGAGATACTCTTCCCATCAACTTTAGACAAATAATTGCCAGCCTTGGCTATCTCACCTTTTTTCAACAACATTCTGATGATATCATTTATAAGACCGGAACTGGGAACGATGCCACTGTTGTCCATTGATGAAAACATATTGTCAGCATCTTCCACTGCTCCGCCTTTTAGAAGATTTCTTATCATTACTCCATAAGTAGATTCATTGGGCACCAACCCATTGGCTGATATTGTAGCAAACAATTCCTTTGCTTCTTCTTTTCTTTGAACCTTGTACATTGCATTAATCATGGTATTGAGTATTTCAATATTGAACTTCACATTCATTGCTCGCAATTTCTGGAACAGTGCAATCGCTTCATCTACACAATTATTTCTACAAAGACCTCCAAGTATTATATTGTATATGGAAATGTCCACTGTTGTTCCACTTTCAATCATCTCATGGAACATTTCCATTGCAGCGACAGTTCTCCCAGCACGAAACAACCCATCCAGCATGATGTGATATGTAACAGTGTCAGGTTTAATTCTCTTACGCGGCATTTCTCTAAACAAAGCCAAAGCATCATCAATCCTTCTGTTTTTAAAATAGCCATCAAGAAGTGCACTATAAGTAACAACATCAGACTCAACACCAACTGATTCCACGACGTGAAGTATTTTGAATGCTTTATCCATCTTCCCAACTAAGCAATATCCGTCAATCAGTGAATTAAATGTAATGACATTAGGCCTCTCACCTATGCCTATAGCCAAGTCAAAGACATCATGTGCATCCATAACCCTTCCTCCTTTGCACAGACTGTTTATTACTGAACTGAAGAACACAATGTTAGGACGAGGAATACCTTTGTTCATCATTTCAAACATCAGCTCCTTAGCTTTAACCAAGCCACCATGCATAAAACAACCCTGAATTAGGGAGTGATAAACAGCTATGTTTGGCTGAATTCCCATGGCAATCATCTGATTAAATTTATCCATAGAATCAGTCAACCTACCCATCCTGGAAAGTGCAGCTATTACAGTGGAATATGTGACTACATCGGGACTCACTCCTTTTTCCCACATCTCTGTAAATATCAGCATAGCTTCATCCGTCATTCCACGTTTAGCATATCCATTAATTAATATGTTGAAAACATGGCAGTCGGCTGCAATACCGTTTCTTTCCATTGAATTAAAGAGATCAATCATATCAGCAAAGCATCCTTCATTGGCATACCCATGAAGCAAAATACAGTAGGAGATGACATTTCTGTGGCCTTTGGCAGTCATGGCATCAAAAAATTCTGCAGCTTCTTTGCTTCTTCCATGCTTGCAAAGGTAAGTCATTAAGGAGTTGCAAGTAAAAATATCTGGTATAAGACCCCGGCTTTTCATTTCTCTAAATAATTTAACAGCCTCTTTCCACCGCCCAGATGTGGAATATCCATGGATCATGCAATTATATGTCACTTCATTGGGTTGAGCACCATTAGCAACCATCTGCCGAAGGACTAGCTCTGCCTTGTCCATTGCTCTGGCCTTGCATAATGCATCAATAATCGAGCTATATGTCACCACACTGGGCACAACACCTTGCTGCATCATTTCATGGAATAGATTGCATGCCTTGCCTGTTTCACCTTCCTTAAAAAAGCCATGGATGACCGTGCTATACGCCACCACATTGAGAGGGCAGGCACCTCCTCCTTTCACCACCATCTGGAGGAGGTCGAGCGCCCGCTGACTCATGCTATTGTCGCATAAGCTCTTCAGAATAATGGAGTATGAGAAGGCATTAGGCACACAGCCGAGCTCGGACATCCTATGAAGCAGCACGTTCACAGCCTCATCCGTCCGTTTTGCGTAGCAGAGGCACTTGAGGAAGGTGTTGGCGGTGATCTCGTTTGTCTTCAGGCCTGTCCTGAGGAGGCGAGCGAAGAAGGCAAGACCTAGGTCCGGGCGATACACGCGGCAGCAGCAGTCCATGAGGATGTTGTAGGTGTGGACTGTGAGAGGCGCCACCCGCGGGCCGGCTTGCTCTCGGCACACGCGGTTGAAGAGGGCGACGGTGAGGGCGGGGCCATCTCTGATGCAGGCGGGAGCGGCAGAGGACGTAGCACGTGCGAGGGCGGCGAGGAAGCCGTTGAGGGGGTGGCCTGCCGCAGCAATTCGTCAAACAGGTGGTGTGCATCATCTTGGCTGAGCGTCCCGGCGCGGACACGCTCTGTGGCCGCGGCAAAGGCTGCGGTGGGAGACCAGGAGCGCGAGGGCGGCGAGGTGGAGCTGGAGGTGGAGCTGCGGCGGAGGAGGCGGAGGCTTGACATGGGCGTGGTGAAGGAGCGGCGGAGGCGGATGCGGGACAACGGAGATGTAAAGGAGGACGGGTGGCGGAGACCAGACTCGGGTTAGGTGCAGGATGGGGAGGAGCAGCGGAGGCGGGGGCGGAGGGATAGATGCAGCGGGGGGGTAGGATCAGCGGCGGCGGATGCGGATGCGGCGGGGCATCGGCGCCGGGAACGGCCGTGCGCAGTGGAGAGAGCTTTGCTACTTTTTGTCAGTTCGTACGTAGGCGGAGGTTCATGCAGTCACACAGTTTCCATGCCCTCTTGTCATGCTTAATTACGATATCTTTGTTCTTTCTTTTCTAGAGCCTTATTTTTTTTGCCTATTTATAGCTCCATTTTTCATTTTCCTTTGTCTGACGAATCAGACCCATAAATCACGCGGATGCGACGAGGCTACGGTGCTAGTAGCAGTACCGAGGCTCCTCAAGGACGAAATCACTGTTCTAGGGCTCGGCGTTTCGGGTGGGGGCTAAACTAATATCGGCCTAAGAAACGCCGGGACCCTTGGCGTTTCCGTTCTAATCTGAAACGCTGAGTAGCTCGGCGTTTCTGACGTGTAGAAACGCAGGCTAGAACGGCGTTTCTTAGTTTACCAGCAACACATGGTAGTTCGGCGTTTCTTAGTTTAACAGCAACGCCGCGAGCTGTGGCGTTTCTAAAAGGGTCAGATCGTGAAATACTTTCCTGACGAGTTCATTTTGTGCAATTCTTTTGCCCAAAGGTCAGAACAGTGATTTCGTCCGCTCCTCAAGCAGTGGCGGAGACAGGGGGGTGCCAGCCAGGGCCCTAGCCCCCCCTAACATCTGTGATTTAGGCCTAATATATGAATAGTAGCAGTGATTTTATTTTTGTTGCTAAAATGGGTGTTTTTGATGGATTGGCCCACCCCAACAAGGTTGAACAATACTCGGCCCTCCTCATCCTATTTTTCTGGCTCCGCCACTGTCCTCAAGGCGGGTACTTGCTCGGCTGCTCTGGTCCCGGCGACCTTGGACCTGCGTTTCTCTGCTGCCCATGGCTGACGGAGTCCCCTGCCGGGCAGCTCCGGCCTTCGCGACCCAGCAGCTGCGTCCCTTCCAACTCGTCTGGCTCACCGACATCTCGACGGCTATGGCCACGACAACACGGATCTGTGTCCCTTCAGTCCCTGCTTGCCGGCGTTGCTGATCGTCGTCGCCCCACCCCCTCATGGTTTGCTTTGTCGCCTGCCCTACCCTGTACAACTCAAAGCCCCCCCCCCCTTCGCCAGATCCAACGCTTGTGGGTCTGGAAGCGGTGCCACCCTCCGATGGTAGGTGTAGCCTCGCCAACCCCCTTTCGTCATGGTGGCTCCGACCAGCGTTGGCTTCCTCATCTCCGACTCCAGGTACGGCGGCTATGGGATTGCTCAGCCTTAGGCCAAGGAAAAATCCTTGCTTGGCTTGCCGATGCTGGCAGCGGCGGCATCTGCGTATGTCGTTTCCCTTCTTGGAGGCGTTGTCAAGGCCCTCTGCTGCGCCCCTCTTCGAGCTCAGGGGAAACCCTAGGTATGGTTCCTCCGGACCGGATGGCAACGGCGTCTCGGTGTCGACTTCCTTCTTGACGGCGCTATCTTGCTCACTCACGGTGTCCTCGGTTTTGGCTTAGGCGATGTTGGAATTCTTGCTGGTTCGGCATTGTCGTTTTTGGTTCGGGCTTGGTAGGTTTACACTACTAGGGAAAAGCCTAGCAGTAGTGCGGGCGCCAGCGCTACTAGTACGGCACTACATCTAACTTATAGCAGTAGCGTTGTTTGACCCGCGCTACTGCTATACCTACTTAGCAGTAGCGTTGTTCCAACTAGCAGTAGCGTTGTTCCAACCAGCGCTACTGCTAAGTAGCTTAACAGTAGCGTTGGTCCGTCCAGCGCTACTGCTAAATAGCTGTAGCGCTTGTGTACGGCGCTACTGCTTCCTGCTAAACAGCGCTATTGCTATATTTTCACATAATTTTTTTTCTGCTACGTATTTGCGATGTTTTTGTACAGGTTTTATACAGTATTCTAATCATATCATAAACATGCAATATGCTCATCATATCATACACATAATAGTCTCATCATATCATCCAACACAAATCATGTCGTCTCATCATAATCACGATATAGCGATACAAGTTAAGTGACATGTCTCGAATACAAGCAACTGCATGGTCATCACATACACATGTTTCATCATCTATATCTAAACAAAGATATAGAAGAGAAGAGCGATCACTATGAGCAAGAGCGTGATAATGTAGTAGTTTTTGAGGCGCCGGTTCCGATCCCTCTCTCGCGCTAGCGTCAACCTCAAGTAACTATCTTCCGCTTCGGCTCTACTATCGAACCCTCTGTGGCTGCCACCCGAACACCGGTGCACCTGGGCCTGACACTCAGGCCACTCGTCGTACACTCCTGAAACTTTCCCTACGTACACGGCGTAGCACTTCTTCGCCATCGATGATCTATGTACCTGTAACATCACATGAGTCGATAATATGCAACATATATAGTTGAGCAACAGAAAGAGACAGAGTTAGCAAAAATAGAAGCAACATATAATAAGCATAAATAACAAAGTTCATCGTACCCAAAATGCCCTAACTAGAGTGATCTTCGCTAGTTGAGGAGGGTGGTTTAATTACATCACAAAGTTTCGTCGTGCATAACTCAAAGTTTCATCATAGAGAAAGTAGTGACTAAACGGACACATTGTCATATGTCATCAATCACTCTAGCATGTCGTGCCATCCATCCAAATCAGGGAGGAAGGACCTGAGCGAAGTGAAAGGCTTCAGGTCGAGACGCTGAGCGGCTACGCGTGTTCGGACGTCTTCCCGCGACATTTGCCCTTCTTCGTAGAACATCCCTGTTTTTTCGAGGACCTCCTTCATGATGATTTGGGCAAGTTCACGCTGGATGTGATAGAACTCAGCTCGGAGTCGATGATCCGGGACATTTCCTAGTTTCTTTGCCCATTGCAGAATATCGACATCACTGGATCTAGGTGGCATGCATGTGGTGGAGGACATAGAATCCATCACGGAGAGTACCTCTCGGTTGCTGGATGCAGCAGAAGTCAGTCTTATGGCCGAAGCAGGGCGCGTGGTTCCTTGTCTTCTTGACCGTGATCTCTCCACCCCGTTGGCCGTAGCTTAAGATAGCACTGTCAAGAACAGCCTTGATGTGGGTGTAATCCTTTTTCTTCATGTTCTTCGACGAGTCCAAGTAAAGAGTGTGGGAGAATCGGGGGTAAAGAATGATGAGGACGGCGCGCCCCTCGCTGCGCAAAATAAGAACACCTCAAATTAGCCTCCACGCGTGCAAATGAATGATTGAAATCGAAGGAAGGATATCCGCGGATGACTTACATGGGATGATAAGGCAGGAGAATCGTCTCCTTGTCCTTATTAGCGACCATGAAATTGGCGATGTAGTTCCTTGCGTATTCACGGTGCTCTGGGCAGACTGCCAAGAAGCCCTCGTGCATAAAGTACGGGTCAGCGACACAGATATAAGATATTTGCTCAATCCTGATGATGTAGTTCATGTACAAGGCAAAAAGGCGGACGAATGTAAAATCCAGCTTTGTCATGTGAAACATGTCGAAGATGTAATCGAATCGAAGGAAAAAAAATCCACGGGGAATGTCTGGACGTACAACCTTTGCTGCGACACGTTAACCAAGTAGAGCGGGTATCCTGGATTTTTGAGGAGATACGGCTTTTCTCTCTCCGCAGCACATCGTCATGAAGTCTCCTTAGATCGCCGTCTATGGCCTCTACCGCTGCCTTAGGTAGGATCGAATCACCGGGGATATGGTATTTCGCCGCACCTTTGATAGGTATACGGTCTTCAACCCGAGGCTGCGGAGGCGGCTGTCTCATAGAAGCAGCTTTGCCGCCATTTCGGCCTTTTTTCGGTCTCTTCCTATGCTTCTTTGCTACCGGAAGTGAGCCTATCATACCATCCCTGACCACCGCCCCCAGTGTTGTCGGGCTCAGCAATAATGCACGACCCTCACGTTGTTGTTGCTGGGTTGAGGCAGCATCTGGAGGCATGTCCTGCGAGGATTGTAGGAAGAGAGACTTCTTGCAATCAGCCTTAAGACGTTCATCCTCCGGCAATTCTGGCATCAACTCATCACGCTCAAACCCCGAGTCATACTACTGAGCCATCAATCCTCCGTCGTCATAGCTACCGGTATTGAGATACCGTAGAGGGTCATCATCCTCGTCCATGGCATCATGCAATGCTTCTTCGACGGCGGCGACTGTTGGAAATATGCCCTAGAGGCAATAATAAATTAGTTATTATCATATTTCCTTGTTCATGATAATCGTTTATTATCCATGCTAGAATTGTATTGTTCGGAAACTCAAATACATGTGTGGATACATAGACAACAACATGTCCCTAGTAAGCCTCTACCGGACTAGCTCATTGATCAAAGATGGCTATGGTTTCCTAGCCATGGACATGAGTTGTCATTTGATAACGGGATCACATCATTAGGAGAATAATGTGATGGACAAGACCCAAACTATAAATGTAGCATGTGATCGTATCAAGTTTGTTGCTATCGTTTTCTGCATGTCAAAGTATATGTTCCTATGACCATGAGATCATGCAACTCACTGACACCGGAGGAGTACCTTGTGTGTACCTAACGTCGCAACGTAACTGGGTGACTATAAAGGTGCTCTACAGGTATCTCCGAGGGTGTTTGTTGAGTTGGCATGGATCAAGACTGGGATTTGTCACTCCGTATGATGGAGAGGTATCTCAGGGCCCACTCGGTAATACAACATCACAGTAAGCTTGCAAGCAATGTGACTAATGAGTTAGCCACGGGATGTTGTATTACGAAACGAGTAAAGAGACTTGCCGGTAACGAGATTAAACTAGGTATGGGGATACCGATGATCGAATCTCGGGCAAGTAACATACCGATAGACAAAGGGAACTACATACGGGATTAGCAGAATCCTTGACATTGAGGTTCGACCGATAAGATCTTCGTAGAATATGTAGGAACCAATATGGGCATCCAGGTCCCGCTATTGGTTATTGACCGTAGAGGTGTCTCGGCCATGTCTGCATAGTTCTCGAACCCGCAGGGTCTACACACTTAACGTTTGGTGACGATATAAGTATAGTTCAGTCATTATGGTGGTTACCAAAGGTTGTTCGGAGTCCCGGATGAGATCCCGGACATGACGAGGAACTCCGGAATGGTCCGGAGTTGAAGATTGATATATTGGACGAAGGGTATTGGAGTCCAAAATTGTTCCGGGGGTACCGGGTGATGACCAGCATCACCGAAAGGGGTTTCGGGGGGCCCTGGCAAGTGTTGGGGGCCCCCATGGGCCAAGGGGAGGAGGCAAACCAGCCCACTAAGGGGCTGTGCGCCCCCCTCACCATTTCCCACGTAACCAGAAGGGGTGGGGGCGCTCCCCAAGGGCAGCCACCCCCTTTGCCTTCGGGGCCAAGGCTCCCGGGGGAGAGGCGCACCAAAACCCATCTAGGGTTTCCCCCTGGTGGCCGCCGGCCCCCCTAGGGAACCCTAGGGCGCCCCTCCTCCTCCCTTCCCCCTATATATAGAGGGGTAGAGGGAGGGCAGCCGGACCCATCTATGCCACGACGCTGCCCTCCCTCTCCCTCGTAGCCATCTTCTTCTCCGTAGTGCTTAGCGAAGCTCTGCCGAGATTTCTCCACCACCACCGCCACCACGCCATCGTGTTGCCGGAGGACTCGAGCTACTACTTCACCATCGCTCACTGGATCGAGGAGGTGAAGGCATCATCAAGCCGTACGTGTGTTGAACGCGGAGGTGCCGTCCGTTCGGCGCTAGATCGGAGTTCGCGGGACGGATCGTGATTGGATCGCGAGGACGTTCGACTACATCAACTGCGTTTCTTAACGCTTCCGCTTAGCGATCTACAAGGGTATGTAGATGCAATCTCTCCTCTCGTAAATGTCCATCTCCTAGATTGATCTTGGTGAGCGTAGGAATTTTTTTGTTTCCCATGCAACGTTCCCAACAGTGGCATCATGAGCTAGGTCTATGCGTAGATGACATCACGAGTAGAACACAAAGGAGTTTGTGGGCGTTGATATTCAGATTGCTTCCTTCCTTGGTCTTTTCTTGATTCGGCGGTATTATGGGATGAAGCGGCCCGGACCAACTTTACATGTCCACGTACATGAGACCAGTTCCATCGACAGACATGTGACTTTGTTGCATAAAGATGGCTGGCAGGTGTCTATCTCTCCCACCTTAGTTGAATTGGATTCGACAAAGGCGGTCCTTGTAGAAGGTTAAATAGCAACTTGCATATCACCATTGTGGCTTTGCGTAGGTAAGAATCGTTCTTGCTAGATACCCATAGCAGCCACGTAAAACATGCAACAACAATTAGATGACGTCTAACTTGTTTTTGTAGGGTATGTTGTGATATGATATGGCCAAAGACATGATGAGATATATTTGATGTATGAGATGATCATGTTTGTAATAGTTTATATCGACTTTCATGTCGATGCATACGGCAACCGGCAGGAGCCATAGGGTTGTCTTTAATTATTGTATGACCTGCGTGTCAATCATTAAGCGCTATGTAATGATTTACTTTATCGCTAAGCGGTAGCAATAGTAGTAGAAGCTGTAGGGGAACGCAGCAGAAAACAAAAATTTTCCAACCTACGCACCGGCCCAGGATCACTATGGAGACTGCATACAAGGTTTGATCATTTTCGTTACCGACTCGTAGCGCAGCGGAAGTAGAGTCGATGATGATCGGCGGTGCAGATCCCCGCAGCTAGGATTTACAACCTCCCAACCGCAAGGATGTATTCCCTCGTCTGCCCCTCGGACAGCCCTCCGAGAGGCGGTCGGACAGTCCCTCGGACAGTGTCACGGACAGCCCTTCGGGAGGACCCTCGAAGCTTGGACGGTTACCAGGACAGCCCTTCGGGAGGACTCATAGAACTCGGACCGTCACTTGGACAGCCCTTCGGGAGGCACTCTCAAAACAGCCCCTCGGGCACAAAGATCGAAACTACGACCTCTCTACAGAGTTGCACACATACGGTGTCATCTATCCGGCAGGGCTTCGCCGTCCAGAACTAGTTCCCACCGGAACCCAGATAGCCTTTCGGCACTACGAAATTATTTCGTGGGAGGGATAGAAGAAAGACAGATCATGCATGCCATGTGTAAGAGAGTTGGAGTGGTGATGGAGAGCTCCTCTCCACCTCCTTTTATAGGGGAAGGAGGGGGTGGTGGTGGCTGAAAATTTCAGCCACATGACAAGCATCCACAAAACAAGGGGAAAGCATGTCCCCTTGTCCATGGCACCCCAACATGGGGGCCCCACATGGCACCCCACCTCCTCCCAACCAGCCCCACCTTTTGTGGGTGCTGCCCCCACCCATGGGGCCCCCCCCCAACACTTTGTCCAGCCACAAGGGGGCTGCCCCCTAAAGGGGGCGCCCCCAAAAACAGCCCAAAACAGCCCCCACGTAACGTGGGATCTTGTCCCCTCATGCTGGGACAAGATGTTTTCCGCGACTATTACTTCCGAAAAATTCCGGAAGGTCCCAGAACATTTCTGACACCATCTAAAATTATCTGGACACGCTCTGGAACATTTCCAGTATGGTGGTTTAATTTAAAACCATCTTTGTTTACCCGGTAAACAACTCCGGCAGCTCCGAAACTTTTTTTTTGGTTTTATCTCCGGAAAAATTCCAGAAATTGCCAGACCAATCTGGCAACCTCCAAAACATTCCCGGTTCTTGCCGAAACCTTTTTGGATCAATGGTTTTATCCGAAACAACTTTTTGGTTTTACCGAAACTTTTTCAGTGTTCTCTCCGGAACTTTTCCGTTGTCTCTGAAACTTTTCCAGTGACTTTCTCTCCGACTCCTTGTCTAGTATTCAGCAGATAGATGACCCTTAAGCGTGTGATCCTATAGGTTCAGTGAAGTATAGACATGACCGGAACACTTTCCGATCAATGATCAGCATCGGAGCCGTGGACACCCATATTGACCCCTATACCCACACGAATGAATATTCGAGTGAACCTCCAGTTGCTGTGTGCTATTCCTGTTGCTTCCCGATATGTTACAAATACCCGAGGTGAGACATGTTGGCATCTCCGTGGATCAACAACTTGTCCACAATGCCAGTTACCTCGTTTCCGGTATTGTTCTCTTTTCTCGTTCCCGTGTTCCGGCATCCCTGTGATCAAATCACATTGTGTCTAGCCAGACGATGATGGATACCGTAACACCGAGAGCGCCCAGAGATATCTCTCCATCGTCGGAGGAGAAAATCCCAATCTTGAGCTATCAAGTTACTTGACACACTTTTCCATGAACCCGTAAGCCGCCGTAATAGCCACCCAGTTACGGATGACGTTTAACAAACCCCAAAGTTCATGAATCAAGCATGAAGAAACTCGATACTCTCATGGTCTAAGGAATCATGCAAACGTTAACCATCTCTATGTTATTAACCATTAACTTATGACGAATGTATTCTCATAGCATAACATCAATTCGGGTCAATTCAACACAAATGTTCCTCTAACATTGTGCCCTCAAAATTGTTGGCATAGACATGCCCATGATCAGGAAAACAGAACCATCATGCAACACTTGAGCTAGTCTTAGAGGCTAGACCAGGAATACATTTTACCGTTTATTTTTCCACACGTGCATATGAGTCTTCCTCCGAGCCTCATTTTATTTGCAGACTCGAGAACCATAGCAGTTATAGCATGGAACACAAACATAATTATGAACAGGGAGATAATCAAGAACATTTATTATTGCCTCTAGGGCATATCTCCTACAGACTCCCACTTGCACTAGAGTCAATAATCTAGTTAATGCTAATGCACTTTACACCTGCGGCACACCGGTGTAAATATGCTTCGCTTGTGGTATAGCCTGATGTCCAACGGATCTGACGACTTCAGCTCCATGTGTATCTTTGCATATCCTCGTGTTTTCACGCTTTCACAAAATTCATATTTTGTGTGGACTTGGCTTGGTATGTATGCGAATCACAGGTCAAACCTGGATTCCTCAGACTGAGTTATGGAGCAACTACTTGCAGTAGTGTCCCATTGACAAAAGCCATCTTGGAACCATACTAAGTTCATGAATGAACTATATGATTCAACATCTTCTTTGTCGCTTTAAAAGCGGCAACATACTTCGCCTCTGTTATAGAATTCGCCACAGTAACTTGTTTGAACAAATTCCAACTAACTGTGCCAGCATATTGTGTATTACACAAAACCCTTAACTTAAATTGAAAATCGCATGGAGAAAAGATGAAGACTGTATCGATGTAACATTTTATAATGAACTCTTCATGATCTCCGCTTGCGAGAAAACATGTCATCAGTGCTACTCTAGCACTCAATGACACTTTTCACTGTTGTCCTATGATCAGTACTTTTGATCACTTTGGTATCTATACTCGCAACAACTTTGGAGTATTGGACATATCTGGTTGTTTTTACATACCATGGAATACATGATTAATCCAAACACAAGAGTGTGTGGAATCTCCATCATGTATTTTGCTCATCAGTGTTTTGGGACACCGAGTCTTGCAAAAACTCTTTCCATGTGACTTCGGCAAGAAACACTCCTTGGCGTTTTAAATGCTAAAAGGTTTTAGCATCTTGTCAATATGTATTCATTGCTTAGCCCCATTAGGTAAATCTATCTCCATAGATCATCATGCCAAATATTGAGGCTATTTAGCCTAAAGTTTCATCGAAAAACTATTTTCAAATGAAGTCCTAATTCGTGTCAAGAAATTTATTTCCAATTAACAATGTGTCAAGCACACAATGTTTTTAGAAATATTATTATGCTCCCACTTACTTTCTTGAATCACAAGCATCTTCATTACCCATTGATGAAGTCAAACACCTTTGACCATTTCATCAAAACACGAAGATTCCAACTCCACTTTGCTCTCTTCTGCCCATCAATGGAACTTTGAAGTTTGCATACTTACTAGCATCCTCTTGATCGACAAATTACTTTGGACTGTATCACATACAAGTCCTAGGTTTCATTTCCATCATATGGAAATCCTATTGTCATCCATGTTTCATATCTCATGACTGAAATATGTATTAATTGCTAGTTCAACCCGAACCGACTTTAAGCATCGCTACGGTGAAACAACCTCATCGTAGTCAACTCCTTGAACTTGTTATTGCAACAAGTCGAGCTTTATGGATTAAACATTTTTATCCGTATCAGTTTTAGTTCCATAAATATTCGTCAGACTCTAAGTCTTCTGAAAGGTGTATCAAGATTTTAATCTTGAATCACTTATATGGAAACTATCTCGGATTGTATTGGCATTTAGCCAATTCCAGAGTCAGGGCCCATCAACGCTTCGTTGTGTATTGTAGGTATACTGTTGTCTAACAACAATATCTCGTTTGTGCACCTGAGAGGTTTGCACGAGCCTTGCCTACGTGGTTCAGCTGCAAGTTCGACCGAAGTCCATACATTTTATTGTAGAGACTTCCATATCAGTCGCAGTAGGAAACTCTGGAATTACTTCCAAGGTCTCTTTCCTTTGATCTGATGACGAAGATATTGTTATCTTGTCGAGTTGCATTGTTCTCCCACTCACCTTTTTGAAAGAACCATTTTCTTCAAAAAGCATACCGTTCTTTGTGGCAAACCTATTTGCCTCGGTATAGTGAGGGAGGAATACCCAATTACTTGGGATAACCTACAAAGTAGCACTTGTCTGATTTGGAATAGGTTTGTAACCTTTTACACATGCCCCATATTCCAAATGTTAAGAAAAGATATAACATGGTAGGGCGTACCATACCATGTCGTCATTTCAACAGACCCGATGGAGCTCTTTTCAGTGTAAAAGCCGCAGTCTCTAAAGCATCACTTTAAAAGGGATAATGGCAAATTTATTTATGTCATCTTTGATCTTACCATGTCATAAATGGTTCGATTACATCTTCACGGACTTTCCACTTGCAGTGGTGTTCCGGGAGGTGCAAGTTATGAAACCCCTTTCACAACTCATCAGACATTCGCTAAACTTGTAACTCAAAAATTCCTTTCTGCAATTGAATTGTAGAAACATAATTTTCTTGTTACAATAACTTCTTCTTCATTTTTGAAAACCTTTTGAATGATTTCAAAAGATCCAGACTTACGTCTAATCAAGTAAATATCCTTATATCTACTTGAGTCATTTCTGAAGATAGATAAATCCACTACTTGCAACATTTATTGAACTACACACATCAAAATGTATGATCACCAATAAGTTTGTTGCTCATTCCTTATGGCCTGTGAATGGTATTTCAGTCACTTCACTTTTCGGAGGAAAGTTGCAAGTGTCAGATGATTCAAAATCAAACGACTTAAAAATCCATCATAATGGAATTTTCCATGCGGGTTTCTCCAATGTGACCAAATGCAGTGCCACACTTGTGTGGTATTCTTTTAGTCTTATGACATTTAGCGTCAGTGTTATGGATGTATCATATTACCATCAATATAACATACGTCCCATCGATGATGGAAGTATGGCCCTCATGTTATTCATAATACTGAACAACAGTTGTTCTTCTATGAACAACCCTTTTGCAACAAACATTGTGCAATTGGCTAGAGTGTGTAAAACTCTAAAATGAATTACGAAAGTAAATACTGAGGTAATGGATTATTATCAATATTCATAACATACATCTCATTCATAATGAAAGTATGGCCCTTATGTTATTCATAACACCGAACATCAAAAGTTCTCTTATGAACAACCTTCTTGCAAGATACCTTATGCAAAGGGCTAGAGTGTGAAACTCTAAAATGAATTATGAAAGTAAATACATAGGTAATACACCGATGGAAGGTATAGTAACATTTACTATGTTCCATGTGTGTATCTCAACCTCATTCCTGGCTAGTCTTTCAGGCCATAGTAGTTCTTACATCGAGTTGCAACAGAATGCTATCGAGCGGGTATCTTTGTGATTAACTCACAATGCCCAAGAATTAGTGATTAACAATTTAATCATAATTCCCAAGAACTATATCTTTGACCAGCCTTCTATACATCAAAAACTTGTATGACATTCATACATGAGCTGGATATTCCAGTCTTCTTTCCTTATTGCCTTTATACTTCTAACAGTTTAACTTTCAGTATTTCTCCTACTCTCAGAAGAAGCATTCAACTTAAGAGTGGCGTTAGCCCCGGACTTCCTAGGCGTGAAAGTTTCACTAACACCCTTCGGACACTTCCTTTCTTTTTAAGTTGTTGTTTTATTCACCTTTCATCATATGACAGGCGTTCTTCTGGATCCCTCTCTTATCAGTCTAATGCATAGTAAACTCCTTTAATAATAGTTTGCAAACAAACATTGCTTTGGATATCTCATATCTTTTAGCCTTTGTCTGTCTCTGAAAATGATTTTCAGATTCCATGAATATCACATAACTATCCAAACTTTCGAAGTTTGGGTCACATGGAAGCAAACATATTGCACTTGAGTGAAACAGAATTCTAGCTTTTGGATCGAAGGACGAGAGTCACATGATCCATAGCATAAGCGAGAGAATACCAAAGTATGTGATAGGACAAAGTCCTTCTCGGCACTCTTGAGGACAATCCTCACATTACGTTACCAACCGTAAAGATTTAACCGGATATTTAACAGCTATTCAATTTTAACAGGGAAGGTGGAAACGCGAGCCATACTTCTACAACTATTATGCAAATCACACTTAGACAGTGTTCATAATTAATTGCACTGAGAATTAAACAAGTTAATTCTACAGTGCGCTCCCACTCAAATTAATATCTCTCATAATTGATTGTGAGTGATACAAGATCCACATTTCAATTCAACGCCATTGATGGTAGCATCACAGATGACGAAAATCTCAATCGGTAGGCAAACTTGCCAATCACATCTCTATGTGACTCTTGTTCATCTTTCGATGCGTGTGTTCCGAGCTCATGACTTTCATGACTGAACGTCAAGACAACCAAGTGATCTCGCTGCGAGGTCTCAACTCACCCGCCTCACACTTCTCTAATCGTTCGTACCCATGGTAGCATGTGATACCCCGAAAAGTTAGGTGCCGTGACGGTGCTACACTTGGGAGAACACTAACTACTTGATATTTTTGTGAGAGATCACCCTAATAAAAAGCGACTACCGCGCAATCAAGAAGGGTGCAACATAAGGGATAAATATCTCAGGCAATTCATAATAGCATGATATGGTATAGCCCTTTCTGACAGAGAAGTCTTTCATTTCTTCGTCTTCGGCATTCGCGTCGGTGTTCAACTTCGCGAAGATTGCCACCACCTTGTCGATGCACCAGATAATATTGCTATCTCTATAGCTAATAAAATAATGCATTACAACAAGGTTGACACACAGGTCATTTAAAGTGCAATCATATGGCTCCAGCCATCATGCCGAATCATGACACGCAGGTCATGTTAATTAATTTACATCATATAGTCATCTCATACATAATCAAATTAATATGAGCACTGCTATACCACATCACATGCACATGCAAACCCTCCTGCAAAACCAAGTTAGACGCCTCTAATCGGTTCAGCAAAAACTTGTTTTTCGTGGCTTCTAAGGTTTCGAAACAAACCGAAGCTACCAACGTCCATCATCAAGTATGATAATTCAAGTCGCTAAATTAACATCGTGGGGTGTATGAAGCACGAGATAATAAAATCTTGAACCCCATACTAAACTTCGTCATACGCATGACCCCCGTGCAGATCATATCTGCATTGCCCTTTTGTCTGCGAAACATCCATCTTTCTTTAACTATGGTGGAACCCAAAGAACTGTTAGCACTTCGTTGATCTGTCAATCAGCATACTCAGGAGCAGCATGAAAGGATCATGGATTGCCAGAACTTTGTGAGATTCCACCATGCCGTTAAGATCAGGATTATGCAAATTCAAGGGAAGCAACAGGAACATCGGGTAACAGATTTCATCTGCTACCCGCACAAATAATTTTCAGTAATAGAACTCATCTACTACCTAATTATATTGTGCAACACCCATACATCTCTATGTATTCTAGATCGCAACCTGCATCTACACATAGCACGGCTCATGATGCCACTGTAGGGGAACGCAGCAGAAAACAAAAAAAATTCGACCTACGCACAACCCAGGATCACTATGGAGACTGCATACAAGGTTTGATCATTTTCGTTACCGACTCATAGCGCAGCGGAAGTAGAGTCGATGACGATCGGCGGTGCAGATCCCCGCAGCTAGGATTTACAACCTCCCAACCGCGAGGATGTATTCCCTCGTATGCCCCTCGGACAGCCCTCCGGGAGGCGGTCGGACAGTCCCTCGGACAGTGTCACGGACAGCCCTTCGGGAGGACCCTCGAAGCTCGGACGGTTACTCGGACAGCCCTTCGGGAGGACTCACAGAACTCGGACCGTCACTTGGACAGCCCTTCGGGAGGCATTCTCAAAACAGCCCCTCGGGCACAAAGATCGAAACTACGACCTCTCTACAGAGTTGCACACATACGGTGTCATCTATCCGGCAGGGCTTCGCCGTCCAGAACTAGTTCCCACCGGAACCCAGACAACCTTTCGGCACTACGAAACTATTTCGTGGGAGGGAGAGAAGAAAGGCAGATCATGCATGCCATGTGTGAGAGAGTTGGAGTGGTGATGGAGAGCTCCTCTCCACCTCCTTTTATAGGGGAAGGAGGGGGTGGTGGTGGCTGAAAATTTCAGCCACATGACAAGCATCCACAAAACAAGGGGAAAGCATGTCCCCTTGTCCATGGCACCCCAACATGGGGGCCCCACATGGCGCCCCACCTCCTCCCTGTAACACCCCTATGTAATTGCCACGATGATCAGCTGATGATGATGCCAAGTCATATCATTTGCAGTGCTTAAACATAGTGGATAACCAAAGCAATTCAACTCCATTCCAAAAATATCAACTCAATTCAAAAGTGTAAAATAAAATTTGCTCAAACACCTTTGGAAAAATGTTCATTAAATAGGAAATATTCCAGAAGCACTCTTAAAATTAAAACTAATGCTACTGGGATTAGCTAAATGACTCCAACAAGTTGAAACAACACCAAAACAGCAATATTCAATCCATTTAAAATCATATCAATTTCAAATGAAACCCAACTTGGCTCAAACCAATTTTTGGTAAAGGCTAATCCTACACATCAATATTTGGGTCAACTCTCACATTTTACAAAAGTGCTAAAGTGTGCTAACTATTTCGAAACAGAAAATAAATAAAGAAAAATCAATACAGAAATCAGGAAAATAAAACGAGGCACTGTGCACTGGGCCTAAGTGCACAGTGCCCCGACCGCCGGCCCACCTGGCCCAATCTCTCTCTCCCTCGCGTGTCGCCTCCCCCAAGGCCGGGCGCGCGCGCACCGGCGGGCGTGCGACACGCCGACGCCACCGACGATACAGGGAGGCTGAGGGGATAAGGGTGAGCTCGTGCATCTCCCCTGGCCCTCCTCGATCACTTCTCCCCTCTCCCCTCGCGCTCTCCTCCTTTTCCCCATCGGCGCCCGACGAGATCGCCGCCGTGCGTCACCCGTCTCTGCGGCCACAGCTGCTACCTCGCTCCGCCGGCTTGTCAAGGAGCTCCGCCATCGACTACTCCATCGAACGGTGGTCTCAGTTGGAGCGGAGGAGCACTGAGGAGCTGGATCGACCTCATCTTTTTCCTCGGACGTCGTCGATCTTCTTCGTCTCCGGCGAGCCGCTGCAGCTACTAATCTCCCAACGGCCATTCGTGCGTGCCGCAAGGTGAGCCACAGCTCCTTCCCGCATCCTTCTTTCTGTTCCGGCGTGCCCGTAGCGGCTGCTCCACGGGAGCCCGAACCCAGCTCCGCCGTGGTGCTTGCCGTCGTCGCTTCCAACGTTGCCGTGCTCAACCAAGCTCACCGTCATACTCCACGCGTCTCTAGGGCCCCGTAGAACCGCTCTGCCGAGCTTGCCATGCACCAAAGTGCCATTTCCGATCGGGGCCGAACCCCGGCGCCCGCTTCGCCACTCACCGCCGTCGACCTAGCTCGTCTCCGGTCGAACCAAGGACACCATTCGACGCGGCGCTCCTTCAGCTTTCGAACGCAGCAAACCGCGTGTGAAATGAAGCCCCCTAGTGCGATCCCGACGAGCTCCGGCGACGCGCCACCGTTGTTCTGGTCACCGGAGCCTCGCCGCCGGCCGCTCCGACGTGGCGCCCGCGTGGCCTTCTCTGTGAGACCGACGGGTGGGCCCGATGGGTCCCGTTGACCCCGTTGACTTGGGTCAACTTGCTGACTAGGCCGAGTCCAGTCGCTGACATGCGGGACCCCCCCTCTACTAATTAACTGATTAACGATTAACTAAATAAAAATAGATTAGTTATACTAATCACTCACTGACATGTGGGCCATACCCCCTTATTAACCCTGATAATTAAGTTAACACTCTGTTAGTCTTAACAGAGACTGACATGTGGGTCCCACTGGACCCACATGTCAGGTTTGACTGGTCAGCCGACCTGTTGACTTGCTGATGTCAGCATTACCTCATGCTGATGTCATAATTCCCTTTTCTGTTCAAATAAATAAATTCCAGAAAATCATTTAAACTTCGAAAATTAATAACTTTTAAACCGTAGCTCAGATCGAAAAAGTTAAAACATGAAAGTTGCTCAGAACGACGAGACGAGTCTGATCGTGCTGTCTGTTTTCCTGTCGGAACCTCCTACGTAGGAGAACTCATAACTCCGAGCTCGAATCCGGTAGATGAATAGTGCACACATGCCGATTAATATATCCCCGGTTAATCCTAAAGATAACCAAAATGACTTAGATGCATATTTAGTCAACTCTGCACTGCATCATAGCATAGCACGCACCGTGTTGCATTTGATTGCATTGTATTTACTTGTTTCCTCCCCCTCTTCTCTCTCGGTAGACCCCGACGTCGACGTAGCTCCTGTGGCAGACGCCGCTCCGGAGTACGACTACGTCCCCGACAACCCTGCCCTTGCCGTCGAGCAGACAGGCAAGCACCCCAATTTTGAGCATTCCGATATCGCCCACTCTCTTCTCTCTTATGCTTGCATTAGAAGTACTGCTGCTACTGTTGTCCTATATCTGCTGCATAGCCTGTTTTATTGTAGCCTACTTTTGATACCTGCCTGTTCTCCTAAACTGTTTAGTATAGGATGGGTAGAGCCTTATCAGAGACCCACTTGTCCCGACTACCCCGCTGGACTCTCAGAAGACCCGAGCAATGGGATCGAAGATCAGACCCTGGCACCGCACGTCACTCCCCCCTTAAATTGCTCGACACTACTGGGTTACTATCGAGTGCCGAGGGTGATACCTCGTCAGCACTTCTGATGATAACCTTGTAGGTTAGTTAATTGGTCGTGGTAAGCGTGGGTGATTCCTCCTACACCACCCCCGATACCGACGCCGTCGTGCAACACCTCAAGTGTGGAACTCGAGGGTGATTCCTCCTTCGTTCACCTTGATGATATCATCGAGTGGGATTCCATCGAGGGTGATTCCTCAGGGTTCCCCCTTGGTGTCAGACACACGGAGACTTTGGTTACTATGACTGAACACTGAACCTTGATACTAAAGACGGGTCGGCCCTGAGGGGTACCCGCGCGAGCATGAATGCGAAGTGATGTGGAGTCGGGTTGATAGGAGAGGTCCCCGCGAGATAACTACGAGGCGTGGCCGGGTATTCTTAGCCCTTGCCGCAAGTCCTCGAGACGGGGCGACGGGGTCACATCGATTGTGAGTCTCTGCTCGTTTCCGCGCGCTCCTAAACCACTAAACGGTTTGGATATTTGATCCGAGGGGCCTCTGGCCTGATAGCACTAACCATCACGTGGGCATAGTATGGGCGTTCTGCGTCGTATACTTCAGCCGAAGCATAACGGACGTCAGCGATTGAGCGGCGCGCGCCGAGTTGGACTGATTACGCAACTGCGCTTGTATTAAGGGGTTGCTAGGTCTGCTCTCGACCGTGAACATAACGTGTAGGAGTTCCTGGGGCGAAGGCCCAAGACCCCTGGGGGCATAGGTTTAGTCCGGCGTGCTGACCTCTCTGTTAAGTATTTGGTCGGGTTGCGGCGTGTTGCTTAGCCGAGGCCGGGCATGACCCAGAAAAGTGTGTCCGACTGGAGTTAAGCGAGCGTGGTGGGTAAGTTGGTGCACCCCTGCAGGGAAGAACTAATCTATCGATAGCCTGTCCTACGGTAACGGACACTCGGAGTTGTATCCCGATCGGTACAACTAGAACTGATGACTTGAGATGAACTGGATAGTATGGCTCTGGGATTGCTTTCTCGCAGGGAGTCGAGGAAGAATCTCTGGCCGAGGTTGATGACACTGCTATACTTTACATTATGTTATTCTGCTCTCTTCTAATGCTGCAAGACTGATGAAGATGCTTGAAGATGCTAGTCTTCGATAGGACTAGGTTTTCCCCTCTATTCTGGCATTTCTACAGCCCAGTCCACTTATACAGCCATCCTTTGAAAATGTTGCATATGTAGTGTAGATCCTTGCTTGCTGAGTACTTCGGATGAGTACTCACGTTTGCTTTACTTTCTTTTTCCCCCATATCCAATTGATGCCACCAAACGACAGAGCCCCTGAGTCAGATGCCCCAGTCGACGACCACTTCTACTACCCGCCCGGCGAGTACTACTACTACGAGGAGCCGACTGACGACCAGGAGTAGGATCGGAGGTTCCAGGGCAGGAGGCCGACGCCTTTCGATCGTAGATTTTATTTTGCCCCGCCTGTGTGAAGGCCTATCTCTCTCTCTCTCTCTAATATATCTATACCCAGATATCTGATGCTTCCGCTGACACTTGTATGCCATCGAGCTATGTAATCGAGCCCTCGAGGCCCTGGCTTGTAATATAAAGCTTGTATGAATTTATTTATGTTTTAGAGTTGTGTTGTGATATCTTCAAGTGAGTCCTTAGGCTTGATCATGTGCATTTGCGTGTATGGTTAGTGCACGATTAAGCCGGGGTTGCCACAGGTTGGTATCAGAGCCGACTGCCTCTAGGAATCCCCATATCCAATTCCTTGGCCGAAGTTGAGTCTAGAAACCGAAATACTCTTCTACTAACTTGGCTATGCGGCTTACGGGCCCACGTCGGCAACTGGGTGGTATTAGGATCTTTTATTCCTCGTTTTTACTCTGGGACTCTAACCTCTCTTCTATTCGGGTTTAATAAAATTACTAACACCGACACTTAGGATCTCGTAAATTCCATCCATCCGGAGAGCTGGATATCAGTGCGATTTCCCTGTCATTGATCTGATTAGTCTGATAATCATTTTCCTTTCCATTGTTTTGTTTAACCTCTCTTTCTGAGGTCTGATATATTTCTCATCGTCATATGACAACCCTGAACCTCTTTGTTTCAGATGGACCGTCTGTTTCCCCCGCGACCTACGACACAGCTTGTGCTTCGCACCTAGGCTCGAGACGTCCCTGGGTTTCCAGCTGTTCTGATCACCCTCTTGATCAGGTTGGGATACCGCTGGTGCCCCGAGTACATGGTCTACGAGGTTTATCGTGAGTTCAACCAGGAGCAGTACTATGCTGATGTTCGCATCTACGATCAGCAGGATGACTCCGACACTGAGCTGCATCATTTTCAAGGTATCGGCGTGATGATTGAGATGGCAGTCCATGATGCCGCTTACTCTGCTGTCGCACGTCTCCGAGGAGAGCACAGCGCCAGCTTGGTTGCTTCTGAGTATCGATATATTCCGTATGCCCCTGCTGGAGATGCTACTGGATTCTACACAGCTGTCTGCGCCCCGTACGAGCCTCGTCGCTACGATCAGCGAGTTCTGATTCAGTGTACTCAGGCTCTGGATTGCACTGTTCGCGCTCTTGCTGTCGAGTTGTTTGCCACTCGAGCACGACTCTACGAGGCTATGACGCAGTTGCTACCAGCTGTTCATGCAGGGATACATCCGGAGCACAGTCTTTACCCGAGCAGGACCGAGATGCCATTAGGGATCGATTGGCCTACTGTGGGAGGTCACACGCCTGCACGTGGACCTCTTCTTACACCTCGAGACCGGGTTCTGCATCAGAGTGCGCATGGAGCGCAGGATCCTTCTGCGACGAACGTCCGTCGTCCGCACTTGCAGCTACCCCGTTTCAGTGGTTTTCTCCGACGTTGATGTAGCCTTTGCTATGTCTCGTTGTGTACTTCCTTACCGCGTGCCTGCGCGCCGCCTAGCATGTCTAGCTTTTAAATTTGCGCCGTTATGCTGCCCAAATGTAACCGACTCTGTATGGATCTGTATGACTTGATGATTACTAATAAGCATCTGTTGTACTACTTAAATTGCATCGTGTTACATCATGCATGTTGCTAAACACTCGCATTGCCTTCTGCTAAACTACCCCTGTTGACTTAGCAGGATGGGTGATAACAATCCACCTCCGCCGCCACCGCCTGACTATATGGCTACGATGATGCAACAGTTTGAACTTAATCGGCAGTTTATGACTGGGATTATGGAACAATTTCCCCGTCCCAATGCCAACTATCAGCCAGCTTCAATCACACTGCCAGAGTTTGTCCGACTCAACCCATCGATATTCCGCAACACTGTTAATCCGCTGGATGCTGATGACTGGCTGCGTGACATCTTTTATGAGATGGAATCAGCTGATGTTCCCCCTGTCAGCAATGTCACTTTCGCGACATACTTTCTGAAGGGACCCGCAGCACAATGGTGGGCCACTCACAGACAGACTCTACCTCCGGGAACTGTTGTCACTTGGGTGGAGTTCAAGACTGCTTTTCGCGCCCGCTATATTCCTCAAGCAGTCATAGCTCGGAAGAAAGCCGAGTTCCGTAGTCTCGTTCAAGGTAACAAGACTGTGGAAGTTTATCAGCGCGAGTTCCTTAACTTGTCTCGCTATGCTGAAGAAGACATTCCTACTATGATCGAAGGCAGGAGAAGTTTCGTGAAGGGCTGCACCATGACATTCAGTTAGCCCTGCTTGTTCAAGACTACCCTGATTTCGCCACCTTGGTGAATAAGGCTATCATGGTCGAGACTGGATTGAAGAAGCACAAGGAAGCTACCAGACGCACTCGTGAGACGGGCTCATCTTCGGGCTCGTCTTCCCAGAAGCGCCGCATATGGATTCCACAGAGCATGTATCGTCCATCAGCTCCAGTATACAGACCTGCATATGCTGCACCTCGTCTGCCTCCTCCACCACCGAGGCAGCCTCTTCTAGTGCCACCACCTCGAGTTCCTGCACCACGTCCTGACAGTGGACTATGCTTCAAGTGTGGCCAGCCAGGACACTGTGCCAGAGATTGTTCTCAGAATCAGAATCAGCTAGCTCTTCCTTCTGCTGGCCGTGGTAATGGCCGTGGGAATTCTCAGCCTCGCTACAGCAATGTCAGGACTTCTTATGGTCGTGGACAAAACTATCATGTCAATATGGCTGAAGCCCAGGATCAACCTGAAACTGTGATGGGTACACTTCTTGTTAATTCAGTACCTGCATCTGTTTTGTTTGATTCAGGAGCATCGCATTCATTCATGTCAGAACATTTTGCACTCTTGCATGACGTTAAATGCGAAACACTACACCAATCCTTAATGGTAAACACTCCTGTGGGTCAGTGTCAAACCTCCCTGTTCAGCCCCGAAGTCACTGTTGAAATTGAGGGGTTGAAGTTCCAGGCACTCCCCATTATCCTGAGTTCTTCCAAGATTGATCTTATCTTGGGAATGGATTGGTTGAAGGCTCACTATGCCTCAATCAATTGTGCCACTAAAGTTGTTCACCTCTTACACCCATCGAATGAGATAGTGAATTATCAAGCTCACCTCACCCAGAATGCTGAGGCTCAGATTTATGCCTTGAACGCGTTGAATGCTTCTCCGCTTGAGGGGATCGAGAACATCCCAGTTGTCTGTGACTTCTCGGATGTTTTTCCAGAAGAACTTCCAGGAATACCCCCTGCTAGAGCTATCGAGTTTGTCATCGACTTGAAGCCTGGCACAACTCCTATTGTGAAGCGTCCTTACAAGATGCCTCCACACCACCTTATTGAGCTTAAGGAAGAAATCGATAAATCTCTTAGGAAGGGCTTCATCCGTCCTAGTTCCTCTGCCTAGGGAGCACCGTCTCTTTTTGTCAAGAAGAAAGATGGTACGAATAGGTTGGTCCAAGATTACCGTCCTATCAACCAGGCAACCATTCAGAATAAATATCCGCTTCCCCGGATCAATGACTTATATGATCAACTTGCTGGATCATCGGTGTTTTCTAAACTCGACTTGAGGTTGGGTTATCACCAGATCCGTGTCCGTGAAGAGGATATTCCAAAGACTGCATTCGTTACTCGATATGGCTCCTATGAATACACTATCATGTCATTTGGCCTGACGAATGCTCCAGCTATGTTCTCACGTCTGATGAATTATATATTCATGGATTACCTCGACAAATTCATCGTGGTGTATCTGGATGATATCCTAGTATATTCGAAAAATAAGGAAGAACATGCGGAACATCTTCGCCTTGTTCTGGAGAGGCTTCGAGAGCACAAGTTATATGCCAAGTACTCCAAATGTGAATTCTGGCTTTCTGAAGTGACCTACCTTGGACATGTGATTTCCAAGGACGGTATCGCCGTTAATCCGGAGCGTGTTCAGGCTATCCTTGACTGGACCCCTCCGAAGAATGCCAAGCAAGTCCGAAGTTTTCTTGGTCTAGCCAGTTATTGCCGCCAGTTCGTCGAGAACTTCTCCAAGATTGCCAAGCCCCTGACTAATCTGCTCCACAAAGGCGTTAAGTTTGAGTGGACAGACAAGTGTCAGGAAAGTTTCCAGACCCTCAAGGACAAGCTTACTTCTGCTCCAGTGCTTGCTCCTCCTGATTCTCGCAAGGACTTTGTCATATACTGCGACGCCTCTCGTCAGGGATTAGGTTGTGTCCTAATTCAAGAACGAAGAGTAATTGCGTATGCTTCACGTCAATTGCGTCCACATGAAGAAAATTATCCAGTGCATGATCTTGAACTTGCTACAGTGATCTATGCATTAAAGTTATGGCGACATTACCTTCTGGGTAATCGGTGTGAGATTTATACCGATCATCAGAGTCTGAAATACTTGTTCACTCAACCGGATCTTAATCTCCGTTAGCAACGATGGTTAGAAACAATTACGGACTATGACTGCGGTATTTCATATACCCCTGGCAAGGCTAACGTGATGGCTGATGCCCTGAGCCGCAAGTCATATTGTAACAACCTCATGATTAGGCGAGCTCAACCTCGTCTTTATGCAGAACTGACTCAGCTGAATCTGCGAATTGTTCCCCAAGGTTCTCTTAATAACCTTGTGGTACAACCAAACCTTCAAAAGGCTGTTAAGGAAGCGCAAGCCAAAGATGCTGAAATTGACTTGATGAAGAAAGAGCTTCACCTTGAGAAGTACCGGGATTTCTCAGTTGCTGAAGATGGAACATTATATTTCAGAGACCGCATCGTAGTACCTCGCTTCGAGCTTATGACTGACAAGGTCATGAAGGAGGCTCATGATACACCGCTGTCTATCCATCCGGGTAGTACCAAGATGTATCGTGATCTTCGTCAGAGGTACTGGTGGTCCAAAATGAAGCAGGACATTGCTCGATATGTTGCGGAATGTGACGTATGTCGCCGCGTGAAAGCAGAACATCAGAAGCCTGCTGGAATTCTTCAACCACTCCCTATTCCTCTATGGAAATGGGATAAAGTGCAGATGGATTTCATTACTGGTCTTCCCAAGTCTCAGAAAGGTCATGATGCTATTCTTGTCGTCGTCGACCAACTTTCCAAGGTTGCTCATTTTCTGCCTGTCAAGGAGACTATCACTGCTAGCCAACTAGCAGAGCTGTATATCTCCAGGATCGTTTCACTCCACGGTATTCCGAAGGAGATTAGTTCGGACCGTGGCGGTCTTTTCACTTCCAAGTTCTGGGAAAGTTTCCAAGAAGCTATGGGGACTCACATTACATGGAGTTCAGCTTATCATCCCCAATCCCAAGGCCAAGTTGAGCGAGTTAACCAAGTACTTGAAGATATGCTTCGGGCTTGTGTTATATCATTCGGTAAGAAGTGGGAAGAATCTCTCCCGTTTGCCGAATTCTCTTATAATAACAGTTATCAAGCCAGCTTGAAAATGGCCCCCTTTGAAGTGCTATACGGGCGTAAATGTCGAACCCCACTGAATTGGTCAGAAACTAGGGAACGACCTCTCGTTGGACCGGACATTATCCAACACACTGAAGAACAAGTTAGAATTGACCGAGAAAATCTCAAGGTGGCTCAGGACCGCCAGAAGAGCAATTATGATCGCAAGCGATGGGGTCTGACTTATCAACCAGGTGATCAAGCTTATCTTCGTGTCACTCCGATGAAGGGCACCCGTCGATTCGGAATCAAGGGCAAGCTAGCTCCTCGCTATATTGGTCCCTTTCGCATTATTGCCAGACATGGACAGGTGGCATATAAATTGGAGTTGCTGCCACAATTCTCTCATATTCATGATGTCTTCCACGTGCCGCAACTTCGCAAATGCTTCAAGGAATCTCCGCACCGTGCAGTGGATCACGAGATGCTTGAATTGCAAGATGACTTACCTTATAAGGAGCATCTGATCCGCATCCTTGATGAAGCTGAACGTCAAACTCGTCAGAAGACGACCAAGTTCCTGAAAGTGCAGTGGTCGAATCACACTGAAGATGAAGCCACTTGGGAACGTGAGGACCATCTTCGGGAAGAATATCCCGACCTCTTTCCTTCTACCTCCTAAATTCTCGGGACGAAAATTTCTTTTAGAGGAGGAGAATTTGTAACACCCCTATGTAATTGCCACGATGATCAGCTGATGATGATGCCAAGTCATATCATTTGCAGTGCTTAAACATAGTGGATAACCAAAGCAATTCAACTCCATTCCAAAAAAATCAACTCAATTCAAAAGTGCAAATAAAATTTGCTCATAAAACCTTTGAAAAAATGTTCACTAAATAGAAAATATTCCAGAAGCACTCTTAAAATTAAAACTAATGCTACTGGGATTAGCTAAATGACTCCAACAAGTTGAAACAGCACCAAAACAGCAATATTCAATCCATTTAAAATCATATCAATTTCAAATGAAACCCAACTTGGCTCAAACCAATTTTTGGTAAAGGCTAATACTACACATCAATATTTGGGTCAACTCTCACATTTTACAAAAGTGCTAAAGTGTGCTAACTATTTCGAAACAGAAAATAAATAAAGAAAAATCAATACAGAAATCAGGAAAATAAAATGAGGCACTGTGCACTGGGCCTAAGTGCACAGTGCCCCGACCACCGGCCCACCTGGCCCAATCTCTCTTTCTCCCTCGCGTGTCGCCTCCCCCATGGCCGGGCGCGCGCGCACCGGCGGGCGCGCGACACGCCGACGCCACCGACGATACAGGGAGGCTGAGGGGATAAGGGTGAGCTTGTGCATCTCCCCTAGCCCTCCTCGATCACTTCTTCCCTCTCCTCTCGCGCTCTCCTCCTTTTCCCCATCGTCGCCCGACGAGATCGCCGCCGTGCGTCGCCCATCTCCGCGGCCACAGCTGCTACCTCGCTCCGCCGGCTTGTCAAGGAGCTCCGCCATCGACTACTCCATCGAACGGTGGTCTCAATTGGAGCGGAGGAGCACTGAGGAGCTGGATCGACCTCATCTTTTTCCTCGGATGTCGTCGATCTTCTTCGTCTCCGGCGAGCCGCTGCAGCTACTAATCTCCCAACGGCCATTCGTGCGTGCCGCAAGGTGAGCCATAGCTCCTTCCCGCATCCTTCTTTCTGTTCCGGCGTGCCTGTAGCGACTGCTCCACGGGAGCCCGAACCCAGCTCCGCCGCGGTGCTTGCCGCCGTCGCTTCCAACGTTGCCGTGCTCAACCAAGCTCACCGTCGTACTCCACGCGTCTCTAGGGCCCCGTAGAACCGCTCCGCCGAGCTTGCCATGCACCAAAATGCCATTTCCGATCGGGGCCGAACCCCGGCGGCTGCTTCGCCGCTCGCCGCCGTCGACCTAGCTCGTCTCCGGTCGAACCAAGGACACCATTCGACGCGGCGCTCCTTCAGCTTTCGAACGCAGCAAACCGCGTGTGAAATGAAGCCCCCTAGTGCGATCCCGACGAGCTCCAGCGACGCGCCGCCGTTGTTCTGGTCGCCGGAGCCTCGCCGCCGGCCGCTCCGACGTGGCGCCCGCGTGGCCTTCTCTGTGAGACCGACGAGTGGGCCCGATGGGTCCCGTTGACCCCGTTGACTTGGGTCAACTTGCTGACTGGGCCGAGTCCAGTCGCTGACATGCGGGACCCCCCCTCTGCTAATTAACTGATAAACGATTAATTAAATAAAAATAGATTAGTTATACTAATCACTCACTGACATGTGGGCCACACCCCCTTATTAACCCTAATAATTAAGTTAACACTCTGTTAGTCTTAACAGAGACTGACATGTGGGTCCCACTGGACCCACATGTCAGGTTTGACTAGTCAGCCAACCTGTTGACTTGCTGATGTCAGCATTACCTCATGCTGACATCATAATTCCCTTTTCTGTTAAAATAAATAAATTCTAGAAAATCATTTAAACTTCAAAAATTAATAACTTTTAAACCGTAGCTCAGATCGAAAAAGTTAAAACATGAAAGTTGCTCAGAACGACGAGACGAGTCTGATCATGCTGTCTGTTTTCCTGTCGGAACCTCCTACGTAGGAGAACTCGTAACTCCGAGCTCGAATCCGGTAGATGAATAGTGCACACATGCCGATTAATAAATCCCCGGTTAATCCTAAAGATAACCAAAATGACTTAGATGCATATTTAGTCAACTCTGCACTGCATCATAGCATAGCACGCACCGTGTTGCATTTGATTGCATTGTATTTACTTGTTTCCTCCCCCTCTTCTCTCTCGGTAGACCCCGACGTCGACGTAGCTCCTGAGGCAGATGCCGCTCCGGAGTACGACTACGTCCCCGACAACCCTGCCCTTGCCGTCGAGCAGACAGGCAAGCAACCCCATTTTGAGCATTCCGATATCGCCCACTCTCTTCTCTCTTATGCTTGCATTAGAAGTACTGCTGCTACTGTTGTCCTATATCTGCTGCATAGCCTATTTTATTGTAGCCTACTTTTGATACCTGCCTGTTCTCCTAAACTGTTTAGTATAGGATGGGTAGAGCCTTATCAGAGACCCACTTGTCCCGACTGCCCCGCTGGACTCTCAGAAGACCCGAGCAATGGGATCGAAGATCAGACCCTGGCACCGCATGTCACTCCCCCCTTAAATTGCTCGACACTACTGGGTTACTATCGAGTGCCGAGGGTGATACCTCGTCAGCACTTCTGATGATAACCTTGTAGGTTAGTTAATCGGTTGTGGTAAGCGTGGGTGATTCCTCCTACACCACCCCCGATACCGACGCCATCGTGCAACACCTCAAGTGTGGAAATCGAGGGTGATTCCTCCTTCGTTCACCTTGATGATATCATCGAGTGGGATTCCATCGAGGGTGATTCCTCAGGGTTCCCCCTTGGTGTCAGACACACGAAGACTTTGGTTACTATGACTGAACACTGAACCTTGATACTAAAGATGGGTCGGCCCTGAGGGGTACCCGCGCGAGCATGAATGCGAAGTGATGTGGAGTCGGGTTGACAGGAGAGGTGCCCGCGAGATAACTACGAGGCGTGGCCGGGCATTTTTAGCCCTTGCCGCAAGTCCTCGAGACGGGGCGACGGGGTCACATCGATCGTGAGTCTCTGCTCGTTTCCGCACGCTCCTAAACCACTAAACGGTTTGGATATTTGATCCAAGGGGCCTCTGGCCTGATAGCACTAACCATCACGTGGGCATAGTATGGGTGTTCTGCGTCGTATACTTCAGCCGAAGCTTAACGGACGTCAGCGATTGAGCGGCGCACGCCGAGTTGGACTGGTTATGCAACTGCGCTTGTATTAAGGGGTTGCTAGGTCTGCTCTCGGCCATGAACGTAACGTGCAGGAGTTCCTGGGGCGAAGGCCCAAGACCCCTGGGGGCATAGGTTTAGTCTGGCGTGCTGACCTCTCTGTTAAGTATTTGGTCGGGTTGCGGCGTGTTGCTTAGCCGAGGCCGGGCATGACCCAGAAAAGTGTGTCCGGCCGGAGTTAAGCGAGCGTGGTGGGTAAGTTTGTGCACCCTTGCAGGGAAGAACTAATCTATCGATAGCCTGTCCTACGGTAACGGACACTCGGAGTTGTATCCCGATCGGTACAACTAGAACTGATGACTTGAGATGAACTGGATAGTATGGCTCTGGGATTGCTTTCTCATAGGGAGTCGAGGAAGAATCTCTAGCCGAGGTTGATGACACTGCTATACTTTACATTATGTTATTCTGCTCTCTTCTAATGCTGCAAGACTGATGAAGATGCTTGAAGATGCTAGTCTTCGATAGGACTAGGTTTTCCCCTCTATTCTGGCATTTCTGCAGCCCAGTCCACTTATACAACAATCCTTTGAAAATGTTGCATATGTAGTGTAGATCCTTGCTTGCTGAGTACTTCGGATGAGTACTCACGTTTGCTTTACTTTCTTTTTCCCCCATATCCAATTGATGCCACCAGACGACGGAGCCCCTGAGTCAGATGCCCCAGTCGACGACCACTTCTACTACCCGCCCGGCGAGTACTACTACTACGAGGAGCTGACTGATGACCAGGAGTAGGATTGGAGGGTCCAGGGCAGGAGGCCTACGGCTTTCGATCGTAGCTTTTATTTTGCCCCGCCTCTATGAAGGCCTCTCTCTCTCTCTCTCTAATATATCTGTACCCAGATATCTGATGCTTCCGCTGACACTTGTATGCCATCGAGCTATGTAATCGAGCCCTCGAGGCCCTGGCTTGTAATACAAAGCTTGTATGAATTTATTTATGTTTTAGAGTTGTGTTGTGATATCTTCAAGTGAGTCCTTAGGCTTGATCGTGTGCATTTGCGTGTATGGTTAGTGCACGATTAAGCTGGGGTCGCCACACTCCCAACCAGCCCCACCTTTTGTGGGGGCTGCCCCCACCCATTGGGCCCCCCCAACACTTTGTCCAGCCACAAGGGGGCTGCCCCCTAAAGGGGGCGCTCCCAAAAACAGCCCAAAACAGCCCCCACGTAACATGGGATCTTGTCCCCTCATGCTGGGAAAAGATGTTTTCCGCGACTATTACTTCCGAAAAATTTCGGAAGGTCCCTGAACATTTCTGACACCCTCCAAAATTATCTGGACACGCTCTGGAACATTTCCAGTATGGTGGTTTAATTTAAAACCATCTTTGTTTACCCGGTAAACAACTCCGGCAGCTCCGAAACTTTTTTTTTGGTTTTATCTCTGGAAAAATTTCAGAAATTGCTAGACCAATCTAGCAACCTCCAAAACATTCCCGGTGCTTGCAGAAACCTTTTTGGATCAATGGTTTTATCCGAAACAACTTTTCGGTTTTACCGAAACTTTTTCGGTGTTCTCTCCGGAACTTTTCCGTTGTCTCTGAAACTTTTCCAGTGACTTTCTCTCGGACTCCTTGTCTAGTATTCAGCAGATAGATGACCCTTAAGCGTGTAAGCCTATAGGTTCGGTGAAGTATAGACATGACCGGAACACTTTCCGATCAATGATCAGCATCGGAGCCGTGGACACCCATATTGACCCCTATACCCACATGAATGAATATTCGAGTGAACCTCCAGTTGCAGTGTGCTATTCCTATTGCTTCGCGATATGTTACAAATACCCGAGGTGAGACATGTTGGCATCTCCGTGGATCAACAACTTGTCCACAATGCCAGTTACCTCGTTTCTGGTATTGTTCTCTTTTCTCGTTCCCGTGTTCCGGCATCCCTGTGATCAAATCACATTGTGTCTGGCCAGACGATGATGGATACCGTAACACCGAGAGGGCCCAGAGATATCTCTCCATCGTCGGAGGAGCAAATCCTAATCTTGAGCTATCAAGTTACTTGACACACTTTTCCATGAACCCGTAAGCCGCCGTAATAGCAACCCAGTTACGGATGATGTTTAACAAACCCCAAAGTTCATGAATCAAGCATGAAGAAACTCGATACTCTCATGGTCTAAGGAATCATGCAAACGTTAACCATCTCTATGTTATTAACCATTAACTTATGACAAATGTATTCTCATAGCATAACATCAATTTGGGTCGATTCAACACAAATGTTCCTCTAACATTGTGCCCTCAAAATTGCTGGCATAGACATGCCCATGATCAGGAAAACAGAACCATCATGCAACACTTGAGCTAGTCTTAGAGGCTAGACCAGGAATACATTTTACCGTTTATTATTCCACACGTGCATATGAGTCTTCCTCCGAGCCTCGTTTTATTTGCAGACTCGAGAACCATAGCAGTTATAGCATGGAACACAAACATAATTATGAACAGGGAGATAATCAATAACATTTATTATTGCCTCTAGGGCATATCTCCTATAGAAGCATGGTTGGCGTGACAACCCCGATGGTGACACGATGATGGAGATCATGGTGTCATGCCGGTGACGATGGAGATCATGCCGGTGCTTTGGAGATGGAGATCAAAAGCACAAGTTGATGGCCATATCATGTCACTTATGATTTGCATGTGATGTTAATCCTTTTATGCATCTTATTTTGCTTAGGATGACGGTAGCATTATAAGGTGATCCCTCACTAAAATTTCAAGATAAAATTGTGTTCTCCCCAAGTGTGCACCATTGCGAAAGTTCGTCGTTTCGAAGCACCACGTGATGATCGGGTGTGATAGACTCTACGTTCACATACAACAGGTGCAAGCCAGTGTTACACATGCGGAACACTTGGGTTAAACTTGACGAGCCTAGCATGTACATACATGGCCTCGGCACACGAGAGACCGAAAGGTCGAACACGAGTCATATATTAGATATGATCAACATGGAGATGTTCACCATTGAAACCACCTCATCTCACGTGATGATCGGACTTGGGTTGGTGAATTTGGATCGTGTTACACTCGGACAACCGGAGGGATGTTGATTTGAGTGGGAGTTCTTAGGTAATATGATTAATTGAACTCATTTATCATGAACACTAGTCTAAGTTACCTTTGCAAATTTATGTTGAAGATCAATGGCTCGCTTTGTAGCTCCTTGTTTAAATACGTTCCTAGAGAAAGACTAAGTTGAAAGATATTGTAAGCAATTATGCGGACTAGGGCCGTAGTCTGAGGATTGTCCTCACTGCTGTATGTCCTTGATGCACCGCTCGGTGTGCCAACCCCTCTAGCGTCGTCTGTGGATGTTGTGAACATCTGGCAAACACGTTCAGATGAGTACTTGATAGTTTAGTGCGCCATACTTTACGGCTTAGAATCGGGGCTCCTAAGGCGTTTTGAACACCATGGAACATATGAGATGTTCTAAGAGCTGAAATTGGTATTTCAGGCTCATGCCCGTGTTGAGAGGTATGAGACCTCTGACAAGTTCTTTGCCTACAAGATGGAGGAGAATAGCTTAGCCAGTGAGCATGTGCTCAGAATGTCTGGGTGCTACAATCGCTTGAATCAAGTGGGAGTTAATCTTCCAGATAAGATAGTGATTGACAGGGTTCTCTAGTCACTATCACCAAGCTGCTAGAGCCTCGTGATGAACTATAACATGCAAGGGATGGAGATGATCCCGGAGATGTTCGCGGTGCTTAAGGTCGCGAAGGTAGAAATCAAGAAGGAGCATCAAGTGTTGATGGTTAACAAGACCACTGGTTTCAAGATGGGCAAGGGCAAGAAGGGAAACTTCATGAATGGCAAGCCAGTTGCCACTCCAGTGAAGAAACCCAAGGTTGAATCTAAACCCAAGACTAAGTGCTTCTATTGTAAGGGGAATGGTCACTGGTAGCGGAACTAGCCCAATAGATAAGAAGGCTGGCAACTTCAACAATAGTATATTTGATATACCTGTTATTGATGTGTATCTTACTAGTACTCCTAGTAGCACCTGGGTATTAGATACCGGTTCAGTTGCTAATATTGGTAACTCGAAACAAAAGCTACGGAATAAACGGAGACTAGCTAAGGGCGAGGTGACGATGTGTGTTGGAAGTGTTTCCAAGGTTGATGTGATCACCATCGCACGCTCCCTCTACCATCGAGATTAGTGTTGAACCTAGATAAATGTTATTTGGTGTCTATGTTGAGCATGAACATGATTAGATCGTGTTTATTGCAATACGGTTATTCATTTAAGTCAAAGAATAATGGTTATTCTATTTACATGAATAATACCTTCTATGGTCATGCACCCAAAGGTGAATGGTTTATTGAATCTCGATCATAGTGATACACATGTTCATAACATTGAGGCCAAAAGATGTAGAGTTGATAATGATAATACCACTTTCTTGTGGCGCTGCCGCTTAGGTCATGTTGGTGTAAAGCGCATGAAGAAACTCCATGCTGATGGACTTTTGGAGTCACTTGATTTTGAATCACTTGACACATGCGAACCATGCCTCATGGGCAACATGACTAAAACCCCGTTTTCCGGAACAATGGAACGGGCAATTGACTTGTTGGAAATCATACATACTGATGTGTGCGGCCCGATGAGTGTTGACGCGCGCGGTGGATATCGTTACTTTCTCACCTTCACTAATGATTTGAGTAGATATGGGTATATTTACTTGATGAAGCATAAGTGTGAAACATCTGAAAAGTTCAAGCAATTTCAGAGTGAAGTTGAGAATCATCGTAACAAGAAGATCAAATTCCTACGATATGATCGAAGGGGAGAGTATCTGAGTTATGAGTTTGGCAATCACTTAAGACAATGTGGAATTGTTTCACAACTGATGCCGCCTGGAACACCACAGCGTAATGGTGTGTCCGAACATCGTAATCGTACTTTATTGGATATGGTGCGCTCTATGATGTCTCTTGCCGATATATCACTATCGTTTTGGGGTTATGCATTAGAGACAACTACATTCACTTTAAATAGGGCACCATCTAAATCCATTGAGACGACACCGTATGAATTATGCTTTGGCAAGAAACCTAAGTTGTCGTTTCTTAAGGTTTGGGGCTGCGACGCTTATGTGAAAAGGCTTCAGCCTGATAAGCTCGAACCCAAAGCAGACAAATGGATCTTCATAGGATACCCAAAGGAGACGATTGGGCATACCTTCTATCTCAGATCCGAGGGCAAAGTGTTTGTTGCTAAGAACGGGTACTTTCTCGAGAAAGAGTTTCTCTCGAAAGAATTGAGTGGGAGGAAGATAAAACTTGATAAGGTTGTTGAACCTTTACTTCAACCAGAGAGTAGCGCAGCACAGAAACATGTTTCTGTGGCACCTACGTCAGTTGAAGAGGAAGCTAATGATGATGACCATGAAGCTTCAGATCAAGTTACTGTCAAACCTCGTAGGTCGACAAGGGTGCGTACAACTTCTGAGTGGTACGGTAACCCTGTCTTAAAGGTCATGTTGTTGGACAACGGTGAACCTACAAACTATGGAGAAGTGATGGTGGGCCCGGATTCCAACAAATGGCTAGGAGCCATGAAATCCGAGATAGGATCCATGTATGAGAACAAAGTATGGACTTTGGTGGACTTGCCCGATGATAGGCAAACCATTGAGAATAAATGGATCTTTATTAAGAATACAGACGCTGATGGTAATGTCACCATTTATGAAGCTCGACTTGTCGCAAAGAAGTTTCCGACAAGTTCAAAGAGTTGACTATGATGAGACTTTCTCACTCATAGCGATGCTAAAGTCTGTTGGAATTATGTTAGCAGTTGCTGCATTTTCATTTACGAAATCTGGCAGATGGATGTCAAAACAAAGTTTCCTTGATGGTTTCCGTGCGGAAAGGTTGTATGTGATACAACCAGAAGGTTTTGTCGATCCTAAGGATGCTAAAAGGTATGCAAGCTCCAGCGATCCTTCTATGGACTAGAGCAAGCATCTCGGAGTTGGAACATACGCTTTGATGAGGTGATCCAAGTTTTTGGGTTTGTACAAAGTTTGCAAGAAACTTGTATCTACAAGAAAGTGAGTGGGAGCTCAACAACATTTCTGATAAGTATATGTGGTTGACATATTGTTGATCGGAAATGATGTAGAATTTCTAGAAAGCATAAAGGGTTGTTTGAAAGGAATTTTTCAAAGGAAGACCTGGGTAAAGCTGCTTACATGTTGGGCATCAAGATCTATAGAGATAGATCAAGACGCCTGATAAGATTTTCACAGAGCACGTACCTTGACATGATTTTGAAGAAGTTCAAAATGGATCAGTCCAAGAAGGGGTTCTTGCCTGAGTTGTAAGGTGTGAAGTTGAGTGAGACTCAAAGCTCGACCACGACAGAAGAAAGAGAAAGGACAAAGGTCGTCCCCTATGCCTTAGCCATAGGCTCTATACGATATGCCATGCTGTGTACTGCACCTGATGTGTGCCTTGCCACGTGTCTGGCAAGGGGGTACAAGAGTGATCCAGGAGTGGATCACTGGACAGCGGTCAAAATTATCCTTTGAAGAATAAGGAAATGTTTCTCGGTTATGGAGGTGATAAAGAGTTCGGCGTAAAGGGTTACGTCGATGCAAGCTTTAACACTAATCCGGATGACTCTGAGTAGAGTTTCTCGGTTATGGAGGTGATAAAGAGTTCGCCGTAAAGGGTTACGTCGATGCAAGCTTTAACACCAATCCAGATGACTCTGAGTAGCAAACCGGATATGTATAGTGGAGCAGCCGCTTGGAATAACTCCAAGTGGAGCATGGTAGCAGTTTCTACAGTATGACATAAAAAATTGTGAAGTACACGCAGATCTGAATGTTCCAGACCCGTTGACTAAAACCTCTCTCACAAGCAAAAACATGATCAAACCCCGGAACTAATTGGGTGTTAATCACATGGTGATGTGAACTAGATTATTGACTCTAGTGCAAGTGGGAGACTGTTGGAAATATGCCCTAGAGGCAATAATAAATTAGTTATTATCATATTTCCCTGTTCATGATAATCGTTTATTATCCATGCTAGAATTGTATTGATCATAAACTCAAATACATGTGTGAATACATTGACAACAACATGTCCCTAGTAAGCCTCTACCAGACTAGCTCGTTGATCAAAGATGGCTATGGTTTCCTAGCCATGGACATGAGTTGTCATTTGATAACGGGATCACATCATTAGGAGAATGATGTGATGGACAAGACCCAAACTATAAATGTAGCATGTGATCGTATCAAGTTTGTTGCTATCGTTTTCTGCATGTCAAAGTATATGTTCCTATGACCATGAGATCATGCAACTCACTGACATCGGAGGAGTACCTTGTGTGTACCTAACGTCGCAACGTAACTGGGTGACTATAAAGGTGCTCTACAGGTATCTCCGAGGGTGTCTGTTGAGTTGGCATGGATCAAGACTGGGATTTGTAACTCCGTATGACGGAGAGGTATCTCAGGGCCCACTCGGTAATACAACATCACAATAAGCTTGCAAGCAATGTGACTAATGAGTTAGCCACGGGATGTTGTATTACGGAACGAGTAAAGAGACTTGCCGGTAACGAGATTAAACTAGGTATGGGGATACCGACGATCGAATCTCGGGCAAGTAACATATCGATAGACAAAGGGAACTACATACGGGATTAGCAGAATCCTTGACATTGAGGTTCGACCGATAAGATCTTCGTAGAATATGTAGGAACCAATATGGGCATCCAGGTCCCGCTATTGGTTATTGACCGTAGAGGTGTCTCGGCCATGTCTGCATAGTTCTCGAACCCGCAGGGTCTACACACTTAACGTTTGGTGACGATATAAGTATAGTTCAGTCATTATGGTGGTTACCGAAGGTTGTTCGGAGTCCCGGACATGACGAGGAACTCTGGAATGGTCCGGAGGTGAAGATTGATATATTGGACGAAGGGTATTGGAGTCCGGAATTGTTCCGGGGGTACCGGGTGATGACCAGCATCACCGAAAGGTGTTTCGGGGGGCCCCGGCAAGTGTTGGGGGCCCCCATGGGCCAAGGGGAGGAGGCAAACCAGCCAACTAAGGGGCTGTGCGCCCCCCTCACCCTTTCCCACATAACCAGAAGGGGTGGGGGCGCTCCCCTAGGGCAGCCACCCCCTTTGCCTTGGGGGCCAAGGCTCCCAGGGGGGGAGGCGCACCAAAACCCATCTAGGGTTTCCCCCTGGTGGCCGCTGGCCCCCCTAGGGAACCCTAGGACGCCCTTACTCCTCCCTTCCCCCTATATATAGAGGGGTAGAGGGAGGGCAGCCGGACCCATCTATGCCACGGCGCTGCCCTCCCTCTCCCTCGTAGCCATCTTCTTCTCCGTAGTGCTTAGCGAAGCTCTGCCGAGATTTCTCCACCACCACCGCCACCACGCCATCGTGCTGTCGGAGGAATCAAGCTACTACTTCACCATCGCTCGCTGGATCGAGGAGGTGAAGGCGTCTTCAAGCCGTACGTGTGTTGAACGCGGAGGTGCCGTCCGTTCGGCGCTAGATCGGAGTTCGCGGGACGGATCGTGATTGGATCGCGAAGACGTTTGACTACATCAACCGCGTTTCTTAACGCTTCTGCTTAGCGATCTACAAGGGTATGTAGATGCAATCTCTCCTCTTGTAGATGTCCATCTCCTAGATTGATCATGGTGAGCGTAGGAAATTGTTTGTTTCCCATGCAACGTTCCTCAACAGCGACGTCATCAGCCACTAATGGAGCCTCTTCCTCACGCCATCCGCTATCACCCGGCACGACAGGCGCCGCTAATTGGGTAGGTGGGGTGTTTGTGTTCATACCTTGCTGAGGCTGCTTGGTCGTGGGTGTGCTCCCGGCCGCCTCCAGACGAAGCAGACTCTTCGGCCACAACAGGACCCAACTCTTGCAATCGCCAAGCCGCCGCGGGGTCTCGTCGTCATCTCGCCCTAGTGCTATCGGAGGAGCCAAATTCTCGTGGCCCGGTTTGACACTGGCCACGAAAACCTTGAAGACGCCAGGGGGCATCGGCCGGCTGTGGAACAATTGTTCCTTCGACTTCACTATTGTCGCCTTTCCCACGTCCACCTTCTGGCCGCTGATGGTGTACAGTATGGTGCACGGGGTTCCATCAGCCAAAGACGAAGCCCCGCAGAGCACGCCAGAGACGGAGGACAGGCTGCAGGAGCAAGTGCGGTTGCGTGAGCAGGTGCTGGTGCAACGCTAAACGAGCTGCTCCCGACGAAGCTAGGAAGGGGAAAGTCCGCTGCCTCTTTATCTGGATTTTGCCTGGTCCAATTGATGACAACCGGAATCAAGGCAGCAAACGAAGACACCATTTCCTCTCTTGCGGCATCTACCGCTGCTTTGACTGCCTCATTCAGCAACTCAGGTCATATCGCTTCTTTGGTCTCAGATGATTTCTTATCGACCGCAATCTCAACCTTCTTGTCAATGTTTATTTCATTTAACCTACATCTTTGCTTTCTCTCCTCGGCGTCCTCACGGTAGTAGTGCTTCCACATGGCGCCGTCTCCGACGCCGTGCACGCGTCCATACGATGGCCGAGTGTCCACCGGGAGTCTTTTCAATATGTTCAAGGCCCGGTTGAATGGGGTGTCCCACTTGGGCCTCGCCAACGCCTCAGACGGCGAGTCGCTTTCGGCCGCAATCCTGTGCTGCTCTTTCTGCAAAAGGAACATGGATCGTTTACAAATGTGACTAAACATGCAGTCGAATTGATCAGAAGCTAAAATTAGGGGGTAAATTAATAATTACCAACAGTCTCATGAACTCCCTCGTGTCCACGTCCGTTTTGAAAACCTTGTTGACCGGGTCCCAACGGTACCGGGCCTTGATGACGTCACTCTTGCGGGACGGTGAACTCCGCCAAGGGGTCTGGGATCCCCAGACTTTCACGTTCCGCGTCCTCCTTGGCCCATATGGGCCTCTTCCCCGCGTAACCATGGCTTCCGAGGCGGTGGTACCCCATGTTCCTCTCTTGAAACCACTTCATGTACTCTGACTTTTCTTTGGCAGCTTCAGCAACGCAAGCCTTTTTGAATATTTCAGACTGCTCTTCCGTAATTGTCGGATTATCCTTTACAATCTCGGAGTAGGGTTCCTTTTTTACGATGATCTGATGTTTCACCCTTACTTTCCAGGTGGACAACGCGCCGCTAAACTTGACCATGGCTTTGTTGTTTATCTTCTTCATTGCCAGGTCTTGCCACGGTCGAGTATATTTGATTTCATCCCGGCCCGGGAACAAGAATCTCTGGTGCAACTTCTTTAGGAGGGAGTGCTCCATATTTTGTATCTTCCTTAAATTTTCATTGTTGATGGTGGCGGTTTCCCGTAGGATGCAGGCCTACTTGATTGTCGTAGCACATGCGCGCTTCCGCAAGCTCTGTTGGCTCGAAATTGCCGGGGTTCACCGCCGTGACCACCAGTCTAGTAGTGCCGAGCTGGTTTGGGCGTCGTATCCTCTTCGGTTTTGATTCTATACCGGCTAATTCGCCAGCATCGGCACCGGTCTCGGTGTTGGTCTCAGTCTCGATGTGACACGGGGGTACTGCAACAACCGTTGCTCCTCCAGATAGTTCAAATAGTTGTCTGCCGCCTCGTAGACGTTGCAAGTACTAGAACCCTCTCCTTCATCGTTGCTAGCCATGTTTCCTACGATTAAGTCTAGTCAATTAATTCTAGACCTAATAAAATGAATAATGACATAAAAAAGGCCAATGTTTTGCAAGAATGTTGATTCATTCCCGTTGCAGCAAATCCCGGGCACTCGATATGTCCTAGTTTCTAGCACAAGTCATGCTGAAATTCACGGAAAATTTCGGCATGACCTTTGCTAAAAAGTGGACAAATCGAGCACCTAAAATTTGCCGAAACGGAAATGAATCAACATTCCGGCAAAACATAGGCCACTCGGAATCATTCCCTGCAAACAATGTTCAAATATCCATCTTTGACACCGCAACACATGTCCAAATATACACGAGCAACCACTGTTGGGAATCGTTGCATGGAAAACAAAAAATTTCTACGCACACGCAATGATCTATCCATGGAGATGCATAGCAACGAGGGGGAGAGTGTGTCTATGTACCCTCGTAGACCATAAGCGGAAGCGTTTAACAACACGGTTGATGTAGTCGAAATTCTTCGCGCATCAACCGATCAAGTACCGAACGTACGGCACCTCCGCGTTCTGCACACGTTCAGCTCGGTGACGTCCCTTGCCTTCTTGATCCAGCAAGATTTCAAGGTAGTAGATGAGTTCCATCAGCATGACGGCGTGGTGACGGTGATGGTGAAGTGATCTCCGCAGGGCTTCGCCTAAGCACTACAAAAATATGATCGGGAGTGTAAACGGTGGAGGAGGGCGCTGCACACGGCTAAACAATTGTCTGGGTGTGCTAGGCGCCCCCTCCCACATATATATAGGTGGAGGGGAGGAGGGAGCATCCAGGAGGGCGCCCCAAGTAGGTCGAATCCTACTTGGGGTCCTCCCAAGTGGCGCGCCCCCCTGCCTTATTTGTCGGAGGGGGAAGGAAAGGGGGGGGGGGAGGTGGAAGGAAGGGGGAATCCTATTCCCTTTCTTTCCTTTCCTCCTTCCCCTTTCCTTCTCCACCTTGGCCGGCCCATATGGGGGGCGCACCAGCCCCTTGTGGCTGGTGTGTTTCCCCTCTTGGCCCATAAGGCCCATATCTTTTGCCGGGGGTGCCCGGAACCCCTTCCGGTGACCCGGTAAGTACCCGGTAAAACACTTCCAGTGTCCGAATACCATCGTCATATATATCAATCTTTACCTCTCGACCATTTCGAGACTCCTCGTCATGTCTGTGATCTCATCCGGGACTCCGAACAACATTCGGTCACCAAATCACATAACTCATATAATACTATATCGTCAATGAACGTTAAGCATGCGGACCCTACAGGTTCGAGAACTATGTAGACATGACCAAGACACCTCTCCGGTCAATAACCAATAGCGGAACCTGGATGCTCATATTGGCTCCTACATATTCTACGAAGATCTTTATCGGTCGAACCGTTATGACAACATACGTAATTCCCTTTGTCCATCGGTATGTTACTTGCCCGAGATTCGATCGTCGGTATATTCATACCTAGTTCAATCTTGTTACTGGCAAGTCTCTTTACTCGTTCCATAATACATCACCTCGTGACCAACTCCTTAGTCATTTTCTTGCAAGCTTATGATGTGTATTACCAAGAGGGCCCAGAGATACCTCTCCGAAACTCGGAGTGACAAATCCTAATCTCGATCTATGCCAACTCAACAAATACCTTCAGAGGTACCTGTAGAGCATCTTTATAATCACCCAGTTACGTCATGACGTTTGATAGCACACAAGGCACTCCTCCGGTTTCTGGGAGTTGCATAATCTCGAAGGAATATGTATTTGACATGAAGAAATCAATAGCAATAAAAGTGAACGATCATTATGCTAAGCTAACGGATGGGTCTTGTCCATCACATCATTCTCCTAATGATCTGATCCCGTTATCAAATGACAACTCATGTCCATGGTCAGGAAACCTTAACCATCTTTGATCAACGAGCTAGCCTAGCAGAGGCTTACTAGGGACACGGTGTTTTGTCTATGTATTCACACACGTATTATGGTTTCCGATCAATACAATTCTAGCATGAATAATAAACCTTTATCATGAATAAGGAAATATAAAATAACAACTTTATTATTGCCTCTAGGGCATATTTCCTTTATTCTCCCACTCGCACTAGAGTCAATAATCTAGATTACATTATAATGATTCTAACACCCATGGAGTCTTGGTGCTGATCATGTTTTGCTCGTGGAAGAGGCTTAGTCAACGGGTCTGCTACATTCAGATCCATATGTATCTTGCAAATTTCTATGTCTCCATCCTTGACTTGTTCACGAATGGAGTTGAAGCGTCTCTTGATGTGTTTGGTTCTCTTGTGAAACCTGGATTCCTTCGCCAAGGCAATTGCTCCAGTGTTGTCACGAAAGATTTTCATTGGATCCGATGCACTAGGTATTACACCTAGATCGGATATGAACTCCTTCATCCAGACTCCTTCATTTGCTGCTTCCGAAGCAGCTATGTACTCCGCTTCACACGTAGATCCCGCCACGACGCTCTGCTTGGAACTGCACCAACTAACAGCTCCACCATTCAATATAAATACGTATCCGGTTTGTGACTTGGAGTCATCCGGATCAGTGTCAAAGCTAGCATCGACGTAACCATTTACGACAAGCTCTTTATCACCTCCATAAATGAGAAACATATCCTTGGTCCTTTTCAGGTACTTCAGGATGTTCTTGACCGCTGTCAAGTGATCCACTCCTGGATTACTGTGGTACCTCCCTACCAGACTTATGGCAAGGCACACATCAGGTCTGGTACACAGCATAGCATACATGATAGAACCTATGGCTGAAGCATAGGGAATGACTATCATTTTCTCTCTATCTTCTGCAGTGGTCGGGCATTGAGTCTTACTCAACTTCACACCTTGCAACACAGGCAAGAACCCTTTCTTTGACTGATCCATTTTGAACTTCTTCAAAACTTTATCAAGGTATGTGCTTTGTGAAAGTCCTATTAAGCGTCTCGATCTATCCCTATAGATCTTGATGCCCAATATATAAGCAACTTCACCGAGGTCTTTCATTGAAAAATTCTTATTCAAGTATCCTTTTATGCTATCCAGAAATTCTATATCATTTTCAATCAACAATATGTCATCCACATATAATATCAGAAATGCTACAGAGCTCCCACTCACTTTCTTGTAAATATAGGCTTCACCGAAAGTCTGTGTAAATCCATATGCTTTGATCACTTCATCAAAGCGTATATTCCAACTCCGAGATGCTTGCACCAGTCCATAGATGGATCGCTGGAGCTTGCACACTTTGTTAGCACCTTTAGGATCGACAAAACGTTCTGGTTGCATCATATACAATTGTTCCTTAAGAAATCCATTAAGGAATGCAGTTTTGACGTCCATTTGCCAGATTTCATAATCATAAAATGTGGCAATTGCTAACATGATTCGGACGGACTTAAGCATCGCTACGGGTGAGAAAGTCTCATCGTAGTCAACCCCTTGAACTTGTCGAAAACCTTTTGCGACAAGTCGAGCTTTATAGACAGTAACATTACCATCAGCGTCAGTCTTCTTCTTGAAGATCCATTTATTTTCTATGGCTTGCCGATCATCGGGTAAATCCACCAAAGTCCACACTTTGTTCTCATACATGGATCCTATCTCAGATTTCATGGCCTCAAGCCATCTGTCGGAATCTGGGCTCATCATAGCTTCTTCATAGTTCGTAGGTTCGCCTTGGTCTACTAACATGACTTCCAGTATAGGATTCCCGTACCACTCTGGTGCGGATCGTGTTCTGGTTGACCTACGAGGTTCTGTAGTAACTTGATCTGAAGTTTCATGATCATCATCATTAGCTTCCTCTCTAGTTGGTGTAGGCTTCACGGGAATGGTTTTCTCTGATGAACTACTTTCCAATTCGAGAGAAGGTACAATTACCTCATCAAGTTCTACTTTCCTCCCACTCACTTCTTTCGAGAGAAACTCCTTCTCTAGAAAGGTTCCATTCTTGGCAACAAAGATCTTGCCTTCGGATCTGTGGTAGAAAGTGTACCCAATTGTTTCCTTAGGGTATCCTAAGAAGACGCACTTCTCTGATTTGGGTTCGAGCTTATTAGGCTGAAGCCTTTTGACATAAGTGTCGCAACCCCAAACTTTAAGAAACGACAGCTTAGGTTTCTTGCCAAACCATAGTTCATATGGTGTCGTCTCAACGGATTTAGACGGTGCCCTATTTAACATGAATGCAGCTGTCTCTAATGCATAACCCCAAAACGATATTGGTAAATCGGTAAGAGACATCATAGATCGCACCATATCTAATAAAGTACGGTTACGACGTTCGGACACACCATTACGCTGTGGTGTTCCAGGTGGCGTGAGTTGTGAAACTATTCCACATTGTTTTAAATGAAGGCCAAACTCGTAACTCAAATATCCGCCTCCGCGATCAGATCGCAGAAACTTTATTTTCTTGTTACGATGATTCTCCACTTCACTCTCAAATTCTTTGAACTTTTCAAATGTTTCAGACTTGTGTTTCATTAAGTAGATATACCCATATCTACTTAAATCATCTGTGAAGGTTAGAAAATAACGATACCCACCGCGTGCCTCAACACTCATCGGACTGCATACATCGGTATGTATTATTTCCAATAAGTCATTAGCTCGCTCCATTGTTCCGGAGAACGGAGTTTTAGTCATCTTGCCCATGAGGCATGGTCATAATCAAGTGATTCCAAAAACCCATCTGCATGGAGTTTCTTCATGCGCTTTACACCAATATGACCTAAACGGCAATGCCACAAATATGTTGCACTATCATTATCAGCTTTGCATCTTTTGGCATCAATATTATGAATATGTGTATCACTACAATCGAGATTCAACAAAAATAGACCACTCTTCAAGGGTGCATGACCATAAAAGATATTACTCATATAGATAGAACAACCATTATTCTATGATTTAAATGAATAACCGTCTCGCACTAAACAAGATTCAGATATAATGTTCATGCTCAACGCTGGCATCAAATAACAATTATTCAGATCTAAAACTAATCCCGAAAGTAGATGTAGAGGTAGCGTGCCGACCGTGATCACATCGACCTTGGAACCATTCCCGACGCGCATCGTCACCTCGTCCTTAGCCAATCTTCGTTTAATCCGTAGCTCCTATTTCGAGTTACAAATATGAGCAACCAAACCAGTATCAAATACCCAGGTGCTACTACGAGCATTAGTAAGGTACAGATCAATAACATGTATATCAAATATACCTTTGTTCACTTTGCCATCCTTCTTATCCACCAAATGCTTGGGGTAATTCCGCTTCCAGTGACCAGTCCCTTTGCAGTAGAAGCACTAAGTTTCAGGCTTGGGTCCAATTTTGGGTTTCTTCCCGGGAGTGGCAACTTGCTTGCCATTCTTCTTAAAGTTCCCTTTCTTTCCCTTGCCCTTTTTCTTGAAACTAGTGGTCTTGTTAACCATCAACACTTGATGCTCCTTCTTGATTTCTACCTCCGCAGCCTTAAGCATTGCGAAGAGCTCGGGAATTGTTTTGTTCATCCCTTGCATATTATAGTTCATCACAAAGCCTTTGTAGCTTGGTGGCAGTGATTGAAGAACTTTGTCAATGACACAATCAACTGGAAGATCAACTCCCAGCTGAGTCAAGTGATTATAATACTGATGTCTACTACGCAACTTTATTCTTGTAGACTCGTGTTGGGCCTCCAAGCGCAGAGTTTTGTAGGACAGTAGCAATTTTCCCTCAAGTGGATGACCTAAGGTTTATCAATCCGTGGGAGGCGTAGGATGAAGATGGTCTCTCTCAAACAACCCTGCAACCAAATAACAAAGAGTCTCTTGTGTCCCCAACACACCAAATACAATGGTAATTTGTATAGGTGCACTAGTTTGGTGATTAGATGGTGATAAAAGTGTAATATGGATGGTAGAAATATATTTTTATAATCTGAATAAATAAAAACAGCAAGGTAGCAAGTGACAAAAGTGAGCACAAACAGTATTGCAATGCTTGAAAACAAGGCCTAGGGTCCATACTTTCGCTAGTGCAATCTCTCAACAATGCTAATATAATTGGATCATATAACCATCCCTCAACGTGCGATGAAGAATCACTCCAAAGTTCCTATCTAGCGGAGAACATAAGAATAAATTGTTTGTAGGGTACGAAACCACCTCAAAGCTATTCTTTCCGATCGATCTATCCAAGAGTTCGTACTAAAATAACACCAAAGCAAATTCAGATTCGTAATGCTCAATCCAACACAAAGAACCTCAAAGAGTGCCCCAAGATTTCTACCAGAGAAACAAAGACAAGAACGTGCATCAACCCCTATGCATAGATTACCCCAATGTCACCTCGGGAATCCGTGAGTTGAGTGCCAAAACATATATCAAGTGAATCAATATAATACCCCATTGTCACCACGGGTATTCGTATGCAAGACATATATTAAGTGCTCTCAAATCCATAAAAGTATTCAATCTAATAAAACGAAATCTCAAAGGGAAAACTCAATTCATCACAACAAGATAGAGAGGGGAAAACACCATATGATCCGACTATATTAACAAAGCCCGTGATACATCAAGATCGTGACATCTCAAGAACACGAGAGAGAGAGATTAAACAAATAGCTACTGGTACAAACCCTCAGCCCCGAGGGTGGACTACTCCCTCCTCATCGTGGTGGCCACTGGGATGATGAAGATGGCCACCGGTGATGATCTCCCCCTCCGGCAGGGTGCCAGAACGGGGTCTAGATTGGATCTCATGGATACAAAGGCCTTGCAGCGGTGGAACTTCTGATCTAGGGCTACCCCGAGGGTTTTTAGAATATTTGGCAATTTATAGGGCGAAGAGGCGGTGCGGGAGGCCACCGAGGTGGGCACAACCCACCGAGGCGCGCCTGGGGGCCCAGGCGCGCCCTGGTGGGTTGTGCCCCCCTCGGGGCACCCCCCCCAGGTGCTGCTCTGGCCCATTGGATGTCTTCTGGTCCATAAAAAATCCACAAAAAGTTTCACGGTGTTTGGACTCCGTTTGATATTGATTTCCTGCGATGTAAAAAACAAGCAAAAAACAGCAACTGGCACTGGGCACTGGGTCAATAGGTTAGTCCCAAAATGATATAAAGGTTCTATAAAATGATTGTAAAACATCCAAGAATGATAATATAACAGCATGAATACTTCATAAATTATAGATACGTTGGAGACGTATCAAATACCCAGACATTTTGAGTATGTGTTCACTGACAGAACTGTTCTCCTCCATCTTGCAACTATAGAACTTGTTGGAGAGTTCATATCTCTCAACCCGGGCATTTGCTTGAAATATTAACTTCAACTCTTGGAACATCTCATATGCTCCATGACGTTCAAAACATCTTTGAAGTCCCGGTTCTAAGCCATAAAGCATGGCACACTGAACTATAGAGTAGTCATCAGACCACGTCTGCCAGATGTTCAAAGCATCTACATTAGCAGGAGGGGGCTTGTCACCTAGCGGTGCATCAAGGACATAATTCTTCTGTGCAACAATGAGGATAATCCTCAAGTTACGGACCCAGTCCGTGTAGTTGCTACCATCATCTTTCAACTTAGCTTTCTCTAGGAACGCATTAAAATTCAGGGGAACGATAGCACGGGCCATTGATCTACAACATAGATATGCAAATACTATTAGGACTAAGTTCATGATAAATTAAGTTCAATTAATCAAATTACTTAAGAACTCCCACTTAAATAGACATCCCTCAAGTCATCTAAGTGATACGTGATCCAAATCAACTAACCCATGTCCGATCATCACGTGAGATGGGGTAGTCATCAATGGTGAACATCTCTATGTTGATCATATCTACTATATGATTCACGTTCGACCTTTCGGTCTCCAGTGTTCCGAGGCCATGTCTATACATGCTAGGCTCGTCAAGTTTAACCCAAGTATTCCGCATGTGCAAAACTATCTTGCACCCGTTTTATGTGAACGTAGAGTCTATCACACCCGATCATCACGTGGTGTCTCAACACGACGAACTGTAGCAACGGTGCATACTCAGGGAGAACACTTTTACCTTGAAATTTAGTGAAGGGATCATCTTATAATGCTACCACCGAACTAAGCAAAATAAGATGCATAAAAGATAAACATCACATGCAATCAAAATATGTGACATGATATGGCCATCATCATCTCGTGCTTTTGATCTCCATCTCCAAAGCATCGTCATGATCTCCATCGTCACCGGCTCGACACCTTGATCTCCATCGTTGCGTCATGGTCGTCTCGCCAACTATTGCTTCTACAACTATTGCTAACTCATAGCGATAAAGTAAAGCAATTACATGGCGTTTGCATTTCATACAATAAAGCGACAACCATAAGGCTCCTGCCAGTTGCCGATAACTTACAAAACATGATCATCTCATACAACAACGTATATCACATCATGTCTTAACCATATCACATCCTAACATGCCTTGCAAAAACAAGTTAGACGTCCTCTACTTTGTTGTTGCAAGTTTTACGTGGCTCCTACGGGCTTCTAGCAAGAACCGTTCTTACCTACGGCAAAAACCACAACGGTGATTCGTCAAGTTTGCTGTTTTAACCTTCTTCAAGGACTGGCCGTAGTCAAATTTGATTCAACTAAAGTAGGAGAAACAGACACCCGCCAGCCACCTTTATGCAAAACTGGTTGCATGTCAGTCGGTGGAACCGGTCTCATGTGCGTGGACATGTAAGGTTGGTCCGGGCCGCTTCATCCCACAATACCGCCGAATCAAAATAAGACGTTGGTGGTAAGAAGTATGACTATCACCGCCCACAACTCTTTGTGTTCTACTCGTGCATATCATCTACGCATAGACCTGGCTCATGATGCCACTGTTGGGAATCGTTGCATGGAAAACAAAAATTTTCTATGCACACGCAATGATCTATCCATGGAGATGCATAGCAACGAGGGGGAGAGTGTGTCCACGTACCCTCGTAGACCATAAGGGGAAGCGTTTAACAACGCGGTTGATTGAGAGGGGCAAAAGAGGGCGACTCTGTTTCCACCCCGTTTCCCCGGCGCCGCTGTGGGTTCCCCTCCCCTTCTCCGGCCGCTCCGACGGCGGAAGGGTGGGGGAACCCCGGATCTGTGTGACCGATGTGTATATAGGGTGTGGGTGCATGTGGCCAGCGGCGGCGCTTTTGGGGGAGCGGCGGCGGCGTGCTCAGCAATAAGGTCTCCTCGGTCCGTGCTCCCTCTCCCTGGTGTTCTCTGCAACAGCAGCGACGGATCTGTGGGAGTTGGCTTGGTTGCTGCTGTGAAGGCATCGGCGGCAGTAGCTATGTTGGCCCTTTTGTCCTCGAGCTTCGGCCGTGCCGCGGCGGTGGCTTCCCCAGCGCCGCCGAGAAGCTTCGAGGGTCTGTTTCGGTGTGTTTGCAAGGTGCTATTGTTGAGATGGCCGGCGGGCGTCGTCCTCGTCGTTGGTTGCTGCGGTGGCGGCGCTGCTGCTGGTATTTTGGGCAGCTGTTCCCGACTTGATGGCCATCTTCTTCTTCCTCGGCCCTGGCTTCGTCTGTGCTCTCCTCCCTCCTCCTCTCCTTGCGGCGGCGTAGGTGTGGCCTACGGTGCCCGGGATGCTTTCCCGGCCGATGTGTGGGAACCGGAGTTCAGATCCCGTCCTTCGTGGCGGGCACACATGCGGTACTCAAAGCCAATGATGGCGACGGCGTATGCAGGCAGCTCTCCTTTAGGTTCTGCAGCGGAGAAGAGGAGTAAGTGCTCAGCGGAGGCAGTACCGGCGACGAAGACGATGACCTCTGAGCACAAGCATCCAGTTGGGCTTCGTTGTACTTTTCTGTTTTTCAGGGTGTTCTGTGCATATGTTGTGGGACAGGTGTGCTGGATGTTTCCAGGCGTGGGCTGCGTGGTGATGTACGTGTTCTTGCTGTTAGAATGAATCACGCGGTTTTTCTCAAAAAAAAAAGAGTACCGAACGTACGACACCTCCGCGTTCTGCACACGTTCAGTTCGGTGACGTCCCTCGCCTTCTTGATCCAACAAGATGTCGAGGTAGTAGATTAGTTCCGTCAGCATGACGGCGTGGTGACGGTGATGATGAAGTGATCTCCGCAGGGCTTCGCCTAAGCACTACGAAAATATGACCGGGGGTGTAAACGGTGGAGGGCGGCGCCGCACACGGCTAAACAATTGTCTGGGTGTGCTAGGCGCCCCCCTCCCACATATATATAGGTGGAGGGGAGGAGGGAGCAGCCAGGAGGGCGCCCCAAGTAGGCCGAATCCTATTGGGGTCCTCCCAAGTGGCGCGCCCTCCTGCCTTATTTGTCGGAGGGGGAAGGAAAGGGGGGGAGGTGGAAGGAAGGGGGAATCCTATTCCCTTTCTTTCCTTTCCTCCTTCCCCTTTCCTTCTCCACCTTGGCCGGCCCATATGGGGGGCGCACCAGCCCCTTGTGGCTGGTGTGTTTCCCCTCTTGGCCCATAAGGCCCATATCTTTTGCCGGGGGTGCCCGGAACCCCTTCCGGTGACCCGATAAGTACCCGGTGACCCCCGAAACACTTCCGGTGTCCGAATACCATTGTCCTATATATCAATCTTTACCTATCGACCATTTCGAGACTCCTCGTCATGTCCGTGATCTCATCCGGGACTCCGAACAACATTCGATCACCAAATCACATAACTCATATAATACTATATCGTCAACGAACGTTAAGCGTGCGGACCCTACGGGTTTGAGAACTATGTAGACATGACCAAGACACCTCTCCGGTCAATAACCAATAGCGGAACCTGGATGCTCATATTGGCTCCTACATATTCTACGAAGATCTTTATTGGTCGAACCGTTATGACAACATACGTAATTCCCTTTGTCCATCGGTATGTTACTTGCCCGAGATTCGATCGTCGGTATCTTCATACCTAGTTCAATCTCGTTACCAGCAAGTCTCTTTACTAGTTCCGTAATACATCACCTCGTGACCAACTCCTTAGTCATTTGTTTGCAAGCTTATGATGTGTATTACCGAGAGGGCCCAGAGATACCTCTCCGAAACTCGGAGTGACAAATCCTAATCTCGATCTATGCCAACTCAACAAATACCTTCGGAGATACCTGTAGAGCATCTTTATAATCACCCAGTTACGTCGTGACGTTTGATAGCACACAAGGCACTCCTCCGGTATCCGGGAGTTGCATAATCTCATAGTCGAAGGAATATGTATTTGACATGAAGAAATCAATAGCAATAAAACAGAACGATCATTATGCTAAGCTAATGGATGGGTCTTGTCCATCACATCATTCTCCTAATGATGTGATCCCGTTATCAAATGACAACTCATGTCCATGGTCAGGAAACCTTAACCATCTTTGATCAACGAGCTAGTCTAGTAGAGGCTTACTAGGGACACGGTGTTTTGTCTATGTATTCACACATGTATTATGGTTTCCGATCAATACAATTCTAGCATGAATAATAAACCTTTATCATGAATAAGGAAATATAAAATAACAACTTTATTATTGCCTCTAGGGCATATTTCCTTCAACCACATGTCCAAATATACATGTCCAAATTTCACAAGCTAATTCAAAAACTAAGTGTAGAAGAAAATTCAGTTAACTACTAATAGAACAAAATTTAGTTAACTTTAGTGCTCTATAATGATGAAATGAAAAAAAAATCAGTTAACTACTAATTTCATTCATTTAGGTCATTCATTTAACTTCACCTAATTAACCTACTGTACCACTACTACTAGCAGCACTACTAATCTAATTAACCTTGTAAAACCCTACTGCCCTAACTAAAAAACATCTAATTAACATCTACTAGTACCACTACTGCCCTAACCTAATTAACATCTACTAGTACCACTATATACTACTAGCAGCACTGCTGCAACATATTCTTCATTTTGTTCTTTAAAAAAAACATCTATGAAAACAAAAACCTTAATTAAACCCTACTGCCCTAGTTAAACCCTACCGTCCTAACTAAATTTTTGCTCTAAACCCTACCGCCCTAGTTAAACCCTACTGCCCTAACTAAATTTTTGCTCTAACCTAGCCAACCTAGTTAACCTAATGAACCTAATTAACCTAGCTAGTTAACCTAGTTAGTTAACCTAGTTAGTTAACCTAGCTAATTAACCTAGCTAGCTAGTTTTCTGTCAAATCACTAGTCCATGAGAGAGAGAGAGGAGGGGTGGGGGTTTACAGAGGATACTCGGGGAGGCGGCGAGGGCAGCTCAGGTGACGGCGAGGGAGGCAGTGGCGGCGAGGGAGGCAGGGGCGTCAAGGGTGGCTCCGGTGGCGGCGAGGACGGCTCCGGTGGCGCTGAGGGAGCTCGGCTCCAGTGGCGTCGAGGGCGCGCGGCTCTGGTGGCTCCGGGGGCATCGACGGCGGCAGGAGACGGCGAGGGAGGCAGCGGCGGCGAGGGATGCAGGAGACGGCGGCAGGAGCGGACGAGAAGAGAATGGGAAATTAAGGGAAGGAGGGACGCCCGCGCAGGGCTAAGTCAAACTTAGCAGTAGCACGGGTACCAGCTATAGTGCTGGTTGGGTACACGCGCTACTGCTACTTACTGATAGCTATAGCGCTGGTTCTCATCCCGCGCTACTGCTACCTTAGCTATAGCGCCAGTTGGAAACCAACGCTACTGCTATGCCTTTCTCCTTTATTTTTTTTTTCTTTACATTTTCTTTTTTTCCTTTCTCCTTTTTCTATTTCTTTTCATTTTCATTTACTTTTCTATTTGTTTTTCATTTTATTTTCTTTTTCTTTTTGGTTTATTTTATTTTCATTTATTTGGTTTACTTTTAGCAGCAATGTGGGTTGGGAAAATGCGTTGCTGCTAAAATCCGTAGCAGTAGCGCGCTCCTGCGAAACGCGCTCCTGTTATGTGGGGCCCGCCATGTGGCACGGTTCAAACTTAGCAGTAGCACCCTCCCCTAAAAACTCGCTACTACTATATACTTAGCAGTAGCGCATCTGTTGGAAGGTCGCTACTACTATACCTAGTCTGTCGGCAACAGTGTGGCAATTATAGTAGTAGCGCGTTTTCCTGGAGCCGCGCTACTGCTATGTAATTATCAGTAGCGCCCTTAGTGACCACGCGCTACAGCTAAGTAGCAGTAGCGCCTCATTTTAACACGCGCTACTGATAAGCCTCCATGTATAAGCTTTTCCCTAGTAGTGTTAGTTGCGGTGTATCCTCTATTCAGGCCGAGCATCCCTTATCTCTCTGCCCCTGGCACCATGTTCACGCCTGTGTGTGTTCGTGTCATGTGTTGTACCCCCTTTTTGTACTCATTCTACTCCTTCTATCAATGCAATGATACGCAAGCTTTGCGTATTCGCGAAAAAGTCACCGGCTCAGTGTTCTATTTTATATATTTTTTTCCTTTTTCCCTTCATCTTCTTTGATCACACCGTCAATGTTTGTTTCCCCGTGCCGCCACCCTCCTAGATTGTTGCCGGATATCACGGAGTTGCGTGGGGAGGATGGATGACATCGGAATACAACGAAGGCCACCCCGCTTCGGGACATGAAGCTGGGTGGAGCAAAGCTCAACGTCATCTGTTCAAAAAAAAAAAAAAGCTCAACGTCAAGAAGCTGGGTCAGTAGGTCAGACGTGGACGACGTCATGGAGGTGCGCAAAGAGGCCAAAGAGCGCTTGGGGGGTGCTGGAGGTGGGTGACGTAGTGGTAGCGGCTGAGCTAGAGTACCGGGTGAGGTAGGGGGTCCCTGTTGGAAATGTTTTTTTTCCTATACCCTAAAAATTTGTTTAGAGGCAGTGTTTAGAGACATGCTAGAGTTGATCTAAGGGTCTCTGTAATTCACAGAATCAGACATCGAAATATAAAGATATATGATTGTATTGTCATGTCGACCGGAACCATACATGATTAATTTTGTATAAAAATTGCTTGATTGCACGATATGGAAGAAACAGTTTTTTTATCCACAGCTAATTTCTTTAAATTTAGTTCAAAAATTTGTAAGATACGATTCAACAAATCAAACAACCCATGTGGAAAGAATTCCTATAAAAATCATTTAAATGAAAGATTTCAAGATACAACCAATATCTCAGAAGGAAAAGGAAAACATACAGCTACAAATTGGGGTTCCTCGTTACTTGAGCGAAAATAGCATTGTTTTTTTTTTTGGCACGACTTCCACCAATATGATTTCGTGATGAAATTTTGCGTGCACAACAAACATTTGTGAAAGTATGTCATAAATAAAATTCAGAATTTTATGATTTTTTTTCTATTTATTTGATTTTCCTGTTCAACCCGGTGTAGAAAGGTACTTTCGCTTCGGAATTCACATCTCATACAGCGGGAGGGTTTATTTGACCCAAAAAAAAGGACTTGCTAGACAATTGCCATCTTATCTGATACAGTTACATGTACTGTTTTTTTGCCTATCTATTCCCTTTAGCTGTACGTACATGCATCATATGTATAACAACTCATAAAGCATGCCCGATACCAAAAAAGCGTACTAGCATTTCTCCGATTCCTTCCAAGCTCTGGCGAACGTCGTTCGCTTTCTTTCTTTCTCTCAAAGAAAGAAAGGCGATCTCCAGCCGCGAGGAGTCTCCACCGCCGCTGCCCTCCGGCGGCGTTCTCGGTCGTCGGTGGTGAGGGGGGTCGCCGGATCCACGCGTGTGGCTCGTATTTTACTCTTGTAGTTTATGTTTTTAGGTTGTTCATCGTCTCGGCTTTGGCGGTGGCGATGACAGCGCTGAATAAAGTTTCTTCAGATCCTACTCTGACAAGGCGATCGGCCCTATGGTTGGGATGGTTTTGGAAATCAGTCTGTTCAAACAAGAATGGCGTGGCGGCGGCGGCATCCTCGTGGTGGACCTGTGTCCTCGGGCTCCGTCGTTACGACTGCGTTTGCTCCAGCGCCGGCGTGGAGCTTGGGAGGTAGTCCACGAGCGGATGCAGATTGTGGTATGCATCGGCGGCATCTGGAAGGCGGTGGATCTGGGTTCGTGGATGACAGATATGGTTTTCTCCTCCGACGTTTTATTCAGGTGGGGATGCCAGATCTGAAGTTTGATGGCGTGTCCGAGGTATTGCCCCGGTCTGATTCGTTCAATAACAATGGTTTCGCCTTTGGTGAGCCACCTTGAAGCCCCGCAAAACTGCATATCAGCAATGGAGCAGCTTTGAGCTCGGGTGTGAAGGTGATCCGTCATTTTTTTCTTTTGGTGGCTGTTGTGGTGGTGCCATAGGCAGGTGACGGGCGTCGGTGTCAAGCTCAGAGGATTCATCGGTCTTGATTGTATTTTTACTTCTTGGCTGGTGTTCTTTTGTGCAAAGACTATATTTCTGCTGTCTTTTCAGTTTTTCAGATTAGTGTGTACGTGGTTTGTAGGGAAAGTATCAGGTGACCTTTTGAAGTCTAAAAATTACGAACAAGTATGACAGCCTTCAGAACCTCCTGGGAGCCGTTGGATCTCGTATCATGGGAGCACATAAGGCTTGGTATCACCTGATACTTTCCCGTGGTTTGTACTATGATCCTTATGATATAATGAGACACGTATTACCATGAAAAAAAAAAGTTCTGGCAGGAGGTCCCTACTATTGAATGCATCAAGTCGCACGTCAAGAAGATGGTTATCCATGAATATAGAGGGAAACAAAGTGAACCTGAATTCCTAAAGTTCATTTCCAAGAAAGCGCAAGAGCTACAGACATTGTATGTTCTGCTAAACAGACAGAGTCTTACTTCGGCAGCCAAGGAGACAGAGATGACAAGCAAATTGGTGGCTCTCTCCGCGGTAGCATGGAGCTGTGATTGCAAGATAACGGTGCTAGGCCCTCAATTTCAGAATTATTGGAGCATCCAGAAAGCATCTGATCTTACTGTCGATGACCCTTTTCACTAATAAACTGAGGCATTATCCAAAGATTTTTTTTCTTTTTTTTTGCAGAGAATGATTTACTGTTCTACATATGCAAGGGCACTGTTTAGTTTGTAGGCAAGTATGTCTGTTCTTGACAAAGAACATGAAGACTTCAACTAGAGCATGAGTGCCTGAAAGTGTTTAAGCTAGCTGTACTATGCTTCATTCAGAACTTGGCATGGTTTTTTCCAGTGGGTTCAGTGGACAAATCAACCTGACAGATACTCAGTTCCATCATCGTACGCAGGAGCAGCTACCCTCTTTCGTTAAAGTCTCAACGGAAATGGGTTTCCTCTTGTGCTTGCCTGGACTGGACGAGGTCGTGGTTGCTCATCAGCATCCGTGAAATCGACCTGCAACCTAGTGAAAATAGATGTTCCTTAGATCACAGGCATGGCTACAGAGGTAAACAATGTGACATGGTCATCTGGGAGTGGTTCTTTTGTGATTATCTCAACATGCACGTGAGCACTAGGTTCATTTCTCATGATTGTCCCTTACATGAAACAGAGAATCCGCATGTGAAGGGTCTACTCTGCTCATGAACTGCCTTAATTTGCTTGTAGAAATTGGATTCCTGAAATTCAAAGTTATTGAGAATGCAAAACAGAACAGTTTTGCAATTTAAAGAAAAAAATTCATGAAAAAATTCAACATGTAAGATTGCAAATAATACCTTTCAAAATGAGCACTAACCATCCTCAAAGTAGCATTTAATCCTCTCAATACCAAATGAATATTCATACATTCACTGATGACGCTGGAAGTTTTCTTAAGCTCTTTAGTGCCACATAAATCACACTGAACATACCAATGACACGATTGCTTATGGGCATCGGTGCATGCCACATTAGTAGAAGTCTTTATGCAGCCGGGTTCGCAGCAGATAATTTCAGTCTAATCCAACTTGACTGAACCATAAGATTAGAAACATCAATTTACAGGAATGCGACTGCTAGTAAAATAGCTATGGAAAATTTATAGCAAGTCAGTCTCTCACCATGTAATTCCTCGTGTTTCTGTAACTTGGAAGCATGTTTAAAACTCTTCCCACGGCAACCTGAGGGCCATCCTTCCATAGGACATATATAAATAGTTTTCCTTGATGAATAAGTAGATGGTGGTTCAAATAGTTCATAGAGCAAAGGGTTTCTGCAACAGTTTTGAAAAGGATACACATCAGAATTATTTGAAGACACTCGATTTGATTTGCTTCCTGCTTCACATACTTTTTCCATAAGAGAAAGTGCAACGCCATACATCAGATCCTCCTTTATGAGTTTCTTGTCCAAAACTGCAATGTCATCGGCTTGAACTGTACTCATGATTCTTGGTTGCAAGTTATCACCAATACAAAGCTACAGATATCTTCCAGTACTAGGTACCCAAGTCCACCAAGCTCCCCTCGGAGCTCCTGGATTACCTTGTCATTTTCCTTCTCTCAGAGCTTTGGAAGATCTTGCGAGCTAGGACACAAACATCAAAATCCTCTGAGGCACAGACCCACCTCTGCAGTTGGAAATGCTTCTGGATATCAGGGTCGTTGTAGGTGAGTGTGCCAAGGTGGTCTTGCCCAACCCTGTCATTCCAACATTGAGAAAGACCATGAGACTGTTAGTGATAGGTTGACCAGTTAAGAAGAGTCTGTAGAATGTCACGCTTCTCTTAATCTCTTGATTGGCCTATAATGTTCTCTGGGTCAACAATGACAGAATCCGTTTACCGCCACTGCTTGGGTGCCGGCCCTTGTTCCCATATTTATAAACACAAAGGCATTCATGCTATGGAATATAAAACGGCTGTGATTGGAAAGAACTTTTATCACATCAAAGCCGGCCTCGAAGTAGTGCCCCTTCTTCTTGACTTGGCCACAAAAACCTCGTACTTGAACTCGTCAAAGACTGACTTCATTCTCCTTGTAACCCACCTTGAGATCCTTGAGCTAGGCCTTGATCCCTTCTCTGTGGGCTGCTGCCTTCTCGGCCTCGGTGATGACTCCAGGATGACTGGGAGCAGCTTCACTTCAGAATCTTGTGCTGCGTCTCCATGCCCTTCATCACCTCGTACTAGTCTAGGATGTAGCTGGAAACCTTCTCCTTCACCATGGCCACCAGCAGCCCAACCACCATGGTTTGCAGGAAGAATGGAATTTTGTCCGGACATGATGTTGTCTGCGTGTCACAGACTGCCTGCATGTGCAGATGAAAGTAAATTTGCTCAGGAAGTATAAGAAATAACCTCATGGTATATGTAAAATTTCTTCGGTTACAGTTCATATAAATATCCTGAGAGGTTTAGGCTTTCGACCCATTTCAAAAGCATCCCTGTTCAATAAGAACGGTGCCATCCCCTTCCTTACCAATCATTTTCTGTCATACCCTCACCATTGTCAGTGGTGATGACAGACCATGAGTCGCCTGTCCCCGAAGATCCAGCTGGTGGACTGGCGACCAAAGCCGGATCGAGCAGGCAGACCAAGCAAGGACCGGCGAGATTCGCAAGTCGGATGGCTCTGTAAGCTGGTGTTGTGGACCGTGAGCCCACATGTAAGAGTGTGGTTACGTGTGTGATACAAGGGGCATCTCTGAACATCTCTCTCTGTTCTCTATGCATCTCACCTACCTTCTCCTACCTCTCTTCCTCACCCAACTCCTGTCAGCTATCAATGGATGAGACCCGGGTTGTGACATTTTGTCCCTTCATTCATCTTCCCCGCTCCATGGGCGCCATGGCCTCAGCGCCTCCCCCTCTCCCCCACCCTATTATTTTCATGAAGTGAATCCAAGCATTCCCAAACTAAATATTTTTTCTTAAGAATTGTCACAACAACAACAGAATTGCATGGAAATCTACCACGCAGCGCATGACAATAAAGATTGCAGCTTGGTTTCCTGGCACCCTTAGTGTGGCAGAGAAGTACGAAGAATGGAGGGCACCAAAACAGGACAAGAATGCACACCACAGTGTACAAGAGCAAGAAGTTTTCCTCGAGCAGATGCTTTGATTCCTTCTCTATCACACGAGGCGGTATTGGTGCCCTGCAGACCCAAGCGAAAGTTCACACTCAGTGAAATCTTGGTGATACCTTTACCTACATCATGAGGAAAAATAGTTGAATCTTCAATACTTTTCTCACATGTAGTATGCAACAAGCTAAAACAGTGGAACTGACAGCATAAAGTACAGGAGACACTGGCACGAGCTCCTGAATCTGCTAACTCAACATAGCATAGGCAACCTCAAAGGCTCAAACATCCATTCTTCCAGGTCCAGTTTGCCCTGACATATAAAACAGATTTCTGGACATAGCATCAGTAACCTCAAACATCAGTGAGCATTACATTACTAAAAATGCATTCATATGAAGAAAAGTGAACGCATTCGAGATTTTACAAAATCTCAAGATTGCATACCTTTCCCAAATCGCCATCAGAAGTCATTACCCCTAACATTCCATAGAAACTTTCTTTGAATATGCAGTGCAAAAATCCATAAGATAAAACCCAACAAATCAAACAAAGAATTCATATGCAAAATCCTTTAAATGAAAGAGGCTCCTATGTTTTCCCAATCGCCATCCGTCGGGGGGATGGCCCCCGGGCAGGCAACGGAACCTGGATCCCTTTCAAAAACATCGGGGCAGGCAAAGCCCCTCAATCCGGCTCGCCCCTGGCCGGCTCCTCAATCCGACCCGACCGGCCGGCTAGCGCATGCCGGCCGTCCACGAGAAGTCAACCCCGGCGACAAACAAGTACGGCTACAGTGCCCCCACCTTTACGCCGGCCCCGGCGGGCGCGGCCGCGGCGCTCCCATGCCCCCGCTCGGGGCGGGCGGTGTCCTGGGGGCACGACCCTGTAGCGGGGCGGCGCTGACCGCCCCATGACGTCTGGCGAGGCATGCCACAGTACCTGGCAGCCGGCCGTATCCGCGCCCGGCGGCCCCGGTACGGCCCGCACCCGGCGGACCCGGCAGACCCGGCGGCCCCCACTGCCGGCTCCTAGACGCTGACACCAAGGCCCCGTGCCCATGTAACATTACCATTGTAACCCCGGGGGGCAGCCTATAAGACCCCCCGATGCCCCTCCATGCAAAGGGCTGGAATCTTGTAGAAAACACACACACACACACGAAGAGGGAACAACCTATGCACTGGCCTGTCTTCCTTCCTCCCCAGAACAGCTCAAGGAGCAAGCTTGTATCCACCTCATATAATCCACACTCGGCAGGACTAGGGGTATTATTATCTCTCCGGAGAGCCCCGAACCTGGGTACGTCTTGTGTCTCATGCTCGCTCGTACCAACCTTGCCTCTGGAGCCCACCAGTGCCCTCTTGCATGTCCATCTCTTTAGCCATCCCATGGCATCTGCCGTGAGATCACCATGACAGTTGGCGCCCACCGTGGGGCAGCTCGAGGCATCGGCCGGAGTCACGTTCTAGACGGGGCCCTTCGCCGACTCCGGCGAGCACATCATGCATGGCTTGGTCCCTGCGCCCGGTGCGGCGCCGGCCGGCCTCGCTGGTTCGTCCGTCGTCCCCTTCGGCGCGCTGCACCCCTCCGTCGCGCTCGTCCCCGATGAGTACCCCAGCGAGGGGCTCGACATCACCGACTCGCCCGTCCCCCTCGGCGAGGACATCTCCAGCGACGTGGCGGACCTCTGCACCCGCGTGGAGGTGCTCGTCACCGACTCCGGCTCTACTTCATCCAGCGCCGCGAAGAAGGCCGCTGCTGCCAAGGCCGCAGCCGATCGCGCCACGCTGCAGAACCTCAACATCCCCATCACCACCGACGTCAATGCCTGTCTGGCCAGGGCCCGGCTCGATGAGGCACGCGTGCGCCTGCTGGATGATGCCACGGCGCTTGCTGCTACGCAGCGCCGGCTGGAGTCCACCCAGCGGGAGCGCGACGCCGCGTACGGCTTCACCCCTGCCGCGGCTGAGCCCAGCCGGGTTACCGAGGTGCGAACGCGTGGCGCCGCCATCGGCCGCGCACTGGGCGCGGTCCCGCCCGTCTACGACACCCCCGTCAAGAACATGCGCGCCGCGGAGGCGGCCGCCGTGGGCCTGGAGCAGCTGCAGGGCGAGGAGCTGCAGGAGCGCCTACAGCGCATGCGCGAACTTCTCTCCGCTGCGAACACGCAGCAGGACCGCCTCGACGCTCCCGCGGCGTCCGGCTCGCACCGCACCAAGGACCCCGAGCAGCGGAACATGGCGTCTTCCCCGCACCCCAGTGAAGCCCATTCCGGCCGGACCAGAACCCGGCGCGACCGCGCCCTGACGGCTGGCGACGACCTGGGCAACGAGCTGGCTCCCGACGCTCGGCGCCAGCAAGATCCTCCCCAGCCATCTGGCCGGCGCGGCCGTCCGGCTTCTGCCGGTCCGGCTCCCCGCGGCTCAGTCGCAAGCCGGCTGGGCCCGCGCGACATCGACAACAACGACGCTCGCCACCGCATTGAGCAGCTCGCCCTTTCCCTCGAGCTGGAGGAAGACAACGCGGTCGGTCCGGCTTGCTTTGGCCCGCGCATCCGCGACGAGCCCTTCCACAAAGGTCCATACTCCCCCATGACACCCCCAAGTACAACGGGACCGTCAAGCCGGAGGACTGGCTCATCGACTACACCACCGCCATCGGCATCGTGGGCGGCAACCGGCGTCTGGCCGTGCGCTACACCCCGCTCATGCTGCAGGGCTCGGCCCGGACATGGTTGAACAGCCTGCCGGCTGGTAGCGTCAACTCGTGGCTCGACTTCGAGCAAGCCTTCGTGTGCAACTTCACCGGCACCTACAAGCGACCCGGCCATCCCAGCCAGCTCGTCATGTGCGTCCAGGGGCTGGACGAGACCGGCCGTCAATACCTCGCGCTGGACCGAGCTCCGGAACAGCTGCGAGGGGGTCCATGAAGTTCAGGCCATCGAGTACTTTGTGAACGGCTGCCGCGACGGCACCCTGCTCAAGCACAAGCTCCTGTGCTCCGAGCCGACCACCATGGTCGCGCTCATGGTCACGGCGGACAAGTACGCCAACGCCGGCTCCGCCATGAAGATCCAAGTCGTGTTGGATGACGCCGGCAAGGCGTTGCCGGCGCCGCCTTCCAAGCCGGCTGGCGAGAGCAGCCGCCAGCAGAACAACAAGCGTAAGGCCGAGCAGCCGGCTCCTCGCTACGACAACCGCCTCGTCGCTGCTGCCGACCAGGCGCCCGCGGCTGACCGGCCGGCAAGCGTCCGCGAACCGGCAAGACCGCCTGGCAGCCCGCCATGAGCTTCGAGGAGATGCTCGATGCCCCCTGCAAGCACCACAGCGACGCAAGGCCGTCCACGCACACGCTCCGGCAGTGCGCCATCACCAAGCGCATCATGAGGGGCGACATCCCGCCGCCTCCCGTTCCGGCTCCGGGTGCGGGGCAGCCGCCTCTGCCGCCGCCCCCGCCCCCGGCAGCCGGCGCCATGCGTGATGAAGTCTTCCCCAACGCGAACGATTGCTACGTCGTCTTCACCAGCTTTGATGACGACTGGCGTAGCGAGCGCTTGCTCCGGCAAGAGGTGAACACTATCATCCCGGCCGTGCCTGAGTACATGCACTGGTCGGAACGCCCGGTCAGCTGGACCCAGGAGGACCACCCGGCCGTCATGCCCAACCCGGGTGGGTACGCCCTCGTCCTCGACCCCACCATAGTCGCTGCCAAGCGCACTTGCAAGTTCTCGCGGGTCCTCAACGATGGCGGCAGCAGCATCAACATCCTCTACCGTGACACCATGACCAAGCTCGGCATCGAGGCCAAGCAACTAGAGCCGACCCGGACGGTGTTCCACGGCATCGTGTCGGGTCTCTCCTGCTCCCCCATCGGCCGGATCTGGCTCGACGTTCTATTCGGCACCAGCGACCACTTCCGGCGCGAGCCCATCTGGTTTGAGGTAGTGGACTTGTCCAGCCCTTACCACGCGCTGCTGGGCCGGCCCGCGCTCGCCAAGTTCATGGCGGTTCCCCATTACGCCTACCCGAAGATGAAGATGCCGGGTCCCAAGGGCCTCATCACTATTGCCGGCGACTACAAGAAATCCCTGGAGTGTGCTCGAGCCGGCGCCAAGCTGGCCGAGTCGCTGGTCATAGCCAAGGAGCGGCGCTAGCTCGACCGGATTGTGGCGCTTGCCGGCGAGCAGCCGGCCGTGCCGGCTCCGGCAAAGGAGTCGGCTGGTGAGGCTTCTTTCCAGTCGTCCAAGGACACCAAGAAGATCCCGCTCAACCCGGAAGACCCTAGCTGCAGCAAGTACGTTGTTGTGGGCACCCGCCTCAGCAGCAAATAGGAAGGCGAGCTCGTCGACTTCCTCCGTGAGAATCGGGATATCTTTGCATGGTCCCCAAAGGACATGTCAGGTGTTCCGAGGAAGTACGCCGAGCAAAAACTACACATCCGCAAGGATGCCAAGCCTGTCCGTCAACCCCTACGTCGCTTTTCAGAAGAGAGGAGAAGAACCATCGATGAAGAAGTCGCCCGGTTGCTCGCAGCCGGCTTCATCATGGAAGTGTTTCACCCCGAGTGGCTAGCCAATCCAGTCCTTGTCCTGAAGAAAAACAACACCTGGCGCATGTGCATAGACTACACCAGCCTGAGCAAGGTCTGCCCCAAGGATCCCTTCGCCCTCCCGCGGATAGATCAAGTGATCGATTCCACGGCCGGCTGCGACCTCCTGTCCTTCCTGGACGCTTACTCCGGCTATCACCAGATCAAGCTGGACCCGAACGACGCCCTGAAGACGTCCTTCATCACGCCCTTTGGGGCGTACTGCTACATCACCATGTCGTTTGGCTTGAAGAACACCGGCGCCACCTTCCAACGCTGCATGCAGAAATGCTTGCTGAAGCAACTCGGCCGCAACATTCATGTCTACGTCGACGACATCGTGGTGAAGACCAAGCAGCACCTCACGCTCCTTGACGACCTGAAGGAACTTTCGCCAATATGCGCCAGTACCAGATCAAGCTCAACCCGGAGAAGTGCGTGTTCGGCATGCCAGCCGGACAGCTACTCGGCTTCCTCGTCTCGGAGCGCGGCATTGAGGCAAACCTGGAGAAGATCAAGGCCATCGATCGCATGCGCAAGCCAACCTGGCTGCGTGATGTCCAGAAGTTCACCGGCTGCTTGGCCTCACTCAGCCGGTTTCTTAGCCGGCTGGGCGAGAGGGCCTTGCCCCTATATCAGCTGATGAAGAAGACGTCGTCGTTCGAGTGGAACGACCAGGCGGACGAAGCATTCCGGGATCTCAAGCGCATGCTCTCCACCACACTTGTCCTGGCCGCGCGGGCTGACAAGGAGCCGTTGTTGCTATATATCGCCGCCACCTCGCGGTCAGTCAGCATGGTGTTGGTGGTCGAGCATCCAGAAGAAGGCAAGATCCAGTCAGTCCAGCGCCCGGTCTACTACCTGAGCGAGGTGCTCTCCGCCTCCAAGCAGAACTACCCTCACTACCAGAAGATGTGCTACGGCGTGTACCTCACCGCCAAGAAGCTGAAGCAATACTTCCAAGAGCATACCGTCACCATGGTCAGCACGGCCCCCATCGGCGAGATCATGGGCTGTCGGGATGCCACCGGCCGGGTAGCCAAGTGGGCCATCAAGCTGGCCAGCCACACCATCCTCTACGAGCCCCGCACCACGATCAAGTCCCAAGCACTAGCTGACTTCCTCGTCGACTGGACGGAGACCCAGTACCTGCCGCCGCCGCCCGACTCGACGCACTGGCGCATGCATTTTGACGGCTCCAAGGTGCGATCCGGCCTGGGAGCCGGCGTTGTGCTGTCTTCCCCCATGGGCGACCGACTGTGGTACGCATTGCAGATCCACTTCGCCGCCTCCAACAATGTTGCCGAGTACGAAGCGCTCGTGCATGGCCTCCGGCTGGCCAAAGAGATCGGCATCCGACGCATCCTCTGCTACGGCGGCTCGGATCTGGTGGTGCAGCAGGCTTCCGACGAGTGGGATGCCCGGGACGCCAACATGGCCAACTATCGCTTCTTGGTTCAGCAGCTTTCCGGCAACTTTGACGGCTGCGAGTTCCTCCATGTGCCGCGCATGGAGAACAAAGTCGCCGACACGCTGGCCAAGATTGGCTCCAGCCGGCAAGCAATTCCATCCGGCGTCTCCCTCGAGCACTTGCGCAGGCCGTCCATCAAGCCGTCTCCGGATTCCGAGTCCATCTTCATCCCGGACGACCCCGCGGCTCCGCCCCCCGACCCAATCCCGCGGGCTGTCGGCTCCATCCCGGGGGCAGCTGATCCCAGCCCGGGGTCTGTTGTCTCCAACCCGGCGGTCACCGTCTCCGACCCGGGGGCTGCCGCCCCGGATCCCGCCCTGGTGGCCGTCTTCACTGTGGTGACGGCTCCGTCTTGGGCCCAGCCGATCCTGGCCTTCCTGGAGAGCGGAGCACTCCCCATGGACGAGACCAAGGCCCAGCAAGTGCAGCGCCGGGCATCCTCCTACAGCATCATCAACCACGAGCTCGTCAAGCGCAGCACGACGGGCATGTTCCAGCGCTGCGTTGAGCAAGACAAGGGCATAGAGATCCTCCTCGACATCCACCAGGGCGAGTGCGTGCACCACGCCGCCTCCAGGTCCCTGGTGGCCAAGGCTTTCCGCCATGGGTTCTACTGGCCCACGGCCCTCAAAGACGCCGAATCCCTGGTCCTCAAGTGCGAGGGCTGCCAGCGCTTCAGCAAGCGAAGCCACCAGCCGGCTTCAGCCCTCCAAACCATCCCGATCACCTGGCCCTTTGCCGTCTGGGGGCTCGACATGATGGGGCCCTTCAAGACCACTTGAGGCGGCATGACGCACTTGCTAGTGGCGGTCAACAAGTTCACCAAGTGGATCGAGGCGCGGCCGATCAAGAAATTGGACGGGCCGACAGCCGTCCGGTTCATCAAGGACATCGCGGTGCGCTACGGCGTCCAGCACAGCATCATCACGGACAATGGCACCAACTTTGCCAAGGGCGCGCTGGCGCAGTACTGCTCCGTCTCCGGCATCCGGCTTGACTTGGCCTTCGTCGCTCATCCTCAATCCAGCGGCCAGGTCGAGCGGGCCAATGGCCTGATCCTGTCCGGCATCAAGCCACGACTCGTCGAGCCCCTCGTCCGCTCACCCGGCAGCTGGCTCGATGAGTTGCCGGCCGTCCTCTGGAGTCTTCGGACGATGCTGAATCGGTCGACCGGGTTCACCCCGTTCTTCCTTGTCTATGGAGCAGAAGCAATCATCCCGATGGACATCGAGTTCGACTTGCCGCGAGTCACAATGTACACGGAAGCACGAGTTAAGGAAGCCCGTGAAGACGGTGTCGACCTGCTCGAGGAGGCGCGCCTGCTGGCCCTTAGCCGATCGGCCATCTACCAGCAAAACCTGAGGCACTACCATAACAAGAAGATAAAGCCCCTCGCATTTCGCGAGGGCGACCTCGTAC